>CM055969.1:53612500-54237500 GCA_029531755.1 Holothuria leucospilota
AAATGTTTTTGGAAGTAAGAAAAAAGATGCTAGGGATTCCACAGAAGTGAGAAGTGTTCCTCCCAGGACTAAGAGTCTAGCACCTGCCATAAGGCGGCCCCCTGGTGGATTCTAGTGGCAATGCCCCAGTGGGGGCCAAGCCCATGGAAGCTCTGGGATATTAACAAAATTGTTGGCACAAGAATAAAGCATTTTACTATCTTCTAGTTACCTAGAAATTGCACACTAAAGAGATTGCAAAAACCACCCTTTAAATATTTTGCACTACAGTAGTGACCAATGGACGGTCCTTTTGATGCTGCAGGGGTCTGTTCTTGTGGGTGGGGAGGAAGAGGGGTGGTAAGGGTTGCATGGGGATTGAAAAGACTTATGTAACTTAAGCTGTCGTACAGGTAGTAATTCTAAGGTAGCCAAACTTCATGCCCCGAAAAATAACATTTTTGGAAACATTTTAATAACATTTCACTCCATTTTTCATTGCAAAAGTTACCTACTATACTACTGATATCTATATCTATCTTTTAGTCAGTATGTGCTGTCTATGACCAGAAAAGCAAAAACTATATTCAAAGTAAAAGGGGCAGGGCCATTCCAAAACTCATCCTCTAAGGCCACCCCTCTAAGGACCCATTCCTACCCCAACTACCAACGGCTTTGATCTTCTAAGAAACCTCATTCAACATTAGAACAAGGAATATGTCAAGTATACCCCAAAGGAGACCTCATCCAACACCTTTAAACCAATAACCATGATTAAATCTAGTTTCTCCACTTTATTCCATACCACCCTTCCCCTTACTGCCTCCATGCCATATATCATTCACCAGACCAGGTCAAAAGCAGTAATACACTGGTTGGGCTGATTTAATAGGTTACAGCAATGAAAGTCACAGTTGTTAAGTTGACTTGCTTTGAACCATCTGTCCGTAAGATGTTTCACTCCGACTTCAGCGTGGAACACTCACCACTACAGCCACGGTTTACCCTGCAAACACGTCCTAGATACACAAGGTAGTAAACTGATACTCTGGGATTCAATTTACATGAACGTAAAGTGGTTTTTTTCTACCTGTATCTTTGAGGCCTAGCAAAGGGGACATGCAGCTGGTTTTGCCATTAACCAGAAAGATGCATCTTCATGAAACAGATGTTATTTACATTCTTCTCACTGGATGAGCACTTTTGGTTTACTGTCCAGGGGAATGATATCACAGCATATCTTGTACCTTACATCCAATGTTTTTTCACTCAGGCAATCAACCACAATACCTCTAAAAGATAAGTTCCTCATTCAAATTTTTCTTGGTGATAAAAATTATTGGTAAATTGTGAAAAAGAAAGCGGGAAAGAAAGTCTGAGAATACACAATTGGGGGTTTGCTTTTGAGTTGCAATGCTACATCTGCAACTGTTGTTGCTTTGTTGGATCAAAATGTGATAATTTTTTCCCTGTGATGTTATGCTCTTGTAGCTGGACAGTGTTGTCTGCGCAAATGGAGCCCAAGGTTGTAGGCACTTTTGTGGAAACATTAATGTTGCATCTTCGCAGTATATAACTGAATTAATTCAATTGAAATAATACGATTTACAGTATCTGATTGCGTTTTCAATTTTGATGAAACACAGACTTCTACTTTCATGGTATCGATGTGATGTGACTGTAATATTTCAAAACAGAAAGGGTGGATTAACTAATCTGTTGTATTTATTGAGCATAATAGGGAAGAAATCTTTTGATAGTTGTGTACCCATCTTGCATATCAATGAATTAGCCACTTGCGGTCTTTCTTTGTAATGCTGCACAAAGAACGAGCATTCACTTGATATGGTTGATACGAAGGTTTTGTCAACATTACCAACTAAAGTGAAATTCTGCCATCTACAGTGAACAATACAAAGTAAAGCATTATTAATGAAAATGGTCTAGTACAAACTTAATACCACCAATCATTAAGTCCTGTGGGTTGGTTTGGAAAAATGTTGTAACCTCACTCTACCATATAAAATCAACACTGGGTGCTGGAGGAAAATCTAGATCATTTGGAAGTCATCTGGGGTCATTTGAGGTCAAATTCTAAGTATTTTTAAATATTGATGGATTTCCATGAAATTTCAGTAGGTGCAGTTAATCCTTTCAAGTCAACATACTTATATGCTGTCCCCAACACAAAGCCAGCCAATTCATACAGTGTAGTATTAAATTTAGGGGGAGATTTCAGGGTTTATTTTTCATTGGAAATCACCTACCTACTATGAAATATTATACATGAGTTTGTTCAAAAGCCAGCAATCTGTCATTTGATACCACATTTTATTATGCAAATATCCCCCTCCATGAAGACATGTGCCAGTACCAAGCCTTAGGCCTAAACCATTCATAGTGACAGTCTAAATCACAAAGTGCTGGTGGGCTATTGATGGTAAGGTCTTGGCCCAATCTCATTACTCATATACTGATAGTTACTCTCTCCTAATTCAGATTTGCAAAGTTCACTCACTAAACCTTTTTTTAAATTTTTGTACCTTGGGAAAGATGACAATGTATCAAAATCTGACTCTCTTCCTGATGTACAAGAATTAGACAAAATTTCAGCCGTCTTGTACCATTTCCATTCTGTGCACATTATGTTACAAATGTTCAATAGCAACAATGTAATATGTGATAAATCAGGTTACAGCTTAATTTGTGTTCTTTGCAAGCAGTGTAATCAAGTCTCTTTGCAACATGGCAGCTAAGGTTGATTCATACTTCAGCAAAGCGCTTTAAAGTGGTGAAAGCTGAACTTATGTTCAACTCATCTGAGCTATGTCCATGATTGGCCTGGAAGAGCAAGGGATGACCATAAATGGTTCTTATAGCAGGTGAAAATCTATAATTATAAAATGGTCTTTAATACTCATGTTGGTTTTGATTTAATTACTGTTTATCATCTGTTTCTTTAGTACAATAACTAAAAACGTAAACAAAAGCGTTCTTCAGAGAGTGTTCACCCATTAATAAAATGTCTCTTTTATTTACACCAACACTTGAAATACTTTACATTTTAATGGCAAGCCATGCCAAGTGGGAGGAAAGCCAAAGTACCCCACACAAACCCATATACCGCAAGCGGTATTTGAATAAACCACTCTGCCACCCAAGGACCCTATCTGCTTCATACATTACAAGAGGTAAGCAAGAGGGAAATAGACAGGCTGTTGTCTTCATATGTATAAATAGAAAATAATTTCAATTTTCGTCCCTTCAGCAAACAAATTTTGCTTTCCTGTGATTCTACGTAACAGGAGTTACACAATGTGACCACAGTCATTACCCCTTATATGCTTTTGTCATTCTAGAAATGCAATCATGGTAGTAGAAAATAACTGTGGCACACTCACTTGGTCCAGTGGGAAAGAGGATGCCGAAACCGGGAAACCAGGCAACCTGCATATTGTCCGTTGGACAGGTGGGCAGGAAGAGGAACCCTCTATCAGAGGCCACCCAGTACCCACCGTGCTATTAGAAAGCTTGCCAGGGACTTACTGCAGGTAAGTAGGGTAAGTGTAAATTGGAGGTAATGAAAGGTGAAGTAGATAGGGACCAATATCATTAAACTTACCAAGATTGCCCCAGACTGCTTTGGATACTGGGTTAATGAGTTTCCTCACACCACTAATTGGTTCATGCTGTAAATTAGTCACAGCTAACCAGTAGCCTTCCACTGTGACATTACCAGGTGGTTGCTTCCACACAATGGATACAGAAGTCCCATTGCAGATCTCAATCTGTGGTAAAGGTCTTGCAAGAGCTAAAATCAAACATGAAAAGGAGTGAATAGTTACACCATCTACTGTAAGGTTTTGTTTGGTTTAAAAGCATACACCTCCAAATAGAGAATAAATCGCTCAACATAGCAACTTAGTCATGCTTCCGTCACAATCTGATGACCAAACACTAGAGGCATGAAAAGCCCCCTCCCCTGACTACTTTTGTTACAGGTGGAACAACGGGGTATGACCGAGATGGAAAATGGCTTGAAATGAGGCTATGCAGGTGCAGATCATTCTCAAAAGAGCAGGATAAGACAGCAGTGTTTGTCAGAGAAAAAGAGACCAGAAGGGTTCCAAGACCTTCCAAAATATTTGTTGTGAAGGGGAATTTCTGATTTTGAGAGCAATGTTTTCAAGTTTATTTTTGTTCTACACATCATCCATTTAAAAAATAAGTTAGGCTTTTTTTCAGAAGAATCAGCAATCATGTGGAACAGATTACTTTTTTGTCAAGAGTATAGCAGATGCAAACACTACAAGCAAGATACGATAAGAACCAGACAATTGTATTTAAACTTTGGAACATAATTTAATAAGCAATGTGCCAAGGCCACTAGTTTATTGCATACATTCATATCAAATTCATTTGAGTTGGGGAAGGATACACAGGGACACAATGTTTATTTAAAGTGGGTATGACACGGCCAAAGTAAGTTTCTCAGTAAATATTCTTTAGGCACATCTTGAAATAAAGCGAATGTTTTTCCGTCTAAACAACATCCATATACACCGGAATACGACCTTGTGACCGACTGCAGTGGCCAAGTGGTTAGAGCATCCGACTTGCAGCCAAAAGGTCTAGGGTTCAAATCCTGGCCGCGTCATACCAAAGACTTTAAAAATGGAACCTACTGCCTTTGTGCTTGGTGCTCAGCATAAGAAATGGAGTAGGAAAAACAAGCCAGTGAGCCACAACTGGAAAAAAGGCCGTGGTCGTCTCGACTTGAACCAACTGGTTGGAAACTGGGACGTTAAACCTCATCCAACTAACCAATGCCCTTGTGAATTCTCAAAACAGGCCACACTCAGTCCATCCGAAAGCGA
This sequence comes from Holothuria leucospilota, assembly GCA_029531755.1. Classification (NCBI taxonomy): domain Eukaryota; kingdom Metazoa; phylum Echinodermata; class Holothuroidea; order Aspidochirotida; family Holothuriidae; genus Holothuria; species Holothuria leucospilota. The sequence goes on from CM055969.1 coordinate 53,617,357, forward strand.
AAAAAACATAGTGAGCGTGTCTCAACATGTGACGTCATTGGCGGCACAGTCAGTAGCAGTTCTGTGCATCTATAAGGCAGCTCACCTATCATTTCCACACACTGAATCATAGGCATGGTAACGCACGTTAGTAGGTACATCATCTCAACTAACACCTGTGCTATCGTGATAAGTAGCACGTGCTTAGCATTCACAATAACACTGTCACTGAACAGCCCCGCGCGTGACCATACCGCATACTTTTTTCACAGAAACTGAGCTGAGGTTTATGTATGTAAGAAAACTAAAACACGCGCTCATATGCACGCCTTCATACTGGCCAATGATGTGCGTCCAAGCCCCCGACATGGTCCGCGCCAATGACATGTATGCATGCGAGCAAACTCGAAGCATGTGCTCGAGTGCACACATGCCTTAGCATGTACATCATTGGTTCGTGCTTTGTGTTCTGTATTGTTATGTAAGCATTTTCATAAAGTTGCTAAGATATGAAACTTTCCCAAAGCATTGTATTAGTCCCACATCTAGATACGCGTCCTTATATAGCGCAGTTCGGTGTGCCGTCAACTGCGTCATAAAAGTCAGGTGACCTGTTGCGGCATTTTTCAAAATTGGATTTCTGGACGTTGTTCTTCAAATTCTATTTATGCCAAACTGCGCCGATTTTAATTGTGTGTGAGATGACACTTTTACAATACTGTACCCAATCTTGCAATACACAAAAGTTATTTTGGCTATGTCATGCCCACTTTAAAAGAACACCCCCCTCCGACCCTCTTCCTCTCCCCTCCACCACCTCCCCCACTTCTTCCCACCCTCTCACCCTGGTAGCAGTGGTACAACACACAGGAACAAAATATCTTAACATTTTAAGGCTTCTTTCATAAAAGCAGCACAATTTGGAAGGAAGCAGAAGACAAGGAGTATAAGCCAACATTCTAAAAGATACTCCTTCATTAAAAATTCAGTCATAAAACCAGAAGTGTTTTTTTCTTTTTTTTTTTCAAAAGTCCCAGCATAGCTTGGCAATTTTGCTCTGATCTTATACTAAGTCTGTAAGAGCATTCACACAAACTGACAATACACCACATGGGATCCCTCACTTACTTTAAAAATAAGTTTGCATTGAATTTTTTTTTTTTCTCCATTTTACCCACAGCCTCCTATTTCCTTCTGTATAACTAGGCTGGCCAAGATGAATTTGGACAAATTCTTGTAGATGCTGAGGGAATTCTGTAAGTCATAACAACATTTGATATGTAATCATAATAACACTTTGAACTCTTCTAGCTCCAAGTATAAAACAGATGGTAAAACCGAGTACTAGTGCTCATAAGTTTGCACCATTACTATCATAGGTAAATATGCACACAACACTGAACACTGAAAGTCTGCCAGGTGCAAGTTCAGAATCCTACCTCCTATCTCAGTTCTTATAGAAAAGAAAACATCAATGTCATCTGCACCTTTACCATGAGCTTAGATGCTCCGCTTCCATTTCGTTCACAAACTGCCAACAAGAAACATTTCCATGATTAGATGCTTTTATGTGTGGTAAAGGGTTTGGAGGTAGGATTGTGAACTTTTACCATCTGCCATGTGAAGTCAAACTTACCAAATTCTCCCTCAACGATGACATCCCTCCAACCTGAGGGCACACCATACCCAACACTGGTAGCAGCAGCAGAACGAAACAAATACTGTTCTCCTCTTTGAAGGCCGGTAACCTCATAGTAGGACACATTGGCTGGTACAACTAACTGAATCGTGCTACCAGACTCCTTTGGGGTGTACTCTACTAGGTAACTGATGACGACACCCTGACGAAGCTCCCTAAACAAGGGGAGCCATGAGATATTAACAGATAGTGATGGAGTAATCGACAGGAAAAAGAAAGGGCTGGACAAAGGTACTGTCAAAATAAAACACAGAAAAACATATGTTACTACTTTTAATAAATCTTCAACGTTCCAAAACTATAAACCAAAAGACCAAACAGGTGTGATTCTTGAATTCTTCCTTTACAAACTTTAAAAACTTTTCCATAACCAGTTCACAAAACCAGAAGAATAACAACTTTGAAACAAAAGAAATAAAATGTGATCTTGTTCATAGTCAACAGTCCCACAAAGGTTGTCTTCATATCAATATTGCACACTGTCAGTACAGTAGACAGGCTGATGCTTCCCTCAGATGATGAAACTTATCACAGGACAGCAAACAAATCTGCACTTCCAACGCTAAATATTGCTTAAAATGAACAGGTGTGTCATCCTCAATGTTCATCTAGAAAATGTGATTACATGGATCATAGGTGCATGAGAAACAATGGTTAAATATGACAGCAACTTGTACAATATGTAAAGTTGCACTTTCTTCAGACAATACCATCCACACATTTTGCAAATTTACAACAACAGCATCACGACTTTATGTACCGTGTGTAAAGTAGACATGTACCTACTGTGTAGAAAAGAAAAAGGTGAAGGATAGGGGGATGAGATAGATATCCCCCTTGTCTTTTGTTTCATGTTTGTGATTTGCTTAAGCTGTGTCCACAAATGCAGCCAATTCTAGCCACACAATGGCTGAGAAAAACATAAAGAAGCAAAGAAACTGAATAAATGCATTTTTTTCCCTTTAATTAATATAAATTTTGGGTGGAGGAGCACAAACATCAAAATGCTTTTCAACTCCAATGCTTTAATTCTTACAAAAATATTTGTCTCCCTCTTTGCCTTTGACTAAATTGTTATCATTCATTATAGTATGCGGACAATGTCCTTTTCTCTGTAAAGCTTACCCTTCTTAATGGTGTAACTAAATATTTAAGAGGCAAATGCATATCTCTAAGTACACATCTGCTAAGTGAATATATATACGTTTAATTATAGTTGGAACTTTCTATCACCAAAACAAATTTGTAGGTCAATCTATTTGTGATATTGAATAGGCTAAGTGTTTGTAATGACTCAAGTAGCCTAGCCATATAGAGGGAGGCCCATACTGACAAAATACTGAAAGATTTCAATGGGCTATGTTGGCATTTTAAGAACAAATGCTGACAGAAACCACACTCTTTAAGCATGATTCTGGGCAAGTTATATTTATACATTAACTTGTCCTCTACTATTAAAGCACAGTCTCTTCCAAAAGCTGCCTGTTATAGTATCACCATGGAACTGACAGAGAATCACAGAAGTATTTCTAATTTTAGAAGACAAACATACTAGAGTACCAGTCAGTGTTGGGTGCAAGTGTGGTCAAAGTCCTTCCAATTTAATAGAAATGTCCATCTGACAAGTTGGTGGTATAGGTCTTTTCAGTCTGTTACCAATTTAGCTTTGGTTAACTGATGATCACCATGATTACATACCACAGACATAAGCAGAAGGTTTATCTCTGTCACATCTGAGATAGACTCGCGGTAGTAGTGTACATAGTTTTGTAAATTATAAAAGGCTTCCGTACAGCGATCGTTCAGAAGTCAAGCCATCCTCTTGTATATAATTGTGTATAGTTGATCACATGCGCGGTATGTGTAATCTTTTGTTTGCTTGGGAGGGCAAGGAGGGCGAGTCTCGGAAGCCTTAAACCCTTCTATTAGGCAAATTATAAGTAGGCTTAGACGATGCTTGGGTATAGAAGTGTAACCAAGTAAATCACAGCTGTTTTCTTGTATAAAAGCAGTAGGTATTATAATCTCCGGCAGAGACAGCTTCAAACTTGATCAAGATCTCTATCTAGCTTTAACCAGGCTGTTGCGTTGTGCAACGGGGTGTAGTCTCTAGGACCAGCTTATTTTGCCAGCGGAAAGTCTATGTACGTGTTTTTTAATAGTAGGCAGGAACAATTATCGACGGGACTGATATTGAGCCACTATTTAATCGTTAGGTTAAGGTTAGACCTATCGAGGATCGGGCTAGCTACCCGATCAATTTTCCCGTACATTTGTTTTACACCGGGTAAAGAGAAATCCCGAGTGTGTGTGTGACTCCGCATGGTGTCCCCAGAATAGAGTAAATGTTCTGAGGGGAGTGACGCAACGGACTGCCGTCCAATTTGGTCCCGGTGAGAGACTCTGCGAGACGCCAAGGAAGGCTTGTAATTGTGAGTACTTTTATTATTCTGGGAAAGGTGGAAGATGTGGGGTGGTGCGTAATGTTTGTGTTAAGCTCGGGGTGTCCCAGGGTGGTTACGGATTGGGGTTACTGAAGACCGGTAGTAGTAGTAGTATGTATATTTAGGTTGTAAATAATTCTAAGTGACCTACGAAATATTGTTTATGCTGTATGGATTTCTAGAAGAGTGTCGAAATATTATGTTTATTCATTTATTGTGTATGACGTGGCACTCATGTCAAGGGGATAGGAGTTAGCCAGTTGTTCGAATTATTAGTTAGCCAAAACGGAAAGAAAGTAATTTCCCCGATGTTACTATTATTTTGTATATTTCGAGAAAGGATTATTCTGTTTGTAAATGCTCGCTTCATGACTTATGATGGTCTTAGTTGTGAAATATTGGGAAAGACAAATTTTGTTACGTTATGTTATTATATTATGTCAGGTCATGGCCATCCGTTGGAAGTATGAGCGAGATTTTGTATATTTTATCGTGGACTTTCGTTATGTTTGGAAATAATACCACCGCCCAATTCACATAGGCTGGGGGCGGTAGACCGCTATTGTGTATCCGTAGCACTTAGTTTATTACCCGCGTATCGGGTAATGTGATCGTTTAATTTTGTATGATATTATGGATTAATGCCACAGTAAAATGATGTCTACTGAGGTAAATTACATATATATGCGGGGTTGGAAATGTGTTGGAAATACTTTTGACGAATTTAAAACGATAGGCTTGTCGAGTCAAAAGTGTTACACGTTACCGGTACTGGTTACCGACAGCCGCAAACTTAGGGCGTCACCCACAACGGGATGTAACTGTATAGATGGGAACACGTATTATTCATTTATGTATTTTAAATTGCAGCTCCCATCATCCTTGCCGTAGGTTCCTTGGTGAGGAAAGAGCCGGACAGTCCCGTAGTGAAGTGGTTATTACATCTCTGCGACCAGGGACAGGAAAGAGTGCCTCGATTGCCGGTTACGGCAACTCCATCCTGACCATTTTATTGCCACCAACATCTGCACGGAGCCATGATAACTTGATAGACTGTATGGACAGTGTCGATCTGGTAGCCATTATCGGGAACACCTTCATAACGTATTGAGATTCAGGACCTAACCACGTCTATTTGGTGTTATTGGGCGTAGTCCCGCCTATTTGGTCTACCTGAGAGTTTATACACTGGATCTGTTGTAATCCCATCGTCCACTACCCTGTTAAGAAAAGGGGAGTAAAAAGGGGAGGGTAGTGTAATGAGACCCATCAGAGGGGTTATTGTACTTAGCTCGAGTTGACAGTAGCTTGGGGTTCATATTTTTGGGTCAAGAGTAAGCTCACGGGTATATCAATCTGCATTCCATATTTTGTATGTATTTTTTTTTTGTATTTCTTTAAGTAAGTGAAATTAAATTAAGTTCATATTTTGATAAACCAGTTTTGGAGTTCTGCGCCCTAGGCGAGCATGCCAGTTTGTCCCCTCCCCGGTGACAAATTTATGGGGGCCTATCCGGGAAAATAGCAGAACTCTAAATGTAGGCTAAATTCGAGTATGTAGGGTTCCCCCCCCCCCAGAGCAATACCGTTCTTTGTGTGACTCACATTATGTGTTTCTTCTCTTACAGGCGGATCGGAGAGTCTCCCTTAAGCGACTGAGGCGGACGGCGTCCATAGCGTCAGGAGCTCCCCGATGATGACAGCTGTATGAGTAAGTCTTAAAATATTAGTGTTTGGGGAAACACTTGGAGAGGCACACACTGTATCATTTTATTATTATCACTATCTGTCCCCCAAAATTTTAGGCACTTATCAGTCCGTCGATATTTGTCAAAATTATATAGAGAGTCAGGTCGATAGCCGAGTGTACTAGGAGCGTCGAAGTCGAGTGTACGTCAAGTAGGTAGGCAGGTAGTTCATTGTTGTAGGCATGGCAAGTCCTTCCGAAATTGAGCAACTGCGTAGTATAGGGGAAAAACTAGGATTAGAGAAAGGGGAATTGAGGCAGTTCGTAGAGGATGAGAGAGCGAGGCTTAAAGCAGAACGCGATGAAGAGCGTAGGCTAAGGAGAGAAGAAAGGGAGAAGAAGGCTGAAGAAGAGGAAAAACGCATAGAGGGAGAGAAAGAATTATTACAATTAAAGCAGCAGCAAGAGAAAGAATTGATCGAAATGAAACTGAAATTGGCACAGGTATCGGGAACGCAAGGTGCAGATACGAGTCATATTAAGAAAGTCCCGACCCCTAAGCTCCCACCATTTGACGAAGAGAAGGATGACATGGACGCCTACATCAATAGGTTTGAGAGATATGCAACAGTCCAAGGATGGAAAAGGGACACGGAATGGGCGATAGGTCTAGGGGCGCTGCTAAAAGGGAAGGCTCTGATTGAGTATTCAAGGCTCACCCCTGCGGAAGCAGCAGATTATGATAAGGTTAAGAAAGCAGCATTGGAGGCATATCACCTCACTGCAAGAGGGTTTAGACGTAGATTTAAAGACAGTAGGCCAACCCAAGGTGAAACTGGGCTTAAGTTTGCCAATCGTATTACCACTTATTTGAAACGATGGCTAGAAGCCTCGAAAGTCAGCAACTTTGATGCTTTATTCGACTTGTTATTGCGTGAACAATTTCTAGAAGCATGTGGAAGGGATCTTAGGATATTTTTGAAAGAAAGAGACCCAGACTCTATAAAAGTCATGGTGGAACATGCTGACCACTATATAATTGCACATGGAGGATGGTATCCTAACCAAAGCAAAGGTAAATCAAGTAGATTAAATGGGAACCGTGTAGGTCAAGTAGACAGCCAAAGACGCGGTGGTAGCCATCAGAATGTAGGTAGAGGACGTGGTGCAACAGGTTACGGAAGTAGTAGAGGTAGAGGACAAAGAGGGAGAGAGTTTGGACGAGGTGGAGCTAGGTTGAATGAGGGAAACAGAGGTGATCTTCAGAAAACTTGTTTTATTTGTAATTCGCCCAAGCACTTTGCTAAAGATTGTCCGACCCGACCAGCGCTGGCGTCAATGGTGTCGGCATTGAATAGTGGAGGAGCACAGCAAGCCACTGAGTCGGCAACTAAAGCAAATGAGAACAAAGGTGAGCAGGCTAATCTTAGTCTCAATTGCATACAAGTGTCTCAACCAATAATGGAATGGTCAGGTGCTGGAATAGAACCAGCCCAAGAATGCCGATGTGATTATGAAGACAGGAACTACACGCAGATGGAGGATGGAAACTGCATGAAGGAAGTAGGGAAGAAGTGTTTGAGATCGGCAGCTTGTGGGACGGCACGTAGGGACCGTCTACCGAGGGTCAAAGGGAAAGTCGGAGACAAGGAGGTTGAGGTACTGTGGGACACCGGTTGCGACGGTATTGTGGTAAAGACAGCATTAGTCAAGGAGGAGCAATTCACAGGTCAGGTGACAGAGTGCAGTTTGCTGGACAACACCCGTAGGTACTTCCGTATGGCCCACATCGATATCGATACACCTTATTTGTCAGGACGAGTGTGTGCGGTGTGCGTGGACAACCCCGTCAGCGAACTAATCATCGGTGACGTGGAAGGGACAAAGAAGCCAGATCAGGTAGAGATAGAGGAATCTCAGCCAGAAGTAGTTCCAGTGATTGCGGTCCAAACACGGAGTCAGGCTAAAGGGGCAAAGAAGGCTACAAAACCCCTAAAAGTGTTAAAGACCCCAGAAGACTTCGTGGATCGGGAGGTGTTAGAGAAGGAGCAAGCAGAAGATAAGTCGTTGGATAAGATCAGAGATTTAGTAGAGACGGGAGAAGAGAAAGAAAGTAAGTCTGGTAGTAGACACAAGTATATATTGGATGATAGAATTTTGGTCCGTGAGTTTACCTCTCCTAGTGTAAATTTTGGCGAGACGTTACGGCAAGTGGTAGTACCAGCCAAGTTGAGAGGACAGGTTCTGAAGTTAGCGCATTCAGCGTTGTTTGGCGGACATCTTGGAGTACAGAAAACTAAGGACAAGGTACTTTCAAATTTTACATGGCCAGGTATTCACGGTGATGTGACACGATATTGCCAGTCATGTGATGTGTGTCAGAGGTCAGTCCAAAAAGGAAGAACTACCAAGGTACCTTTAGGGAGTTTACCGATCATGGGAGAACCGTTTCAGCGAGTAGCAGCGGATTTGGTAGGACCAATAACCCCCGCAACGGAAAGAGGACATAAGTATATCCTGGTGTTAGTGGACTACGCTACACGCTATCCGGAGGCTATCCCACTGAAGAATATTATGGCCGAAACAGTAGCAGAGGGACTACTAACGGTGTATTCAAGGGTCGGATTCCCCAAGGAATCTCAGACCCAGTTAATTTGAACTAAGTGACTTCTTGATTTCCCTAAACAGGTTTAACCAACACAATGAATAAAATACCCCTGCAATCTTTCAGTGCATTTTAGAGTAATATATCAGAGCAATTCCAACAGAAATGCACCAAACATCCAGTTTCTCCTCCTTTACAAACTGTGCGACATTATGATGCCGATAAAACAATTCTTTCCCTTTCAGCATTTAAAATGTGTTTTTGCTGATAATCCAATCTTGCAACTTGATATTGGACATTGCAATTCTCTCAAAAGGCCAACAATGATCCATGCTGACATTTTAAAAGGAGTGTAAGGAAAAATCAGGTACAAACATAAGGTATTTGAAGATACAACTATTAATAGGCTTAAAAAACATAATGCTATAGGTCAGTGGCTGAGAGTATCATCCATTGGGTTATTTTATTTACATTCAGTAAAACATTGAGACTTCTAGTCAGGCACAAAAAAATATTGTGAACTTTGTATAAAAGTATAGAGCCAAAACAGAAGCTGGGTAGTGTTGGCATTTTACTTTAACTGTAGAGACTCTAGAGGGGTTTCACCGATGTCACGTGATGGCCTGTCTCTTTGGGTAAGATCATGCGTCTCGTTGGTTTTGAAAGGCAAGCTTCTATTATGTCACAGTAGTATCTATGGTTATGCTTGGCCCTTGTGCTGTAAATATGCTTTTACTATGTGTGTTTTCCCCTTCAGTGCCGGGCAATTCCAATCGCGTGATGCTACATAAAATCCCTCTAGAGAAGGGTGTTCTTTTCATCTGAACGTCCCTATCAAAATATCTTTATGTGCCTCAAAAGTACAACACAAAATTTTGGGGTGAGACTAATTTGAGCTGTTAAGATCTGAGTCAAAGAGAAATCTATCATGAATAGCATGAATAGCAAACCTGTTAGCTACATGTGGAATCCACATATCAGCTCTGTTCACTCATCATCCACACTACCCTGGCAATTGACCAATCGCATCATGCATCACTCTACTAATCAGATAAATAAGGAACTAATGAAATTCAAAGCATCATTGTTATCACATTTTTGCTGGTAATTTCTAGCCGTGGGTGAATGCACACATCTATTGTGCTAAGTTGTAAAAATCACATAGAAAAGAAACTATGAGCCATCAAATAAAAGTGACATACTGCAAACCAACCAAGCATGACAAGAGATAAAGTTGTCCAACATTAAACTAATTACAATGGATAAAAAATACATCTGTATAATCTCAATTAGGGTTGATTTGTATGCATGGGACATTCAAGTACGCACCTACTGTGTGTTGCGTATTGTGAACATAAAATTTAAAAGGACTTTGGCTAATACCCAAATATGAGATTTATATTGCAGATCAGACAAGCCATAAAGTAAAGCAGAACCAGAAATCCCCCAAAACTTAGTGATTCCTTGCCGTTTGGATATAACTGTAGAACTATGGTTTCACGTTGACACAGTTTCATTGTGAATTTACTGCAGCTCTGCTCCAATTTTGGTATCAAAAGTTACAAAGTTACAAAGATCATCTACTTAATGTGGACCGCTTAAGTGCCATACATGACATTACAACAAGTTTTCCTTCTGGATATATCCTATTTACAAGGTTTCCACACTTTGGCTCCCTGATGACCTCAAATTACCTTTGGCATTCACCAAAACAACAGGGACCATCAACTAAATATGGGCCAATCATATCTTAACTGTAAAATTCCTTACACTTACCCTTCTTAGAATATCATGTTTACAAGGTTCAAATCTTTTGACCACTCATGACCCTAAATGACCTTTGACCTCCACCATAAGCAATAAGGATCATCAACTTCACATTGAACATTCACATGTCAAGTATGAAATACCCAAAGCTTACCTGCCTTGAGATAACAGATTTACAAGCCCTTTTCAAGATTTTTACTTTTTGAGCTCTGTTGACACCAAATGAACTTTGACCTCCACCAAAAATATTACATATCATCTACTGAATATAGGGCATCTAAACACCAAGTATAAGTATGAGATCCCTCACAATTACCATTCTAGAGATACCCAGTTTACAAGGTCTTGACCACTTGACCTCTCATTACCCTACATGATCTTTGACCACCAAAAATAAAAGCAATCATCTACTGAACATGCCAAGTATGAGATCACTCATGGTCACCCTCCTTGAGATATTGTGTTTACAAGATTTTAACCTTTTGACCTCTTGTGACCTGAAATGACCTTGACCTCCATCAAAAATGACAGGTATCATCTACTGAATATGGGCCATCCATATACCAAGTATTAGATCCCTCACAGTTATCTTTCTTGAGATAACGTGTTTGCAAGGTTTTTACTGTTTGACCTCCTAGGACCCCAAATGGCCTTTGACCTCTACCAAAAACAATAGGGATCATCTACCCAATATGCACCATCTAAATACTGAATATGAGATCCCTCTCAGTTACCCTTCTTGAGATATCATGTTTACGAACAGTTTTGAAGTTTTCTACTGTTTGACCTCTGTTGACCCAAATGACCTCTGACTGCCACCACAAACATTATGGATCATCTACTACTTGTGGGCCATCCATATGCCACGTATGAGGTCATTGACTGTTACCTTTCTTGAGATATGGTGTTTACAAGGTTTTGACCTCTCATGACCCCACATGAGCTTTGACCTCCACCAAAAACAATAGACATCATCTACTCAATAAGGGCTATCCACATGTCCAGTACGAGATGTCTCACAGGTACTATCCTTGAGATATTGTGTTACAAGCAAAGGCATCACATTCATATACACACACACACACAGGCATGACATCACCATCGCACTGATTCCTTTTGCCTCCGGCAAGGAATCAAAAATATAATAACAATTGAAAACTAATTAAACAGTCCACCTTGTTTTCTCGTTTTGGCAGGTTTAATTTCCAGCCATATAACATTTATACCCACATATCAATTTTTACATTTATCTTGAATTGAGAATGGCCATTAGTATGATAGGCCTTTAAATTGCACACAAGACAGTTGATAGGATCCTGGCAAAGTTAGCTATTACATTTGATTGAAAACCTTTAGGTATTAGAAACTCCAAGGTGCCAAACATTTAGTACAAAATTTCTTCTTTCAAAAATAACACCTAAAAAGATGAAAAAATATGAATAAAACTGTAGTTACACATCTATTAGTCTGAGGTGTACCAACAGGGTTACTTGCAATTTATGTGCTAATGAATGCCCAGAGTTTGTTGCTAATTGCCTTCAGACTCAACCTTCATCAAATTTCTCACAAAATAGATCTAGAACAACTGGCATATTTTGATACTACCTTCAGGGCTGGAAAATGTTTTCTTCCCAGGAAGCATGTCAAATTTCAATTTTTATGTTTCATGCACAAAAAAGCAAATTTCCCTCCAAATAACAACATTTCCTGGCATAGAGATTCCAGATTTGTTCAACACATCACTGACATTTGCATTCTACGTATTCCTAATTCCTACCTAATTCTTAGTTATATTTTCCATTCATATCCCACCCACGTACATATTCCCATCTCATTCCTCAGAGTTTTGAAATTCCAATCCACAAACTAAGTTCTTTTTAATGTTGAGAATTATTTAATGTGTATTAAGACATCTGAACTAAATCTTGAGTCAGCAACCTCTAGAATATAAAGCCTGTAAGTTCAGTTTACATTTGGGTCAATGGGTCAAGACAAACTCTGTCACACATGAGCAGGGACCACTAAACTGATAGACCTGAGGTGCCCTAGCAATAACCCTGCTGCAATCTTAACTTCAACCCTCACCTCATCCAAATCCAAACTTTATTTTGTTCCTAACCCTAATGCCAATCACAACCCTCACTTCCTACACAGATTTTTTGTCAAGCGGAACCTTTGGTCTGGTGGAATTTCCTTGTCAAATGAACGTAGATGAAGATCAGTGACACATTACTTCTCTCTTCCAAAATTCTTGAGAGTACATCCCAAGGTAGGCATATCCTAGTTGCTCTAGATCCTACTTCTGGGGCCACCATTTAATGCTAAAATGTCCCCAATTTACCAGTAAGAGGTGTTCCTAGCCTTAAGCTATATTCCTGCAGGCAGAGAGGGGTGAAGAATCCATCCACATCTGACAGCTGTGATGAACAAAGACCTGTCAAACTTCCTTGATGTTTTTCTCATTTTGTCATTTTAATGTTGAACACTCGTAACTAATCGGTAAACCACGTTCAAAGTTTTCTGTAGTTCAAAAATGTCTCTCTGCATAACCCTACTCAAGACTTTTTAAACGCACACTTTTGTAAACATCCTAGCTTGTAACAAAAGGTACGATAGTAAAAGTACCAACACCAACAGCTGTACAAGAGAAACAATGACTAAAACTTGTTTCAATTAAGTAGGCCTAAGTGGTCGAAGCCTTTAATGTTTAACCACTTTCTGTATCAATGGTTTGTATTTGCCATAAGTAAGTCATTCGCACACCACAAACTTGAGGAGTCAGTAGTCACAATTGGAAACTTGGCATGATAAGCAGTTGCCTGAATCTTGGTATGGAAGTTTAGAGCATTTATGTACTTGCACAAAATGTTGGTTTGTTTAAAGGCAATGGGCAGTCGCCCCAAAATTTGCTTTGCAAAATCAGCAAACTCTTGCAAATCTCTTCTTATTGCATTACAAACACCTCTGAAGACATTTTGCACATAACTATTACAACCAATAGGTAAAGCATGGAGAAATTCTCCTTGAATTTCACAATTCAATAACAAAAACATTGTCACCTGATCAAAATAGGCCATTCACGAGTTCGAGTGAGGGGGCATACCAAATCTGATTGGGGTGACTGCATTTTCCCTTTAAGGCAATATGGAGTTGTCCAAATCTAATTTCCAACCCCAACTGGAAATACTTAATTATTTTGCTTATCTCTGCAAGAACTTCCTCTATGCATCTGGTTCAAATCACAAATTACAGCTACACAAAATTAAGAAAACTTCTCTTTGGTAAACTTGTGAATCTACTTATCTCACCTATTACGGAAATGGACAGCAGTCCCATCTACAACAGAATAACACTGTAAATCCTTTGGGACCCACTAGGAGGCACTCTTTATATCTTAAAGAATGTTTGCTCCCAGTAGCCCTTAATTATATCATTGCCAGTGGAATGGCAACTATCATGTAGTATGGACTGCCTTATTCAATGCACACATTCACAAATTATTCAAGCCCAAATTTCTTCCAGGAGGGGGGGGGGGGATTAAACACTGCTTTCTCTGTTTCTGAAGTGGAATCCCTCATCAGCATGGGGGCGATGCCATTTGTACTTTAATTGCCAGAGGGCAGACACAAAAGCTTGATGACTCATTAACAGTACAAGTCTGAAACTATGGACAATCTCACAAGAATGAAAACCTTAGAACATTCGAATACAGTTAAAGATAGTCCAAAAGAGAAACAGTTTTGCCTCCTTTTGAAGTTTTTGAGGAAGATTTAATCCAAAACTGTACAAGAGAAGATAAGTCAAACATTTCTCTTCATTATACAAATCAAAAGTAAACAGGAGACAAAGACGGCAATGATATGACAGTATACTGATCTTTACAATGTTTACATGAGCCTCCAATGTTTTTAAACATAACTCACTGATCAAAGAATACACAGGGACTTGACTTCCAGAAGCATCTTCATTAAATGCATGTTAAATAAATTGCATTTTCATTCTTTTCTCATTGAAACCAGGGAGTTGCCCCTGTTGAAACCAATGACTCACAGGTTTTAAGTGCCTCTTTAAAGATGAGGTGGCAAAGTGCTAAGAATCTGATCTGATTTAATTTAAAGTCATTTGGGAACCTTAAAATGGTGAATGATTTCATCAAGGTGTTACATGAGAGGTAACAAAGAGGTGGTCCCCTGCAGTAATTAACTTCCATCAGTAGCTGCAACTGAATGGAAACCATAAATCAAAACCAACTATCCATGTCACAATGCTGAACAGACAGGGTTGAAAAAGATCTACTTTCGGAAACCTCAAATGACCTTTTGACTAACAATTTTTACAACAAATCATTGCCGGCATAAATCAATGGTGTCTTGGATACCCCTAACCCAGTGTTCGCACTAAGGCGCGGGATTGCGGGAATCCCGCTTTTGTCTTTCAAATCCCGCACATAATTAAATCTAATGCGGGAAAATCCCGCACACCTTCTCCGCTCCCGCAGATAAATAAATCATAAGCGGGCAGCTGATGTTCTGAATCCAGCCAAAATTCCAGCGCACTTCTCCGCAGCTGTGATTGTACAGAGAAATTGCAATGATAATACGCACAATAAATTACAATATAGAATCATTCCCAAGCAAGCGGATCGCAACTCCCAAGCTGAACACTGATTATGGTAGCAACAAATATCATCGTAATCTAGCCATTCACAGTGCAGCTCTTATATGCTGGCTGCTGGTTGTATAAGTAAGAGCGAATCTGATTGGATTGAAATTCAATCACAGTCCCAGGGTTGCAAACGCAACGTTGCATCGTGTACAGTACGTTTGGTTACACACCTGTAGAGCTGTAGTGCACTGTGGAGTCTTACATGTGTAATTGTATTGAATATGTACAGTATGTACTTTCTTCATTTTACGTCGTACATTGCTCTCGTTAATTTCTGATCGTATGTGTATCTCCAATGAAGTTCACTCATATTTTCCACTTCAACTTCAAGTTCACGGATTTACACTTACTCATTCTTCAGAAGGAAAACACCCAGTGACGAATTGGAGCTGTATGGGAGGAGGCTTTGAACTTGGAGAGAATTAACACTAACGTTAGTGACACGCATTAACTGCCGTTAACAGCAAGTAGTACCTCTTGCGTGGGGAGTAGTTTTGCGATGGCGACGGAAATCCCGCTCAAGAAGAATTTATGGGAGGGATAAGGTCCCGCCTTGATTTTGAAAATCCCGCACAAAAAAATTTTTAGAGAGGGAATTCCCGCACAGTTTCAATTCCTTAGTGCGAACACTGCCCTAACCATTTCCTTGCAGGATTAGACCTTCTTCTGTATTCCAAACTATTATCTGTCAATATTCATCAGGTACGACCTACAATAGTGTCGGTGTGATTTACCTTTAATCCTAATACTAAACACTATTCCTAGGACTAAACAATTCATGTGACTCTCTTCTGTATGACTAGAATTTTCAATACTTCACATCATGTAAATAAAATAGCACTTCTTGGAAGTGCACGATAGCCAGCGGATGGTAATACAATTTCTAAATATAGGTGTTGGCTGATACTGAAATTGTAACATCAAATATAATTTCAGGTACTGCAAATAATGGAACAGTATAACACTGCCCTCTTTCAAACAAAACAGGTAAAAGGGGAACCAAAGATAGGACTAGCTCAACTATCAAATTATCTCACAATCTGGCCAACAAAGAATAATTTACTGACTAGACAGTCTCATTGTTGTGACTGGGCAGCATATGGCCAATTCACAAAGGAGACACACCCATACAATTTTGCCAGTTTCAGTTGGACTCAACTAACATCCTGAAAGTAGTAAGATGTGAATGTCTCAACAGGTGCAACTTTCAGTTAGAATGCTGGTATGTGGAAATATAACCAAACCAGATGTTTTATTCAGCACTGTTAGATTAAGATCCCCAGATGAAAATCCAAAGGAATAATTTGAATATCTTTTGCCATTCAAAAGACATACCTCTTCAATGTTTGACCATTTCTGAAAAAGCTCACTATAGCTATAAAAATTACTTGATACTAGCTAAGTTTCTAGTTAAGTGTTTAGTGTGGACATTTTCAAAGTGGTACATAGGTACTTCCAAATTAACCCCTCAGGACATGCTGATATTACAACTGTCCTTTGAATTAAGGTTAAACAAAGAATAACATACAGCTCTTCTCATATAAGCAGCTCATGTTTATTATGATGTAAGTGCAAAACAGTAATTGTATGTAAAATGGTCAATATCTGATGGATTTTCATGGGTACTGCATCTGTTTTTAATACTTTTAATACTTGTTACATCAAATATGCATATATCACATTTAAATGTCCACAGAACTTTTATATTCAAGTGTGTGCCAAGTCTTTAGTCTCATAGAAACCTACAGATGCAAGGAAAGCACATTTACATTTAAAGGGGTAGTCTAATGACAACAAGGCAGTCCAAAAATGAACAGGACCACTACTTGATACTTATCCTTCAAATCCTACACTGACTTGTTCATGTCTCAAGTTTTTCTCTCTATGCCTAAAAAGTAGGTTGTGCTGGTCAAGAAGTACTGTTCTTCATGGACACAAGATATTAAGTAAATTTAGCTTCAATATAAATTGATTTGATGCCAGAGCTTGATTTTAAGAGTCGTCCAGTCGCCCGTGATGACCAAAACGTGTGATGGACAACCAAAAAATGATGGGTTGGTTGTCCATTGGACAACCAAAGTTTGTGCAACAAGTGAACTGACTACTTCTGGAGTTATATACTGCAAAGTTTTTGTGGACCATTGGGCAACCATCAAATTTTCTTCAAATCAAGGCCTGCTTGCACAATTTAAAACATGAAATATGAGGCCCTGGGAAGACTTGAACATAAACTCTCCTTTCTCATCACCTGGAATGGAAACAGAACTGGAAGCAAAAAACTGGGTTTTGCAAAGGGTCCAAGTAAAAATGCATTTGATTAAGGCAATACAAAATGCCACACAGAATCCAAAAGGACCAAAAAACAATCATTAACCCATTTCCTAAACTTTACAAAAGTAAAGTTCAAACTATCCTTTAAAGTACTTAACTTCAAAAGAGTACACTGTTTTTTTTTTACACTGTTTTTTTTTTTTAAGAAGCTCATCAGTCTCCCATACATGATGACTGCCATGTTAATTTGCACAACCACTGCATTCTTAACTATGATTCAAAATGTAGTATATACTTACTGGCTGCGGCTGTCTCAGCAATAACTACATTTGAATGGTTGCTGCCAGACTTGGAATTAAATGCCACTACAAATACAGCATACTTTGTGAATGGTGTGACCCCTCTAGTGACATTCATGAAGTTCACATTGGTGGGGACCTCTTCATCATCACCTGGAACAGATTAAAAAGCAACTCATATAAAAATGTACTAAACTGAGATGATGAGATGATAATTCAAATCCCAGGGAAGAAACAAGCATTAGGCAAACTTTTTTAAACAACTTTTGAGTACTTTGTGAGTCATATCCAGGTCAATTTTATATGAAGTTGAATGTTCCCTTAAAATTATGAAACATCCTTTGCATTTTCAAAGAAAATAGCCTTAAATACTTTGTAAATGTCATAAAACTCACTAGTTTAGGAGTCTATCACCTTCTTTACCTCCCATGTACACTTGTATTTCCAGAAATAAAATGTAACTACCATGATGGCAATGTTGTCAGCTTAGTGGATGATGCCCTCCTCGGAGGGTGTCGTGTAGATCCTCCTTACACATTCACAACACAATAAACCTTCCAGACCAGCGGTTCCCAAAGGGGGCATTATCGTTCCGTGGGGGGGGGGCATTTTTGCAACTCAGGGGGCAATGACTGCTAAGCGCGCAGCAGGGAGCATTTTGAAAAATGAAATACTTAATTTAAACTGAGGGCTTACAAAATTCCAAAAGGCTTTCTCTAGCTGAACTCTTAAATTGGTTAGCATAAAAGGGAGTCAACAAGTCAAGTAGGTTTAATATACACTTCCCTGATGCCACAAAATCACATCTAACAATGTGTGATTTCAACTTTACCTAGCAAGGACCTTCACATTCAGTCCCAGTGAAAAGTGTGACAGAAGGAGCCATGGCTAAAAACTGCGCAGCCATTTTAACCTTGAATGTAGTTTTTGCCTTGTGATCCATAAACACAACATACTGACAAAAGTGGCAATTGCAGGTAACTTTGTAATGTGGTAGCCAACTTTTGCAATGAACTATAAAGTAAAACATTAAAATTTTTTCAAGCAGAAAGCCAAAAGGCTTAGTGATTCCTTGCCATACAGATATATTGCAACAACCATGAATCACCCACATGACAAGCGTGAGATCCCTCATAGTTATCCTACTTGAGATACCATGTTAATAAGGTCAAAAGCTTTTGAAATCTTTTGACCCAAAATGACCTATATGCTAAATATGAACAATCCACAGGCCAAGTATGAGATCCCTCATAGTTATCCTCCTTAAAATATCATGTTTACTAGGTTTTGACCTTTGGTAAAATCAAATGACCTTTGACCTGGGGATTATCTAATCAATTCAAACAATCCACATTTCAAGTGTGAGATCCCTCACATTTATCCTTCTTGAGATATTGTTTTTACAAGGTTTTGACCTTTCTGTCTCTGATGACCCCAAATGACCTTTGACCTCCACCAAAAACAGAGATGATCTACACAGTATGGGTAATACACAAGCCATGTGTGAGATCCCTCACAGTTACCCTTCTTGAGATAATATTAACAAGGTTTTAACCTTTTGACCTCTGGTGACCCTACATGACCTTTGACCTCTACCAAAAATAATAGGAATGATCTTCTTAATATGGGCAATCAACATGCTAAGTATGAGATCCCTCACAGTTACCCTTCTTGAGATATTGTGCTTACGTTTTGACCTTTTGACCCCTGGTGACCCCAAATGACCTTTGATTTCCACCAAAAAATAATAGGGATCATCTACTCAATATGGGCAATCCAAATTCTAAGTATACGATCCCTCACAGTTACCCTTCTTGAAATATAGTGTTTACAAGGTTTTCACCTTTTGACCTCTGTGACCCCAAATGACCTTTGTGTCACGGTCATTTAAGATCTCCTTCCTTGATTTGAGTGACCTTAGCATGACAGCTGTAGTCGTGTGATGCAGGCTTATTGTTTAAGGTGTCCCTGAGAAATCTGAGAAAGAAATAGGGGTAAAACGTTGAGTCATGTGCTATAGCTAGAAATTATATTAAAGTGGAATAAAAAGTGTTTTTTGTGTAAGTAATTACTAGACAAGTTTTGCCACACATTTTCCATTAGAACTTGTAGGGGCCACAAATTTTGACAAGAATCATTTATCAAATGTTAAAGTATTTTAGCAATGGAGAAGTGGAGTTATTGTTCCCAGTTAAAGTAATTGTGGAGAGAAAGACGTACTTAGGCAATATTTTGCAGGTATTAGTAGAATGTGAGTGTTCCAAAAGAGATAATTAAAATCCTGACTTGTAAAATTTTAGGAGGGGCATTCATAAGCAGGGCAAATTATTGTATTTGAAGGAAAATGCATTTATCATGTGCTGCATTGGGGAAAAAGTTAATACTTACATTTTGAATGTATAGGTGAGCTTATACAAGGACATGTATTTTTAAAAAAATTTATGTGTCTAATAATGAGTTCCCATTAGTAAAATTCCGGGTTGTTTCTTTACAGCCTGCTTTTGGAGTTATGTTAAAGCCAGAGAGGCCATTTTTGTTGGTGATGAGATACACCACGCCTTAGCCTATGTTGCAAACCCAGGGGAGTCCAGCAGTTAAATCCATGCACTTCGCTGAATTTCACCTTAATTTGGACATAAGTGCAACGTATGTTATAAGTTTTAATATTTCATGGGAGTGGGGCACACTGTGGAAGACGGGAGACCCACGTGTGATGTAAACTGTTATTTTGTCAAGACTAAGAGATATTTTTGTTACTTATTTCAATATATTTTCAGTTTGTTTCTCCATAAACGTCGGTGTTGTTTTTATTTTGTGTACATGGAAGAACCCAGGCGGATGTGGGATCTGGCGCAATTCACGTCACACTTTGACCTCCACCAAAAATAATAGGGATCATCTACTCAATATGGGCAATCCACATGTTAAGTATGAGATCCTTCACAGTTACCCTTCTGGAGATATCGTGTTTACAAGATTTTGACTTCTTGACCTCTGGTGACCCCAAATGACCTTTGACCTCCACCAAAAACATTAGCATTATGTACTCAATATGGGCAATCCACAAGCTAAGTATGAGATTACTCACAGTTACCCTTCTTGAGATATCATGTTTACAACGTTTTGACTTTCTGACAACTGGTGACCCCAAATGACCTTCGACCTCCACCAAAAACAATAGGGATCATCTACTCAATGTGGGCAATCCACATGCTAAGTATGAGATCCCTCAGATTTATCCCTCTGGAGCTATCATGTTTACAAGGTTTTGACCTTTTGACTACTGATGACCCTACATGACCTTTGACCTCCACCAAAAACAATAGGGATCATCTACTCAATATGGGCAATCCAAATGCTAAGTATAAGATCCCTCACACTTACCCTTCTTGAAATACAGTTTTTGCAAGGTTTTTACCTTTTGATCGCTGGTGACCCCAAATGACCTTTGACCTCCACCAAAAACAAAAGACATTATGTACTCAATATGGGCAATCCACGCTCTAAGTATGAGATCCCTCACAGTTACCCTTCTTGGGATATCATGTTTACAATGTTTTGACCTTTTGACCACTGGTGACCCCAAATGACCTTTGACCTCCACCAAAAACAATAGGGACCATCTACTCAATATGGGCAATCCACATAGTAAGTCTGCAATGCCTCAGATATATCTCTGGAGATACTGTGTTTACAAGCAATTTCCAGGGTATAAACCATTCAACCTCTTGTGATGCCAAATGACCTTTGACCTCTACCAAAACAACTAGGGATCATCTACTCAACATGGGCAACCTATCTGCAAAGTATGAGATCCCTCACAGTTACCCTACTTGAGAAAAGGTTTTGACCTTTTGTGACCCCAAATGACCTTTGACCTCCACAAAAAAGCAATAGGGATCATCTACTCAATATGGGCAACCTACCTGCCGAGTATGAGATCCCTCGGAGTTACGCTTCTTGAGATATCATGTTTACAAGCAAGCATCATATACACACACATGCACACACGCACACACACACACGACATCACCATTGCATAGATTCCTTCGTCCTTCGGCAAGGAATCAAACATGCAATTTTTCAGTGCACCAATTTCCGCTTTCTCAATATTTCTACCTGTATAGGAGCTTGAGTGACATAAATCTTTCAAAGCCCCATGCGACCCCCACCCCTCCCTTCTTCCTCCCATTTCCTCCTATTTCGCGCTGCCTTGGGAATTTAATACGGAATTATACGCACTGATCAAACAGCATTTGTTTCATTTTTCAGGGATTTGTCTGTAAGTTGTACTGGTGTTTTACTGTTTTGGCAGGATTTTAACACTGAATGTGTTAAGCTTAGCTACAAGGTAGTTGAAGTGATGCAGGAATTCAGCAGGTATTTGGTAGATAGAACGGTGGCTTATACTGTTATGCCTATCACTAGCACTTGACATTGATTTTTAAGTGCGAGCTATCATTTGTACATTCCAGTAATAATGTAGGCAAATGGCCTCACAGGCCTATCTTAGCAAACGTAGCTTGACTTAATGTTTTACTTTGTTACTGGTATCGGTATCGGGCCGATATCAAGTTTGACTTATCGGTTATTGGCAAATTCTGGTATCACCGTTATCAGCTCAACACTAATAATGGTCAATGGTATTTAAGTTGCACCGACAGACCTGCCAAAGCTGGATGTTGAAAGGGTGCTCTTACTGAATAGGGCTACTTCACCATGCTATCAACTTTGCCAGTCACTGAGGCAATACTAGGCTGGTAGCAATGTACATTACCACAATGCCACATACATGCTGTTGGAAAACAGTACAACACTGTCATCGGCATGCCTTCAACATACAACATACAAAGTCTGCCTTGACCTATCCCAGCTGCAAGTTCCACCCAATGAAGTGATTTATACCACTGGGAGACCTGTAACAAAATGAACAAGAACACCTCTGCCTACCAATACTGATGGCCATCAATGTGCAACTTACCATCAGGCCACTTGTAATAGAACACAGAGTACACCTTGGCTCCCTTGATCTTGTCCCACTGCACCAAGAATGACTTACTGGTGACACTTCTCACAGTAACATTCTGTGGACTTGGAGCCCCAGCTGAGGATGAAAGAAAAACAAAATGTTCTTTTTCTTTTGATTTCTCATAGTACGTACTGTAATTGACTATTTTTCAGTAAGGGGCAAATTTTTGCACACTCTGGTATGGGAAACTACTAGTCCAGATGTGTACTTACCTCCTGTGTACACGTCCCCAGTGGGCTGGTTACTGCTGGGTATCAGCTTTGCAAATCCTAAGCTTTGTGGGGCTTCGGGAGGGGGGGGGGTGTTGTTGTAAGAAAGGGTCCTACAGCTGAAGTTGAACAACTTTTGAAGTTGGATAATAGATCACTCCCTTGCCTATAACATACTCTACATGTAAAAGTGAGGCCAGTGCTAGTCAAGAGAGCACAATGGTTTAGAAAGCTAGGCTAAACTAGTTACATCTAAATATGCTTCAGTAATGATACAAGGCCTTTAAATCTGTCATCAACTTTTCAAGTAATTTTGGGTATGATTACAGAAAATACTTTAGGAAAGACAGGGGGGAAGAATAGAAAGAGCTCAGGGTATAATGCACTCTGAATTAAAGGACAAACTGCATTCAAATGTTGATGAATGACTTTGTCTTGACTTTTAAAGCAATGGCCCTCATCAGGCCTGTAGCCAAGGAGGACAGAACCCCCTCTGGAAATAGTTTGCCCCCCAGTTTTTAGTTTTACCACTCTAACAAATTTGAACACATCATCCCTCCCCCCTGGAAGCTATCTAGTGTCCCTTCAGTTCCCTTCAGTGTCTGGCTAGGGGTCTGGACCTGATTCTTTGATCTACCACATTGTCTGATGTCCAAAACAAAGTGTCTTTACAGTGCAAAAAGAAAGAAAAAAAAAAATACACAATGCTACTAGCTTCTCAAAGATTGTCTGAAAAACTTCTCAAACTCAACATACAAAACCATCAGATTTGGCCAGGTATTAAAAGCAGAGAAAAATCTTGAAACTAAATTGTGAAATGTTCCCTGAAAGGTTGGTGGAATGAGGGCTGCTAATGATAGGCATTTCTTTTCCAAACTGGCAACAGTTGACAAGTAGTATGTAACCCTCCCAAACCACAGAACCTTGGCTTTCCTACCAATTGCATGCCTATTGAAAAGTGATATGGAACTATTGAGTAGGCAGAGCTCTTTGGAAGGTTACACCAAAGAGCACCAGAGAGCATGGTGGCCTACTGGTTAAGGCGTTGGACTTGTGATCTAAGGATTGCAAGTTCAATTCCCACCTGGGTCATTATGTTGTGTCCTTGAGCAAGATGCTTTATCTCGATTGCTTCTCTCCACCCAGGGGTTAAATGGGTACCTGTGAGGTACCTTGTATAGTGATGCGCTGTTTGTGGCTGCTCCTATGGGAAGTCCCCCAGGGGACACGATGAAGTGGCATTACTGTTCAGTGTGCTGGGTATGAACAGCAAGGGATGTGCCCTATAGCGTGGGTTTGACAAGTTACCAATGACCAGGGGTAACGATTGTGAAGCACTTTGAGATGTTACATATAAAGGCACTACAAAAATCCAAATCATTATTATTATTATTAATCCACAGTGCATGGAGCTAATGCATGGGGGTAAGTGAATCTAGGAAGAAAAGTACATGCTGATTAAACAAACCTTTTTGTTCAGAAAGAACCATCATAAGCACATTTGAAAGGCGAAAGCCACAAAGAGCTGCTATACAGATGAGTAAGAAAAAGTTCCACAAAGTGGCATCTCCATATCACACACCAAACTAGAAGCACTGCACATTTTTGATTAAAAAAAAAAGAAAAAAAAAAGAGTACCGTACATGGGTTCGTATGGACTTGACTCCTATCTTTTTCAACCTGAATCTACAGAGGATGAATTTAGGTGGAGAGACCAAGAGCTGGCTTAGTAAAACTGTTGAGATGACTTGTGTAGCATCTGTACTAACTCTGTACTGGAGCAGAAAGCATGGTGACCTTGTTTGTTATACATGCAGGGCCAATGATTTTCTGCTCCACAAATCACAAAATTGTTTTAACTTTTCGAATTCCGCAAAATTCTGTTTCAAGCATAACCCCTTTCCGTAATTTTTGGATTTTGGAGTAATTACGTTGAAAACAAGTCCTAAACTTGTCTGGTTACGATCCTGAAGGCAGCAAACACTCAAAACACACAAACGACCTTGCCTAACACCTATAGCATACGCAAACTGGAGCCTACACCCGCAAAATTTTGTTAATTTCCATAAATGTCCTGCTTGTTTCCTGATCGTATCTTCAAGGTATTTTGATGATTTTAGGGTGAATCTGCCACCATTTTAGATGGTAAAATGTCTGTGTCTGTCTTTGGTATATGCAGGCATTCATTTGACATAGTTCTGAAGAAAAATAACTCAGTTTTTGTCAAAACTAAACATGTATTTTGAGCCTGATAATTTTTGCTAACTTCCGTGAAATTCCGTGCATAAAAGTAAATTGTTTTTTCCCCCGTTTTTGGGCGAAATCATTGGCCCTATACATGCAGATGGACAATACAGAAACCATAGTCTATCTGAAAGGGGGAAGTTGGTTTTTGAACAAATGCAACATTTGTGGCAAATTCTTTTGAAACTGTCCTGTCCAGTTTATGATGTTGAAGAAAGAGGACCCAAGCTTACCATGATAAGGTAGGCTAACAACATTACTTGCATGCTGTAGTATAAGCCTACTGTGGGGACATGGGCTAAGAAAAAAACAGAAAAACAAAAGGCTTGGTGATTCCTTCTTGGATACAAGTTTAGTACTGTGGTTTCAAGTTACGTAGCAGTATCACTGTGAGTTGACTGTGCTTCAAGTTTGATATTACAAATTAATGGTAACATATCACAGTGACATCATGTGAACATGTATGGTCATAAACCAGCTTCTTGCTTTTAACTTTGAGTGTTACATGCTAGGTATAAGATTCATACTTGACAAGTCAAGTTTTCAAGTTTGTTCTCCAATGATTTCAAATGACCTTTGACCTCCACCAAATTTAATAGTTATCACACTTAGCAGTTTATACTGTCCACCTACATGGCACTATAAGATTCATACACATTTCCCTTCTTGAGATATCATGTTTACAAAATTTAGCACTTTACATGATCTCAGATGACTTTGACCTCCACCAAAAGAGCCATCATCTACTCAGCATAGTGTATCAATGTGCCAAATATGAGATTCCACCATGTTACTGTTCTTGAGGTAACCTGTTTATGAGCAGTTTTATTTTGTGGTGACCCCAAATGACCTTTGACCTACACCAATTTCTTTTGGGGGGGGGGGGATAATTTTCCCTCCTTGAGATACTATGTTTCTCACAGTTTGATCTCTGATGACCCATATAACCTTTGACTTCCACCAAAACTAAAGGGATCATCTCCCGAATAAGTTATTAACTTGCCATGTGTGACATACCTCGAGGTCACCTTCCTCCAGGTCATCCACCTCGGGTATTGTGTTTATGAGCAGTTTTCACGTTTAAAACTCTTTAACCTCTGGTGACATTTAACGACATCAGACCACCAAAACAAAAGGAATCTGCAACTCAATATATGGGCCATCCGCATATAGCAAGTATGAGATCCTTCACAGTTACTCCTCTTGAGATAACATGTTTTCAAGCAAAGGTGTCACACACTAAACCGCTCACACAATGCACCATCACATAGATTCCTTCTATCTACTGCAAGGAATCTAAATCACTGGAAATTGCTGAAGCTATCAATGTCATCTAGTATGTCCAGACCAGCAGTTAATGATGGCAAGGAAGCCCGAAAACATTACTTCAGTGCATGCTTAAAGTGTGTTAGTGTGTACTCTGACATCTACATCTTAAAGTGGACCTAAAGTCTAAAAATTCAAAAATATATATTTTAGAGGTTACAAAATTAATCTTATTGGTCCAACTCCCATTGTCATAGCTTATTCCATTGCTGAGATATTAAATGTTAAAATTTATTCACTTAAATCCAAACAGTTCATTGCACAATAATTTTTGACATTCTTGTTCTACAACTCACATTAAATGCTTTGTTTTCTTTTAAAATAAAAAATGTTTATATGACCTTGACCGCTTCCTGTTTTCTTGCATGACATGCTGTACAGAGAGGGCTTATATAGTCAAGTCACCCCAAAGCAGTAAGAACGCGATCACATTTTGGCACAAGGTGCGGTGGCTTTCAGAAAAACAAAGAAATACAAAGATTGTAAATTGAGTAGTACAACAATGACATCACAAATTATTGCGCAATCTACCTTTTTAAATCGAGTGAATAAACTTCAACATTTTATATCTCAGCTTAAGAAAGTCCTGTGAAGATGGGAATTGGACCACTGGAATTCAGATTTCATGCTCTGTAATATATATTTTTGAATTTTCAGACTTAAGGTACACTTTAAATATCATCTCAAACAATGTGACTTCTCAACTTTGTATTTGAAACGCCTTCATTTTAAAAGTCAGCAAACAGGATACTTCGCATATTGGGATTATAAAATTACTTGAAAAAATCATGAAATTTATAAGAAAGATTGTTTTGACTAGTTTTTATACATAAAATGTTAGAATAAGTCTCTACTACATATATATCACTCTAAAATCCCGAGGTTTGTTTCCCTTTTTAGAGTTGAGTACATCTAAATTGTACCAAACTGTCATTATTATCTTGATATATTGTGTTTACAACAAACATGTACACCTTTCGACAATTTATGGTACGACTGCATTAAAAAGTTTTTCTTTCACCAACACCATAAGGGGTCATTATAACACACTTAGAATCATTCTCTGCAGTCATATATTAACACAGTGTATGTTCAAAAGAAACATTAAATTAGCAAAAAACTGGCCCAAAATAACTTAAAACAGCAGCAAACTACAGAAGGGTGACCACGCACAGTTTGAAAAATGCTTATATGTACAACACAAATACTTGTCAACAGTGTGACTTTATTTATTGTGCGTTGCCATATCCTGCAAATTGTTTGGATATGCAAGACTGACTTTGAATGATGTAACACATATCTAATCTTATAATAAAGTATAAGGTTAATAAAGAAGGACCCTCACATTTTGGTGGTTTCCAGGAAAGGGTTCACTCGGTTTGGCCTTGACCTACATCAATAGTCTTTCTATACACTATCATGCATTATGTTCATTATATTCATGTACTACTCTGCATGAAGCTCTGTGCCACAAATAAAAACTTGTGCTATTGTGCTTCTGAGGAATAAACTTCACTTCTGAATGAGTGTAGTTTACAGTGTAGAGGACAATCCAGCAACATATTACCTGTACTTATTACAAGCCAATTTACTAAAAGTATATAAATCAGTAGAGATATATAAAGAAGGCCTTATACTATATACACTTTGTTTCAAAGGTCAGTATTTTATGACACTTTACGATATGCTTTACCACTTAGGCCTTTGCATCAATACTCCAACTGTAGGCATATACTGTGGTTGCCGGTGAAAAGAATTTCCAAATTCATTTTCAACATGGCCTTGTGAAATATACCAAAAGTTGAGTTGATGAAGCTCCAATGAAACATTTGAAACACTTTCCTCCTCAGGATAAAGTTGGTAAAAAATTTACTACACCAACCAAAATAACTGTGTCTACTCATTGAGCTATGAACCATAGTTCCATGTTTCATACAAGTGCCTCATATAGACTCACACACTGCATTTGTATTCATTGTCCTTTCTACTTTTGCAGCAAATGAGACCCAAGTTATGTATGCAAATTCAAGGGTTATAACTTTTTACACTTCAGCAATTTCTCAAGACACAAAATTAAACTCTATCAGAGCTGGCCAAGTGTAATTTGAGTTTATATGTTACCAGGCCTTGAGTTTTAGATTTTCCAGGTGTGCTACAAATCACACTCCTCAGGAAATGAAGGAGTGTGTCGATGTGCTGTTTAATGAAACTTTAATAGATTTACCTGAGTTCCCATTCTTTATCTAGGTTGCACAAAAAATAGCACTTCTCACAGTGATTTGAGGCAAGTGATGGCATGCGATCGCACTCGCATACCTTAAAATTCAAGGCCTGTATTTGAACTAACACATTCTGAGACAGAATTCCACAAATCCCCCGCCCGACAATCCGGGACAAGTATAAAGTTACTCAGGCAAGTGCATTGTTCAATCTCATAGCAGGCCTGGCAAGTACTTACGAAGTCTCCTCCACAAAGGAGTTAAAAGGTATTTTAAAAGTGGACAAGTAGATATTCATGTGGACAAGTAGACTAAGAGAACAGCTTGCCCGATGGACAAGTAGTGAAAAAAGAATTTGTCGAAGCCTGTCTGAGAGCACCTGTGAATACCAGTAAAACTAAGAGGACATTCATTCACACTTCTTGGCCTCACCAGGAGGTTGTCCTCCCGACTTCACTGAGCTGTGATCAGATTGCATCTCCTCTGTGGAAAGGGAAACTTCTGTTTAATGGACTGGTGATGGATTGAAGCCTCTGAGCTATTTCTCGCAGCAGAGTGCTGCTGTAATGTAGGGGAGTTATTATGGTGACCATGAAACTAAAAATGCCACATTTTACTTGGAAGGTAAGAGTTAAGCCCCACAGGATGGATCCATTGGAAAATTTCGATATCTTTTACCCTTTGGCATTCTCACAATATACCTCTTCAAAGTTTGACTGCATTTTCTAAAGTAACTAATTGCCCATGCAAGAATAATGAACTGAAATGTTGCATAGTGTGAGCATTTCTTTTGTTAACCCTATATAAATAATCTATTAATTACTCGTCATTTTAAAGTCTGGTGAGTGATATTGAAATTTTTCAAGGAGACAATTTAAACTTCTAATAAATACCTCAGGACATATTTTGCATGTCTATCTTTCGACATCACAAATATTTATTTAGCTCACGTTTATTCATGATATAAATGTTAACTAGAAATTACCCTGTAAAATGGTCAATATATGATGGATTTTGGTGGGATTATTTGACTTGGTTTTCAATGCTTTTTACGACAAATATCCAACTATGTCATTTTCATACGTCAAAAAACTATTAGGAGAACCTGTATATCACTGACAAAAGTAGGGTCACCCTACTGCTGAAATATGTCCCAGTACCATGAGTGTTAGGAGAAGAAATTTTGTAACCCACTGAACGCACAGCTGGCCATGCAAATGTACTTTCAGCTAGAAGGGTGGTCATAGAAATGCCTATAATGAAAATGTAACCTGTTGCCTAACTTGGTGCTCAGTTTTGTGTTTGGGACAGCTGGCCTTGCTTATAACAGAGAGCTGTCAGAGAACTCCCTGCTTAAAGAAGCTCAATTAGGTGTAAGCACAATTATGCCTAAGTTGATATTTAATCTCCCCTTTGGGAAACACTGAGTGTTTGCATAAGTACAGAAAACACCAATCCGATAATTCATCACTGTACCATCTCCTGTACCTGGTTACCAGGAAATAGGGTGACCTAAATCATGGCTTGTTCTTGATGTGCACAATGGCTTCACAACACAGGCCTAGTATATAAACTTGCATGTAGAGAGGGAGCGAACATTTCAAAGAGACTAAACTTATCACCAAACTTTTCAATAAAAGAAACTGAATACTTTTTGAGGTCTAATGCCTTTCTCAAATTAATTTTAGGAACATTTTCTGATACTATGATGAGTGAGCTTAACTTGAAGCTGTTGAGATTTAAAACACATTAATTTCGACCAATCACAGGCCAGAACACAGGGTATTCTGTTGCATCAGATTTATATAAACAAACTGAAGGTTCTTGCACAACTAGCTATCATTTTTAATGGTAAAGGGCAGAAGTTCAGACCTCATGCATATGTAATATACTGATGAAGTCCTCTGGATAAGCCAGCATCGTGTGTCACCTACCAGTACACGTGTTTACAGCTCACGTGTATAGAGCTATCATTTCCCAGCACTAACAGCCGGGTATAAGCAGCTCTATAGCCACATGTAAAGTTAACTCAAGCATTTGTTTACCAGTAAAATGCTGATTCATCTATTCATACTACCAACACATACTATACGCCTATACCTTCACAGCAATCACTACAAGCAGCACAGCAGACCAACTGGTCTTTGTATAGCTGCTCATGGTGTTGAAATGTGGGTGTGCACCCTTCAATCTATCAATTACAACTGATTTTTAACTTCTTTTCCCCTCCTCCTCTGTTTGCATTTAAGAAAACAAAGGCAACTTAATGGTTCAATTACTGGGGAATGATTATTTTCACGCAACCTTTTCGTACGAGTTGGGCAGTAAATTTGCAACAAGTTAATAGAACTTCAGATGGATAACCAGTTACTGGAGTTACCCTTGCAAATTAGAAAACACGCACAATGACTTCACAACACAGGCCTTGTATATAAACTTGCATGTAGAGCGGGAGCAAACATTTCAAAGAGACTAAACTTATCATCAAAACTTTTCAATAAAAGAAGCTGAATACTTTTTGAGGTCTTATGCCTTTCTCAAATTAATTTTAGGAACATTTTCTCACACTATAATGACTGAGCTCAACTTGAAGCTGGTGAGATTTAAAACACATTAATTTTGACCAATCACAGGCCAGAACACAGGGTATTCTGTTGCATCAGATTTATATAAAAAACTGAAGGTTCTTGCACAACTAGCTATCATTTTTAATGGTAAAGGGCAGAAGTTCAGACCCCATGCATATGTAACATACTGATGAAGTCCTCTGGATGTCACCTACCAGTACACGTGTTTACAGCACACGTGTACAGAGCTATCATTTCCCTGCACTAACAGCCGGGTATAAGCAGCTATAGCGACATGTAAATCTAACTCAAGCATTTCTTTACCAGTAAAATGCTGATTCCAACACATACTATATGCATATACCTTCACAGCAGTCACTACAAGTAGCACAGCAGACCAACTGGTCTTTGTATAGCTGCTCATTGTGTTGAAATGTGGGTGTGCACCCTTCAATCTATCAATTACAACTGATTTTTAACTTCTTTTCTCCTCCTCCTCAGTTTGCATTTAAGAAAACAAAGGCAACTTAATGGTTTAATTAACTGGGGAATGATTATTTTCACGCAACCTTTTTGTACGAGTTGGGCAGTAAATTTGCAACAAGTCAATAGAACACAGGGGCGGATCTAGGGTCTTTTCTGAGGTGGGGTCCAACATAAAAAAGGGCACATTCGTTGTTTTTTTAATTTTGGTTCCCATAAACGTCAGCGATTATACAATTTACCGCATATTGACAAAGAAAGGATAAACTAAGAGACATGTAAAAACTGGAATCAAAACCTGGAGTCTAAAGAATCTAAACGGGGAATTTGCAAAGCGCGCGAAATTTTTTGGGTAAGCCTACACTTATAAGAATTTGTACTAATTTAAAGCTTAAAGGGGCATATTGAGTTGATATCGATAACTTAATGAGGGTGTTGAAGGGTACTACCACATGACAATGATTATTATTAGCATAATAAGTCAAGTTTCACATCCAATAGTTACGCATTAAGTTGACATTTTGAAAATTTTTTGGTATCCTAGCTCTTAGTAACGGTTGTGTGCATAATTTGAATAAGTGTCTGGTTACGATTTTTTAAAACCGAATTGAATTGTTTATTACTCACTTATGAAACATTTATTTGTACGCAACATGTGGGGATTGTTTAAGTTTGACCATTTGTCATTAGTATGTGAAGAAAACTTAACAGGTTTGGCAATTTTGGTGAATTTCATGAACCAACTCAATGTGACAATTTTCCGGACAGTTGGGCCCTATCAGGTATAACTTGTACTTCCCTCCTTGAGTCACTAGCCGTACCGTACGACAGACACAAGTGAACTTTAACCAGGTTTAGCGAAATGCGATTCAGTTCAAGACATTTACGTAAATCCATGTATTCTACTTATTAACTTGAAAAGGTGGAAAGGGTTTGTACTATATCTACATGTATAACTCAACTGAGGAAGAGTGGACACAGCATACCAAAAATTTTGGTTTTTATCCCAGAAATTACCCTTATGAACGATGAAAGCCAAAATAATTAAAGCGACCATGAGTGGCGGTAGAATTTTCCCAACAGGGGGAGGGGCCATGTCAGCTGCCCCAAGTTCCGACATTCCCGATTTGGACGGGATGATGAGAAGGGCAAATGGAGGAGCCTCATTATCCCATGCCATTGCAGGCATATTTTGCATTATATCGCTTAATACTCCAAGATCCCAGTTGGGCACTAATAGTGTTCTGTGAATCTGGATCGTGAAGTTGAAAAGCGCGGGAAGCGGGCGAAAATTTTTGATAGGCTTCCACATAAAACATATGACGAAAAGAAAACAAACCTGTAAGGTCTGTAGACCGTACCGGGTGTAACATGTACCGTATTGTATCGAAACCACCTGGACTACACGATGAAATAGCAAACTTTGCTCCGTAAGTCCCTCACCAACTGACTGTACCGCTGTTACCGCATGACACACACAAGAGAACACCAACTAGGCTTTGCGATATTGGATGAAAGTTACGACCTTTACATAAACTATGTACTCTGCTGCCTATATGTTACTTGGTAAGGTGGACAGGACTTGTGCTATCCTGCTATGTGGAATGGAACTATTGAAGAAAACAGAGTGACTCTACGGCGCGCGTAGCGCGCTGAAAAATTTTGGGTTCTTAGTAGAGAAATTATCCGCTTGGGAGCAAAAAAACAGGTATGCCGTCGGGGCGACTAGTTGTCGTCGTAGACTGCATACTTTCGACTAAGACTCCCCGACGAAACTGTAAAACTTTCCCGACAGGGGGCCAGCCTTCCCCGACGGGGGCATGAACCCTTCCCCCACCTGACGCCACCGCTATCTCGACTAGGGGAAGGGGTTAAAATGCTGCATGTTGTGTTCCCTATATAGTTGCGGCGTGACTGGCAAAAATTCTCTGTCAGAGCAGATGACTGAAGTCGAACGTGTGCTTTTATTTGCGACAGCAGACCAGTCATCGGTCCAAAGACGTCAAAAAATTGAATCGACTGACATTGCGTTATTTGACCTGGTGGTGATTTTATATAGTAATTTTAAAATGAAACAACATCGATTCGTCTATTGTGACTTCTGGTCAACTCTTGACTGTGGACTTTAACCTAACATTGGTTTTTTATACCCATCGCTGGGGCAACACAATAAAAGAAGAGAGTAATTCCAGACCAAGAATAGCGAAACGTATTTACATACTCTCTCTTGTTCATGAGAGGGAAACTAGCGGGTGGTGGAAAGGTTTCGTAGATGTATCGTTTAGGGAGTGTGAACAGATCATTATTTTGTAAGACCAAAAAACTAGCAGTGACCTTTTGGAATCAATATTAAAACCCAACAGTAATACGTTGCATAAAGCGCTCGCTAGTGAGTATGACGTAATATCTGCATGTGTTGTATTACTTTGAATGCCCAATCACGCCACACGTGGTTCCAAGCGAAAAGTGATTAGAATGCCTGACTGTCACGCAGGCAGTAAGACATACTGTAGTCACATTCTCTGTAAAACGATTGCACTGCTCGTGTGTCGGGGAGGGCAATATAGGCTACCGTAGTCAAATATATTGCCAAAAGTTTCTGCTAGACATTTACGGATGGATTGATCGATACTGGGTGAGGGTAACCAAAATCTCCTCGGAATTGGACAACTGCCATTACCTGTGAAACTGTTTTTTTTTTTTTTTTTTAGGCTAGTGTGGAAAAACCCAATTTTGAAAAAGGGCACACTGGAAAATTTGAGGGGGGGGTCCGGATGTCGGCGACCCCCCCCTGGATCCGCCACTGGAACATCAGATGGGTAACCAGTTACTGGAGTTACCCTTGCAAACTAGAAAACATGCACCTGCATTATAGTATTACTCTTAATTATGAAAGAATGCATTGCAAATTATTTCATTCCTATTCTTTGGCAGCTTACATGAAATATGTTATTATTGTTATACAGTAGCTGTTTCAAGAGTCTGACCTCCCATCACCTCAAATGACACTTAAAGGGCAAGAGCAGTCGCCCCAAAGTTATTTTGAAGCAACAGCTAAATCTCACAATTTTCTTATTTCTCTTCAAAGTATCTTTCATAATATTTTAGGACTTCAGTATTTCATATATTCAAGGTAAACCAATCAGCTACTTCTAGTAAATTTCAAATTTGAGGAGAAAAAATATTGTCACATGACTCTAAAGAGCCAATCATGAAACAGGACAGTCTACTACACTATTTCACATTGGGGTGACTGCATTTCCACTTTAACTTCTGCCAAAAATAACACGGCTCTTGCTTCAATATGGGGCATAGTGAGAGAACTGTCAGCTTCCCTTCTTGAGGTAAATTCACTACTCAGCCATCACAAACACACCTACACACAATCACACACACACACATATCCCCAAAGCAATGCATATTTTTTCTTTGCATTGATGCAGATCATTTATTTTGTCAGTTTACAATGATGAGGCTGCAATTTTGCAGTGACCTACAGGATTAAGGAAGATTTATGAATTAAATAACTGAGGTAAACCTTTGCATTTGCTTTGTTACCTAATATTGGTGAAAAGGGCCTGTATAAAAGCTTAATGTTTTCATTACTACTATTATGACTGAAAAGAATATAGCATACTTCCGAGGACAATAAAGCAAATACTGAAAACAGACGAAAAGACTTCATGACAAGGTTTTTTTATGGGAAGTTATGTCAATTCCACAAACCTTGTTACAGACAATTGTCGAAACTCCCTGGTCTGGAAATCTACAAGACTGCATACCTTCTCCTGATACATGTACATGTAATCACCACTTACTTGCTTGAGAGGATGCAATAGTGAAAATAAGCCAGAGGCCTTGAAGAGAAGTATTGCCAGGTATGAAAGGCCTAGTAGGGCACCCCCCCCTTTCTATGCTTCACCCTTCCCCCCCCCCCCTTGTCTCTTCATTAATAACAAGAATGCATGGTAACATTAATCCTTCATTTTTCCTTTGCCTTTATCAAGGCTGAATCCTGCTAATTTGACTGAAAATGTTATTAATCTGGCTCAAACTGGTTTCACCCTATGAACCAATTTAATTGCAGGTGTTAGATAGTCTTAGATAGTTCTCGCAGTAAAGATCCCAAAAATTCAAGATTAAAAATTTGCTTACCTTTGCAACATCAAGGAGGAGACTGCTTGCCTTTAAACTTGTGTAACATCACCTTGAAAGTAGTTGTGTGGTTGCTATATGCAGTATGCACAACTTATGAACTGTAAGCACAGTATAGTATTGCATGCCTGCATGTCAATGCATTTTGAATTTTTTTAAGTTCAGACAATGAAGACCTTCAATTGCCTCAGCAGTACTTGTAGTATTAAACAGACAAGTCATAATAAGGATTGGGGTTTAGTGAATTTGACACTGTGTTTGACTTTGAAACATTAATGTAGCAAGCTGTGTGCAGTATATGCTTAAAGGTCTTATTCAGAGGCAAACTGCATTTTCGTTTCATTGGTTGTGAGCAGAAACTGCTGTTTGTCCTGACCCCAACACACCTCGAATTTTTAGAGTACCCCTTGGCACTGCTGAGAAAATACGTTCTAAAAATACGATAAAACGGCTAAAAATCGAGATTTCAAATGACTGAATGAAAACGGGGGCGTGGCTAAAGTCAAGCCTATGACGTCACTTTCCGGAGTCGTGTTGACATGCATAGGAATAACGATATACAAACGTAGTCATAGGCATATATAAGCATACATGAGCATACTTTCAGCAAAAACCAGTGACCAGTGAAGAATTGACAGACAAATATTTCTTGAAAGAGATACGATGAAGTTTTTAAAGCTTTTGCCTATATCATGAGGGGGATCACATACTACATGATCGGGTTTTCTTCCTTAAAAACAACAGTTCATCGTCTAGTTGGTAAACGTCATAGAGTGATTCACCAACTTGACCTTCCCTTCACTTTATTTTGCTTCTTTTCTTCTGAAAAGAGACTTAGGTTAGACGGACTGAGATTTTTGGAAGGAATTGCTGACCGATATGGAAAGAAAAAAACTCGTACATCCTTTAACTCCTCCTCCCCAAAACGGATTATAAACACCTAAAAACTGTAAAAAAGAACAACAATCTAGAACAGATACTATGTAATATTTACCAAGACATTGTCTATTTGAGATTCAGCCAATCAGCACTTAGAATTGTAGGTATTCTCTTTCACGTCCAAATAGTTGCATATAATTAAAAGTAAACAAGCCACGAGGTCAACTGTCATACTAGCGTACGCGCGTAGTATCGTAACACACAGACTGAATGGATTTAATACTGGATATATATACCTGGATATACATACTAGGCCTACGTATACCTGCTTTACCGAAAGTCACCGCACATCTCTGAAGAAGAGAAAGTAACTTGTGGTGATTCTTCTAAAAGAAGAAAATTTCAAGGTCCTACAACTTGCTGTTGATAGCCCAGCAATTACCTTCAAGCCGCAACCATTGGCCAGGCTTCCGAATTTTCAGAATTGCTCCGAGGAGTTCACTGATCGAGTTTTAACGTTACAACTTTGAGATTCTTGGGGGTTTGCAAAGTTTGGCGTCAGCCTGAGGAACACATTGAAAAGAATTGATTTCGGAAGGAGGAGAGAGGCCGTTAGACAAACTTCTCATGTCATCACTCATGAACTTGAAGGGTAAAGACAAGTTGAGGCACACCAGAAAGCCCAAGACGAAGACCTGGCGTAGCCTGCAAAGAAAACCTGATACAAACCAAACAGCTCTCTTATTAGGGCTACTAATTTCTTCCGAAAGAGCGGCTTCTTTCCTCTGCAAACATGCTTAAAATGTAAGATACTCTATAACGTTAAGTTGTTTTTCTTTTTTTGCAAGTCGACTCGAACGTAATGCTAAACCGTAAACATCAGAGCTAATGAGTAACGTTACTAGGCCTTGGCCTATAGCTAACTGGCCTGCTCTCCGCCTAGGCTAGTACTAGTACTAGGACAAGGACATATTCCAGGCCTACTCTAAAACCTTCCTACCTACGCTGACTAAAAAAAGTAAATTTAATTTGATCATTACAAGGATAAATCTTTACTACTATGCTGTGCAATTTTCGCAAT
This sequence comes from Holothuria leucospilota, assembly GCA_029531755.1. NCBI lineage: Eukaryota > Metazoa > Echinodermata > Holothuroidea > Aspidochirotida > Holothuriidae > Holothuria > Holothuria leucospilota. Next base: position 53,654,965 of record CM055969.1, read on the forward strand.
TTCCGATTACCAAGTGTAACTTAGGCTACTAGAGTAGCCTATGTTACTATCCTACTACGACTAACAGTTAGTACTAACTTTACTATATACTATACACTGCTTGCAGTACTGGTACGGTACATGCTGGCTAGCTATGTGCGCTCGCGCTAGCACGACCCGACAGCTCGACTCTGGCCGGTGATGTCATAGTTTGACCTTTTGAAGAAATCACGTGATGTTATCGTTTCAGTATGGGCCAAAAACAAAAAAGTTTTCAGAAAATGATTAAAAATAGAAAACGCAAATTTTTTGCTTTGTTTTTCCTGTAGAAAAATAATATAAAATTCTAGTTTACCTAAAATTATGCTTCTGAGTCGATTGCATGACCCTTATTTGCCTCTGAATAAGACCTTTAAAACTGTGAGGCAATTAAAATCACCAAAACTTAGCTGGTTTGTGGGTCTAGGAGTCTAGCTACTTTCCTCACCCATTACTAATTACTGGACAGCCCATTTACTGCAGAACAGCTACTGGCAATGAATGATTCCTTGTAGATGGCGTTCTACCTACTCCCTAAACAGATTGCTGCAAGTCACCCTACCGCCATTGCCAGCCGAATGACTTGCATCGCATTATCAATAGCAGTGATACAGACTGACCGACACTGTCAGGTAAAGAGTGCTGTGAATGCCACTTTCTTTCTAAGGTATCCGAGTGTTCTTTGGAAATGAGTAACCCAACCATTGACTGGCAGGTACGTTCAATGCTTGTCTCTGTTATTACCCACTTTCTGTGTAAAATGTTGAAAACAATTCACACATGCAAGCAGAATGTATTACCTTTTAGCATCCTGATGCATACCTCAATCATCTCTTATGAAGTGATTGATACCTTGAAGTTTGTGAGGAAGTTCCTTTAATTAGTTGTGGGCACTGTGAGGAACCTGGCATTGTCAACCCTTTTGCAAGCAAGGTACTATGAAGATATTTTGAACAAAATAACGCACAGTTAGCTTTCATATAGTCCATGCAGTGGAATTGTTCTACAATACTGGATACATTCAATAACATAACCTAAACAGATCTTCATTATGTTTGCACCAACCAATGTTTACTCCTGCCCCATTCACTTTCACAGGCTTTAGTTTAGGGTGTTGTATCATGTAGGTTACAACTGTAACTGACATATCTAGAAATACGAGTTTACAACCTCCAAGTTTAAGACAACTTACAGATTTTTTCCACCTTATAATAGGCTGATGAAAGCTGTTTAAGGGTAAGACAACTCTCCATACACATAAAATGAAGCTACTACAGAGGGCAATCTGAATTTTCTAATCTTTTCTTGGCCCACCAAAGTTCAGTTCTTCACCAATGTAATGAATAACACATCCCACCATGCATATCAATGCAAAATGTTTGAAGTTGTCCATCTGATGTTTCAATTTTCTCTTTCATATTTTCTCCAGGACTTGAGATGGAGACATAACATGTACCTACTAAAATTTCAAAAATTTATGTGCAAAGCTTAACTAGAGCACCAACAAGTGTAGAAGCTCAAAACTGTCAAGTTTCAATCCAAGCCAACATTTCTTCTTGGAAGGTAATATCTTCAGTGGCACTTTGGTATATGTATTATTCCATGAAACCCAAGCAAACATGGAATCCAGTAACAGAAGAGCTCAATTCTGAGGCCTTACAAAAAGCCAGCTTTCTTAATACTTATGTAAATGTAATCATGAACAAGGGCACTAAGGTTCCTTTTGCTGATGGACCCTGAGTGACCTTTGAAAATTTAGAAACTTCAAATGATCATAATCATCAAAATTTTTGGTCGAAATGCTGTGGAGCACTAAAGAAATGTGTAGGTCAATAAAGGTGATAATAAGTGCTAGAAAGTGTGCAGAAAATTCCACGACGTTTCGGGTAGAAACCCTTCATCAGGTGGCAAAAATACAACTGAACAAAAACTGTGACATGGAGGCAGAGTAAAACTGGTAAAAGGTGCATTTTCCCACCGTGTTCTTTTATTATAACCAGTTTGTTCGTGCCTTCTTTTAACATGTATTTTCTCTACTTTCGTTCAGTTGTATTTTTGCCACCTGATGAAGGGCTAATACCCAAAACGTCGTGAAATTTGCCGCAGACTTTTTAGCACTTATTATCACCTTTATCGATATATATATATATGTATATATGTATACAGTTTTACCGTGTCTGGTTTTATTGTGTGTTTTTTAATTTGTATGTTTGGCCGTGTCAACAATCAGTTGCACCTGATGAAGGGTTTAAACCTGAAACATCATGGAAATTTTCACAAACCTTTAGTACTACTTACTACTTCTTTATTTACATTACTACTTTACAAGTGCTACGCAGTACTTTGACTTTTACATAAATATATATATATATACCTGGATCCCACCTTTGGTCGACATTCTTTGCTATAAAAATGTACATTAGGTCCACATTTACAATAGGTCGACATTTTCGTGTCAACATAATGTTTGGTCCACTTTTTCAACCCCTTCTGCATACATTCTGAATACAATTAATGCATATATAATACCTTCATGGCGCCCTCTTTATTGTGCCTTTGTATAGGCGTAATAAACGCAACGTATAGGGTATACATTTGCACGTGAAAAAGGGGTGTTATATCTTTCATCATCTAAAAATGTACATTAAGTTACTACGTAAGTATTGCGCAATACCTTTAATATTTTGTTTATTTTATTACTCCTTGTGCGTATGTCGTGCATATCAAAGATAACATATATATTGTTGTTGGCGCTGTTGAAGTTTATGGTCATATTTTTTTTTTAATTTTTTAGTGTCTGGATGTGCAGATACATTCAAATATGTAAAATATTTATATGTCGGCCTAAGGTCGTGTTTTAGACGATGTCGACCTAAGGTGGGATCTATTGTAATATATAAATATATATTTCTCTAATTTGGGATTTAGGCGAAAAACCGTATGAAAAAATGCGACTGTTGGGAGAACTCAACCCTTGGGCGAAAAAATCGTTTCGCCTTAATGTTTTACACACTGTTTTATATAGCAATGCGCAACTCTATACGCAAGTCTGATTTACCACATAATGTTTATGCAATTACTTAGCTGCACACCACCTTACGTGCATGTATCCGTTAACACTAAGGACTTACAGGCCATTGAAATAACATGCATATATATCTCAGAACCAAAAGGGGAAATATAATCTTATGTATTTTATTGTTTTTTCCTTCGCCGGTTGCATTGGCGGTACTGATTTCGCCTATGAGGTCAAATTAGCGTTTTATATATATATATATAAGAATTCTTTGAAATGCAACCTTGAATGATCCCAATGACCCCCACAGTACTTCCATAAGTTTTGGCACAAAATGTTGAATATATTTCCTATGTTCCATGTATATCCAACAACCTCTGCAAATGTGACCTCAAATGGACCCTAATGACCTCAAACTGATCTCCAAACTTCTCTGGCACTTTATGTTGACTACATCTTCCAATTTTCTCGTAAACCAAACAGAAATTGTGAATTTGACCTTGAATGACCCCTGATGACCTCAACATGGCCTTCACACTTTTTGATGGCAACTGGTAATTACACCTACTGTACCAAATTTAGGTTGCAATCTTAATTTAGATTACAAAGTTATTAGAAATCAATGATTTTCACCTCAAATGACCCGTGATGATCTCTAAATAACATTAACATTATCTGGCACTAAATGTTGAGCCAATGATTTTCTGCTTCACAAATCACAAAATTCCGTTTTTAACTTTCCACATTCCGTAAAATTCTGTTTCAAGCATAACCCCTTTCCGTGATTTTCAGATTTTAGAGTAATTATGTTGAAAACAAATCCTAAATTTGTCTCGTTACAATCCTGAAGACAGCAAACACTTGCAACACACAAGCGACCAAATGGTGATTTCTAACACTAAGTTTGGATTCCATACGACTTCGTTACAAAGAATGTTTGGGAGCTCACTGAACAATTGTTGAGGATAAAGTGACGGTGGCTGACTGGAAAAGCTCAAACAGCTATATAGCTAGTTTAGTTTGTGATAAAAATGAATCTAAATAGTCCAACTCACCAGACTTGTAGTGTGAGTACAATGTCATGAGTACGAGTACAAGGGCAGTGTCTGGAGTTGTGAGTGTGAGTACGAGTACATGTCCTTTTTCATGAGTATGAGTTCAAAATTTTGCATTAGCCCCTATGCAGAGCTTTCAAAATCTGTGAGTACGAGTACGAGTACAAATTAATTCTCATGAATATGAGCACAGGCAATTGTGCAAACCCATGAGTACCAGTACGTACTCACTAGAAGTCTGCAACTCACATTCCTGAGCTGAGATATAAAATGTTGAAGCTTATCCACTACATTTGAAATACTAGCTTGCACAAAAATTTTTGATGTCACTCAATTCCAATCTTTGTTTTTTCGAAAGCCATTGCACCTTATCCAAAATGTGACCGCTGACTTACTGTCACAGGTTAACTTGGCTTTACAAGCTCTCTCCATAGGACATGCTATGCAAGACAACAGTAAATTTTCAAGGTTATAAAAACATTTTTATTTCAAAAGAGAAAACAAAAGCAGGTAATGTGAGCTGTACAAGAAGGACATTACAAATTATTGGGCAATGGACAATGTCAAATTAAGTGAATAACTTTGATCATTTGACACCTCAGCAATGGAATATGCCATGAAAATGGGAGTTGGATAAATGAAATTCATTTTTCCAACCTCTAAAAAATATAGTCTTGTAATTCTAGACTTTAGGTACACTTTAATGGATGGGCAACAACGCCATGCCCTACTAACTGACACGTGCAAGAAAATTTTTCAGTCTTTTCTATGGGAGACAGTTATTGTGTAGAAAGACTTACTTAGGGAATGAAAAATAGTGCAGATATTGGTTTGTAACTACTAGCTGGGAGGTACGCACAACTATATATGACTATTTATACACAAAACAAGCCATGTATGTATGTCTGACATCTTATGGGCTTACTGAAGTTAATAAGAGGATTAAACAGTTGAAATATGACATGAATTTTATTGAGGATACATGTGAGAATCAGCTTGCAAAGTTTGAAGTTCTAATATAAATGGGGGCACACCACTAAAAGTTTTATGTGCCTCTGCTTTAAAGTACACCATAAATTAAATGCCTAAAAGGTATCATTTCAATGCCCTATTCTGTTGTTTCACAGGGATGGCTGGCCCGTCCCTCTTTTTGCCCACCCTACCCCCTCTTACGGTCTTCTGTCACTGTCATGCCACCTTTTCAACCTTCCGCCCACCCTACCCCCTCTTACGGTCTTCTGTCACTGCCATGCCACCTTTTCAACCTTCCTTGACAAGCAGTCAAGAAAAATTAAAGGTAAAAACAAACTTTATCTTACTGCACATTTTTCTCGTATCTTAACAGCAACAATAGAGAGTGTTTAAAAATTTAGGTGTAGAACCTGCTTATTCTTTGGCTCGGATCCTTTCCAGTTTTGCTGTTGAAAGGTAAAAAAAAAAAAAGTAAAAAAATGCAAGTTCTGAGTTCAAAGCAAAGTTAAGAAGACAGCAGTCCCCTGGAACTCTGGCCAATGGTGCACAGTGCTTTGCACGTGCACATTGTGCCCCTCTAGCTATGTTTTCCCCTGCCACTTTTTCACTGAAGCTAGGGGGCTGCATCTGAATGACCTTTGATGGACCATTACATAACTGATAAGAAGAAATGTCAGACAGATATGAAAGTAAACAAATGAAAGAATCAATGGTGTGAAATATGGGAGTTTTAGAAGTAATTCAGATCATTTTCAAGTTTCATGAATGAAAGGGTAAGTTTCTGACATCCAATCAGCTGTTAAGAAGTTAGAGTACAGTCTCTAGATTTTTCCTCTTCTAGCTAAACATAAAACTGATCATGCTGTGGTAGTTTCTAAATGTCATGATAGCCCAACTCCTTTAGTTTGACTGGGTAACGTTTCATGACGAAACTTCTAGGTGAGACTGGTGTCTATGGAACAAAGTAAATTTACTATATAAATAGAGGTGGTGTGCACTCCTGGGGACTGCATATTGATGCAGTGCACTCACATTAAGAATTTTTTTACTACCTGATGGACAAGCTTGTTATCTCATCATCTGTATGCAGTAGTGGCACCAGAATTTGCCCAATGGGGGGCCAAGCTCCAACTAGGGGACTAACCTCCCTAATGGGGGCCAGCAATCCAAGACTGTGACAATAGGGAGGTGTTGCCAGAAGACCATGGCCCCCACCTTGGTACCACTGCTCTGCACATGTACATCCATGTAGCGTTTAAACGTTTTCAACTTTTTTCACATCCAGTACTGAAAACTTTACTGTAGTAACTGAAGCCTACAAACTATGTAGGAAGGTTATGTTATATATCTACTGTAGGTATATCCTTCACTTAATGATGGAAAGAGTTGAAAAACCATGGCAGTAGGATGAACGTAAAAGGCAATCACCAAAAGTGACAGCTCTCATGCATGCGCATAAGTTATATTTTGTGGAGTGTCAAATTCTTATCCCCAGAAGACACTATCCGCAGGATATCATCCAAGTACTGGGTTGTTTGTGCACATCATGAATAATCATGAATATGCAAATTAATGACAAGGACAGCTGCAAGAGGTATAGGGCATACGGGTTTATTTTGGAAGTAGCTGTTAACTACTTGCTAAATGTCCACCTTTTATTCTAAAAGACACCAGCTGAGAATTTAACAGGTAACTTATATGGTGAGCTGCAGGCCTCAGTTTTGAGCAAAACCTATCCCTATGGCATATTTTGAGGAAAAATCAGGCAATTTTCATGGACAATACAGATTTTTCAAGGGCAAAAATAGCTGAGTCCCACTAGAATGTATATGCTGTTGACCTAAGGGTTTAACAAAACATTTGCAAATGCTGTGCAACACTCCACATCATTATTTATGCATACCTGCACATGAATTTTAAAAATAGTCAAACTTTAATGGGGTATATGTTGAGAATGGTAAAAGATATTCCAATAATTCCCAAAAAGTTTTCATCAAGGGATCTTCATCATTACTGTTGAGTGAAACAGATCTTTTGTTACATCCACATAACTTTTAACATGAACAGGAGTATTTGCATTGCTATAGACAGTTAATGCTTGGACTATCATGAAAGGATAGTGGTAATGTGCTATTTTAATCTACACATTTCTCCATTTATAATCAAAGATGACTTTTGCTAAAATTCAGGTGGGTCACCTACCAGGTTTGGGTGGCAACAACATTTTTGGTCTACAGGTCTGCAGCCTTAAAGGGGCTCATTGAGTTGATATCAATTCTTTTGTGACAAGTTTGAAGGAAAACATTGCATGACAATGCTTCTAATTAGCCTCTTTACTCATGTACCACTTCCAACAGTTACCGAAAAGTGAGAAATTGAAGTTTTTATGGGTTTAAGAGCTTGTAGTTCACAATGCTTTTCCAAGCCCTTGATAAAATAGCCTCTCTTGAATGTACAACATGTACACACAACTGAAGCCTTGATCACAAACAGCTGTTGGTAAGAAGAGTTGCAAGCCTGTCAATCAAGTTGGTATAAGCCTCACTCATTGGTTGTCTTCGAACATGGGTTGCCAATGATTAATACCTAATATAAAACTGTCTGGTCATGAATTTGTGACAAATGATTTTGCTCATTAATCACCCTATCATTGCCATTTCAGTTGTGTGCAAGAGTTCAGTATCTCTTAGTTTGACCATAATTTACCATCAAGATGTGGGTAAAACTCAACAGGGGTGACAAAATTCATGAATTTTGCGAACCAACTCAATAAGCCCCTTTAAGAGTGGCAATTTTGAATAGAGTCACCACTCCTACAATGAAGTCATAACTGACACTGGCACATACACAAACGCAATTACGTATGAAGTGTGGAGTACTGGGCCTATGTAGCAATCAGTTCACCTGTTAGGCCTACACTACAAAAAGGGTTAAGTGCCAAAGTGCTGACACTGGATTATCATTGTAGTAAGGGAAAAACTAAAGGTGGAATACAGAACAAGATTAGAAGTGACTGTTAACTTATTGCAACTTGCAAAACAAACAGATGCAAACATTTTAGTTTAACAATGATTTTTTACTTTTTGACATGAATGTTCATGCATCCACAGAAAGTGGAGTTGGTACTCTTCTAATCGACTCCAGGCCAGGAGCCATGACTCTGAGCTAGGTAGCCCACCAAAGCCTATCAAACATCCATATTGCCATTTCAACAAAAATGAAATTGCCATTCAAAAACACAAGACTGCATTTACAGCGAGTCATGACGAAGTTGTGATAAAGTTGTGATAAAGTTTACAACAATCAGAATTTAAGCAGGTCATGCTGAAATTATGACAGGTATGAGAAATAAGCCTACCAGGAACCCTACACTAAGCACCCCCATCCCCCCATCTCTTTCCCCACCAGTATTTAATTTCAGAATACAGATAATAATGGTACACATATGTAAATAGGAGGTAATGAGGAGTGACATAAACACAACAAAACTTACCCCTAAATCTGACCTCTGTTTGAGAGACATCCTCTCCCGCCACATTGGAGACAAAACACTGGTACACTCCTGCATCAGTTCCAGTTGGATTCCGAATACGTAAACTATCTGTCCCCATAACAATCCTCCTTCCTGGATACAGTGGTTCACCATTAAACAGCCAGGTGTAGTGAGGCTGATGTGTTTCTCCTACAGGGCATTTCAGTGTAATGAGGAAAGCTAATTTTCCTTTTGTTACTGCTTTCATAGGAGAAGTGATCACTGGAGGTTCTGAAAAAGAAAATACATGACACTGATATTTACCTTGACTTAATCTTCCCTTTGCCACATGCAAATAAGTATGCCATTCTTCTTTAAAAAATGCCACCAAGACTGTAAGTTTACCAAAACAATGAGAGAAAGAAATGGGGGAAAATGCAATGGAAAGAGGGAAACAAGGAGGATGGGAGGAAAGATAACTCAAAGAATAGATTAAAAATATGACTTTGGATTCAACATTCTGTCTGTTTCAGCTTAGTTTAGTATATTATATGCAAATTCATGGGGAAGTGGTGGGGGGGGGGGGGGGGAGTGCATGGAGGGGGAGGAGGAAAGATGAAATACCGAGTAGAGATACTAGTCTCGCTAGAATAGTTTCAACTACTACACGACTGCTGTTTCTTCTAATAAAATACCTATGTGACATTACCCTCCTCCTTTGGTGTGGTATGATTTTCCTCCCATACATAATTCATTCATCCTTACATATAAACATCCCTGAACAATCAACACCCAGTTATGCCATCTTCTTCTTCAGTAGAGTCTGCTTTTAATATCCACACTAGACCTCTCACCGAAAAATACACCTGAATTTTTTTTTTTTTTTTTAAGCGAAGGCCACAACCTGATGATATTAAACAGTTCATGCAATTCTTTAATTCAGTGCATCTCCTTTTTTTCATTTGTGCTTTTATACCACACACAAGCTATGATAGTCTAAAGGCTCTGAGCGTAGTGTTCATACTTGACAAAAGCTGTACATGACAAACACACAATTTACACTCTCCTCTATGTCCAAAGGGAAAGTTTCATCGGTCACTAAGCGTCACATAGCAGCTATGCCTCTGTGTGGAAACTATTCATTCATGACACGCTCCCTGTGGATTGCGTACATAATTAACTTTCCGAGTGCCTCACTGACAGTTCTCAGTCCACGGTATTCATCATGTCGTTCAGTGTACGTACAACCATAGTCATCCATTACAACTGAACAGCAGTTTCCTATGTGGTCAATACAAAGTCATAGCAGATGGAATATCCATGCAGGCTGTGTCTTGACTAAGTAACAGATGTAGTTTGATTGAGTGAGGGTGAACTGAAGTACAGAGGTGTAAAAAAAAGATAAATTGTGAGACACAGGTCTACTGCACCTATGTTCTTGGGTAGATAATTTGGAAGCACTGTAGATGATTTTGTACGACAACTAAAACAAACACATGACTCCATGGCTTAACCAAGAACTTTTTGCATCTTGAATAAATTCTTATTTCTTTACAACTGGATACTATACAGTATTTTCCAATTTTTGTAACTTTCCTAGTTTTCAGTGAATGCAGGAACTCAATCCTTTCTGAATTACAATTGACTTACAGCAGGTGTTTTTAGGGGCATACTTAATCAGCACAATCTCTGAAATACATATGTAAGTACGAGGTAAGGAAGAAGCGACATAGACATGGTAATGTTACAGATTATTCCTATCAAAGAAAAAGAAATTTTGCTTCTACAAACAGTAATGCAGGATACTGTCTTGAGGAGACCAAAGCAGTCACCAAGATTTTACAAAGTAATAATTAGATGTATCAAATCTCTAATTACGTTCTTTGTACAAGGTACCATTGATGATTTTTACCATAAATATTCAACTTAAAAGATGAAGTAAAAATTCAATAACAGAAACATTTTCACAAGACTGAAGAGTCACACATGAATAAAAGAAAGGGCAGGAGGGAGGGGGCAATGGGGCAGGAGGGGGATCTTGTAACACCTAATTGAGCATTGCAGTATTCCTGAATACTCACTCACAGGTCTACAGATGAACATTTCAAAGCTTGTGTCTTTCAAAAATTGTCATAACACTTTCATCAAAAGATAATCCCATTGTACTTTTGAGATAGCGAATTTGTTTTCAGTTAAGGCCTACACACTAATTGCAAGATCAGCACAACAGACTTTATAGAAGTAAGTATGCCTAAGGTTTCCCCAAAATTTACTTGTATGTGAATTCTTCAGGGACTACACTAACCCATGTTCCATTTATTGTGTATTATTTTCCAGAGCAAAAGGCCATAAGGCCATCAGAAATTCACCATGCCCAGCAGGAAAAGTCAGATCATTCCAAAGACCAACAGACCCATCCTGGTTGGACTGCATGCTGAAATGTGGAGAGTTCTGTACCCTTCTAACACAACACTGATTGGCTTTGTTGCTTTTTGCGAACTAGAAGAGACCGTTCGTGGATCATCTACACCAAGGTGTCCTTCTGCACCAAGATGCTAAACCAACCCACCCACAAGAGAAATTGGTCAAGAACTGAGAGAGCTCCTCCCCTGTCACTCTTCCTCACTATGTCATGCGAATTAAGGACTGACATCACATTACCCTAAACTCACAAGGGGCTCAGAGGGGCAACTGACATGTGAGCTAAAAGAAAATGAGGACAGGCAGTTGGTATTAAGCCAACTTCTGGTCACATCTGGGCACAGTTTTAGCTTAATACCCAATGGTCATACTTTGCTCAGGAAAATAATTCAATAAAATGTGGCAAGGAGCACTTGTTTGTGAAGTGAATGTGGGATGCAAGAAGTAACATCACATACTGACAGCTTTTGAGGGAGCCGAGAGTACTGGTCTGCATGTAGAAGTTGCTCCATCAAATTCCACTTCAACCAAATGGAAATTTTGAATGAGATTCAAACCCAGGCCATCAGAGTGAGAAACTGAGCACTTCCCACTACATCATCAACATACACATTGATCATACAGTAATATCTAGTCATTTTGTGGTCACAGCATCCTTCACATGTTAAAATTAGAATTATATACGAATTAATGTACCAAAAGTTATGCTTGTGTTAAGATGTATGTTGTTCTCTACAGTTTTATCTTTGGAGTCATAGGCGGGATTACCGGGGGGGGGGGGCAAGCAGGGGCACTCCCCCCACTTTTTTCCAGAGCTTAAAATATAAACATAATTAAAAAAAAAATGAGCGAAAGTAAACCACACCAGAGAAATTATTAGACAATTTTCAATAGCCTATAATGATTAAATTTTTCAATGTTTAATAAAGGAAATATTAATATCAAAAACCATATAATTACTAGGAAAAATTTTCTCTGCACGCTTCACGCACACCTCCAGAGAAAAACTGACTAATACAATTGAAAGTTTTGTCTTGCACCGTAAAATTTCTTTCTTCCTTCACGCCACACTAATTCACCATGGTTCTTGCAACAAAGTCCCAAATCCTACCCATTTATACGGCCGCAATTCTCGAAAAAAAAATCTGCGTGCTTCACATGACCCTTATATAAATCAATGTCTCACTAGTACTGCTGTACTGCTAGCTGTGCTTGGGAAAACTTTGGTGGAATTGCCTCGTTGCAACTTCCTGTACAACAACAGCCTAAATTACCATACCCAAAACTCTCGCTACACCTCTTGCTGTTCACTTTCCTCAACAACCACCATCATCCTCAGCAAATTGACTGATGGTTACTATGATCTTAAATTTGCGATCATCATAGCAAATCTATTTCAATAGCATTTCAAATTACACCTAGTGGGAGCAGAATTTTCCCAAGAAATGGTCCAGAATGGCCATAAAAGCCATCTAATTTAAGAAAGATTTTTTGGGAGGACCTTCAGTCCCCAGCCTTCTGTGATTATGGTTAAAGGCTTTGCTGGCCACAACTTCCCAAGACGCTGCCTCCAATAAAAATTACTTCCCTGGCACTTTAACTGCCAATGCCCTTGACAATGTCCATGTAAAACTATCCACACAAGATTTCATTGACTTCTTTAGTATCACATAGTCTATAACCTTCAAAATAAACACTACCTTATTTTTCACACTAATAAAATAGGTGAGGGGCACTTGTCCCAGATCATTGACAAACTTCAACATGAAAGAAACCTCCATGAAGTAGGATACAGGTTCTCATATTCTGCTCTATGGAAAGAACAGGCACCTAGAGAAAGTAGGAAAATTTTTTATGCAATAAAAATACTGCACTTCAAACTAAATAACAACAATAGGTTACAATTTAAATTTATCAAATGCTGTCTCAATGCTGTTTTCTTCTGCGCACTTCACCTTTTACACATTGCTTCAGGGTTTCATGGTTATTTCCTGTAGGACATCCTGGTTGTAATAGCTTTGTACAAACTCTTTTATTATCACTGAAATCACCAATTCCCCCATGGCCGTACGCAGCCTTGGGGGAGTTTCCCCTCCCCAGAAATATTAAAAGCAAAATTTTTATCAAAATCCATCCGTGTAAAAATTTACCTACTCTTTAAAGATTGTTTAGATGCAAATTTTCAAGCACGAAAAGTGTCATTTCCGGTGCAGTTAAAAGGGGCAGGCACTTAGCGAAGGGGGAGGGGGCAAGACCCCTCTCCTTGAGGATACTTTCTTTCTAGCTTTTCTATTACTCATGTCACTAAAAAGTATGTAAAATGCAATTTTTTTTCAGCATGCTTCTTAATATGATTATTCCAATGCCCAGGGAAATCCTCAAATTACCCATTCTCCCCTACTTCCCCAAAAAGCCCTCAGCATTATCGATCCCATCTGACATCCATCACATGGAGTAAGAATATAATTGAAAAAAGTCAAATTGTGACTTTTGTGGTTTGTTAATTGCCCACCTTAAGTCATTTGAAGATTAAGCTGAAATGCACCATTTTAATGCCTACAATTTCGTAAATACCCCAGAGCTTTCAGGGGCTTCGACCCCTGAACCCCCACTGGGGCTCTGCCCCTGGACCCCACCTGTCTGTGGTTGTGAAAGGAATCAAAAGGCAATGATTGTATCCGAATAGCTGTTGCGATGGGTTCCTTTAAGCATCAGCAATGTGTTTACATTTTTAAAAGGTTGCTCATTGATTTTCTGTGGACTTACACAATAAGCTTTCATTTTCTGTATGTGTTGAAGTTTTCAGCACCTTTGAAAAAGTTATTATCTTTCTACAAATATATTTATTGCATGGTATTCCACTGCACTGTACTAAAGATTCCTCCTTTGTACATAATAACATTTGAAAAGATAGGAATGATTTCTACCTGAAACCCTAATTAACCGAACCTCACCCCATCAATAACTGATGGATAGGTCCCAGGTAGTTCCATGCTTTGCCTGTGAAGTAGACTCAAATACCCAAGGGAATAAATAGACCATTGTAGGCGCACCCCGATCTCTTGTTTGTGACAAAGCTACATACTGACCAGTATTGTTCTTGATGGACCTTCACAGTACACAGACCTGAGGGACACTGTGACTGCACCATAAGCTTATGCACCCAACCCAGCGGTTGGACCCCACTGACCATCATGAGAGAAAGGAACAACTGAGTGTCATTTTATTCCATATACAGAATACAGCAGTCTGTTGTTGCTGAGTGTGAACAAACTCCCTGTCAAGATGAGGGCTAACTTGTTCACTACAGCACTACAGTGCTAACCCCTTCGAGAAATTTATTGTACAGGCCAGTGTTCACCTTAGAAAATAAAATCCAAGCAGTATCTTCTCCTTTTTAAATACTGCTAGTGGGATTTTCTTAAAACTGCCCGCAAAATTTTTGTATTCCTAATATTCTTGTTGCACAACTGGCTTGTTTAATAGCAGGGGTTGCACCAGGATTTTCCTAACAGGGGGGCCAAGCTCCCCGATGGGGGCGGGCCGAGGGGCCCAAAGCCCCGACAAAGGCCAAAAGGACTAAAAATGTAAAATTTTTGGAGTGCAAAGTGCGCCAAAAATTTTTGGCTTTCTTTACATAAAACTGAAAATTTGGAAAAAATTACTGGAGAAAATTTGAAAAATTTGGCTTTTTATGGACGATTGAAAAATTTGGGTTTTTTGTAAGGAAAATTGAAAAATTTGAGGTCTTTATTGAAGAATCTGCCCTTCCTATGTGCAAAATCAAGCAGATCATCAGGGCAACTTAAGGTCATTGGGACTTCATATTTTATTGTACAGATTAAGGCTCCCCAACGAAACTGCCTTCCCCGACCAGGGACCATGCCCCCCCCCCCCGGCTGGCACCACCCCTGTTTAATACGGAGTTGAAAATGTGTGCCGACAATCCGACTCAGGTGCAGGGATCTTATAATTTTGCACCTTGGCATGTACACTGGTATAGGCCTATTTTCCTTCACACCTATACTTACAAGTGTGAAATCAAGCATGTTATATACAACATCAATTACTTTGATGAAGTATGCTACAGTAGCTCCAAGTGGAGTCCAAGCTTGTTGCCAGAGAGTTGCCACATGATGGACCTTTGAAAACCCCAAAATTGCAGCCTGCACTTGTCCACCCCCTCCCTGCCCCTTCTTTTTGTGAGGCTTCTACAGGGACTGCAGAGACAGGGGGCTACAAGAGCTCTAGGCCCCATAATTTTTCTGCCGTGGGCATTTTGGGCTGCCTTAAAAAGCTTTTATTTTCTTGAACATATTGGGCTACGTCGATGATTACCCCCCCCCCCCCCCACCCCACTTCAAAATTGTGTCCGTGGTCTCTGTAGTAGCTACAGGTCTGTACTAAGCTTGGGCAACTGATATTTTTCGAGTTGGGTACAAATGAGAAAGTAAAATGACAAAAAACCATCACAAACTTTGGGCCCACATTTAATATCATTTCCACATTATTAGGGTCATGATACATACCTTAACATCTTGGATGGACAAGGCATACTTTCTGCTGGTGTTGCATTTCAGTGTAGTGTGAAATGTTTTCCAATTAACACAGACAAAGGAGTTCAACTAAAGATGTCTTTTTGGTCTTTTACCTAATGACCTACCACCTCCTTAACCGCAAAAACTTCAGTTTGTGTAAGCAACTTCTACACTTGAAAGATCAGAGGGTTACAAAGGAAAGTTGTCTAGGCTCCAAACAAAAGACCGTAAATTATGACAGCCAACGTCTCAATAAATCTGACCAGGGAAACATATTTTACATACTGTTTCCATTTATAAAGGTCAAATTTAATCTGCACTTTTCTGTAGCCAACAGTCACCTCCAAACACTCATCAAGACCAAGGACATTAAGTTTCATTTCCAGAATCAAAGAGTGAGGCACTGTTTGGTACACTTTGTATCACTCGCGTAATTCATGTATACGTTTAGTACCAAAATGTGTGCACTTTCAAGAGATTGCAACTTAAATCTATGGTGGCCCCTTGCTCATCACTTAAGGAGTACCCAATGGCCTCTACTAACGCTTAATTAATTCACCTGCTTTCCAATTTGGCTGCTCTTCAACGTTAAATAAAAGACCAAAGCCCAATGCATCTCATTTGGACATGCTCAGAGGGTGAGTAAGCTTGAGAAACAAATCTTCTTTTTTTCATAAATTTGGTCCAGGTGAATACGTCTTTTCTTTTACTTGGAAAGAGGGAGCTGCCTTCAGGGAGAAAACGAAATGGCTTGAGTGTCAAGCTGTCGCTACTCTTGATGTTGTGAGATGCATTTCATTTACATCACTTTAAATTCATTATTGATGGTGAAGTTCAGTTCTGCAAACAGTGGGTAAATTGTCCAATCGCTTATTGAAAGGATGTAGCACTTAGAAGGCCAACGGAAGCAAAGTTCCCTTCAAGTGGCAAAGATGCCAAGTGTATCACAGATCTTTACTGTTCCCAGAAATCCATTATGAAACACCTAACACAGTATACCACAAAATCAACAGATAACCAAGCATTGCCTATGATGTGCATTATATTCAAAAGCACTTAAATATCTTGCACGATGACAAAATTTGACAAGAAAAAGTAAAAAAAGGAGTCAAAATGCAAGACTGGGGTTCGGAAAAATTATTTTGTGTCAGAAAATTTATCATGTGTCACCACTTCATTCTTTAACAGTTGTATACAATTAAAGTTATAATACTTGTTCTTCTCTCCTCCATCTCCCGACAGTAGAAGCAAGGACACTTCTTCTCATTCACTTGAGGCCAGTGTTTGCATATTTTAAAATAAATGTAAGTAAATTTAATAGCAGATTTGCACATTTTTTCATCAGTCCACAATTTTTGGGCATAAGCTTCAAAATTCACAGCCAAAACTGCCATATGGTATTTGACTCAAAATAAAAAATTAGTGGTGATAAATTCTAGTGCCTGGTGTTTTATTTTACAGTGGCAGAAGTAATTTGGACAAAGGCATAAAAACTGACCATTTCCATTTAAAACACAAACACTGCTTGAGACCCTGTATACAGAGGCCTAAACAGTGTAGCCTTTGCTGACCAGTCCTCAGATGACCTTTGCATACTGGTCAGCAAAATCAAACATGTTCTTGCACTGACCAGATAACCTTTAACCTCTACCAAAAACAGGATTTCTCTTCTAACCATAAGGCATCCACAGACTAAGTATGAAATCTATCCAAGCTTCCTACCTCGAGATACCATGTGAACACAGTTTTCAGAGTTTGACCCCCGATGACCCAGATGACCTTTCACCTCCATCAAAAACAATAGGGATCTTCCTCTCATCTATGTACCAAGTCTGAGAACTGTCAGTTTCCCTTCTTGAGATATGGTGTTAATGAGCACAGTGTCACAAACACATATACACACACGCACCCATACACACGCCATCATGACTGCACAGGTTTTTCTTTTCATCGAAACCAAAAATGAGACATCCACAGACACGATCTATCAATGTTGCTCATCTTGATGTATCTTGTTTAGTTGTTTACAGGGTTTTCTCTTAACACACTGACAAAATTTGACCCTTTAAGAATGAGTTTTGAATACTAGCATCCTTCTACAAGTTTTTTCTGATATACACATGCTAAAGCAACTACGTGTCAATTCTTTCCAACTAGAGATATAATAACAAAATTGAAACTTTAATCTACATTTACACAAATATCCTTTGACCTCTAACAATATCAATGAAGTTCCACCCAGAATAAGACATCCACAGTTGCGGCGGAGTAAGAGACATGTCAATGTTACCATTCTTGAGGTACATGTAAGACGGTCTTCAAATGAGGAGGCAGTGTTTAAATTGGATTAGCAGTCGCCCCCAAATTTATTTTGAAACAATTAATTTCACAACTGTCATCTTATTTCACTTCAGATACCTTTCACGATATGTCAAAAAAAAAATATTGCATAATATTCAAGGTAAACTAAGGAGTTACTCTGTGTGAAGTTCACAATTTTGTGAGAACAATATTGTCACATGATTCTCAAGAGCCATTCATAAAATATCATACCCAGGTACACCAATTCAAACTGGGTGACTGCATTTAAGCTTTAATGATTTGGTGTGATATATACAGCTAATTAGCTGAAAAGTACTATCAATTGTGTGCAATGCTCCATATATGGAAATTTATTATTCAGGCTGATGAGTCACCTCAGTTTCATTAGTACATTCTTTCAAGATGTAAATATTTCAAATTTTGCCTGCACAACTTCATGAAATAACTTCTTAACAAATCCAGTTCAAATGCATTTCCCAAATCATACCAGCAAAATGATGTTTCAGGTAGTATTTAATTTCATACACATACACAAAAGGGAGATTTAATATTACTAATTTGAACTCAGTGCATGCTAAGTAAGTTCAAGGCTTTAACCAGGAATTTCAGGTCATGGAGTCCACATACGTGTTGCATGGGGAGGGATTTGTGGGCTTTTCATCTTTTTTTTTTATTATGGCTGTATTTATGACAGCTGGATGGGTCTCTGTTCACGGCCCATTTGTAATAACCTCAGAAAACTTTCAAATGTACAACTGACTCAAAATGATAATAACTGGCCCAAGAGGTGCATTACTTAATACCATCACACTGTCACTACACACGACAACTAAATACACAAGCCAAAAGAGCATTTTTCAAACTTCATCATGTTTAAAAGTAATCAGCCTAAAAAACATGATATGAGTAAACTGCACAACATATGAATCAATGGCTTCCAGCTATAAATTTCCTTTGCCTGGAAATATTCAATATTGTGTCACTCTTTTTCAATGAATTAAAGGACTTATTCTGTTATTCCCAATCCCTGCCCCCATCCCCCTCCATTTTTTCCCTTGCCTTGTCTTCATCACAATCCTGATTTCTCTACTTAGACTGTATGTAATGTCGAGTATTCCTTGGAGAATCATATTACCCTGCAATGTTTCAACCAAGCAAATGTTCTTACCTATAACCTGTAGAACAACACTTCTTCAAATACTTTTGTAGATGAACACTCTAACCTGAAAAGAAAACTCCCTCACTCACTCTCTTTTGAAGTTCAACCAAACTTCCAGGCCAGCCATAAACTGTCACCATATTTGATGTCAGATAGTGCCATTTCTAACAGATTTATACTTCCAAAGTATTTGTGAGTTGCCTATAGACTGATAATAAGCCCCCTACAGGCATTTCTCACAAAAGCTTTCACAAAAAAGGCTTTGAAGAAGTCCTATCAACAAAGTTAGGAAAGTGTTTTCAAAAGCAAACACTTCTATGAGGTGTGTGACCTCCAGGTCCTTCATATTGTTCATTCATGGAACTCAAAGTATGTTGAGGTTGTACCTACAATGAAACCATAGTATTCCCTGAAGTAACTTTTGGAACAAATTTCACAGTGTTGTAGAGTATGGAATTCTTTTCATGTGAAACCTCATCTGCCAAAAGGAGTCTTACAAATTGGTTAACCTAAATTTCGTTGTGAGGCATACATCAGAGAAAGCCAGGTGAATTATTTTAATTTACAAGATGGCAACTTTATGAACAAATTTCTCCAGGGTGTTTCATAATTTCAACTTTGATTGATTGCATTTGCCACTTAAAGACAAGCTGCACATAAATGTTAAACTATGAATCTCCAATGGCTTTAAGCACAAGGCTCGTCAGTCACCCAGGTACGGCATTTACAATCCTTAAAAACCTTGACAACATGAACCATGTGAGAAGCCTTCTTGTAAAAATTCATTAAAATGGCATTAATGGGGAAAACCTGAAAAAGCATCTCACTTTTGCCATCATACATGTCAGAACCCCACAGCAATGATGCAAGTGCCAGCCATCCCCCAACCCCACCTAATAACTGTTATTTTAGTTCCCAACAACATTATAAATGCCACTACTGAACTACTACTGATGCTCATTGGTTGGTGCCCTAAAAGCCCTCTTTTTACAGAGAGAGAAAACGAGGATGTTCACTCCATGAAGGGGACTTGGATTTCTTTGAGAATTCTACTGCCAGGATAACAACCCCCTCTCCCCCCTTCAACCCCTTGATTTTGTGTACATTGTTCATTGATCCATTAGACATCCTCCTCACAGGCCCTGGGCATTTTTTTCAAAATGAACAAAAAAAGTTTACAAAGCCTTTCCTGAAAGGTAAAAGTATCCCACTTACTACTTTCAAACCATACTTAGGAATAGTCAGTCCAAAGGTCACAGAGAGCTTAACGATCCTTAGCTACATACAAGACACACACACAAAAACAAACAGTGGGGGCTTGAGAAATAAAGCTCCAGAGTTTATCTAGTATGATTTTTTTATCACTAGGTGCTGGAGAAGGCCACATGAGACCACATAACCTGATTGCCTAATTGGGAGGCTTCTTGTGTACATTCAAATAAAACTTGAGATAGAACTGTAAAACAAGAGCCAAATGGGCACTATGGTTCCTTGCTGAATGTAATGACACTGAGCCATGAGCATACAAACAAAATGCTAGCTAATGTGAAGTTTGCCTGTGACTCTGGTGACTGTTACCATGACCTTTAAAGTTGTTGGTAGGGAATGTTGACTTCATCAACCAAATTTCCTGTAAGTCCACAACTTGACCTCAGGTAACCTCCAAATGGCCCCAGTGACCCCAGGGACCCCAGATGACCTTTCACCTCCACAAAAAAGGATCAATCTTCTCACCTTAATGCATCCACATACCAAGAATGAAATCTATCCAAGCTTCTTACCTTGAGATATTGTGTTAACAAGGTTTACAGTGTTTGATCATGGTGACCCAGATGACCTTTGACCTCTACCAGAAACAACAGGGCACACATTCTTACTATGGTGGATCTATAAACAAAGTATGAAACCTATCCAAGCTTCCTACCTTGAGATATCATATTAACAAGGTTTTCAGTGTTTGACCCTCGGTGATCCCAGATGACCTTTGACCTCCACCAAAAACAACAGCATTCATCTTCTCACCATAACCCATCCACATACTACATATGAAATCTATCCAAGCTTCCTACCTTGAGATATTGTGTTAACAACAAGTTTTCAGTGGTTGTCTGCTAGTGATCCCAGATGACCTTGACCTCCACCAAAAGCAATAGTATCCACCTTCTCACCATAATGCATCCACATACTACATATGAAATCTATCAAAGCTTCTTACCTTGAGATATTGTGTTAACAAGGTTTTCAGTGTTTGACCCCTGGTGACCCCAGATGACCTCTGAACTCCACCAAAAACAATACGGCACACCTTCTTACTATGGTGGATCTATATACTATGTATAAAATCTATCCAAGCTTCCTACCTTGAGATATCGTGTAAACAAGGTTTTCAGTGTTTGACCATTGGTGACCCCAGATGACCTTTGACCTCCACCAAAAAATATAGCATTCATCTTCCCACCATAACCCATCTACGTACTAAGTATGAAATCTATCCATGCTTCCTACCTTGAGATAATGTGTTAACAAGTTTTCAGTGTTTGACTGCCAGTGACCCAAGATGACCTTTGACCTCCGCCAAAAGAGATAGCAATCATCTTCTCACCATAATGCATCCATATACCAACTATGAAATCTATCCCAGCTTCCTACCTTGAGATATCATGCTAACAAGGTTTATGGTCTTTGACCCCTGGTGACCCCACATGACCTTTGATCTCCACCAGAAACAATAGGGCACACCTCACTATGGCAGATCTATATACCAAGTTTCAGTGTGGTCCAACTTTTCCTTGTTGAGTTACAGCGTACCCAAGCAAGTGTCAGACACAGACACACACACATACACACACACACATACACACACACACATACACGCCAACCTGACTACATAGACTCCTTTTGCGAATTGCAAGGAACCAAAAATTTGTAAAATTTGAATAAATTTATGAATGTGAACATGGTCCTGGGTACAGGGTGTTTTCTATGGGGAGTTTACATTCAAATTTTTTTAAGTAATCAAGTTTGTTTAGATCCTGACATCAGCATTTTGCAAGCTTTGAAGATCACATGTGGCCAAGAATTGACCTTAGTAAACTCTCCATGGTGGGAGGGGGCACTCACCCAACTTTCCTTACACCCTCTGGTTACAGGGTCTGCACTGAAAAGGGAGAGATATTTAACAAAGCCCTTGGGTTAAGAAAGTGATGTTTAACTCTTCAATCTGATGGCTGTTTTCTTTCCTCATAACACATCTACCTTAAAATGTTTTAATAAATTTCTTTCTCTGTCAGTAATTTGAAACAGTCTGCAGCTATTTAACTAACCTTGTACCAGTAATGATGCAGATGCTATAGCACTCCTCCCAGTTGTTTCGTCTGTGACATTACATGTATAAATTCCACTGTCCCATACATGTAAGGTTTCAAAGAAGAGGTTGTACCTCCCAACAATTACAGCATTACTGTTAACTGGTCCATCTGTGAATAATAGATAGTAAACATGCAAGTAAGAAGTAATTGTACAAAAGTTTAACTTTTTTTTTTGCTTCCTCTTTTTTTTTTTGCTTCCTCAACTATTACTCAAGATTTCAAATGACTGTCCTGGTACTGGGAACAGCTTATTGAGTGTCTTTCTTACATATTCATCAAAAATTTACAATACACTACATATAAGCTTTTAGAAACATCTCTGAAAAGAAATGAGAATATTTACAAAATTGTAGCCGAATTAAAGGCACTTGAAATGAAAGAGTCCTTTTAAAGCAATACAGGTTCACACTCACCCTAGTCTTAAAATTGCTAATAAGGTTTGTTCTATACATGACAAGGAAATGGAGTTACCTTGAAAATCTTAAAAGCATGAACACTTTTACCTACTATACTGTACACAGGTCATTATGAATTTTAACCATCAATAAAGGTCATTTAAACTTCCACAGGCTCATTAGAAACAAAAAGGAACACCAAACACTACACTTGATTTTATGTCTTCCAACTCTTCACTTCATCTTGAAGAATATTAACTTACATTGTTTAAGTATTTTGCAGAGCTGAAGAAAACAAAATGGCTAGCAATAACATCTTACTACCTAAATTCATATGTGAGTGGGTGAAAGTGCATTTACAACAAAACTGAAAAAAATAAAATGGGAGATGACAAGGAACATCAAGTTTCTAAGTATTTTCCTTAAAAGCAGCAGGAAGTTTTAACCTTTACAATGCTTCTAAAATAACTTTATTTCTAAACTGACAATCTCCTGTCATGCTTTGAAATAGGACCCATCAGGTACACACCTTTCAATATTTAACACAAATGACACAGAATAATTTTTAATACGTATTCTGTTCAATGGCATTCACATTTGGACACCCTAATGCACAAGCCTCTCACTATATGTTTTAAAGTTTGTGAAACAAATATATGGTTTTCAGGGAAGTCAGTATGACTCACCCCTACCCCCACCCCTTCCCACTGACAACAAGTGGTAAAATAACATCAGAATTTTACAGAGTCTACAAATCAAATGTTTTCAAGCATGTCTCTTTTAGGAAAATCAGTGAAACCAATTATTCACACAACATCATTCATGTGAACTGTGATCTAATGACCTAGCATTCTGTGTTGGAATTGTTTTAAATGACATATGGCCTCTTCAATCAATGGTCTGCCAATTTAATGGGACTGAGTAGATCTCAAAGTTTTGGTTAATGATTGACTATATTAGAGGGTTAAAAGGTAAAGCAATCATGGATACTGTATGCTGTTAATTATCTCTTAAATGAATACACAGAATATGTGTGAAGCTGGGCACAGAATTCCTGTAAAAATGTTTGATACACTGAGTTTAAATGAGGAACTGAGGAATGTTTGCAAGTGGGCACTGCAGTTCCTATTTTTTACTTAACTGGGCCTTCAAGGGTACTTTAAGTGTCGAAAAGGAAAGCAATTTTGGAAATAACTACAGGAATTTCTACGTAGTAGTTCCAAGTTGTATGATGACGCCTCTAGCACATCGCCCTCTAGTAGTAAGAGGGCGCCATCCCAGTGCTAATGAATTATGCCAGATGGTACTTATAGACAAATTAAGAAATTACTTATAAACAGGAGGTGATGAGAAGCAAATTTAACATTTCAGCCTGTGGGGGGGTACTTGATGGTCAGGGGTTCACATGTAGACCTATGACTATCTTTGTATTGAACAAATCACAAAATTCCATTTTGAATGTTCCACATTCTGGACAGCTTTGCTTCATGCATAATCAAATTCTGGGATTTTTTGTCTTTTTTTTTTAATAAGTTTGAACCAGTGATTTTAAAACATCACTGGTTCATTATGCACAGCCCATGTGCACCATATTGTGTGTCACACAAAATGCAGTATAACAGCAAAAGGTCCCACAGGTTTGTGAAAACTTGTAGAAATCAACGATGAACAAATTCAGGATTACTATCTCCATCATTTCTAAAAAGTCCCAAAAAGGACTACAAATACTGATTATAATAATGTTCTTATATAGCACACTAAATCCAACTGTTGGAAAGCATAATTCAAAGCACTTTGCAAAACAACTTATTACACTATTCATAGTATTGAATAAACAATACATAAGATTAATCATACTGTAATAAAACAGTACATGATATATCTGACAGAAATTTCACTAAGCAAAGCAAAGGGACTGTCTACAGGTAGTACAGGCATAGTCTAGCCTAAGACTGACAGGGTAACCTTCTCAGATTTTGGCAATATTACATAGATCTGCAACGGAAAGTTTCCATTCACTTTCTAAATGCATCTAAATCTGGTTATTGCCTACAACAAGTCATAACCCAACTGGTTGCAATCCTTAAGGCAGCAAATACTTGATTCAAGAAAGAGATACATCCTAACATGCTGTAGCACTCTTCCATTTTTTTTTTTTTTTTTGATAGTAAGTTTTTCACAGTTTTTACATCAATTTGACATCATTATGGAGATGGTAAAGTCAGTACTGATACTTGGTCTCTGGTAAATACGGCTGTTCATTTGACACGTTTATGGTGTAAAAATTAAAGTTTTAGAATGGAAATTTTCACTGAAGTTGATAATTTTTTTTGAATTCCTTAAAATTCATCTGAGCAAAAAAGAGATTCCTGGATATTCCATGCTTTTTCCATTTTTGTGGAACAACGAACCCACAGATGGGAAAAGCATGACCAATTCTTGCATGAAAAGGTTGTACACAACAAAAATCAAGACAGAGTATTCTCCTTCCTGGTGAGGGGTATTCACAAGCGACTATAATTACCCCTTGCTACTTAATTGCCTTAACCTTCCACAATACATGCAACGTGGAGTAGTTTTCACACTGTGCCCCTGATGTCCGTCATCTTGGCAACTAATCCACCCTCACTGGCCTGGAGCACAAAGCGAGGAGGTTTCCCCAGGAGTATTCACTCATGTTAAGAGGTTTACCGAAGATAGAAGTCCTCCGTCCAGAGCCACATAGCCTGGGCCAGGCGATGCCGCTATGTGAGGTGATACATCCTCAACTGAATCCCTCCCAACCCTTACCGCTACCTCGTGAGGTGGAAGGAGGGAGACATTAGTTAACGATAAAAAATTGTACTAGCATATATACACATATTGTGTCTACAGTTATATATATGTACAAGATAAAAGGATATCCCCCACACTACCTGGGGCGAGTCAGAGGGGATGAGGCAAGTTACAGTACAGTCACTTGTGAGTACCCCCACCAGGAAGTTGGGCAGGGGGATTCACATCCCTGATATACACTTACTCCTAGCATCTTAACTGCATTAGTGTGGAGCTGAGCAAGAACTGGAGGGGTGCCCTGAACAGCACGGTTAAAGGTCCCCTCAGTAGGGAGAGTGTCTGTGAGGTAGCAGGCAACGAACAATAATGGAGTCTCCCAGGCAGTAGCCTTAAGTGTATCTTCAATTGGCACGGAAAGAGGGCCTTCGACCCTACCTAGCCATGGACTTCATGCAGCTGAATCTGTGCTGGGGCATGTGGCTTTCAGGGGGTAATTGAATGGATGTCGATTATTTTATGACAAGTTTAAGGGAAATCACTCCATGACAATGCATTAGCCTCATCACTCATGTATCAGTTTCTATAGTTAGTTACCGAAAATGCGAGCAATTGAAGTTTTTATGGGGAAAGGAGCTTATATTTCATGATGCTTGTCCAAGCCCTTAATAATAGACCAGCCTCTGTTGAATACACAACATATATACAACTTAAGCCTGATCACAACAGCTATTGGCAACAGGAGTTGCAAGTCTGTCAATCAAGTTGGCATAAGTCTCACTCACTGGTTGTCTTTGAATGGGTTGCATATGACTACTACCTAATGGTAAAAATTGTCTGGTAATGAATGTGTAATGAATGACTTTAATCATTAACTACCCTATCATTGCCATTTTAGTTGTGTGTCACACAAGCAGAAATCTCTTAGTGTGATAATTTACCATCAAGATGTGAGTAAAATGCAACAGGTGTGAAAAAATCATGAATCTTGTGAGCCAACTCAATAAGCCTCTTTAATGACATAAGACAGCTACCAGAAGACTGTGTCCACTGAGACTGCTGTAAATGGCCTCCTCGGGAGGGCAAAGAGCCTGTCTGAGGCCCCAGTGTGCTTTGTCCAGTGCCCAGATCTGGCACCACTTCCAGTCCTCTTTGACAGAGAAGGCTGAGGCCACGCCAGAATGAACAGATCGCCCGGCAGAATGTCCAAGGTCTGGTTCTTGGCGACGAATGAAGGGTCCAGGATTAGGTGGACCCTGTGGTTCTCAAACCTAATGTGACCAAGCTTGACCTAGAGTGCCTGAAGGCAGCTCTGTCGTCTAGCCATGGCCGCTGCATGGTCTTGCAAGAAAACTTGGTGAACAGTTGAAGACTTTCAAGAACCTGTAAACCTCTAAGAAGCAGCTTTGCAGTGGTAGGAGAATAAGGGCAGGCTACTAGCCAAGATGGGGGACATTGGGGGCATGGTGTCAAAACTACTCCCAGTTGCACACAGCATGTGAGGTCAATGCCATTAAGATGTACCAAAGGGATAGTATATGTCTGCAATGTTAGTACTGAAGAGCTACATTGTTACGGGTACCCACTCCTGATATAAGAGACAGTTACACAGAGAAAAACATGGTCTTTGAATTAGAGAATGTACACAAAGGGTTCTAATTAAATCAATCCAAAATAAAACCCCACTGCCAAAATTTTCCAACATGCAAATTTCCCCACTTTTCTGACTCTTTAATCAGCAAATTATCAAATCAAAAACCAAAACTTTCGTTAAATTTAATCCCCAAAACTACCTGGATTGGGAATCTATGAGCCCCGGTACTGTAAAAATGTGTTTGAACTGTCTGACTTTCAAGCAGAAGAGGACTTCAGGTGGCCACCTTCCTTTGGAGGGCGCCCTCCTCCACTGTGCCATTGGTTTGCCAGGGTCTAACTGCCGGTAAGTGGGGATTACATATGTAAATAGGAGGTAAGGAGGGGCGATGTAGATTTGCCCCACCCCAAATTTAGGCACAGGGGAAATCTCCATTGCTTTTGTTTACTAGAGCAAACACTGAACACAACACTACCATGAAACACTTGAGCGCAATGCAATATAAACTGCTGTATAGTATTGTAGTAGGTAAACTAGAGGAGAGGAATATTTCATTAAAACAAATCAAATTTCCTTGAAGAAGTAAACATTTAATGATCCATGATAATAATGTCAACAAACAAAGATTTTTTTGTAGCTCTGTTTTAAGTTTTGCAATGAAATAAATTTCTGAAACTCTATACTGTTTCAACCATCAGACAATTCTTTTCATTTCATCCTAGTTTTCACTTTTGTAATTAATAACCACAAAAAATTGATGCAGTTAGATGGGATTTAATGACACATCAACACAAATGTGTTATGTAGTGTCAGCTAGATAAGAAAGGTAAAACTATAAAAGAAAAACATTGGGAAAAATCCTAAAATGTCTAGACAAAAGCAAATGTGGGAGTCATGTCAAAACTTCCTGTATAAAGGTTACTTTCTTTTAGAAAGTCCAAAATGAGAAAGGGATCTACGTGCTCAAACAATGTCTTCAGGTCTGGCACAGTGTAATACTTCTGACGAATATGGGAGTATTCATAGCAGTCGGCGAGAATGTGATTGACGGTGTCCATCTGTAGGGCTTCCTTAGCTATGGTGTATACCTTTTCATTTCCGTGTATGCCCACATGGCTCGGAACCCATGCGAGCACAACTGATTTCTGCAGTCTTACCAAATTGGAGCAAGTTTCACGAAGAGCTATTACACAAGGGTGTTTTTGCTCATGGCCTTGAAGAGCTGTAAGGCTGGATAGTGAGTCTGTGAACACAATGAACTGGCGGTCGTGCGAGGCCTTAATCAGCTTGAATGCCATCTTAAGTGCCTGATGCAACCTGAAATCATGTCACTCTTCTTTCATCCTTCACCCCCTCCCCTAATACCTTCACCCCCTCCCTCACTACCAATAAGAGCAATGCAATGTTAAATGCTACATACTATATGATACAGAATGACAAACTGCTCTTATAGCCTATATGTTAATGTCCTGTTTATGTCTAGTCCAGAGAAAAAATGAACATCATTGTAAAAATATTTAACATGTGTATGTTTCACAAAACCACCTCAAACATAATAGCAAGTTAGTGAACACACTAATGATACACTAGTGATGGCAATTTTTCCCAAAAAATTACAATCTGTGGCAAACTTTGTATCCAAGGGTTTTTATCCAAAGAACTAGTATAAAGTTACAAAGACATTGTCAATAAAAGACTTGCACAAAATTTTAATTTTCACTTGGTAATGAATTTATATGTTAATTCATACAGTCCATAGTAATGGGCTTAGAACAACACGGACCAGGGGTATTTTCCCCAAGGAGGAGCTCCTCAATATTACCACTTATAGCTTCGGGATAAAAATTGACCATTTCAAGGTACTGCCCTACTTTTGTGCAAAAGGTCCATACTTTCATCTTGGCGAAAAATTGCCCAACTCTTGGGCCAAACCGTAATTATTGCAAGTCATCTATCATGTCCAATTACAAGTTGAAAAATTCTCAAGATCAGTCCTCACAAAATGCCACACACTGCCATTTGTGCCTCTATTTATACATTTATCATCTCACCAAGTTTACATGAGTGAGAAAAAACAAGAAAATACAGAGATCATTTTAGTAGAAATAAGTAGTAAAATGCCTAGGGGTACCCTTGGACCCTTTCACAGACACCTCCAGGTGTTGCTTTATTGGCATCTCATCCATGGATATGATTTACACATCTCCCAGTGCTTCATAAAGTTTAACTGGGACAATGTTATAGATCTGCCTATGTCCAAGCCAAAAGACAAAACTGAAAGGGAAAATTGAACAAATCATTTCTGCATACATGAAACAAATATTGTTATCATATGCTTTCACTTCCGGCTGGCTGTAACTTGGGAATTAATCTCAAAAGTAAGATATGTGAAGCAGATGAATGAAAATGCTTGACTGCCAAATTTTATATAAGTTTTACCAAAGAATTCAACTTGTAAAAGTAAAGCTGATTTTGTTGGGAATTTAGTCCAATTTTGGGAAGCATAATCACAGCTGTAAGGGTAAGATAATTCCATTTGTCTGAGTTCATGTTTTACACTATAACCGAAACTAGTTTCAAGTGGACATCCTTGCAAACTGGTTTTTTGCCACAGCCATTCTTTAAGATGTGTATTTCACGCAGAATGGAACAAAATCCATCCATTCCCTGACATCACACAAAATATTATTTAGTAAGTTGTCTAAGAACTGCTCATATTGTCCAATATCCTTCACTGAGACCAAACAAATTACAGAGATTGCCTCTTTCCACTGTTCACAAAAAGTTTGCTTCAAGAAACAGTTCCCTACATTTCATTTTCATGTACAAAACACTGTCCACTTTACAGAGACATACACTGACAAGTACCTACATACAAACTCTCACTTGAGCTAAGGTTTTAGGGATGCTAACTTAAATATTAATATGACTGCCATCAAAATCCACAAGACAAATGCCTACTGGGACTCTGCTTTTCTTGGGTCAACTTTCTCTGTGTGGCTGAAGTTACAGATATGCAACATGTAAGGGACACAAAATTATAATAAACATGATACTTATTCTTATTAGGAGATCACTGTTGAATGGTCAATTCCAGCAATTTACGGCAGAATCAGAGGCCCCCTCAGGGGTAAGATGTATAAGGCCAAGTGTGAAGAAACAGGCTTTTATCTGTTATGATTGACAGTATGCATTTGTACAGGATCAAAGAGAAGGTTAACACTGTACACAGAAATATTTGAAGATGTGGACTCAAGTTGCATTATGAAGCAATCGTGTAGTGCAGTCAGAATGAGGCATAGACTGGAGTCCCAATTCCTAGTGTACAGAAAGCCTTGTGACAAACAGGCACACAAAATACAACACAACTTGCTGCATGTTTTCCCACACAATATCTCTTCACTTCCAGGATGATTCCACCAGAGTTTGGATTCTAATATTTAGGAGTACCACTATCTCAATTCTATTTGAAATTTGATTTGTGAAATGATATTACTTCCCTTTTAGGTTGTAGTATTTCAGTGGGCCTACACCTCCAACTGACAGTTCTCAACATCAAACCATTCTTTAAAAACTGTGATATTATTTTTGACTTACTTTTGATGATACACACGTAGGCAGGTGTTAATGTAATAAAATGTGTTTTTTAATGAAAATACTTATCGCATTAGATCCAGGTTCTATATTACAAGGAACTCAGAAACCTATTAGCAGAAAACTACTTGATTATGTATTCTGCACAGTAGCAGATGACCATTTGGTATGTCACTTGTGATGTGATGTTTTAAACTTTCTTAACCCAAATCCCAATTCTCAGTACAAGTCAAGATTACCAGGTAGTATATGTATAATTTATGTAAAAGAAACTTTGGGTGTAGTGCAACAAATATACATCCTGCTCACAAAAACTTATCTAATCTTTTTGACACAATTAGTTCATTTAACTAATCATTTCTACACCAAAGCTTGGCTATGGGGTCGGTGGGTCTTCCGGTTACCATAGAAACTTCGGGAGTGAAAACAACAACTGACCACAGTATGACCATATGGGAACACTTTATGCACTGCAGTTTGCTACAACTGTTTTCACTCCAACACATTGTTGTCATGCGGAAGTGACAAAAAGTGACGTGTCACTGACCGACCCCATAAATAGGTCAGATGATGTATTGCTTTAACTTCACTAGATTCAGGATTCCCACATTTTTTGAGATTCTGAAGTTAACAACTTTTCGTCAGACTTTTTAAAGACTTTGCAAATTTTGAGAACTAATAAGGGAAAATTATGTTAGGAAGGAAATAATTGTTTTTTTTATCCATTTACACACCTTTGACAAATAGGGCAACAGGATCTCATCTACAGCAAGTGGCAGGCTTTTTTTTTTTTCTAGACCATATGGCAATTTTTCCAGACCAAACAGTGGCAAACACCCAAAATTCATGGACCTTCCAGACTATAAAAAAATTCCAGACTTTGACCACTTTCCCAGGCCTTGAGTTTTAGATTTTCCAGGTGTTCTATAAATCCCACTCCTCAGGAAATTAAGGAGTATAGTAGGTATGCTGTTTTATTAAATCTTACTTAGATTTATCTGAGTTCCCATTCTTTATCTTGAACAAAACTGTTGGGACACTATTTCATAATATTCTTGAATCTCAGATCCCACACTTACATGAAACCCCTGCTCCCCCTCCCAATATTGCGCAGAAAGAGTGACTGTATACCATGAACAGGATAACTGGTCAACAACACTTTGAATGGGAGCAGGGTGTCCCAACGAGTTTTGTCCAAGATTGTCTGAGCTCCAAGCCAGCCATTTACGAGAACAAATTCAATACAAAATTGGTTCAATTTTTGAGCAGACATATTCAGGAAAGTTTTTTTCGGAGGCTTACAGGTCTGCGGATTTTAGTCTAATGAACGTAGAATCTAAAGTTGTTTTAATGTGTTGTTTTGTTAATTTTTTTAACGTTGTTTGGGGCGATCATAATGAATAGACTGTTTCAGGTATTCGCAGGGAATGCCAGGCAGTGATGGTGTGCGATCGCGATTGCACTCGCACACCTCAAAATTCAAGGCATGCTTTCCTTACAGACAGATCTGCATCACCCCAAGTATGACTTTTTACAAGGGGTAAGCAAAAGTCTCAATTGGTGACTACTCTTTGATTGACATCAGAGTTACAAAATTCAAAAGATGCAGAGCAGCTCATACTACACAGCATTCACAGAGAATGTTTTGATTACACATGGGGTCTTTTATGCTCACCAGGATGTGGTCTTGAGCAGTGAACTATGTTTGTGTCTACACAAGGAGAAGCAGTAAACACAATTATGGGTGGGGCTTAGCACCAAGTAAAAGTCATACTTGGGGTGATGCAAATCCCTCTTTAAAACTTGGGAACACTTTAGACATGTATATTTGCATGTAGTTCAAGATGCTACTCCAAGTATTTGCAACAATGGGTGACACATGCAGAATAAAATGGGACATT
Organism: Holothuria leucospilota; assembly: GCA_029531755.1. Taxonomy (NCBI): domain Eukaryota; kingdom Metazoa; phylum Echinodermata; class Holothuroidea; order Aspidochirotida; family Holothuriidae; genus Holothuria; species Holothuria leucospilota. The sequence continues at coordinate 53,687,562 of CM055969.1, forward strand.
AAAGGGGATATGGATGAAAGGATAAATACACAACTCTTCCCATCTATAGAAACTCTTACCATTCCAAGTCCAGCTTACTGTAAAATCTTCCCTCTGGGGGAGGCATTCCAACAAAGCTGACTCTGAGATGGCTTTCTCCTGAGATAAAGGTGCTGTGTTGATTAATGGTATGTGTTCTGTCGTATCAGCCAAACTTGACACAATCACTTCCAAAGTTGTGTTTGCTAAATTACTCTGCGCACTTCCATCGAGACATTGATAAAGTCCTTCATCTTCTTCCAAGATATGAGTAAACTGAATAATTCCATGAGGTAGAATGCTTACTCTAAAAGAAAGGAAGGAAAAAGGAAACATTTTCAATTAAGTAATCAAACAGGACCTTTAGGCCTAAACAGGTCATCTCTTAAAGTTATTGGGAATGAATTATCCTAATTTTGGAGGAAAAACAGCACCTTTGACCTTGGTATGTAACCTTGGACCTTCTTAACATGTAATGAAAGCATATGTTGCAACAATGATCACACCTTCCTTGCAACTGATTAACATTTTAATAACTAAGACCAAATTTACCTTGCCACATTGCCCTCTAGGATGTGGGAGGGCGCCATCCTGGTGCTAATTGGTTTATACCAGATGGTACTTGCAGGCAAGTTGGGGAATTACATATGTAAATAAGGGATGATGAGGAGCGAGATAGACTTACAGATTCAAAGCTGGAACCAGAATGCAAAAATGCATTGAGGTTTTGATGATACATATTATATTCCAAACAATGCCATGTCCCATTTCTTTCAGTCACTGCTCAAATGCTGTCTTAACGTATTGGAAAAATAGTTTTGTGTTCATATCTGATCTTGAGAATTCTTGAGAAATTTTGCACTTTGACCTTTGGAAACCCCAGATGACAATCTTGGATTTCTGAGTTTGACCCCCAGTAACCCCAGGTGACCTTTGACCCCCATAAAAAATGGGGTTCTTCCTCTTAACATACTAAGTATGAAATTCATCCAAGCTTCCTACCTCAAGATATCCTGTAAACAAGGTTTTCAGAGTTCAGACTTCCACAAATTCTTTTTTCATTACTTGTCCATCGGGCTAGCTGTTCTCTTAGTCTACTTGTCTGCATGAATATCTACTTGTCCACTTTTAATATGCCTTTGAACTCCTTTGTGGAGGAGACTTCGCAAGGGTACTTGCCAGGCGGGCTATGATATTGAAGAATGCACTTGCCCGAGTAAGTTTTTACTTGTCCCGGACTGTTGGGCGGGGGATTTGTCGAAGCCTGTCAGAGTTTGACCCCGGTGACCTTTGACCCCCACAAAAAACAATACGCTTCTTCCTCTTATCATAATGCATCTACATACTAGGTATGAAATTCATTCAAGCTTCCTACCTCGAGATATCGTGTTAAGGTTTTCAGAGTTTGACCCCCAGTGACTCCAGATGACCTTTGACCTCCACCAAAAATGACATACTTCCTCTACTATAAGGCAACTACATACAAAGTATGAAAGTTATCCAAGCTAGCTACCTGGAGATATCCTGTCGACAAGGTTTTCAGACTTTGACCCTCAGTGACCTGAGATGACCTTTGACCTCCACAAGAAACAACATGGTTTCTCCTTTCACTACAATGCATCTTCATACAAAGTATGAAATTATCCAAGCTTCCTACCTGGAGATATCATGTTAACAAGGTTTTCAGGCTTTGACCCCTGTTGACCCCAGATGACCTTTGAACCACACCAAAAACACTAAGGTTCTTCCTCTTTCTATGAAGGATCTACATACAAGGTATGAAATTTATCCAAGCTTCCTACCTCAAGATATCATGTTAACAAGGTTTTCAGAATGTGAACCCCAGTGACTCCAAATGACCTTTGACCTCCACCAAAAATGATACACTTCTTCCTCTTACTCAGTGTTGTGAAGAGTCACGACTTGAATCACTTCTCAAAATGATAGTGACTCGAGGGAATTCAGGAGTGACTTCCCCACTGAAATAGTACAGTGACTCGAGTCAATGGCTCGACTCGAGTCACTTAAAAAAGTTTGACAGTTGGTGACTCGAGTCACGAATCTAGTGACTTGATTACAACTCTGCTCTTACTATAAGGCAACTATATACAAAGTATGAAATTCATCCAAGCTTCGGACCTCGAGATATCCTGCCGACAAGGTTTTCAAAGTTTGACCCCCGGTGACCCCAGGGTGACCTTTGACCCCCACCAAAACAACAAGACTTTCCCTTCTTGAGATAGCCTGTTAATGAGAATTGTCACATAAACACACAAACATCCACACACACCCATACATACAAACACATGCCATCGTGAATGCATAGGTTTCTCTTATCATCGAAACCAAAAATGTTTATTTCCCCGTAAGCATATCAAATTGCCCACAATTTTTTATATGTTTGCATTAACAAAAACCAAGGTTTCCTCCAACTGTCAAAATGTTCCCTCCACATAATTTCCCAGCATAAACCTAACCAGATTCTTGATTATCCCACCAATTTTTGGACTATTTTAAATATGTGGACACACACTTGCATGATACAAGCAAAAGGTTTCTTCCAATGGGCGGTGTATAAAGCAATTCTACCAGGAGAATGTATCCAACGTTGACAAGGGTGACGTAATAAAGACAAAGAGGGATTGGGATTCAAATACAGTATGAGACTATATAGATTAACCATCTTCCACAACATTGCTATAGATGTTGAGACTGGTATTCAATCCAGTAATGTGCATACAAATCCAAAAAGGTTCTTTTGGGCAAATAACCTCATGGTTCCTATGGTTTCAATCAACAATGAAAATCTGGTGTGTGGAGGGGGGCTAGAACAGAAAAAAACTGATTTCAGGACAGTGGCATTCTATACTCTGGGGCTAAATTCAAGTGACAATCGAGTCAAAAATCCTTGAGAGCAAACACCATTCATTCCCCCCCCTCCCCAATGTCATCTGTTACACCTATGCAATCAACCTTTACAATTTTACATACATTGAACATTTAAGTAATTCCTGGAAAGGCAGTCAAGCCAATTGTAACATCAGGGGTTAATTGGGTTAGATCATTGTCCTCCAGTACAACTTGCATAGGACACCCTCAGGGATGTATGATAACGTTTCAAACAATTTGCCCAGTCTTGCAAGTAGTTTTCAGAATTTGAATTTGCTTGTCTGAGTGGTAATTTTTAAAGTAAATGGCAGAGCAGAAAATAAGATGAGAATAAAATTATCTCTGAGAACTAAAAATTAGATTTCTGGCAATAATACAGAGATGTACAATATTTTACACATCAGAAAATTCTAGTTTTCTGAAACTTTTTTGGTGTGGAGCAGGAGCACAGTTTGCACAGTGTCAGCATTTCTTTCATCATCCTACATAAATATTAAATAAAGGTACTTTGTCTTGTATAATTGTCAAAAAAGCATTTTTTTTTTGGAGAGTCTTGCTGCTTCTTGCAGACAGTTTTACTTTGAATCTTGGACAGGTTCTGAAACAAAATCTCAAACATTACAGACCTAAAAAGTGGAACAATTGAATTTTAATTATTCCATTGCTGTAGCAGTACAACTTCATGATGTTTGCAATTAAATATTCCAGGGTAAAAGTTTATGCGAACAAATTTGAATACAGCAAAATCTGCTGTACCTACAAATGCTTGCTCAGGGTTTATGACCAAAGCACATACTGTACCTAGGTATATACTGAGCAACCCTGAAGATGAATTAAGAGCTACCTATCAGTAAAACTTAATATAAATCCTACGGTCACCTGAATTCCCCTTACCAGGGTACCCAAAACTGTTCTTTTAATTATATACATTTTACAAAACTACTGTAAGTAATAATATCAAATACTCAAGTGGACCCACTAGCAGATGAGTGATCAATCAGTGACCATTAAGATGGCAGACCCTCTTCAACCCATGGTTTAATAAACTGTACTCTTCTTCCATTTTCTATTCAAGTATCAGAAAAAGCCAAATCAAGCATGGACTAAGAAAATGACCTACTATTGGCTAGATGTATGACGATGATAACCCTGCATTGAACTGAATGGTGACGTTCATTGTGCACAAATACAGCTGGGATTAATCAATGTTTGCATAATGACATCACTGAAAATGCATGGATACGTGTGTTAACAATTCATGAGAAAAAAAAAAACAAACAAACTTGAATGTGACAATTCAAAATGTAAACCAATTAGTCCACTTTTCAATCAATGCAAAAATTGTTGAATTACAGTCAGACATCAATCAGTACATGATCACTGAATATAGACAAGTGGAATACACTTCCAACCGTCACATTTTCTTATTTGTAGCCAGGAATTTAGCAAATCAGAAAAAGAAGTAATACTGTTATACATGTATTAATCATGGACATGATTACTCAAATGCAATAATCAGATCTGTTTCAAGTATTCCCACTCAGGAAAAATAATTTTCAGAGGCATACTACATGGGGTACTTATTGCCAAATAATGCAACAAATTGCACCCAAATGACCCACTCAGTATAAGTTCATGTGTAATGGCGTATTAATTGAACTAACGAACTTACTGTATGGCAGGGCCTGCACATTTAAACATGCACGTGTCAATCTTTTCATGAATATAACTGATGGTGTATGACAAGTAAATTACCAAATCTGCTGCAGATCCAACCACATGTAGGTCAGCCACTTTGTATAATTTGCAAGCACATCTAGTAATATCTATAATTAATATTAACCAGGCCCTACCCTCTACACATGCCAGTGCTAGCCACACTCTACATTATATTCAGACAGGAACATTAGAGTATGCTGCCATGAAAGGAATGGGTTTGTTCAGGAGAATGAGCCTGCCAGTTCACTATTTTATAACTATTTTTAAACCTGTTTTAGGCTGAAAGAGTTCATGTTTTGATCAAGATTCTGAGGGCTTTACAAAGTCATATTGCTGCACAGAATGTTAACTGTTTCACACAATCACAATCATTTTACACGATTACATCCCTGCACTTGGAAACAAATACTAATACCCCACTTATCCCAACCACCATTATTTGAAAACTCTTTTATCAGAACTGGCTTTGCAATTTTACCAGAATAGTGCTATAAACAATATAGTATCCACCATGCTTTCATTGCATTAGAAAGGCCAAATCTTAACACAGCTTTCAGCAGAAAAACAGTAATCTTTCTACCGTTACAGAGTCACAGTAAATTGTCACACTGTCTGAAGCAGCATGCATCTAGAAAGAAACAAACACTTTTCAACTCTCATTCAGATTTAGAAGAAAAAATCTTTCTAGCTCATCTTAAAAATTCTTACTAGCTGACAGGAGTCGATTCCATATGTGGTAGACATAACCTGGTCTACGAAACTCTCAAATAAAGTTTCGAAGTGGACTTCATAGCTAAAGATAATTATAGTAGAGCTTGACAGAGATGCTGGTAGAAACAGAGAGTCTTCTACACATGTGGCTGCAATATTTTTTGGAAATTTATACCAAATACATATTCTGGATACCTCTCAAGATCGTTAAAGCTTCCCTTTAACAAATGCACAATTTCAGTGCTTATTTAGTGTGTATGAAGCATTAGCCAATCAGGCAAGGCTTCAATTTCAAAAATAAAATCTTTGGGTTTCAAAACTGTCATATCATCGGTTTTTCTTCAATTCTGCTAGCCGTATCAAAATAATTTGAGAACGTTTCGAACACTTTCTTGGGGAGTCCATGCACCATGCTTAAAGCTGAAACATGAAACCTCACTTACTGTAACTTTTCTATTATCCAGTTTACCTACGGTCCAGACAAGTTGGATACACAGGGTTTTACTGTAATTTTTTCACAGATACACTGCATGCGTAAAAAATTCCCCAGTAAAATTACTTCTGATTTTTCTAGAATTTGTCTTACATGTGTGCAACATGGTTTAGTGTGTCCACATGAACAAATGCAAAGTTTTAAATACAAATTCAAGCACTTTTCCAGGATATCAAGTGGTATCAACAAAATTCAAGCACTTTCAAGGCCTTGAAAATCACCCATTTAAATTGAAGCACTGAATATTTTCAAGCACCCCCTCCCCTATATCCCCATATGAACCCTGTCAACAAGCAATGGGCTCACTCATAAATCAAAATGTGCATGATTATATTATGGTATTGCTCTTCATCAATACATATCATTTTTATCCATTTTGTGATTAGAAATTAAAATTTTGAGTAGATCCATAATTTAATAGTCTTGCATACACAGGGAAAGTAGAGAGGGGAAGGTGAAAGGATTTTAAGGTGATTTTCAATCCTCACATGGAAAACTGCTGGTTTTCATTATTTGTTAAGGGAAAATCCCTACCAACATGCTCTAATAGGGATCCCAACTTGTGGAATAAATGTGCTTATATTAAAGATACTGCCCGGAATAACCTAGGTTTATGTATCCTCCCCCACCCACCCAACCCGACTAAACTATAATCCAATGAAGTGATGACTATAAATTTAGATAAGACGTATTGAGGGGCAAAAGTTTGACGTTTTAATGATACCCCAGGGACCTCTCACAACTAAAGTGAACTTCATGTCCAAACATGACTTGGATAATGTTGACTTTTCCTTACTCTATTAAAAGAAACAACACTTAAACAGACTTGAGTAGAACTCCAAAAGAAGACATGACCATAATCACCACTGGCCCAAAGGGACCAATGACACTGTATTATTTGATCCATACTTAATGAGAAGATAAGAACCATCAAAAGGAATATATAATTTGTTTGAGTTTACAATTCCACCCCCAGAAGGTATCTGATACAATGTGATATGGTTCACTGAACTGTAAATGGGACTATGCATCTATTACCAACAGAGAAAAAGAACATACTCCCATTCTGCAATTGGGACACAGACCTTTTTCTCAGCTCAATATCATCTCTATACCAGTTGTCAGTCTGTATATACGTAACAATTCCGGAAGTTCTCAATACCTGAATGCTGACTACAAATGGACTCAACCTGAATGCTACTGGATTTTCATCTCAATATACAGTTGGAAGTTTTGAACGCCTTTCACAATTTTAGAAATGGTGCTCACACTGAAGACAGAAATCAAGGATTACATATGAGAGGAGATGTAGATTCCCTTTGGGTAAAAATGAAAAATGAATGGGGTGGGGGAAATGAAACTTCTTAAAAATACTCTTAAATTTTGTTGATGACAGCAATTTTGGACCCTGATATAAGGATCAGTCTTGACAAGCTACAGTACCTGGCTGTTTGATAAAGTTATGGAATACACAAACTAACTTCTAAAATTTTACAGGGCTTTGAGGGGCTCAGCTGTCTGCATAAAATTCAATAAGTTCATTGAAATTAGCTTAATAATACAATAACCCACATTAAAAGTTAACACGAGTATTCAGCTGGCTCTAAGCTATCCCCAATGGAAATTACACTGTTCAATCCCTCTTCTGCCCTATTCCTGGTCTGTCCTATCCCTCTTCTACCCCTCTCCCATGCCAAACCCTTCCCTCACACACACACACACACAAACATCAGTTTTCTCAAGAGCAATAACACTACTGCAGTTTCCAACTCAATTGACTCCAATTCTGATGATTCAAGTCATGCATCAAACCAGGGGTCATAAAAGTAACAATTTACATAACTAGGTTAATTAATTTAGGCCAGGGGCCCACCTTGCTGTCTCATGGGCCATTAAACATGCACCTCACCTTCAACTTGCACACACTTGGACCCTTTCACATCCCAAACTCACCTGCTGGTATTTTCAGGGAGGAAATTATTTCCATTATGTAGCCAGCTATACAGGACTTGGTGCGGGGGTGTGCCTGATGAGTGACATCTGATTCTGGCTGCAGTGCCAATTCTTGCTTCTAATTCTTGAGGTTGAATTGTTAAAAGAGGTAGTTCTGAAGAGAAAAAACAGCACTAAAGGTATTAAGAAACCATTATGAAGATGAAAAGTTTTCATCTAGGCAGTTAAATATTGATAAGAATTATGTTAAAATCAATGGCAAATCAGGCCACCTGTAGCAGGAGTCGAAATAAGCATTCATAAACTGGGAGCCAGCTGGGCCCCTAAGCCATGTAATCTAGTGGCCAAATAAAAAATCTTGGGGCCTAAAACTATCATTAGAAAAAAACAACCCTATAAGTGTACCTAAAGTCTGAAAATTCAAAAATATATATTACAGAGCATGAAAACTGAATTCCAATGGTCCAATTCCCATCTTCACAGGACTTTCTTAAGCTGAGATATAAAATGTTGAAGTTTATTCACTCGATTTAAAAAGGTAGATTGCGCAATAATTTGTGATGTCATTGTTGTACTACTCAAATTACAATCTTTGTATTTCTTTGTTTTTCTGAAAGCCACCGCACCTTGTGCCAAATGTGATCGCGTTCTTACTGCTTTGGGGTGACTTGACTATATAAGCCCTCTCTGTACAGCATGTCATGCAAGAAAACAGGAAGCGGTCAAGGTCATATAAACATTTTTAATTTTAAAAGAAAACAAAGCATTTAATGTGAGTTGTACAACAAGAATGTCAAAAATTATTGCGCAATGAACTGTTTGGATTTAAGTGAATAAATTTTAACATTTAATATCTCAGCAATGGAATAAGCTATGACAATGGGAGTTGGACCAATAAGATTAATTTTGTAACCTCTAAAATATATATTTTTGAATTTTTAGACTTTAGGTCCACTTTAAGATAATCAGTACATCTGCAGTATAACGTAGTAAGATGGTATAACCGGAAAAGGAAGTGAAATAAAACATGAGCTCATCCCTAAGTTCCCTGCTACCATAAAACAGAACTATCATACAGTGCATAAACAATAGTGCCCAGTCTGGTATTGAAACCCAGTGTAGAAGGCTTTCACTGATACTTGTGTTCTGACAGGGTCTGGCACAGAGCCTGTGGGGCATGACTGAACTGTTTTTAGTTGCGGTGCCTGCCACGCAGGCAGCCGCAACTAATGCAGTCGACATCGAAATACCAATTTTGGCTGGTCACACGATCTCCTCCTAGACGGACGGTGGTATCGAAATACATCATCGTCCAAGTTGTAGGGATGGTTGTTCCGTTGCAGTGCGGTAATTTTGGTGACAATATGACTTTTTTAAGAGGGTATAATCGGGATTTTTCTTCATTTAAATGCGTGGGCGGAATCTATTTTTAGCAACAATCTTGGGTATATACTACACTCGCTATATATAGTATGGTGAAGAGTCGGTTACTAAATATAAACAGCGCCATCGAACTTATGATTGCGTTAACCTGAACTTATCTAGATTAGTGTGTAACTTTCATTTTGCTCGTGAGGACGCGTACGAGAGGATTAGGAATGTACGGTATTGTTTCAAGTGCACGACATGGAGTTGCTATAACGCCAGAGTTTGACAATATGTTCTATGCATTGGTAAGTACTGATTTTCTTTATACATGTAGAAGTCCGTTAATGTTACTTGGTTAGTGAAAACTATAATTGACATTGACGGAGACGAAATTTTCCAAAATATTATCCAACAAGTGTTGCATGATATTCCTGGAGTTATCTATTTCAGCGACGATCCATACGCATTTTTAGTGGCGCAACACAAAGCGACCATGATCTCTGGAGGCAGTATTCAAATGTTTGACAGAAAACAACCTGAATATCAACAAGGATAAGTGTTATTTTAACAAACATAATCTGAAATACTACGGCTACGTATTTTAACATCAAGGAATTCACCATCATAATATTACACCTCTATGGCCAAAAGCCAGTGGTGAAACTGAAAGATTGATGAAAACCCTGGAAAAAAAGGCCATTCGCACTGCGATTATTGAAGGAAAACCCTGGAAACAAGAGCTATACAGTATTCCTTCCTAAGGAATTACAGGGCAACTCCCAATAGTACCACAAACAAATCGCTCGCTGAGCTTCTGTTTGGCCGGCGTGCCATTGGAACCAAAGTACAGTTTGATTGACAGCAATCCCCAACTGCATGACCAGTCCCTGCAAGCGACAGATGCTAATGCAAAACAAAAAATGGAAGTCAAATTCTGACAGTAAGATGCACGCAAAACCAGCTCAAATAAAAGTTGGTGACAGGGTATTACTTCGTGAAAAGAAACGCAACAAGGTTCCTCCCCCTTCAATTGCAACTCTTACACTGTAGTTGAAGTAAAAGGGTGTATGACCTCTGCAAAAAGAGGAGAACAAATTGTGAGAAGAAACTCGTCATTTTTCAAACCAGTAAATATTGCTACAGACGCCCCTATTGACAACGATGACGATTGTCCTACGACTCCCGACTCACAACAACCGCCAGTCACCGACCAAGTCCCACCGGACCTACCAACCCAGACACCTCATCCGCAACGTCGAGTATACCCGAGACGAAACAGATTCAACTCCTGCAATATCATCACCCACTGTATATATATATGCATGTTACCATTACACTTCTTCGATACGTTCATTTCGCATTTCTTCATGTATGAATTAACTAAATCCAGTTATATTATCTTCAATCATTTTGCTTTCGCTTCCTCTCCAACAATTTTGATTGAAATCCCTTGGTTATTTCGTTATAGCCTAAATTCAATCTTAAGGTCAACCCTTGAAGTATGATACAACAAAATACCACAAAGGTTCATTGATGAATTATTGACTTGATCTTTGATCTGAAACGCGTTAAGCTACACCTGTTGTATATATCTCTAGTTTTCAATTCCATTGCCACGAGAAAGTGACGAAAATATTCGAAAACTGAATGTGACTCCTGATAGTTTATGAACAACTTTGAAAATATACTAATAGTAGAACGCTCCCTTTTTTGAATACTAGAACAGCAATGCTGTTGTGTAGCTCACACAATTTCTCTTGTTTGTTAAAAATAGGAACTCAAAAGAACCAAATTTTATCATTTATTCATCAACTTCCACAAAACCTCCTTACCTTGCAAAGGCAAAACGTAAGAAAAGAGCATAATAATAAATGAACTCAAAACCCGACTGAAAAATCACAAGCACATTTAAGCATGTAAACACTGCAACTGACACTGTTTGATGACAGATCTACAAATATCACTGCATATTTTCTAAAATCAGGAAGGCCTGTAATGGTTACATACTTGAATTAGCAGCAAGACTGAAATTAAACTGATGTTATTAAACTGTTGAAGTTTGCAAAGTACATGTAGTTGCACCTACAACACCACAAGCAAACACTGCATAGGTTTGCACTCAATCAAAACAAACCACAGACTCAAAAAGCTGCTACTGAAGTTGAACTCAAAACAGTTACAGTATTGCAATTACTTGACTTGACCATCTCAATTGATCCAGGAACAAAATGGGATATATTCCCACAACAGGTTAAACCATTTTCCTTTCTTGTAAGCCAAACTGACCACAGAGTTGCTTCAGATTTTGTTATCATGAATCAAGTAGCTGCTAAATGCAGGGAGTTCCCATGGAACTCCTTGCTTAATGAATCATGATCATACAATTAGTTATCCCCGAGGCATTGTGATTGCATGGGCCACTTGATGAACAAAGACTGATGTGTGTGAATGGATCAAATTTCAAAACAAACCTGCACAGCCAGTTGCGAGATAGCAACTGAACACACAACCAAGTACACTGCTATAAGTGCAATGAATAAACAGCTACCTGTTCAGCAGGCACAGTGAACTCAGCCCTACAAAAATTGCTTAAAAACCAAATGTAACTTTTGTATATCAAAATGCAAATAGGCAAGTTTTAATGCCCTGTGGACAAACAATCATGTCCCAAAATTTCAGCTCAAAATCTCCACACATCAAAAAGCTGAAAACTTTTGTAGAAAAGTTGACGACATCTGCCCCATTTTATAACCTCACACATGTACTGTGTACAATGTGTGAGCTAAAAAAACCAAAATTGACAAGAACAGTTGGAAGATGGTCACATTCAAAACTCAAGCTAGCTATACCCCACCACAGTTAACGACACAGCACCGCAACTAGTCTAGACATGTGTCTTGTTTGTCAGACTGGTGCCCATTAATTCTTTCCTCACCCCCATATGGCTATGGACATATGACGTCGAGTGTTGTTAGCCTGCTAGATCAATTGCAGCACCAACTGATTTGGATGGTCTTGGAGACAGGAGATTGTATCATCTTTTCATAACAGTACATGTGAAACACTTTTTAAAAATATCCAAGTGGCACTGACCAGCAAAGATGCCATTCTGTCAATCAATAAGATCTACCATAGCTATCATGCTTACTAAACATCTTTGAGAAGAAAAGAACTTTTGTTAACATATTTTAACATTTTTTTCCAACCTGCTACTAAACTTTGCTGAAAAATACACATTCCTGAAAATCTTCAATGTCACTTACAAGTAATGATACTTTCCTGAGCACAGGTACATCCCTGTAACAATCAATGAATGGGTGTGTTATGCTTGATTAAAACCCAATTCTTATTATGGTAGGGCAATAAATGAGAGCATTGACGTTAATACTTTATAAATTGCCACATTTTTGTAATTTTAGTTTTCTTGTTTGGTGCCTAGATCAATTGAGCTGCAGGCACAGGTGTCAGCCAGACTCAACAGATGGCTGATTTAAACCCCTGCTCAGGGAAATTGCTCAGGAAAATTGGACTAAGTCTTATATAGAGACAGCAGATGGACCAACCATGGCCACACAAAAGGGTTAATAGCACTATAAGGGCCACCTAATACAGTACTGATAGAAGATTTTGAACACACTCAAATAAGCCCAAATTTAGAAGGATTAGGTAGCGTGACAGCCTATCATTAGAAGGCCACACTGAAACTAGCACTACTAGTAATGTTTATGAACTCACTAATGTCACTAAGGCACCAATAGCAATTTTGATAGCTCAATATCTCCTGCTCAACAGAGGGAGATGTGGCACCTAATAGTTGATATTGATTTTGCGAATATTAAGGAACGAAAAGGCAAGATACATCCATTTAATGTAGAAAGTGCCAATACAATAAATTTGCCTGAAAATATCCCTTGTCAAAGTATTTTTCCATTATCTTTTAAATATTGTAAGAATTTTCAACTTTATGAGAAAGGAGATCACAAGCAAGTTGTCCTTGATGAATACACACAAAGCGTATAGTGACAGGGGCCAGCGAAAATGGTCACCGCCGCCTCACCCCCACCCCCCCCCCCCCCTTCCAAACTGAGTTATTAACATAAATCCAATGGGACAAAATGGGTGCCCTCTGTTGGCAGGATATCGAGTTCCCACGGTGCTATTAGTTTTTTGCTAGACGGTTATTGCAGGTAATAATGGTTTACATATGTAAACATGAGGTAATGAGGAGCAAAGTAGACTGCACTCTGGTCTTTGCCCTACCTCATACTTTTGAGCTTCCTGACTGATTGATTGATTTCATTTGGTACAAAGTAAAACAATAAACACAGACAAAAGCAAAGACATTCAAAAAGGCATACTACAGGCAAACATATGGAAATAATAAATAAAAGACAAGAAAAAGGGAGTTACAAAACAGAGTACCAGGGATAACCTAAAAAGCTTATGAAAAGTGGGGTCCCTATACACAGAACAAGGAACACTTACACAAGGTTCCTGGGTTGTTACATAAGTTAGCACTTTATGGTAAATGTAGGCCCAAGTCATATTCTGTTCTGTTTTTCCATATTGTGCAATCCTTCTTATTATGTGTGGTAACAAAGAAGAATCAATATATCTGAGGCGGGCAGGGAGAACTTATGGTCGGGGCGGGGGGAAAAGTGATTTAGTCGGGTCAACTCTCCAATGCTACAGTCTTAATGGATAGACTGGGGAGAGGTCTACAAGGACAGGGTGCCATGCCTCCACACCCCACCCCCACTTTTTCAATGTGTGAGGTGCCTGGATGGCAAATGGTACAATATTGGACCCAAGTCAACTTGGCAAATGAGGTGAGACGTATCATTTTTAATGACTGATTCTTTGCAAAACAGACTCAAGGGTGTTTCTTTGAAATAAACTCCTGTGCAGAAATTGCTCATCAAATTTTTCGTCCGACATCCCTTTGCGTTGTGCAACATGTGCCACACAAATACAGGCTGGCTAAATCACTGAGATGGATGATCATGAGTGGATGGGAAATTTCACATGGTGTACCATGAATGTAATTATGATGACCTGCCACACCTTTGCATTGCTTCTACAGTAGCTAGAGAATGGTAGTTTGGTACAAAACATTTTTATTTTAGGACTATTTTAATGTCAGGTTGATATACAGGGGTCGAAATTCCCGCTGTTCCGGTGTTCCGAGAACAGTAGTTTTAGTGCTGGAACAGTAACTTTCGAAAAGCCACTGTTCCGTGGAACAGTGTTTCCCCACAAGACGCAAACTGCAGATGTATGAATACATACACATCCTTATCTCTGATAAAGTAATCACATCGTGAATATAAGAAATCCCCGTAAATTTTGGCTTAAGTATGAAATGCAATCTCATTCCAGCCGTGATCAATTGAAGCTTGTTACACCTGCACATGTTATTTCCCTATGCTGCATGCATGGTAAACCTCTATTGTGGAAACGTGCATACTAAAGCAACGTTGTGGCAAGGATAAAAAGATTATTTCACGTAAATCTGCGGCGAGAAAATAACATTAGTGTGTGCACTCCCATACAGTATGCTGGAGAACCCACTCATTGCTCAGCTACAGCAATAAACTGCAATACAGTGTAACTTTTTTGCAATCACTCAAATCCCACTTGCCTTGCCTGCTGTGTTCTGCATCAGTTCTGAGCATTTTTTGTCCAAAGTCTTGGGACACTGAATGGAAGATTATATACTAACAATAAACTTATACTTAAAAAAAAACATGAACGAAAAGAAAATCAGGACATCGCACTGGTTAATCCCCATTGAATTTGAAAATTCATGCCCCCCCCCCCCCCACATTTTGGTCCAGTCGGGCAGTCATACAACTTGAATGCATTAAACAGCAATTTGTACCTCTGTGCGTGTGCACGAACCCTATGTATGCCGCGGTACTTCGGAACAGTAAAATCTGATCCGGAACAGTAGTTTTGGAAAAAGCGCTGTTCCGTGGAACAGAGGCAAGAAAATTCAATTTTGACCCCTGGATATAGCTGACCACCTTTTTTTACATTTCTACACATCCAATATTTTATGTTAATTCTTAGTGATTATGCTTACACAATACGTAAAGAGGATCACACCCATGCTCACTTGTACCTACACCACCGAGCAGGCCTATGCATTGGTCATACGAGGGCTGCTACACTGCATGCTTCTCATATGAAAAGAAACTAGCTTTATGACCCAACTCATGACACACATAGGAACAGTTACCAGTTCTGTACACTTTTTAATGCAGTTTGAAAATCTTTTACAGTCCAAAGAAATTTCGTGTTATGACGGTGTTCTACTAAGCTCAAGCCAGGCCTTCATATTTTCCTCTTCAACAGTGATTTTGAAATTTTACACCTAAAAGGAGTCTTCAAAGGACTATAAAATGCAATGAATTCAAAACATGCAAAAAATTTTTCTGTTTCTGGAGGTGCAAACCGCATATCAGTAACATGTAGGGTTTGGAAGATACTAATTGTTTTCAAAGATATGTAATTTTTTCCGAGAGATACAGTGCATTATGGGAAATGTGTGATATCATGGCGGCACATTGATTAGACATTGCACTGTATTTCTTTATGATACTGACACGGCTGTAGAGAATATTTAACAACTTTTTATAGTATACCCTACATATGGTGTAGTTTTATGCTAGATCTACTGGGAAAAATATTCAAACAGTCCAACAGCATGAATTTTCAAGAGCAAACAGGACAAATAATAAAGAAAAAGAAATTGGAGGCAATGTACCCACTTTACATTACATTCTTTGACCTTGATGAGAACTGCAGGTATTTTTTGAAATATTAAAGAGGTATCTTGAGTTAGAAACAGATTATTGCTACAGGGCTTGCAGGACATGAATTGGAATTTTTTTCTTATTCACATGAGACCCTTGTAAAGTGCCAATGGAACATGCCTTTAATACATTCCCCAAATACTGTACTTTCATTATGGGAAGAGGAAAAGACATGCCCTGCCAATTCGTTAGGACATTACCCTGGGGAACCAGGAAAGACTTAAACCACAAAGACGTGCAGGGAACAGTAATTTTGTATCCATTCTGGGTACCCATTAGCCCTTACTTCACTACGTAGTAGGATGATGTGGGCATGGCTACTACTGTATAGGGGGAAATTTCTGCGAGGCTAATTTTTGGCGAATCTGTACCTTGTTCACATATTTGCGGAGCGAAGAATTCGCTGTTGCAGGCAACCAACACAGTCTTGTACAAACTAACGAAAGTACTTTCGCGGGTCTCAAATTCGTGAATAGATACTTGGTCGTGAAAAGCGCGAAAACTGAACCTCCGTGAAAGTTTCCCACTATACAGTATCTGACATGCAAAGATATTATAAGCATAGATTCCAACTTAAAATGGTGTGTTGACTCCCCACGAGAGGAAATATCGGAGTGGAAGTGCTGATGACTGGTCAGTCATTTTGAAAACAGACAGGCAAATGAATGTCTTACACAAGTATAACTACCTGTTAACTGGTAGCTTTGCTAAATCGAAGAAGGCATCATTCCTCAAAATATTCAGTTTACTAGACAAAAATTATTTCTTCCCTGCAGCATTCAAACTAAACACTCACACCTTAATGCACAATGACTGATTTGAAGTTCATAGACCTATGGTATCTTTAAGTCAGTTACCATGGTATCTTCAGGTAAGTTAGCTTTCTGTATGTGTATTCTGTGCATAAACCATGCCATTCTAACAATGGCATTTGAAGTAATGCGCTCTTATTTTTATACGCAGATCGCCGAATTGAAAGACGCCCATGTCAAATTCACACTTCCATCCCAATATCTGTGCCTCCATGAGGAGTCAATTTCCATAACAGTGTAGGTATGGGAGTTTCGAATCCATGCTTATACTATCTTGCTGACATGACAGGCATGTGTAACTGGCTTAGCATGAGAATAATCCATAATAGATGAACAACTGATGTAGTATGGGGTAATTAGGTCTGCAAAGTCATTTTATTAATTTACCAACCAATTTCACTACTAGCAATTTACTCAGTACCTTTTTACTACTGACTGGTTACTCATAAATGAGTACTGTAGGCCATGGCTTTCAACACAAATAAACACTGAGCTAAAACCAGTTTTTGACTCATCTTTTGCAATTGATGATCGTTTTACTTTTGTACACCAAGTTCCTAGAACTCCTCCTCTGAAAAATCTGTGTGCAGCAGATGCTGGCTAAATTTCAATGACTTGATCATACAGAGTTGAACTCATTTCAAGCAAAGCTTTATTCACTACAGTATATTAGTCACCCCACTTTGTCAGCTCTAGAACTGAATACTAATGAGTTTTTCATTGTTTCATTGGCCTGTTAATTTTAAAGCAGCCTTTTAATGTGTACTGCCATTTTTCAGGTATTTCTCTCAGCTCATCTAGACTTCTTCACATTCGATCACCACAGATTTAGTTAAGACACAAACATTTCCTGTGTAAAAGAGGTGCTAATTAGCAAAATCGGCTTTCATAAGATTTTGATTTTGTGTCGTCTAACACTACATAAACATTCCCTGAAGTCATGGATATAAAATAAACCAATCAGTGAAGGTATCTATGACACTATGTTTAAGCATGCCTCTCACCAATAATGAACTCATTCACCACAAAGTTTCAGTATGTACATACCTACAGATAAGTGTAGCATAGTTGTATGTATATTGAATATGCATGTAAGAAAACAACTCCACAACATGTGCTTTACCAAGCCTAGCCCAGACCTAGCCTCAACATGACAGCACGAATGTGTTAAGTCCTAAAGGCCTATGCACAGCCCAGCAGTTTCAGCCAGCATGACTCTACTATGATAGCACTTTATCATTATAAATCATATGCAACTGATTGCCAAACTTGGCAAAACTAAGGGAGCAAGGACGATCTAAAAATATGAGCAGAAAGCTAAGTAAATATAATTGTAACAGCAATAACATAGAAGATGGCTAGAAAGGAGGGGGGGCTAAGAAACATTAAGTGGCATACCCCTTGTAGAAAACTCTAAAAAACTTGGAGGCCTCAAAACTCCTCACTCAAAGCTGAGGATGGGTCTGCAGGTCAAAGGACTGACTTCCGGTCACAATGGGGGTGCGGTGCTAAATGATATCCAAAGGCCTGGCTCCGCTCAGGAAATAATGCTTATTAGCAATACGGGGTAAGTTTATGTACATCTGCCAACTTAATCTGTATTATGGATCATTATGTAACTGATTGCCAAACTTGTGGCAAGCAGAAAAGAAATGGCTTCAAGAATGTTATGTAGGTAGGGATTGTGATAAATGGAAAACCTTGGCTGAAACATGCACAAAAATGATTCAGGATGCACAGTCAGGCCAGTAGGTTTTGGAAACACATGGCTCTTTTGTAGAGGAAACCTTAAGACTGACGAGGCTCATAATTAGAACAGAGCTCCAGCAGAAAATGCCAACACTGCTTCGACTTCACCAGAAAAACAGCACAATGGGGGTAAGTGTGGTACTAAAAGTTACACTAGATGTGCCCAGAATGATCTCTAATTTAGGAAAATAATTCCTGCAAATAGTTTTCATATAAATACAAAATATGATATTCACAAAAGCAAGCAACAGTACACACCAGATTTCACCACACAGTCAAAGGACACAAATTACTAAAGGTACAGCTCTATGCAATAAATGGCCCAGTCACACCCACATGCAGAATTCCCGCACTGAAGACAGCTGCTTGCTTCCATCAGCAGAAACTCCATAGGTTTTGTGTGTATACATATGTTGTAATGTAAACCTTGGGATACCACCATGTCTAGAAACTCCAAAGGAAAGGAAGCTCGTACCACTGGGCAAAATCTTCATAATGATGCAAGCATAAATGTTGCAATGTATTGAGGGATTTCCATGATTGTCACAAAGTTGGATTTTTAAGTTCTTGACCAACTGAATAATTTTGGCCCTGTTAACGATCGACTTTTCATCTTGAAGTGAGGGGTGCTTTTGCCTTACAACGTGTGCAGAAAAGTGCACCTTTCTTATGCGATCATATCTCAAATTTAGGGATTAAAATCCCTGCTATTTTGTAAGTCCAACATTTTCACATTCACATATGAATGAATGTTAAAGAATTATCACTGGATGACTATTGACAGTTGATACATTTTACAGGCAATTTATTATTGCTTTATTTATCGAATATTGCCAGAAATCCCAGTATCCCTACCAAGCCACGGCACAACAACTGCCCACAGGCAGTTGATACTACCCAATATAGGATCACTGTTCATGCTGATTGCAACCAATGAGAAAGTAAAACCTCATTCATTTATGAAAGTAGATCGTTGATTGTGGTGTTGATGATTATCACATCTTTTCTCAGGATTCTGCCAAAGTCTTGAAACTTGCAAAACAGAAACTTTCAGACATCCCAGCGAATGCATGATTACAATTTTTCCGAGCTATACTGCTGCATATCATGGATCAAGGTGAATAGTCTCACTTTATAGACATCAGTGACAGTTAGTGTAATTACAACTTTTCTGAACCCCCAATTAAATATTGACTGCTGTAGTAAAGTAGCTTGGCTCATTTCAATTTTACTGCTTTTCACTCTAGTATCAAAATACATAGGATAGTCCTGTTGCGTTGATATACAGCAAGCAATGAACTCCGATGTTGCTCACTGAAATGACTAAGTTTTTAACTGATGGAAGGCCTGGCCAGGGAACCCCACCTTTTTGACTGGGGACTCCCACATAAAAATATGCTTGGATAGAGGACCCCTGGGGAAGAAACCCTAATGGAAGCCATGTGGAGGCCCACCATACCTATGGAGATCCAAGTCTTTCCATGACTATATGACTGTAACTTCCTCACGCTCAACTTATATCACGTGCTCATAATCAGTACCCATACATTAGCACGTATTATATCCTGGCAACATCACACATTAACATAAAGTTCAACACCATAGTAGCAAGCATCTGTTCATGCTCATGCAAAACATCACTCAAACTCTTAGTCTACATATTTACTGTTAACTGGCACAAATTATTCTAGTGAACTTTGAAAAATGGTAAATATTCATATCATGTGCGGCCCTTTCTTCGCAAACTTAACAGACAAATGCTACACAAAAACAGAGCTCTAATTTGTGAATTCGTTTTTACTGAATCATTTGAAGGGATTATTTCATACATCTACTATGCTATTGCATTGTTATGGTTTTGTAAAACTTTTACGTAGCTGCTAAAACTGCAACAAAAACTCAAAAAGGCTGCTCTATTCAACCTGCAAACTAATAGACTTCGCATAAAAGTTGGTAGACCATGGTATGTTCACAGTTAGCAAGTGATGGAGTATACCCACTTCCTGACACACTAAGTATTACCATGGAAGAAGTACTTCCATGGTATTACCCATGCAGAACCAAACAGCCAACTACTTTGCAATGTACAGACCAGGGTATAGTCTACAATTAGCATAATTGTGTGCTGAGCACACTTACAAGCATTTTAGCAAACAAAGGGCTGCCATTTGACCATTTCTTCATTAAAATTTGCGAAATCAGTCTTATCTTAAAAGTACAGAGTGGTTTTTTAGGCTCTAAAAGTGCCCATTTTATGGTGAAAAATCTGCTATGATGCATGTCAGATCTTCAATTTGGCAGTAATTTTAGGAAAGTTGGCCATAAAGTGTGAATTAAATCTGACAGCCCTGGTGACATCAAAGAACATATATTCTTCATTAAAGAGGGCATGACACGGCCAAAATAACTTTTGTGTATTGCAAGATTGAATACAGTATTCTATAAATATAATCTCACACACAGTTAAAACCGGCACCATTCGTCATAAATGGAATCTGAAGAAAAACGTTCAAAATCCAATTTCGAAAAATGCCGCAACAGGTCACATGACTTTTATGACGCAATTGGAGGCACAAACACTGCACTATTAAGGACGCGCATCTAGAAGTGGAACTAATGTAACGCTTGGTTAAGTTATCGTATCTTAGCAACTTCATGAAAAAGATTACATCACAATACCCGCCCAACATACACTGAGCGCAAAGCGCGGACCATGTTGGGGGCTTCGAAGCATATCATTGGCCAATATGTTCGCGTGCGTATGCGCCCGTGTTTTAGCTTCCCTGCATATAATAAACAACTCTGTTTTTGTGCGAAAAGGACGTGGTCCGGGCGCGCTGTAGAGAACAGGCTATGAACATGTATGGACAGTCCATAACAAGCGCACCTTTACTCAGTAAGCTGTTCAGTAACGTTGCTAGTGTGAATGGTAAGCAGTCACCGCGCAACGACGCATAGTTAACAATGTGGTCACTGGTCACGCGCGCTGCTGTAGTAACGTAGCACAGGTGTTTGCAATGGTGTTCCCGCTAACACGCGTTAGCATGCACATGATTCGATGTGTAGAACGATGGGTGAGCTGCCTGGTACATTGTTACTAACCGTGCCTCCAATGACGTCACGATCTTGAGACGCGCTCACATACGTTTTTTCGCTTTCGGATTTCAGATGGGCTGAGTCTGGCCTGTAATTGGGAATTCACAAGGTCGTATTACTGTGTTTATGGAAGTATTTTAGTCGGGAAAACATTCGCTTCATTTCAAGCTGTACCCAAAGAATAT
This sequence comes from Holothuria leucospilota, assembly GCA_029531755.1. Lineage (NCBI taxonomy): Eukaryota > Metazoa > Echinodermata > Holothuroidea > Aspidochirotida > Holothuriidae > Holothuria > Holothuria leucospilota. Next base: position 53,709,373 of record CM055969.1, read on the forward strand.
TTACTGAGAAACGTACTTTGGCCATGTCATACCCACTTTAAAGAAGTTGGCAAGAGATTTTCAGCACCAAAACTTGACACATACTTGAATATATTAAAGAAACCAAATACTTCTGTACAAGCCTACCTGGTGGATTAACATAATATATGAATATCTGAACATGTATATGAGTTAAGGTTAGGGGAGAAAAGGATATCCTCCAGTCTGGTCAGACAATCCTGGACAGTAAATTAATATACACAGGGGTGGTGCCAGGATTTGCCTGACAGCTAGGGGGCCAGGGGGCCAAGCTCCCCGATGGGGGGGGGCAGCAACCCAAAGCCCCGACAAAGGCGATGAGATGACAAAAGAATAAGTAACACAAAATTTCGGTGCGCTTTGCACGCCGAAAAATATTTGGCTTTTTTTACAAATATTTAAACATTTGGGAGTTTTATTGAAGAAATTTTGAAAAATTTGTATTTTTATGGAAGTAAATTTTCAGAAATTTGGGTTCTTTTAAGGAAAATTTGGGTTTTTACTGAAGAATATGCCTTCCTATGAACAAAATCAAGCAGATCATTGGGGCAACTGAAGGTCACTGCAATTGCATATTTTATGGTATGGATTAAGGCTCCCCGACGAAACTGGAAAATATCCCTGACGGGGGGGGGCCAGCCTTCCCAGACAGGGAATTTTTTTTGATAATTTCAAGAACAGCCAGGTAGAAGACGTATCATCCTTAGATGGGTTTGATATCATGTGTACACATTTTTTAACCTACAATCTACATCCTGCAACTTGTGCAATAAAATACTGATCAACCTTGAGGCTTTCGCATAAAGTGAATAAATACTAACGAATAAGTGATCAGTACCGAAGTCTAATCTTTCTGTACATAAAACACGACTTGTAAGAAGTCAGCTATTGTTTTAGTTTATTATAGTGATTCTCAAACTTTTTGAGGTCCAAATGAAGAGGCTGGTATGTGGTCGAGGGCCTCAGGGGAAGATCTCAGGTACAGAGAGAGAACAATAACAAGAAAGAGCAATTTAACCCATACTTAAGATGTCCCAAAGCTGTATCTATGGCAAAAGAAGGAGAGGTATTCATTTTTCATAGGGTATGGGTCCTTAGGATGGCCATCTTTACTTTTGCAGCAACCGACAGAAGCAATCCGACCTTGACTCCAACATGGTTGGGGCCGAGGTCAGCAAATTTTGTTTTCCAAAGGCTCTAGACTGCAGGAAATCATGCTCTTAACCACAAATTTGCCTCTGCAATCAGGTTGTGCCAGGATCTGCTCAACAGGGTAGCCATGCTCCCCAACAGAGCAGCCAGTAACCAGAAGCCACAACAAAGTGAACAGGATGGCAAACGTGAAATTTTGGGGCATGAAGTCCAGCGCAACTTTTAGAGTAACTACTGAAGAAACTTTGAAAATTTGCAGTTTTTAATGAGCAATGGGCACTCCTCTGAGTCAGGGCAAAATTAAGAAATTGTCACAGCAGCTGGTTGTTGTTGAAAAATTACATACTTTATAGTACATTAAGGTGCCCCAATGAAAATGGAGATTCCCAGGCGAAAGTGGTCATGGCCCCGGGCCCCCCACACCTGGTGTCACTCCTGTCTACAATTTTGCATCTAGCATGCGTGAGTAACCAGTATGGTCATTTTGAAGTTTATCATGCATCAGTTTCCAAACCAGGTAGGTTGTTGATGAAAATTGCACATGAACAGAAGAAGTCACAACAGGTTTGCACTTATCCTGCACTAGTGGCCAGCAAGTGAGAAAGCTCTTGATCAGTTATGCTCAAACACGGTCAGATAGACAACGGGGTCTGATGAGTTTGAGGGCCGCATTCCCAAAAAATGAAATTAGTCTATTGAATGATTCTATTTCATTTAACAAAGCTGTGGAAAGAGCGAGCTCATATAAAATGTCACGAACACATTGCTCAAAAATGCCACCCTAATTTGATCTGATTTAGTTCCGACTAGTATTGAAAGGTGACTTGCAGAAATTTTAATTTAAGTTACCAATCAACACACGGTCAACAGGATACATTTTTCAACTGTGGAGTCACCTCACTTAGCACTTAAATTTCTACAATACTTTGCTAAAAGCTTGTCACTACAAATACAACCACTCCGCAAAGCACCACTACATATCTATACACCACCGTGCACATAACATGGTTGTCAACAACACTGTAGGGCTGTGCATTTCCGATTAAAGTGTACCTAAAGTCTGAAAATTCAGAAATATATATTACAAAGCATGAAAACTGAATTCCAGTGGTCCAATTCCCATCTTCACAGGACTTTCTTAAGCTGAGATATAAAATGTTGAAGTTTATTAACTCGATTTAAAAAGGTAGATTGCGCAATAATTTGTGATGTCATTGTTGTACTACTCAAATTACAATCTTTGTATTTCTTTGTTTTTGTTAAAGCCACCGCACCTTGTGCCAAAATGTGATCGCGTTCTTACTGCTTTGGGGTGACTTGACTATATAAGCCCTCTCTGTACAGCATGTCATGCTAGAAAACAGGAAGCGGTCAAGGTCATATAAACATTTTTTATTTTAAAAGAAAACAAAGCATTTAATGTTAGTTGTACAACAAGAATGTCAAACATTATTGCGCAATGAACTGTTTGGATTTAAGTGAATAAATTTTAACATTTAATATCTCAGCAATGGAATAAGCTATGACAATGGGAGTTAGACCAATAAGATTAATTTTGTAACCTCTAAAATATATATTTTTCAATTTTTAGACTTTAGGTCCACTTTAATTCACTATCTGTTTAATCGTTTTTATTAACCGAACGGTTAACAGTTAACCGAAAATAAAAACATAGTCAAGGTACATAGCAAAATAAACATTTCTGAAGAGCGCCACCACTTAAAATACCTAAGGTTCTAAACTTAAAATGGCGCCCATAGTGATGATCATCGAAGTAGCATGCAAGTTAAAATGTATGCATTATTTGCGATGATTTGGCAAGCAGTCCGTACACAATGGCTAATCACGCATGTATTCAAACTTTTCACAAACATGCATACTTTTTTGTTATGCCACTGATTCCCATTTTCGAGATTTTTGCGGTCTAACATAGCACCGTAAGATGAGAAGCCTATGGATATCACTGGCATTATTGTAGTTCAAGATGCACTTTCCCGGCTACAGCGATACATTATCACACACACCCACAGCAGTGTTGAGTATAAAAGTACCACATACAGTGAGTGTACTATAGTGTGCCTTGTGACCTAGCTGCAATTCATACGTAATATACGTGTGTCTGCTAAGAATTCCAGCACCGTTATGTCGTAATGGTGTGAAAATTTTTACCCATATGTATTACTGAATGCTCTGTAAAAAGTTTAACGTTGAATTTTAACTTGTTTTACATCGCACCCCTTTTTACCTAATACTTACTGAAAATACCATGCAGTTTCTTCGTAATTATGAACGGCAAAACTTTTCGATAACGGCAGCTACCCTCATACTGTATGTTATAGCTCGTACATGGTAGTCTTGTACACAAAACTGTACTGTAGAATGTATGTACAGTACGGCATGTCATGAACAATCATTCATGCAACGTGCCAAGCAGTGAAGAACATGGCCGGCCGGCCCGGTTCGTTCAGCAAGCTCAAACAGCTCTGCTAATTACAAATACTGTACTGTACTGTACAATGCACGTACGTACAGTGCGCCGGTTCGTTCAGCAAGTCCAACAAACTGTGCTGTTTATGTTCGAAAATAATATGATTATTCATGAAGTTCACCATTTGAATGCTCAATATTTTATAATTTGGGGTTACTAAATGAAATGGCAGAATTTATTTCACTCATCTTAGGGAATTTTGGGGGTTGAAACTTTTCCAGGAATTATACTAAAGTTGAAAAAATTATAAAAATGTCTAATCGTCTTTTGTTAAAATTATTAAGAAAGCTTAAATGGGGAGGCTTAGTTACAAATATTTTAGTTGCACCTACAAGGCTTGCAAGCCAGAGTTGCATAATTAAGCCCAGAACATAGCTTGGTCACTATTTTGTGCAGATTGCATGTTTTGAGACTCATGATATGTAAACACGTGACCTTGGAATTAAGTTACGCCCGGGAAAATTCCCGAAGTGCATTTATCATGAACGATATTAAGCATATATTTGTCTGCCGTCTAGAAGTAACTTTTAAAGGTCTTATTCAGAGGCAAATAAGGGTCATGCAATCGACTCAGAAGCATAATTTTAGGTAAACTAGAATTTTATATAATTTTTCTACAGGAAAAACAAAGCAAAAAATTCGCGTTTTCTATTTTAAATCATTTTCTGAAAACTTTTTTGTTTTTGGCCCATACTGAAACGATAACATCACGTGATTTCTTCAAAAGGTCAAACTATGACGTCACCGGCCGGAGTCGAGCTAGCGCGAGCGCACACAGCTAGCCAGCATGTACCGTACCAGTACTGCAAGCAGTGTATAATATATAGTAAAGTTAGTACTAACTGTTAGTCGTAGTAGGATACTAACATAGGCTACAAAGTTACACTTGGTAATCGGAAATTGCGAAAATTGCACAGCATAGTAGTAAAGATGTATTCTTGTAATGATCAAATTAAATTTACGTTTTTTAGTCAGCGTAGGTAGGAAGGTTTTAGAGTAGGCCTGGAACACGCCCTAGTCGTTCTAGTACTAGCCTAGGCTAGGCGGAGAGCAGGCTAGTTAGCTATAGGCCAAGGCCTAGTATCGTTACTCGTTAGCTCTAACGTTTACGGTTTAGCATTAGGTTCGAGTCGACTTGCAAAAAAAGAAAAAACAACTTAACGTTAGAGTATCTTACATTTTAAGCATGTTTGCTGAGGAAATTAAGAAGCCGCTCATTCGGAAGAAATTAGTAGCCCTAAAAAGAGAGCTGTTTGGTTTGTATCAGGTTTTCTTTGCAGGCTACGCCAGGTCTTCGTCTTGCAAAAAAAGAAAAAACAACTTAACGTTAATCTTACATTTTAAGCATGTTTGCAGAGGAAAGAAGCCGCTCTTTCGGAAGAAATTAGTAGCCCTAAAAAGAGAGCTGTTTGGTTTGTATCAGGTTCTTTGCAGCAGGCTACGCCAGGTCTTCGTCTTGGGCTTTCTGGTGTGCCTCAACTTGCCTTTACCCTTCAAGTTCATGAGTGATGACATGGGAAGTTTGTCTAACGGCCTCTCTCCTCCTATTTTCAATGTGTTCCTCAGGCTGACGCCAATATTTGCAAACCCCCTTGCTCAAAGAATCTCAAAGTTGTAACGTTAAAACTCGATCAGTGAACTCCTCGGAGCAATTCTGAAAATTCGGAAGTCTGGCCAATGGTTGTTGCTTGAAGATAATTGCTGGGCTATCAACAGCAAGTTGTAGGACCTTGAAATTTTCTTCTTTTAGAAGAATCTCCACAAGTTACTTTCTCTTCTTCAGAGATGTGTGGTGACTTTCGGTATAAGGCAGGTTTTAGTATGTAGGCCTATATCCAGTATTAAATCCATTCAGTCTGTGTGTTACGATACTACGCAAGTATGACTACGATACGAGAATGACACTAAGTACTTGACCTCGTGGCTTGTTTACTTTTAATTATATGCAACTATTTGGACGTGAAAGAGAATACCTACAATTCTAAGTGCTGATTGGCTGAATCTCAAATAGACAATATCTTGGTAAATATTACACAGTATCTGTTCTAGATTGTTGTTCTTTTTTACTGTTTTTAGGTGTTTATAATCCGTTTTGGGGAGGGGGAAGAGGGGTGAAAGGATGTACGAGTTTTTTTCTTTCCATATCGGTCAGCAATTACTTCCAAAAATCTCAGTCCATCTAACCTAAATCTCTTTTCAGAAGTAAAGAAGCAAAATAAGGTGAAGGGAAGGTCAAGTTGGTGAATCACTCTATGACGTTTACCAACTAGACGATGAACTCCCCAAAACTCACTGGTTTGGGAGGTAAGAGAGGAGCAAAATAGACTTTTGTTTTTAAGGAAGAAAACCCGATCATGTAGTATGAGATCCCCTTCATGATATAGGCAAAAGCTTTAAACTTCATCGTATCTCTTTCAAGAAATATTTGTCTGTCAAATCTTCACTGGTTTGTGCTGAAAGTATGCTCATATATGCTCATATATGCCTATGACTACGTTTGTACATCGTTATTCCTATGCATGTGAACGTGAGTCCGGCCAGTGACGTCATAGGCTTGACCTTAGCCACGCCCCCGTTTTCATTCAGTCATTTGAAATCACGATTTTTTGCCGTTTTATCGTATTTTTAGGAAGTATTTTCTCAGCAGTGCCAAGGGGTACTCTAAAAATTCGAGGTGTGTTGGGACAAACAGCAGTTTCTGCTCACTCCCAATGAAACGAAAATGCACTTTGCCTCTGAATAAGACCTTTAAGTCTTATCTACTGGCTTCGACAAATTCTTTTTCATTACTTGTCCATCGGGCAAGCTGTTCTCTTAGTCTAGTTGTCCGCATGAGTATCTACTTGTCACTTTTAATATGCCTTTAAACTCCTTTGTGGAGGAGACTGCAAGGATACTTGCCCAGTGGGCTATGATATTGAACAATGCACTTGCCCGAGTAACTTTTTTCTTGTCCCGGACTGTCGTCCCGGAGGGGGATTTGTCGAAGCCTGCTTATCTATCAAGTTTACGGTGCTCCACACTTTTTAAGGTATGTTGGATTGTTGTACCATGTACTGCATAATTTTAATCCCTGCACCTTTGATAATTTTAATCCTTTTCAAAAGTTGTGCGAAAGAGTTTATTGTCACATTATTTCGGCAAAACACTCCCAGATCATGGGGCAATGGGATCGATATACCAGTCAAAGCTGACTGTGCAGACTGTGCAACTGGCATTATAAAGGTCTTTTTTAAGCCTTTTGTAATTTTTCATCCAAGTTTACCCATTGTTACGTGGTTTTGGGCAAGCAACTTCCGCGGTTTACTGCAAAAACGAGTTAAGGTATAAAGGTGAACTGCGGCGACAGATTTATAAGGATACAAAAACGGTTAAACGAAACAACATTAAGCGGCCATTTAACCGATCAATCGGTCGGTTAACCGGTTAACTGTTTAACCGTCACAGCCCTACAACACTGCACATGAAAATAAGTCTTGGTTAGATATGACTGAACAAGAAACATGCCATACAGACTGTCACATTGGTGACCTAGCTGGTACCTCGTCAGGTGAGCAAACTTGGAAGGAGTCAAGCGACTTTAAATTACATAATTTAAACATACATGTAAGAATGGATTATTTGCCCCTTTTCCTACTTTGCTACATTTTAATCTATGAGCCCTACTTACTTCACCTATCACTACTATTGGACAGCCCATATGCCGCGGAATGATCACTGGCATGAAATTCCTACCTCGCTAGATGGCGCTATACTCACATCTCCTCTACTTTCCCTAAGATTCCCCCTTGTTTCACAGCCGCATCAACAGGGCCTGGGACCATGTGTGTCCCTAAAAGAAGTGTTTAAGAAGCTCTGGTTTACTACGTTCAGTCTGCAGAGTTTCTCTAACCGTGGGTACCGCATCTTCCAGTGAAATTTTGACCACAAAGGTGAGACATTTTGTTGGCTATAAAAACATGTACCCTTCTCTTCCAAGATTTTATTTAAAGTTAGGGATATTTTCCACAACTTTCTCTTGTGTATACCTCTTAACATCATAAACAGGGATCCATTTAGCTTGCAGCCCGAAGGCTGGAGGCCAGCCAGTAAGATTCATGTTGGACCAGAAAGTATTCCAAGCAGCAGACCTAGCTGGCCAGTTGATTCTAAGGATAAGCTATCTACATCGAGACAGTTGGCCAGTAATATAGGTTTCTTGCTAGGCCAGTACCTATATGACCTCACTGGGCCCTGATGGCCAGTAGAGAATGCATGCATACATCAAATTCTGATTTGCTATGACAGACAGATGAGTATGAACTTCTAGTTAATTAAACTTGGAGAAACAAACACATTAATACAATTTAACAGCATTCTTTATAAACCAGAATGCAAAAATGCATTGTGGTTTTGACGAATATAGCACTTACTGTGTAATCCCAAAGAATACCAAGATGTCCTGTTTCTTTCAATCATTGGTTGAATGTGATCTTAAACTGCTGGAAAATTACAGTTTCATGTTCATATTTGACCTTGGGAATTCTTGAGAATGTTTGCTTTTTGGCCTCTGGTGATTTCAGCTAGCCCCTGATTTCTGACAAAAATCATAGGGGTTTTTTTGATGAATTAAATGCAAAACCATGGAAAGTATCCAACCTTCCTAACTTGAGCTATCTTGTAAACAAAGTTTTCAAAGTCCAAAGCCCAAAATTTGCCAACTAGTGTAAATATATGATTTGCATCAGAGGTCTATGAAAATGAAATGTTAACTGATTTTTTTCGTGACGTCACATCGACGGACAGCTTTTATCGGACACGCGTAGTCCGATAAAAGCTGTCTTTCGATGTGACGTCACGAAATAATTCGTTTAAATTTAATTTTCGTAGTCCTGCGATTAAAATTATGTAATTACACAGGTTGGCAAACTTTGGGTTCTTTCCGACCCGAAATGGAGAAGACTTAAATAAAAACTCACAAAAATCGGATCGGAATCCGATCCGAATTCGCTGTAGTGTGACCGCAGCTTTACGCATATACATACTAAGTATGAAATCTATCCAAGCTTCCTACCTTGAGATATCGTGTAAACAAGGTTTTCAGAGTGTGACCCCTAGTGACCCCAAATGACCTTTGACCTCCACTAAAAACAATAGGGTTCTCTCTCTCTCACCATAATGCATCCACATACCAAGTATGAAATCTATCCAAGCTTCCTACTTTGAGATATCATGTAAACAAGGTTTTCAGAGTTTGACTCCTGGTGACCCCAAATGACCTTTGACCTCCACCAAAAACAATACGGTTCTTCCTCTCAATACGGGGCATCTACCTACCAACTTTGAGAACTGTCAGAGTTTCCCTTCTTGAAATATTGTGTAAACAAGAAAAGAGTCACAAACACACACATACACATGTGCAGTTGTGGTTTACATACTGTTTGAGGACCTCATTGTTTTCTCTATTGTATTTGCTTCCTTAACCCTAACTTTAACAATAGACTCTCTATTGTTAAACTTCTAAGGACATAAGAAATCTATTGTATTTCCTTCTAAGGACCTCTAAGGCCCTAATCCATTGTTTAGGTCCTCAATCTGAATGGAAAGTGCACACATACACACATACATACGCAAACCAAAAAAATGATGCATCAATATTGACAGTAGAAACACCCAGCCACATTAACCAGCAATGCATGGTGCCAGGTCGATTCCAGTTGATTTACACAAAGTTTCCTGGCAGATGATATTGCTGGGGTCATAGAATGTAAATTTGGTGTTGGCATTACAACAATAAAATATAAAAATAAACACATAATTAGTTTCCCTTGGCATCCTCAAGTGGAAAAAGGGCTCCACCCCAGTGCTAGCAAATTTGTCATTTACAAAAACTGCAGGTAAAGGTACTAGTACAACTTTATAGTCAGAACGACCTTTAATGAAATATTAATTACATTCAGTACTCACAAACAGAATACTCTTTCTACCATTCTTTGCTATCGGACAATTGATCAGCAATGGTAACTATTAACGGTTTACAGAACACACAGTATATCCAGTATGCCTGACAAAGGAGGTAACAAGTTCATGTGTTAAAATTATACATCTGTAGCACTGCTATGGTTTATTGATATTTTACCTTCCCAGAAAACCAGAACATTTGATTCCTTGCCACTGAGATACAATTGTAGCATCATCTTTTAAAACACCTTATCATTGTGAAGTTTACTGTGTTTTACATTAGGCAAAGATAATTAATGTGTGAAAGACCCTTGCACTTGCAGTAAATTAGTAAACTACAGTAAACTGGTAAATTAGAACATATGATGGTAAATTATTACTGGAACCATTATCGGTATTCAATATGACATCAGCCAATATTGACCAAATTCATCCTGTATCGATATTGGTGAAATTTACTGCAAATACCAATACTACCTAACAGGTATTTCTCCTTCTGGATGTCATAAAAATAGTATGTTATTTGAGCATGTTTGAACTTAAAAAAGTTTTTTTTTAACCTCATGAAAATGAAGTAGCCTGTGGTTTAGTGGACGTAAATAATGCTTATTTCTCAAGTGGAACTGGATTAGTATCAGCCGATACTGAGAACTGGAAATGTATCCATAATATCAGGTACCTGTAATATGGGTGCAACAATACTCTAGATCAAAGAAATTCATATCACGTTAACATGGATATAATCATATTTTGCCTTTAAAGTGGACCTAAAGTCTAGAATTACAAGAATATATATTTTAGAGGATGGAAAATGAATTCCATTCGTCCAACTCCCACTTTCATAGCTTACTCTGCTGCTGATATATAAAATGCTGAAATTTATTATTCACTTTAATTGAAATAGTCGATTGCTCAATAATTTGTGATGCCCTTCTTGTACAACTCACATTACTTGCTTTTGTTTTCTTTTAAAATTAAGATGTTTATATGACCTTGGAACAGTTACCGTTCCCTTGCATAGTATGTTGTAGGGAGAGGGCTTATATAGCTAAGTCACCCTATATCAGTAAGACAGTGATCACGTTTTGGCACAAGGTGCAATGGCTTTCGAAAAACCAAAGGATAACAAGGAGTGTAATTTGAGTAGTACAAGAATGACATCACAAGTTACTGCGCAATCTACAATTTTAAATTGAGTGAATAGGCTTCAACATTTTATATCTCAGCTTAGGAATGTCCTGTGAATATGGGAGTTGGACCACCTGGATGCATTTTTCAAGCTTTGTAACATATGTTTTTGAAATTTTAGACTTTAGGTACACTTTAATGTGATGCCATAAGTTTGCAAAAAGGAAAAAACAAAAAATCGAGCTTAAAATTTTAGTTATTCATTTGAGTGACCCATATCAACAGAAAGGGAGAAAAATAAGGCCTGTTGTGTGAATTCCAGCAACAACCTTGAAATTTTCGTAACGATAGCAACTAAACTGGAGGAAATCAAAAATGTGCTGCAGACAATCACTATTCAGTCTCCTAACGGACATCTGTTGAGCAGACCAATGAGAACGAAGTATTAATGCATACTTACTAGGTGTAAACAGCTGAACAATTTAGCACAACAACACAGGCAGACAAGACTAGGTGTGTGGAAGATGTAACATTGTTACTACAATGTACACAGTACATGGTAATGCCACTAGGCTATACTATCCATTTTACTGTAGTAGCCTAACTTAATAGGCTATAGTATACTGGCTAGTGGTACCTCTGTCTAAATTAAGCCTAACTTAGGCTAACAGTAGTACTACTAGCGAGAGATGATATTCTGCCTTTTACTTGCACTTACCATCGTGTCTGACATTCTTACTCAGAAACACTTTTCCTTAAAATTTATGGCGATAAAAGAGATAGAGTTGGTGCATTTTTCGTTGTAAACCTGTAACGTTGAAATTCAAATCAGCACTATAACGCATACCAAAGAGTGACAGTGGCCTGTAATTACGTAGTAAAAGAAAGCTATATTGAGGGTATACAAGTAAGTGATATCAAACGATTATGCAAGCTATGTCATTATCTGGTCATGAGCAAACAGCTGTACTGTAGAGCTAGCCACGCTTGAGTGGTATAGTATGTTTTTTAACGTGGTGACACCTCAATAGTACTGCATATTCAACATCAGGTTCATTGTAGGAGTGTTTAACACTTTATGATGAGAAGCATTAGTGAACCAGAAAGCCGAAGGGCTTAGTGATTCCTTGCCGAATGGGGATGCTTTGTTGTACTGAGGTTTATCCCTCAAATTTATCTACCTTGACTACATCATTTTACGGTATTTTAACAATTTCATCTCTGCTGACCTCACATGAACTTTGAACCCCACCTAATATAACAAAAAAGAAAAACGAAAGTGTCTTGAAAGGAATTCAACTCCAATGGATCTTGGATCTTGAAAATTCTTGGGAAATTTTGTTTTTTGTCCTCTGGTGACCCCCGATGACTATCTTGGGAATTCTTGGGAAATTTTGCTTTTTGACCTCTGGTGACCCCATATGGCAATCTTGGAAATTCTTGGGAAATTTTGCTTTTCGACCCTTGGTGACCTCAGATTACGATCTTGGGAATTCTTGGGAATTCTTGGGAAATTTTGCTTTTTGACCTCTGATAACCCCAGATAACGATCTTGGGAATTCTTGGGAAATTTTGCTTTCTGACCTCTGGTGAAACCAGAGGACAATCTTGGGAATACTTGCAATATTTTGCTTTTTGACCTCTGATGACCCATATGATGATCTTGGGAATTCTTGGGAAACTTTGCTTTTTAACCTATAGTGACCCCGGATGACAATCTTGAGAATTCTTGGGAAATGTTGCTTCTGATCCCAGTGACCCCAGATGACAATCTTGGGAATTCTTGGGATATTTTGTTTTTTGACCTCTGGTAACCCCAGATGACCTTGACCTCCACCAAAATTGATAGGGTTTTTCCTCTCAACATGGCAAATTTATATACCACACATGAAAAGTGGCTGTCATTGCTATCTTGAGATATCGTGATTACAAGCCATTTACAAGGTTTCTGTAGTTCAACCTCTGGTGACCTCAGATGACCTTTGACCTCTCTCAAAAACAATAGCGTTCTTCCTCTCAACATGACAAATCTATATCCGCCATTCCTATCTTGACATATCCCAATTTCAAGGTTTTCATTCTTTGACCTCTGGTGACCTCAAATGACCTTTGACCTCCACCAAAATCAATAGGGTTCTTTCTCTCAATATGACATATCTATATACCAAATATGAAAAGTGTTGGTCACTCCTATCTTGAAATATAGTGATTACGAGCTTTTTGGCCTTTTACCTAAGGTGACCTCAAATGACCTCTGACCTTCACCAAAAATTTTAGGGTTCTTCCTCTCAACATGATGAATCTATATACCAAATATCAAAAGTGTCGGTCATTCCAATCTTGAGATGGCTTGATTACGAGCCTTTTCGGCTTTTAACCTGTGGTGGCCTCAAATGACCTTTAACCTCCACCAAAAACAATAGGGTTCTTCCTCTTGACATGTAAAATCTGTATACCAAATATGAAAAGTGTCGGCCTTTGCTATCTTGAGGTATCGTGTTTACGAGGTTTTCGCCGTTTAACCTCTGGTGACCTAAGATGACCTTTGACCTCTACCAAAAACAATAGGGTTCTTCCTCTCAACATGACAAATCTATATACCACATATGAAAAGTGTCGGCCATTGCTATCTTGAGATATCGTGTTTACAAGCCATTTACAAGGTTTTCGCAGATTAACCTCTGGTAACTTCAGATGACCTTTGACCTCTACCAAAAACAATAGGCTCCTTCCCCTTGACATGACAAATGTGTATACCAAATATGAAAAGTGTCGGCGTTTGCTATCTTGAGACAGCGTGTTTACAAAGTTTTCCGTTTTTGACCTCTGGTGACCTCAAATGACCTTTGACCTCCACCACAAACAATAGGGTTCTTCCTCTCAACATGACAAATCTATATACCAAATATGAAAAGTATCGGTCATTGCTACCTCGAGATATCGTGTTTACAAGCCGTTTACGAGGTTTTTGCAGATTAACCTCCGGTGACCCCGGATGACCTTTGACCTCTACCAAAAACAATAGCGTTCTTCCTCTTGACATGACAAATCTGTATTACCACATATGAAAAGTGTCGGTCATTGCTAACTTGAGATATCGTGTTTACAAGCCGTTTACGAGGTTTTTGCAGATTAACCTCCGGTGACCCCGGATGACCTTTGACCTCTACCAAAAACAATAGCGTTCTTCCTCTTGACATGACAAATCTGTATTACCACATATGAAAAGTGTCGGTCATTGCTAACTTGAGATATCGTGTTTACAACGTTTTCCGTTTTTGACCTCTGGTGACCTCAAATGACCTTTGACCTCCACCACAAACAATAGGGTTCTTCCTCTCAACATGAAAAAATCTATATACCAAATATGAAAAGTGTCGGTCATTGCTATCTCGAGATATCCTGTTTACAAGCTAGGCGTCACATACACACACACACGCACCCACCTACATACACACACACGACATCACCATCGCATAGATTCCTTGCCTACCTTCGGCAAGGAATCAAAAAGGCCTTCAAAAATTTACCGATTTTATGCTGTTTAGGTTTAATTCTTCCTGTGACTATCACTATCAGTTTGAACTTTCAAACTGTATTCTTCAACTCTGTGTAGCAGTCGTGGCATTTTGAAGAATAAAGAAAGACATACGAAGAAGCAAAATCTTATGTTTTTCCTTTTTGCAAACTCACAGCATCACTTTAATTCTGTGCATTACATCACACCAGATATGATTCAAACATATTTAATGCTTGGTACTTTAAATGTTTGCAAGTTTCAAAGCTTCAGACTGTGAAAAAATGACCTTGCCCTCCACTCCAAAAATAGGGATCATGCACCCAGTATTGAGAAGTCAAATATGAGACTCATGAACATATGACTGAAATATCTTGTTTGCAACTTTCCTACAGTTTGACTTCTGGTAACCTTAAATGACCTTTGACCTCCAACAAAAACAATACAGATCATGTGATCAATACTCACATTTATGATGAGATTCACACATGGAACCTTCCTGGATATGGCATGTTTGCCCCCCACCTTCACGGTGGGCATATACACAAGCGACAATACTTGCTACATCTAATTTGCATTAATTCTCACCCACGTTGTGCAATTCCAAGTAGTTTTGACCCCGCAACCCCTTTGTCCGCCATTTTGGCTGGCAACTTGTCCTCACTGGTCTAAAGTGCAAAGTGAGTTTTCCTCAGGAGCATTACCAGTGTCAGCAGAGGTCCTCTCAGAACGACGAAAGTCCTCCGACAGGAGCCGCCCAGCCTCTGGCAGGCAGTGCCATCAAGTGAGGAGTACACCCCTAATTGGAAACCCCTCCTGAAAACTTGTTTCCTTGTGAGGCTGGAGGGAGGGAGAGGCTAACTACCTAGATTAAATCTGTACAGGAAATATTTACATATACATATATACATATTTTATACAAATATAGCTATGAATGAGATAAAATGTATCCCCCGGCCCACTAGGGGGTGGGTTGGAGGGAATGTACAGTTGCAAGATGTAAGTATATTCGCTTGTGAATATGCCCACCAGGATGAATATGCCCCGGGGGGGGATTCAGATCGCAGACATATACTTATCCTTTGCTACAACTAATTTGCATTAGTGTGGCACCCAGTGGAAGTTGGGGGTGACCCCGGGCCAAAACTGCACCACCGAAGGCCGCCTCGGCAGATCATCCATGAGGTAGCTAGCTGAGGAGGAGGAGGAGGAGGAGGAGGAGGAGGAGGAGGAGGAGGAGGAGGAGGAGGAGGAGGAGGAGGAGGATCTCAATGTGCTGCTTTAACAAAGAAAAGCTACGAAATAATAACAGAGAAAAGGCTATTTTAAACAAGTTATATTTAAGATGGGGTTTGTATTAAGAGTCTTTGTCATAAATATTCAGGGTACATGCACAAACTTGAGCACTGATCACTAATGAAACTGAGTGAAAATTCCAAAGTGTAAGATGTTACAGGACTGAGTTCTCACATGTTTGACATAAAATGCCAGACAAATTCAAGCCTTTTTCAAGGCGAAGATGGCCATTGTCAAGATTCCTTAAAGTTGGCAAGTGAAAATTGCCCTCATGTTATAAGAGAAACATATGATCCATTTTTTTCCTGTTTTTCCCTGTTTTTTCAGACTATACAGCAATTTTTCCAGACACCCAAATACAAGCCCAATAAAAGCCCATATAACAACAAGTTTTTCTAGACTTTTCACACTTCTCATACTGCATGGGAACCCTGACAACTTTTGTTGGTGAACAGCATATGAGTCTGGTGGTTAAGTGAGAAGAGGACTATGGAGTCCACCCTCTACTGGTGGGTGCCCTCTCTCCACTGTGCTGTTAGTTTACCAGGGTCTACGTAGATGTGGGTTAGTGGGAATTACAACATAAATAGGAGGAAAGGAGGGGCAATGTAGATTATGACATTGCTGCTACTGTACTACAGGTCTCCCCCGGCCCTTTGCCATCATTTAATTTGTACAGGTTCAAAGCAGTAACAAAGAACGCTTCTTTATACATAACTGTACATAACGAGTTGTGATGATTCCAAGACAAGGAAGCATGGAAGCCCTATACACTGACATCTCAAAATAGCTACATGAACCATAAGTGCTAAAATACAGTATGATTATCCTGCAGAGAGGGAATGTCATCCACCCATGTTCCATCCTCTTAATGCAAAAAAAAAAACAACTATATACTAGTATACAAATAATGAATGTTTATGAGTGTGACAGTATGAATAATTTCATGAGTTGGAAGACTGAACATGCTATTCAACAAGGCAAAACCGAGTTGAACAGAATGTTAAAGCTTTCAACGAATGAAATTATTCATACTATCGCACGAATAATAAACATTCATTATTTGTTTTATATAACACCTTATAATTTTGATCTAGTTGTTGGTCAAATTTGTGTTTTGGCGGTCACTATGGATTCGTGTTTGTCTGTGTAGTAGCTCCATGGTTTGTCGTTTGCTAACTGCGCGTTTATGTACCTAATACAGAGGGATTCTTTGTGACATCAAGCGCGTTGAATTCCCAGGCACTGAAGGGCAAAACACACATACGCAGTAAGCATATTTACAGCACATGCGCACGGCATTACCATAGATACTTCTGTGACACAATGGACGTTTGTCCTTCAAAACCATAGAGACGCGCGATCTTGCCCTTCAAAACCAAAGAGAACACTTGACGTCCGTGACACAATGTAGGATCGCCAGTGCTTCAGTGATTTATTGAGATGCGGCATAGCTTGTACGTAGCACGCGCAATGCAATGGGTTAGTATATATACTAACCAATGACCGTGGGTTAGTAAATACTAACCAACAGTCGAGCACCACAATCTTGATGACAGTGCCGAATCACGCATGGCATGTAACCACCAATCTTCCAATCAGATGTAGAGGAATTAGTAAGGTGTTATATAATATAGTCTACTACAGTGTTTTAATACCACTGTTTGTCATTCTCTCTTCATACACTCCTCGCATCCAAAGCATACTAAGTGACCAGCTTCAAACCATTGCCAGTCAATTGTTCTTTTATTACTGAAAAGCCCAGCTCAATGAAAATGATCTAATAGTATCTCTGTATGCTCTTTAAAAAATGTTACAGCATACAGGATGATGAAAGGTCCATGAACAAATCTCGACAGATGAAACTGTTGTCTGTATTGACATTTTATTGGCATTTGCACTGATCATTGTCTTAATGTTTTCTGACATACTGTACAGTTTTACTGCCTTCTTCCATGGCACTCTCCCATTATCATTTATAGCATCATTGCTTTCATAATGACAATGCTAGCTTTAAAGATTCATGTGTAGATCTGCAGAGCAACACTACACACTCACACAGATCAGAACCCAGAAATGCCCAACAAACCACAAAGCAGAACAATTATACAGTGGCCCCTGTACAGTAACTCAAACCATCTATGCAGGGAAATCCTCTTAAATTACCCTCTCCCTCATCTACAGACTTTCATACATGTATTGTAGATACATACAGAGTAAACAGTACAAGTACAACACAGACTGGACTTGTTTGATGCTTGGGTACAGTGTATACATGGTCATAGATCTACAGATAAAATTCTGAGACACCAATGCAATGCAGTTCCCATCAGAATCTGCTACCAATAAACACTGACAATGCAGATGCTACTACAGGTATATGCACTGGTTTTTATGTGTGCTTGTAATGCTGGGTAAATCTTCCATTGGCTCTTAAGCTCCAATGGCCAAAAGGCCACTCCATGAGGGACCTTTTCTTCACTTCAAAGGAAGCAGATATGCAGAGGTCAATAGGTCAGCTAGGGTAATGGAATACAGTCCTTCATGCAGACTCTCAGCAGTTGGGCTTTTGCCAGTTTATTTCTGCCACTGTACAGGACAAAGTCGTAGGGCAGAAGTAAATTACAGGGGTTGAAGTTCAAACTGAAGGGAGTCTGCTGTTTGATTTTAGCTGTTTACTTTCACAGGGCAAAAGCAGACCATGTTTACTTGAGGGCAAAGTTCTCCATCCAACTGTTGATGAGTAGCAATATCTTTCACCCCCAAAAAAGTATTTACACAATTCTATCTGTAATCAATCATACAGAATTTGGATGAATGAGACAACCAAGTATGGTACAAACATTGACCAGTCTGGATCCACCTGCAGTTAATCCAGTACACCAGACAGACTTACTGCACCTCTTAGATAATAACTGAAAGTCTTCACTAAAAGCAGGTACAGGCCCAGAGCCAGAGGAAGTGTCTAGTCCCAGGGAAGGGAGTCAAACTTTTCACAATTCCTACCATATTTGATTATACAAAAAGGGAAAATTTCCAACTACCAAAATTTCCCTTCAAGTACCCAAAATTTCCCAGAAAGGGGCCTTGATCTGAGCTTTCCAACTTTTTCCACCCATGATTTGTATGCCTGTCTAAGAAAACAGAAATCATTCAAATGTTTCACAGAACAAAATGGAGTTTAACACTCTAAATCTATAATTTGGTACTGTCCTTAAAAATACCTATTACATAGTAACGTAGAACAGCATATGAAAGAGCAGATTCTTCCTAACCTTTCTCCAATACTCGGGACCAAACCACTGAAGATATCAATTTAAGTTTGTATGAACACAGTTGTCTATAAGAAGCATCAATATATGTGATCCAACTTCCAAGAAGATCAGAAATGTAAGATTGAATGTCAGAAATCAAAAGGCTGGATGGCAGGCTACAAATAGTCCCAGTACACGGTATAGGTAGGCTGGGGACAGCTCGTATTCATAAGGTTTTTTATTCATATGGGTCGGTTATTCATAATGTGCTGATTATAATGTGTTGAATGGCAAAAATTAGGTTCATTGTTCATAAGGTTTGTTGTTCATGAAAATAGATGATAACACGGTTCATTATTCAAAAGGTTCGCCATTTATAATTGAGACTAAAGTTTGCTGTTCATAATCAAAAAAAGGTTGATTATTTCAGTTATAATAAAAATGGGTTCGCTATTCATAATTTAGGAAAAGGTTCAATACTCATAATCGAAAATAAGGTTTGCTATTCATAATTGGAAAAAAGGTGCACAATTCATAATCAAAGAAAGGTTCATTATTCATAATCAAGAATAACGTTCGCTATTCAAAATCCAAAAAAATTTCGACTAGTCTCTTTGAAAGGCCAATTACAGCCGATCTAAATAGACCATCCAAAAATGCTGTTGAAATGTTGTAGACACCACATTGGCCTATCATCCCTGGGAGTTTTAAGGGGGTGCCCCCTCCTACGAAATAAAGGAAGCCTTAAAAGCTGAAAAAGCCTTTTTCCCATATTATGAATATTGAACCTTTTCCTATTATGAATATTGAACCTTTTTTCTTTTATGAATAACAAAGCTTTTTTCTATTATGAATAACAAACCTTATGAACAATGAACCTTTTTTACAATAATGAATATTGACCTTTATGAACCAGAATGCAAAAGTGCATTCAGGTTTCGAAGATATATGTTCTATTCCAGATAATGCCATGATGTCCCATATCTTTCAATCACTGGTCAAGTGCTATCTTAACATGTTGGATAAATAATTTTAGGTTCATATTTGATCTTGGGAATTCCTGGGAAATTTTGCATTTTGGCCGCTGATGACTAAAGATGATGATCTTGGGAATTCTTTGGAAAATTTGCTTTTGACTTCTGGTGAACCCATGAGACAATCTTGGGAATTCTTGGGAAATTTTGCTTTTTGACCCCTGTGACCCCAGATGACCTTTAACCTCCACCAAAAATAAAAGCATTCATCTTCGCACCATAACACATCGACATACTAAGTATGAAATCTATCCAAGCTTCCTACCTGCAGATATTGTGTTAACAAGGTTTTCAGTGTTTGACCCCCAGTGACGTCAGATGAGCTTTCACCTCCACCAAAAATTAAAGTGTTCTATTTCTCACCATAATGCATGCACATACCAAGTATGAAATCTATCCAAGCTTCCTACCTGGAAATATTGTGTTAACAAGATTTTCAATGTTTGACCCCCAGTGACCTCAGATGACCTTTGACCCCCACCAAAAACAATAGCATTCTTTCTCTTAATATGGGGCATCTATGTACCAAGTTTGAGAACCATGTTAATGAGCAGTGTCACAAACACATACACACACAAACACATGCACACACATACTGTACATATACACACACACAAACACACCATCACGAATGCATAGGTTGCTCTTATCATCGAAACCAGTAATAAACCTCATGACTAAAGAACCTTATGACCAGTAACCCATATGAATAAAAACCTTATATGAATATCGGGTAAACCCCAGTAGGCTGACAAACCTACTGTTATGCTGGTAAGCCTAGGCCATGTGAACACTACACCATGCAAGAAGTGGAATTAAACCTCCATATTCCCTGGAAACAAACCTCAAGTGGCCTAGGAAAAGGGTCAAAGTGACAGACAAATGCCATAAATAGATATAAAGAGTGCTTAGCATGAATCCTGACACAAACACCAGTAAAGTCTAAAGGGTGGGTCACACTACAGTGATTTCTAATCTGAAATCTGATCTGAATATTTCT
The DNA here is from genome assembly GCA_029531755.1 of Holothuria leucospilota. NCBI lineage: Eukaryota > Metazoa > Echinodermata > Holothuroidea > Aspidochirotida > Holothuriidae > Holothuria > Holothuria leucospilota. The sequence continues at coordinate 53,730,200 of CM055969.1, forward strand.
AAATCAGACAATAGTTTTATTCAGACTGTGTTTCTAAGGATGGTCACACTATATTGATAACTGATCCTAGTTTGTCTCACAATAAACTGCTCTGCTACCATTATACAACTTATACTGTACCGCTCAATAGAGCAGTATGTTCGAAAATCAATCCCATTTTTGCACACATGTCCGATAAACTGTCTGCCGATGTGACGTCACGAAATAATTAGTTAACATTTCATTTTCATAGTCCTCTGATGCAAATCACAAATTTTAACAGGTTGGCAAATTTGTGGCTCCTTCTGACCAGTTATAGCAAAGATTTTCACTAAAACTCACAAATATCAGACTGTAATCCTATCCAAAATTGCTCTAGTGTGAACAAACTTAAGGCTTTCAGAGCCCAACAAACCTTTGGGAAGCTTTGCAACAGAATGATAACGAGGGCAGACTACTAGTCAAAATGGCAGACAACTGGGAAACAGTGACAAAACTGCTCTGAGATGCATGCAACACTCAAGTTTACAGGTTTAACAAGGGGTACATATATGTGTCTAACAAGTGAGTTGCTCAATTTGAGCCACTGAAGTACACACTAAAACACAGGGGTATTGACATATTTGTCTAGCTTTCCTGTACCTATAACTCTTGCAGCAAAACTTTACAGAGTTGTAGTATTGTTTCCATTGGTACCCAGTGACAGTGAATTACTCTTCCTCTTGTCATACTGCATCATTTGCTCACATAAAATCTTGCATAGTTGCTAAACTGCTGACTGACAGATCATCTGCATACTCTGTCTGACTGATGGTTAAAATACCTGACTTGTCAATATATATGAACGGTTGACAATGTGCTAGGAATCAATTCTTATTGCAAACCTTGAAAGTTCAAGTAATACACTGATGAATCCTATTCCTCACATCTATGCAAGATGCTACAAACCCTCAAAACTTTGACTACAATCTCTCACATCAAATAAGGCTTATTATATCAATTGTCAATGTTGCATTTCATTGCTTAGGGCTAGTTTTTTTTAGGGTACTGTATCTCCAGATCAAAAGGGAGTTTCCCACTACAGTAGTGCAATAAAAGCTATCCACTTAATAAGCTGAGACTTTAGCCAGCAATGTCTCTATTAAAGGGAGATATTAAATTTAAAATGCACCAACATGGCATATAAACAAAACACCTTCATTATTAAACCATTCAGTCTCACTAACAAACTCCAGCAATATCCTCATCTCCTCAAAATATTGTGCATTTAACAAGAGTTACTGAAGTTGTGTCATTTGAATTTTTGTAAGTTTGGGCAAACAAATTGTCCCAAAGCAACCAATAACTGAATTTCATTTTGTGATAACCTTATTTCTTGAAAGGAAAGTTACCATACTGCCTTATTTGGAATTATCTATCATTCTGTATCTATATTGTTTTTAAAAATACAAAAATCTTCAGTAAGACAAATGCAATATTTCCCTTTAACACATATGGCCAAAATAAATTGGGTGGGCAGGGCTGTGGTGAACTTATTACGTACTCATATGATTTACTGTGCAAAAAACATCAGGGCATCATGTCAGTTTGTGTCATCTTGGCCTATACAATAACCTCTGTCAAGCTTAGTGAAAATGACATATATCCAAAACAACCTATATTTTGCATGGGATCTATGGAAAACCTTAGGTTATACACATAAATCTTTGGCCTTAGATCAACCTCCAACAGGCCATGGTAAAGTTTCCTTGATCAGAGAGTTCAAGGTCAAGGTAGTATCCCATGAAGCCAAGGCCAAGACCAATTCAAAATCATGGCCTTGATTTCAAGCCAGCTCCCAGGAGTGGTGAGGCCCAAAGACCACCAACACTGGGACATACTTAAACCTACACGAGGAGGTTTTATACGCACAAAAATAGTTCAAACACATATCCTCACCTAATAAGATGTGCCAATTTTCAAGTAGAGACTGTTCTTTGATTGACACCACAGTCAGAAATTCAAAAGATGCAGAGTAGCTCACATTCACAGCATGAAGAGAGAACATTCTGATTACACATTAGGGCCTTGTTCGCTCACTAGGATATGGCCTTGAGCAGTATTAAAACTGTGTATGAGCAATGAGGCGCTTAAGACAGTTTGCATGGGAGTAGTTGAGAATTTGAACTGGTGACCAAATTTGATGTTAGGCAGTGAAAACTCCATCTACATAGCACCTTGCATTTGGAAGATGGTAAATCTGTAAGGTCTTCTGGGCAAACTGATTAGACCTAGCTTTTTTGTTTTTCTTTATAATGTTGATTACATGTACTATATTGAATATTTCATAACATAATTTGCTATAGCATGTGTATGGAACAGTTTGACACTAGATCTATATGTACAGAAAAATATCTAACATTCCAACAGCATCAAATTTCAAGGTCAAATAAGGTATTCAGTTATGAAGAATAACAAAGGGAATCCAAGCAATCTGTCCACTTAGCATCACATTCAAAGACTTTGTGGGGAAACCTGGCTGACAAAATTAACTGATCTTCAAGAATGAATATCTGTCTTGGAGTTTTGTATGGGGTTTGGATGATATGTAATGAAAACTTTTTCTCTATCTAAAGCTATCAAATGCCACCAAGAGAGATTTGTCAATATTACAATTAATATGGCCTGGCTTGCAGGGAACTTTGCCCCCAAATCCTCACTTGGTACCTTTAAGCAGGATCCTGGATCTCACCCCACTCATGCTCATGCTGGAAGATGGAGTTCTAGGGTCTGTGATAGCAACATTTTTCACTCTCCATCAGCTATGTACTTATGAGACTGCCATCCTTGCTAAAGGTTGGAGAAGGCTTGAGCAATTCCAAGAAATTTTCCAATCAAGATCAGCTAACTGAAACTGATTCTAAAAGGTCTGTGAACATGTACAATGTGATACCAGCCTATTTGACATAAAAAACATTAATTAAAAGTATTAAAGACAGTCACAATATCCATCAAATATTGACCATTTACAAGACCTTTGAGGTTCCTCACTATTCAGAAACATCAGATAAATCTTAAAAATTTCCTCTTTTTTCCTATACAAATATCTTTTATGATTATCCAACGGAAAAGTTCCATACAAGAGGTAAACGAAGTTGTTTTCTGTATGAACTGAACAATTAAGAATCAAAAACATGATCACATGACTGAAACAGGACCATTAATGAATTAGGATACTGAGGTAAGGTACTGTTCAAGTTGGGATAAATGCATTATTCCCTTCATAAATATACTCAACATCTACCTCACAACCTGAAATTTTTGGTGTACAACTGCAAAAGGTGTGGGGACCTACACGTTACAGTAGGATAAACCGTGGAGCCACACAACTGAAAAAGCTACCAGCATGATGATACACATAAATTTGGTTACTGAACAGTAACACTATAAAGATCACCTTACCAGGTCAGACTTGGCATGCTGCCAATCATGAGTACAGCCAATGGACAAAGTCTGATCACGAATATTCAACATGCCTGCACCTTGGATGACCTGTCAAAGGATAGCTCAATAGACTGTACAGTAGAGCAAGGATACTCTGATACCATGTACAAAGACATTTCAATCAAGTGCCCAATGAACTACACTCAAACTTTAAAATGTACCTCAAGTCTAGAATTACAAGAATATTTTTGAGTTAAGAAAATGAATCTCATTCATCCAACTTCCATCTTCAAAGCTTATTCTGTTGCTGGGATATAAAATGTTGAAATTTATTCACTTAATTTGTGGCAGTTGATTGCACAATAATTTGTGATGTCTTTGTCAAGTTGTACAACTCACATTACCAGCTTTTTGTTTTGAAATTAAAGATGTTGATATGACCTTGAAAAATTCATGATTTTCTTGCACAGCATGTTCTACAGAGAGTGCTTGTATAGTCAAATCACCCTGTGACAGCATTAAGACAGTGATCACATTTTGGCACCATGAGCACAGGCTTTCGAAAAAACAAAGAAAAACAAAGACAGTGATCTGAGTAGTACAAGAATGAAATTAAAAATTATTGTTCAATCTACCACTTTAAATTGAGTGAATAAGCTTCACCTTTTTCACCTCAGCTTAGGAATGTCCTGTGAAGATGGCAGTTGGACCGTATGGATTCACTTTTCAAGCTTTGTAACATATACTTTTGAAATTTTAGAATTTAGGGTACACTTTTCAATTTTCAAGTCCAAAATCAAGCATTTCAAGAACAGCAATACAGTGATCCCATTCCAAGTTGACCTGTGACGTCACTGTGAAGACATGATCTGCAGCATGACTCGTACCCCGCGGAGCGGACAAAGTTTTTCGTTCAGCTCATCGTTGCGAAAAAACAAACGTCCGCAGGCTTTGGAAACAAATTCCTTTCATCTGCGTAGAAATCCAACACAAACTTCATTTACATAGCTCTAAGGCAATTGAATGAAGCAAATGTTTATTTAAAAAGAGAAACTGCTACTATCGCACAACAGTACGTGGAGTCACAGTGGTAAATGCAACTCGACACGATCCTGGCATTCCCTGGCACTGTGTGTGCATACACACAGTACAGCGACTCCTCAACTAATTACTAACAACCTTCCTCAGCCACGGGAAAAGACAGTTCGATATCTTTTCAACGGAAGATTATTTGTCAGCTTCTAAATGAACTCTTTGATATTAGTTGTCATTGTTTGTAAGAGACTGTCCATGATCAAGACTTTCATCTACATTAGAAGCTTTAATGGACGAAATGTATTTATGGTTTAAACGGATTTGTGGTCAACGTAGCGTTGCAAAGATCCGAGTCATTGAGCACCGCCTACGTCAGGAATAGACCAATTGCCGTTCATGCTCATGAATATTAAGTGCATCAACTTTTGGGCTCAGTGAAGGAATTTATGGCTATCGCCGGCAGGCTCTGAGGGGCGGCGGTCTAAAGGGGCGGCAGCCACAGAGGTGCTATGCAGGCTACATGACTTGGTGCTTGTTAGAGCGGCACACTGAGTTGATATTGATAATTTTGAGAGGATTTTGAAAGGCATTACCACATGCTAATGCTTATAATTAGTGTAACTACGTAGTCAACTTTCACATCCAACACTTACGCAAAACCTAAAAATTTGGAATTTTTGGGCCCTTGCTTGTAATGGTTATGTGCAATTATAATTAATACTAATGTGAAAAAGTGTCTGGTCACAAATTTTTGAAAATCGAATTTGAATCATTAATTAATCACTCATGAAAAGTTTATTTGTATCTAGGGTATGGGGATCGTCTTAGTTTGACCATTTGTCATTAGTAAGAAAAGAAAACTTGACAGGTTTGGAAAAATTTACTAAATTTCACGAACCAACTTAAAGTGCCTCTTTAACATGCACTGCGTTGCATATTACCCATGTACTATGTAAGCCCAGCATCCACTTATCAAGGCCAGTAGTTAAGGTTGCTGCGATATGAAATTTCATTATCGATATCGCAAAAAAGTTTCCTTCAATACCCAAATGATATCGCGATATCACGGATTCTTTTGTGTTAACTGAAGCACCATGTCAAAAACTGCAGTACATGGCAGTACCCGTTTCGATGGGACATCCCCAATGCTGACGTAGTTTGAGACAAAGACAGCCCTAGAAACGAGCATAAGAAATTGGCTCGTTGCTATCATTATATTATTGCTCTGTTTATTCTTCCTTACAGCAGTTTGGCTCAAAATATTGAAACGAAAAACAGTCTGCAGTAGTTTTGCAACTGGGACTAGGCAATGCTAAATAGGTCACAAGTTTGTGTGATCAGGCGATCAGCGCCAGAATAAGAACGGAGTTGGACGGGTCCAAATGTATATGGAGCACCCTCAATTTATATCGTATTAAGAATGTACATGGTAGCAAACAGAATTTAATTCCTTGAGACGAAGTTCAAATTTTATAACCAAAAAACTCTTTTTACCCAAGTATAAGCGCACAGAAAAAAGCCGACGCATTTGTATATTCCGTTGTTTACTGCGTACTTCACCACTGGGTGATTTTTAACACGTGTGAAAAGTTCTGATGAAGACAAGTGCATTGAATTGCAAACAGTTTAAAACCCGTCATGAAAAACTCAGGCGAGACACAAGTCTGTTTGTCTGTTCGTTTCTACAGTTAATTTCTCCCAGTTTGAAATTTAAACATGACTAGGCCTATGTCTCTAGTTAATTTGTGGAAACTAAACACCATAATAATTGCAATATATATGATTCACAATTCCCTTTATGTAAGCCTTGTGGGCATTCAGAACTGCAAACTGAAGCAACAGTGCACACAGTCAATCACAATGGCTTTCTTTTTGTACAAAATGGCACAAGGTAAGCCTTGCCCACTTCGTTCAGTTAATGGTACATAAAAGGTACGCCTGAGCTCCAAAGCTTCGTATCGCCAACAAAATTATCACTACAAAAATGTACAACTCGCAAATTCGGACGTGAAAGAGAATACCCTCGCTCTCATTGGTTGATTGAAGGTATCTACGATGTAGAGCACGTTGACTGTGAAGTGGACAAAGTTTTGTATTTATTTCATTGCGTTTAACACTAAAGCCTGCAGCCGTAGCCGCTGTGCAGCCTGCCGCACAGGCTGCTGATTTGTACTTCATAAAAAGTTTTCAACATTGTTGGAAAGAATTGCTAATAATGTAGCCTACTGTACAGCAGTTTTTCGCACGTGCCCAGGGCTTCCTTTAAAAGTTACATGATGCACAGTTTCCACTGTAGGCTAGTTCACATTTTACTACATGCAATGCAGTGATGGTGCATGTATTACGAGCACTTTTATGTGTTTTTCCGTGGGTCTGCCAATTCAGATGCAGTGCAATCTTGCAGGTTTATCAAAGTTCTAAATCTTTGCTATTTTCACTCAGTTTTTTTGTGAGTAGTAAAGCAAATGAACTACGTGACAAACATTCACTCATCAAGTTTGTGAGGATGTCATGCATGCATGAATTTTCATGATATCGTTTGGGCATTTTCATAAACGATATCGGGAGCAAAATCACATATCGATATTTTTGGCCGATGTCGTAACATATCGTAACAACCCTACCAGGAGTAATACTTACAGGCCTACTACTTCAATCATTGCACAGCTGCTTACAAGGTGCGATGAAAAAAATGCCAAGAACTCTTTTGTTGTTCATATTTCCTTATTGTTTCACTAAAGCAGATGGTCTCCTTACCAATTGGTAATATGCAGGCTAATGTTGAGTACATAACACTGGGTCAATACTGAATGTGTCAATAAGACATGCATAGGCCTATATCCCCTTGAAGTTGCACAGTATGTAGTAAGTCTACCACTTGCACCCTTGTACTAAAACATCTGGGCTACTAAGCGAGGCTTAGCACCTAAACAAACAGACCACTGAGTTATTGTTAGACTGACCACTCGTGTTCATGAGTTAACATCAATTCTCTTATTCTCGACATCTTTCTCAATATGGGCCAATATGGATGTTTACTCACAACTTTGCTATGGTATGAAAGGGTGTCCAATTTGTTACCCGAAGGTTTTCGGATAATATTTGGAAGCTAATTCCCAAACTGTCATTAAGAGGACTCTTAAGTTGGATGTATGGTATCATGATTACTCCTGTATATGAAAAGAGTAGGCCAGGGCCAATGTGATTTTGTGAATTAGGCCTAACCGCCGAAGCAGTTGTGACGATATTTTCTAACATTCTGCAGAAAGTTACCCCCTTTGCCCCTTGTAATTGGTTCTGAAGGTGTCGTTAAGTTAGTAACAAAGCGACTTCCATCATCGTAGCATATCACTCTACATAAACCAAGCTTAGTCGAAGTGAATCGTAAAAGTGCTTGTGAAAAAGGGTACTTGCTGCTTAAAATTCATAAGACACAACATACGCGATAAGCTTCCCTTAAGGCTTCACTGCATTATCATTATTTCATACGCAAAAAGTCCTTCATCAAACCCGGCAACAGGTCACTGCCATGATGCACAGCTCTCTGCAATATGATCTAACGCTGACTCAAAAAATCACTCACACAAATATATCACAGTGCTCCATACGTGCTTGCTGAACAGACATGTGCACTAGCACCGACTCTTCACAATAATGTTACAGTACTCATTGAGCTGTGTGCAGCATTTGACCCCTGGTGACCCCAGATGACTTTTGACCTCCACCAAAAGAAATAGGATTCTCTGCCTTACCATAAGGCATCTACATACTAAGTATGAAATTTATCCAAGCTTCCTACATCGAGATATCGTATTAACAAGGTTTTCAGTGTTTGACCCCTGATGACCCCAAATGACCTTTAACCTAAACTAAAATCGATAGGGTTCTTCCTCTTTCTATAACACATCTACATACTAAGTATGAAATTTATCCAAGCTTCCTACATGGAGATATCGGTTAACAAGTTTTTCAGAGTTTGACCCCTGGTGACACCAAATGACCTGTGACCTCCACCAAAATCAATAGGGTTCTTCCTCTTCCCATAATGCATCTACCTCCTAAGTATGAAATTTGTCCAGGTTTTCTACCTTGAGATATTGTGTTAACAAGGTTTTCAGTGTTTGACCCCTGGTGACCCCAGATGACCTTCGACCCCCACCAAAAACAATAGGGTTCTTCCTCTCAATATGGGGCACCTATGTACCAAGTTTGAGAAGTGTCAGAGTTTCCCTTCTTGAGATATCGTGTTAACGAGGCAGGGTCACAAACACACATACACACACACATACATACATACACATGCCAGCACAGTTGCACAGGTTTCTCTTATCATCGCAACCAATAACTCAGTTTTGTGTCAAAAATTTACAGGTGTTTTGAGCCTGATAATTTTTGCTAAATTCCCTGAAATTCCGTAAGTCTGTTTTTTGTCACTTTTTTCCGTGATCGCAGAAAAGCGGTGGCCTTATAAATATGAGGTAAGGAGGAGTGAAACAGTGACTGATTTTATATTTTCAGGGAAATTCAGGCTTTTTATAACCTAGCTTCACATGACTCACTTTTGACCTTAATACATGCTAAGGTTGATATTTAAACTTTGGGTTTTGACCTCACTTAAAATATATGGAAATTGTATCCATGTTCCATCTATGATCCATGGTACAACAAGATGAAATGAGGCTGCACATTTGAATGAAGACAATTTTACATTTTCATGTTTTTACAACTTGCACTCATATGACCTTTGACTTTGTTACCTTCATATGTGAACTTTGACCTCAGTAGGTACCTATATTGCACAGTATCTATGACCCAACTTAAGATAATTGGTCTATTAACCATGAGATATGGATAACAAACATGCACAACAAGACTGACACACAGACAGACACACACATGAAGAATGCATCCATAAGGTCTTCCCTACAACAAACTAATCCCACAACAAGCTCATAAAGGGAGCATGATAACGAGGTTAAAAAGGGCATAGCTGTATGTGAGGGAACAGGTGTAGTCCTGAGCAAAAATACCACAGCACACCACAGCACGTTACAGTACATGATCTGCTCTTACTATCAGGATGCAAAGTCAAATAGATACTCACTTGATACATGAATTTTTGCCTTTTTGCTGCAAAATGTCCCCACTGAGTTTGTAGCACAGCACCTGTAAAACCCCTCATCTGAGTCCCTGTTAACACTCTGGAAATACAACGTCCCATTCCGAAATGTTTGGGGTGTGCTGTTATCTAACCACTGGTTATGTCTCTGCCAGCGGATTTCTGCATTGTCTGCATTAGTTACTAAACACGTCCACCTCCATGACTCTCCTTCATTCAAATAAACTTCTCTGGGACGGATAATCACACCTAATCTGCTTCCAACAAGGAGGTCTTGTGGCTCCCCACAATTCTGTGGCTTAGTTTTCCGTACACAACAACGATACTCTCCCTCGTGTAAATCCTTTACAGCACTCGCAACAAATAGGGATCCATTTGAGAGGATCCAGCTATCTTCCACCCACTGGTTGTTACGTTTCCACACCAACCAGTTACCATCATCTGAACTGCAACTCCATACCAGGCTATCCCCTTCCTTCACAATTTTCTCAAACCGCAGAGAATAGTTTTTTCCTGCAAAAAAAAAAAAAAAACAATAAGTAAGAAAGAAACAAGTTTTATTAAACAGGTTTTGCTTTTTACTAAAAATGCACTAGGTTAATGCATTTGTAGGAGAAGGCTGAAAAACAGGTTCAGCATACTTCATAACTGCCACTACACTCAAAGTGGTGTTAGCTGGTTACACTCCAAGACTTAGTACACAACATGCCCACAAATCATTGTTACGAAGTTGATAGTACACCATTAATGCAATAAGGAAATAAAGTCTCTAAAAAAAAGTCACAGCAAGTGTGGTTGTTCCCTCTGATTTGAGTCGACTATTTAACTTTAAATGACAATGTCAAATTAAAAGATCTTGCTCAAATCAGGCAACTGGAAGATGTATCTTCAAGCTCCTCACTAACAAGAATGATCTGTTCTTAAACAGATGGTTAGCAGTTAAAGTGTTAATATTATGCATGGAGTGTACAATCAGTTTGGATTATCACCCATACAAATGCAATTTTCAGTGAGGTGATTAACATCAAATATTCATTTAAGTCCAACTTTATACTTTACTTCCACAGATATGTACAGCAGATGGATTGTTGGAAAATTATGCATCATCATGTACTTTTGCACAGTAAACAGCTGCATTATTCATAATTGCATAAAAGCTGATGCAGCATAAAGCAAAAGTAGAAGGGCTTGAAACAACCAGAGACACTGTAGGTGAAGGCATGAGGCCCCTTCACGTTTTCACCTTGACTTGATGCCCCCCAAAAAATACCACCAAAGACCATGATGACCTTAAAATTTGGTTCTATTGTGTACCCTATAGTTTCCCCAAAACTTACCTGGTTTGGGAGTCTATGAGCGATGACACTTACCTCCTATTTACATATGTATTTTCTTAATTGCCTGCAATTCCAAGGCAGATTTCCTACCAACAGAGGGCGCCCCTGACCCAACTTACGAAGCACTCAACTCGCGAACTGTCATTCTCTCCTTGCCTTCCCGACGTACTACACGTTTGCAATTCCTCTCTCCATATGGATCTGTTTTAAGTTGGGTCAGGGGCACCACTGCTGGTAGGAAGTCTTTGCCTTGGAACTGCAGGCAATTAGGGAAATACATATGTAAATAGGAGGTGAAGGAGGAGGGACATAGACTCAAAAGTTTTTGTCTTTTAATTATTCCCTCTTGCATGGCATGGTGCCCTGAAATATTTCTACAGCTGAAGGCCATTAGGTCTTGCCCTTTCCAGTTCTTATTTAAGCCCTGAAAAAATGTACACTAGTATCCATAAAATAGTTCACCCTGCACATTCTTTTTGAAATCTGACAATATTCCATTCCAAATGTTGGCAGAAATTCAATAGTCTAGGCTACTACCTTGCTCCAGCAAGTCCTATCAGTTGGGGGAAGTCTAATGCATGACATATGCAGCAAAGAAGTGAGCACATGCCTGCAATGTAAATACCCCAACAGTGATGCATTTTTCCAGGGGAAGTGATAGCTTTTTAGTTTGGTGTTGTATTCTGGTGCCAGTTGTAATTAAAGCCTTCCTGTACACTTGAAATAAGCAGGTTTACCCAACTTCATATCAGGATGACTTTTTTTGAAGAGTCAAGTGGTTACCCACCATACTTTCCTTTGAGCTGCAAACTCTGGGGGTATTTCCCCCTTTACATTTGTCAAAATATCAAAACATCCAGAAAATCATAATTTTGTTTTCCAAAAGTTTTTTTGTTTGGCTTGTTTCCCAAGCGAGAGTGGCACTTCATACATAAAAAGCATGTAGTGTATGCCTACACTTAAAAGACTCAAAGACCATTACAACTTGAAACTAATGTACACCATGGGGGATATTAAAACATCCTTGTAAAGAATGAATTGAAAGATGAAGTACAAACAAACTTGTCCATTCAGGGTGGGTGACTTTCAAGGACATGGGGTTACTGGACTCAAAAGCAAAGACGGTGCACAAGATAAATATGTAGCACATGAAAATCTACTCAGGATTCATCATTCAAGTCACTAACACATGATTGACACAACATACACTCTGCAGGTTTGTATGCCTGTTTCCAAGGGAATAAAAAAAAAAACATGCCAACAGGGAGTTTCCCTCAAGAAATAGGTCACCTATGCTGACAGAATGAGTCACTGTTATGATTCAAATTGTGTTTACACAAGAAGACATTGCAATGTTCAACAGATCATAAAACTAGTACTATACGGGGTATTAGAATCAGCTAATGTACAGTACACAGTCTCGTATCTTCAATCAAATGGAAAAGCAAATGACAGAACATTGCAAAGCACAGAGACTTAACTTCAGGTTTTTTTTTTTTTTTTAAGCTGAAAAGCAAAAAGTGATTACAAAAGAAATGCAAATGAGTTATTCAAATCATTCCCATAGTTTATTTTGCAGGAGGTGGAATTATTCATACAATGTGTAATAGATGAGGTATAAGTAGGAGTGAAATAGATTTAGGGCCTATAACACTATGATAAGCTTTAAGACTTAGGGCTCAATCAATCAATAACTGCATGTAGGATTTTATTAAGTTCTACCCACAGAAAGCCTAAGGCAAATGCAAATCTGAGGAGGATGACTTCTTTACTAATAAAATGTTCGAATTTAAGGATTTAGCAGTTTTAAGATGAAGACAAAAGTTTCTAAATTTGTTTTCTGCCTCTATCAGTCATGGTGATGCAGTATTTTAAAAATGGTTCATACTTTCCACACAGCTGTCGTAATCACCAATTAATCATTACTTAATTTGCACAATATTTTTTAGTCCCCCTGAGCTTTTCATTTACAGCTTTGCCATTCAATAGCTGGGGGCTGATAATAAAGCTGTCTGCAATCTAAAAGGGCTAAATTTAAAGAGATATCTCTGTGACAAAATATACAAAATAGTTTCATAAAATCAGGGAATTTCGCATTCTTTATTGGTATCAATCCCATCTCAATAGCATGTTGCATTAATAGTCTGCCTGTAAGAGTGTACCAAGTGGTGTTACACGGGTCCTCAGATCAACTTTGAAAAACATACAGTGATACCTATCCAATCATAGTACAAATTTTAAGTTCACTACACTTTTGGTATTGTCATAGGAAAGTCATGAAATTTAATGTAAAATAAAACACTGAAATGATAAGCCAATTTCCCATAAATGTAAACAAGTCCACCAAGCATATCCCAATGAGAGGAAAACATATTTTGAAATCATCAGGTGTGTACACAGCAAAAGTGGAAAAACTTTCTTGGGATCTCACTGGCGCATCATTCGATGCTAACCTGAACCCTTGATGAACAGTGCCCTCATTTAGTTTTCAAGACCTCACAACTTGGTGCATCAACAAGATCCCATTGAATAAACAACTTCACTTGAAAGAACTCAAAGCCCTTAAAGGCAGTAGGCAGTCACCCCAAACAGAGTGAGTGTGCCCTGTTACTCTAGTTTATGATTGGCCTATTCTGATCATGTGACAATATTTTTGTTAGTGAATTGGGAAATTCAAGGAGAATTTCTCCTTGCTTTCCATATTGTTTGTAATAGTTATGTTTAAAACATCTTCAGAGGTGCTTGTAATGCAATAAGAGGAGATTTGCAAGAGTTTACTCATTTTTCAAAGAAAATTTTGGGGTGACTGCCTACTGCCTTTAACCTTACGTACATGAAAACTTGGTGGCATCTTGTTGACACACCTGAAGTAACAGAGGTCAAAAGCCAAAATTTTCTAAAATGTTGCCTTTTTGCACCTCTGAAACTCTGTAGTCATCATCTCAAAACATTTTAAGTAATAAAAAGTAACAGTGACAGTGTACTTCTAACAAAAAATGAAAAAGGGCTTGGGATCTCTGAAAAGTTAGGAAAAAAATTTTTGAAACTTCTCAAAGTATCAGTATTTCACACACAGAAGCCTAAAACTGGCCTTGTACTGGCACATTGGGCAGTCGTAAACATCTGCGCCAACATGATCCCATCAATATTTTGTCACATTTCGTTGATTTTTGCGTCTGTAAGCATATTTCACTTGATAAATCATTGGGACAGTGTTGGTGCACAAACTTAATGAAGGTCAATGGTCATACCTGACTACCATTTTATCCCACTTGGGGCAATTTCGTGTCACATGAAGCGTGGAGCAAATACATGGGTAAATGTTATCCCAGTGAAGTTTAAATGTTTTACAGTATGTTTATGGAAACTAATCAGGAATTAACAACTTCAAAATAAGGATCTTTGGGATTTCCAAACTATTTCATGCACATTTGTATGTTAGTTGCCTATATGCTTTATGCAGTACACCGTATAGTATGCACACTTCTTAAATATAGTCCAGAACTGTACTGTACATGACTGTGTAACCAGTATGTGACTGGGACACTATGCTGAGTGCAAGTTTTAATAAAATTAATGGGAATAAGTTAGAAAAATTTTTCTATCAAACCAAGTTTTGCCAGTCACCATTCCAATGAAAGCTCCACGCTCATGTACTGTGTGTGCTGTATAATGTTTTCAGTCTGTATACAGTGTACACACATACTTTACAGTACATGTGCACATCTCGGATTTGAAAATGGTCTTCAATTTTGGGTGCCTAATTTTTAACTTACATGGTCAGGAACCAATGTTGAATTTATGTAATAGGTGTAGCTTACAGTTTAAATATAGTTTTAGAAGATATACCAATGTATCAATTTTTAAGCACTTGGTGACGCTGCCATTTCAACCCAATTTTCAAGGTAATTTTTATCGAAAATTGAGTGTAATGACAACTTTAACTCCAATTATCTTCCAAAGGAGAGAACATATGGCCTTTCTATTTTTGCATGAGAATAACCTTTATCTAGGGGTTTAATATTCTGAAAATTGGTTCCTCCAGCTTTTAACTATATTTGGAGTAGGACTCTGCCCAAAATGACCTGGCACAATTATTACTGTGACAAATCCAGTTTTTGAGCTTCATAATCTTCAGATCTTTCAGTGCCATCACCATTTTGACCTCATTTTGAAATTATCACTCGAAACTTGGTCTAGGGAGTGAGTTTACGGTTAATACCAGCTTCCTGAAAAAACCTGGCAGCCCTTAAAGTTGTGTACCCAGAATATCTACCTTCTTGAGGCCACAAAAGTGTGTGTGTGGCACTTACACTTGAATGGCAGAAACCCTAAAAGTATGCAACCAAGAAAGCTCATGTGTGGGATTTTCTCCATAAGTCATATACAGTATAGTACCTGCTACAAAAGAGCCAAAAATTAGCCACATCTAAAAGGAGACCCAGCTGCCAAAATCCCTGAAAATTTGTTGATTTCATATGGAATGACCCTACTGTCAGGGTTTCCATCCGTCCCGATTAATCAGGATTGTCCCGTTTTTGAAGGAAAAGCGAGCGTCCAAATCATCCTGATTTTCTCGCAAACGAATATAGCTGTTATATACCGTGTCATGTTTTTGTCTTTGCAGTAAAAATCCTTATGATTGATCACTGTTTTAAGTCCCGACGATTAGGCTATAGCCCCAACGTCCAACCTGCACTGTAGTATTGCACTCTAGCTACATACATACAGAGTCGGCTAACTGTGCTATGCTTCGATAGTAGGTCTTTACATGTGAGTGTAGCAATTGTGAGTTGTACTGTTCATTTTCAGATATTTTTATTATTATACAGTTATGCCACCAAGTACTAATTTTATGACCAGTCTGCGGACTGTGGTCTGTGGAATAAATGTGGTGCAAACCAACTTAGCATTAATTACATTTCTGAAAATGTCCATATATTAGGCAAACAAAACTAGTGAAACCAGCTTTAAATATTGCACCATTTGGCTTCTACGCAGGTACAGTACCAAAATCTAAAGTTTAGCAAAGGGGAGGGGGATCTTACACAACACTCCCCCCTGATCAGTCTCCAAAAGTTATGTCCCACTTTCAGGTTAGAGAAATATGGTAACCCTACCTACTGTGCATTGCATAGACAATTCCAAGCTAAGTTGTTACCTTTGACCCCAAACATTTCTCAGCACTTCACTTATCCCATGCTGTTTCTAATTTGGCTAGTATCCATAAACATAAAACACTTACCCTGTAAAATTCATTGGAACTACGTTTGCACATGTGTTTGCTCCATACTTCAAGTAAGGTGTAGCGGTATATCGATATTACCGATATTAGTCGATATTTGCTCCTTAGTAATATCGTCGATACGTGTTTTCAAAAATATCAATATATAGTAAAGTCTATATATAGTACTAATATCGATATTCTACTATTCACTTGGATACCGATTCTTCTAAAATAGCGACACTCAGCACAAATATCGATATTTAACAGCAGTGACTCATAACCGATATGAGTGTTTTTAAAAACCGATACCTAAGCATCCATAGAGTCAAGTTACCAATGAATCTTTGCCCTAGCTTACGTAGGTCTAGGTTCACCTCTTGTGACCTTCGTAGCACAATACTGAGCTGTTCATCACAATGCTGCGAGCATATAGGCATGCTGAATGAACTATTTCTGCGGTTTGCATACGCAGTGGAATACTTCAATGTAGGCCTACTGTGTACACAGTGGATTCGGTACAGACTGGTGATCGACTGCCAAAGTACACGTGGGGACTAAATGGCTGAATACGTACAGAGCTAGCTCATGAGCCGTATCAGTGACACGAAAGTATTTTCTACAGAATTGGTTACTGCATGCAAGTTTATTCCGAGACCTTACGAGTAAACTATAAACTTTTCATGATACTCAGACCTACTGTAGGTGAATATCTATCTGAGACTATCTCACAGAGTAAAGTTCCACAACAGAAAATAACGTAACATTTTCGCAAATACATTCGTTAGAAGTTCAGTATTGGTACACATACTGTACTACGCATGTGATTCCATAGGCCGTAGGGTTTAGTACAGCTTCGTAATTTTTCGTTGGGGAAGATTTACGTTAATTCTGTTGACAACATGAATGTATGCAAACATGTACGAACACGCCGCAATCAATCCGTACATGCAACACGTGTAGTACTGTAGAAAATAGTTACAGTTTGGACTCTTCCAAACAAACTACGTATGTAGCATACATAGGAGTATTGTGACCTTTGACTGGATCTGCGTACTTTGATACGAGGGGTTTTTTAACTATTTTGTGGGATGTATATTTTGTTTGTTTGGGCGGAATTTTGCGAGTAGTTTCGACTGTAATATTTTTCCATACATTAAAAAAACATCGCTGACACTACGATGAGGATGATCCTGCAGAAATAGCTGCGTAAAAGTTCTTATAGCTGCACTTGAAAGTTTCGGGAAAATTCTGACATCTCAGGTACCGGACACATGTGAAAGTGCCCAGAAGCTGAAGCAGCTAGCGCGCTGCAGACCTGCAGCCGACTGCACGGTGCCTGGATTTTCACTACGAGCAGTGCTGCATTCATAGATTATTGGAATGTCTGAATACAAGAGATCAGCTAGGTATAAATATCGACTGCTAGTAACTTAGTGGTTATAGTTGAGTGTAATACCGACGAATAGTTGATATCGAAAATATCGGCCGGTATTGTAGATATATAGTGACTAGCTAAACAAGGCCATTTTGATGCAGCATTGCATAGTGAACTACTTGGAGGTATTTTACGAGAGTTAGGTGAAGAGGTATGTACTTCTTTGTGACAAACTGAATAACAGAGAAGGCCCCTGGCTTATGTAAGACCAAAAGGAACACTTTTTACTTATCCCAAAACTTGCGAATCAAAATATGCCATATTTTGTTTGAAAGAAAAATATTTAAAACACAAGCTGTTGATAGTGGAAGGAATCGGCGTAGCACATGCTAGTAAGGGGTGAGTTACGATAATGTTTAGGCCACTCGTTTTGAAAATGTTTGTATGGTCAGTGAAACCAATAATCACAGATTTTGAAACTGTTTTGTAGTTATTTAGGGGCAGACCTCCTACAGATTTTTTTTTTATAGATCATGGCTGTTGCTTTAGCGAGATGGAGGGATATCTGATCGTCTGGAGTGATGCTGAAGTAACACTAAAAGCTATATAGCCTAAGACATATTCCCAAAGAAGTAATTGAAAGTTACTTTGTGACTGCAACTACTCAAATGTTAAATGCAAACACAGTTTTTTTTTTTTTTAATTTTTCTACACAAATCTTGATTTTTCGCTACCAATGTAGTAAAATTCGGTATTTAAATCGTCAGGGGTCGGGTACATGGTAATACCTTCCCATACTTCGTTTTTTCATATGTATAGTGTGCGTACCCATTCTGCGAAAATATCGATATTATCGATATTTTCAGGTCAGTATATCGATATTTTATATTGGCAATACCGCTACACCTTAACTTCATGTGACACCAAATTTCCCCAAATGGGTTAAAACTGGAAGTTATTTACTCCCAGAGTTGTAGCTACGGTGGGCGGCACTGGGAAGGCCTGCCCGGGACTAGTTATTTGCGTCCAGTACTCAAGATCTATTAGAGCCTAACCGCCTGGCACTCAAATACGTGTTTCTGTTGTTCGCAACAAGCGGTCTTCCGACTGGATACAGCCATTATTTATATCCAAAAAATTGTCCAACTTGGCAAGTTTTCCGTAGCAAACCTAGCATGCGTTATCCTAGTCCTTGACCATTACTTCATGCTATTTACATTAATTTCTTTACTCGCATGATACAGAGTAGACCTAGGACCAGGTTCTACCATGAATGCACATACACGTACAAACGGACCTGTGCATGCAAGGACGTTGCTACGTAGCATCCTAAAGGTTCATAGTCTATTATCTCACACATGATGGCCTAGCTGGTAGCCTACCATTCGAATTTTACAGAAAGTTAACAGGGATATCTACGTAAATGATCGTTGACATGACACTGTGTGCCTCCAGCAATGTACCGTTTATAGCACAGCACACACTTCTTCTATCAAGTGGGAGCTCTAACAGAGGATTTGTTCTGTATTTATCTACAGCGAATGCTTTCCCGCCGCCTACATCTGTTGGTTAATGTACAGTACGAAGCCCCACATGCTCAGTGCAGGTTAATTATGTTCTGAGTTTTGAACTGAAAAGAGTACACAGCACACTTGAAATCCACTTAAGTCTTATACCATACATTTTATTGTTAAATTGTTTTAACAATTTTATCATAATTTAAAGTAAAACATAGAGAAGTTCATGACAGGGGTAACATAAAAGCTCCTGGGTTTTAGTATATTGAAACCCTAATTACATATTAAGAGGACACAAAACACACTAGGTTTTCTGTCATTTATTTGTTATTTTTTTAAACTACAAACACTAACTACCTCTAGAGGCTTACTTTTACACTCTGAAAATGCTAAAACCCAGGAGCTTCCCGGGGCGCTGCACCCTTGACCCCACCTGAAGAGGTGCTCGCTCTGCTCGCTCCAGTACTCCTAGAGCCCACCACTAAAACTGGGCTAGCTACAACCCTGTTTATGACCTTTGACCTTAATTTAGTATGCACACCAATAATGTCCCAAATATGCTATACAAACACGAACATCAACCAAATGTGACAAAATATTGATGTGGATCATGTGCCCCAGATGTTTATGACTGCCCAATGTGCCACTACAAAGCCAGCTTTAGGCCATTTTGCATGAAACAAGGCTCAAGCCAGCAACCCCTCCAGCCCTCATTTGGATGGCCTGTATTTGGGCCACAAAAAAAAAAATTGAAATTAAAAAAAAAAAACCATTCAAACAATATTTTATGGACAGGAAAGGTATCGCAAAAGTACCAAGTAATAAAATCTACACCGGTGAAAACGTGGTTGTTCGAATTACTGTTGTCAAGAAATAGTATACACCTATCACCAAGTCCTGCTTTTGGTGTCAATATAAGCAGGCCTTATGTGATCCTAACCCAGCATTCACCCATCAAAGGCAAGAGTTCGAATTACCAAGCAAGATAGCAGTCCATCCCTTGAAGAATTTTCTGAGTTTGAGAATGTAAAATTATCTGACATTACAAACATGGATAATACATATCAATCCCTCTCAGATATCTCAAAGATTTATGGCTACTATGGTAGTTTTGAAAGAAAATACATTGTTGACCCAAAACTAGTACACAAACACTTTCATGAAATGTTGATTTACCTCCCACTTGAGGTAGCCAATCACAAAGCATATCAGGGCATTCTCTGGCATGTCCAAGCGCATGTCTGAGCACACAGAGTTGTGTGACACCGACCTATTGTACCAGAAACCTGTACTATTAGAACAGGACCTACCCACTTGGTACTCCACAAAAAATTTATCAATTATCTAGCATTGCACCAGGTGACGGCATGTGCACTAAAAATATCCAACAAACACTTGTTTCTTTCCAGTACAGAGGTTTCAACACTTCTTGAACCTGTCACATATAATAAAGCAGGCATCCCTGCATACATACAGCTCCTTGCTAGCAACATGTGATTTTCTGTACATGTGCCAGGGTTCGCATTAGCTGCTGGATTGCCGGAACTGTGCATAAATGCTGTCACTTCCCACACAAAGAAACCTTCACACAGATTTTGGAATGGACCCATTCTGCAAAATTTCTGCACTTTCTGCCTTGCATTCAGAATAATTTCAGCTCATTTAAGTGCAAACACTAAGTCAGTCCACTAATGCATTGACTAAACCACTTGTGATGTACTTTCAATATGAAAATCCCAGGAACTCTCCGTCTGTGCATTGACTGGTTCATTATACTGTAGTTAAGTTGTGCACTGAAAGCTTGATACCATTGTGGTACAACTTAACCTCTCCATACATTTTGGATGTGACAGCTTTCAAGGAAATACAAGACTAGGCTAAGCTTGACATATATCCATATACACAACATATTGGGACAGCATCATGTGAGCTAGTGCCAGCAGCTCTAAAGAAAAAAGTATCATACCTCAAAATCCCCAAAACTCTCTGGATTGGGAATCTATGAGCCCCCATACTTTACCTCCTACTTATATTGTAATTCCAACTTACCCGCAACTAGACCCTGGTAATAGCACAAAGACTTCCTACCTCAAAATTAGAGAAGTAAATTGAAAATGTTGTTGATGGCTTAGAGTATTTTAGAATACGTAAAATGATAATACACACGCACATGAATATATATATAAACAAGTTTAAGGCAATGTGGGTGGCACGTACCGAAGTACAAGGCCACACACAAGCGGTGCGTTAGGCTCAAAAGCCTTCGTTAAATGAAGCTAAGCCAAATGTACCAAAAACTTAAACGATAATTTCAAATGAACCCCCAGGGACTCACGAGGAGTGCATGGGGAGAGAATACGATTTGAAATACAATAAGATATATGAGGGACACTTAGCATGAACCAGACGAGTTTTGACGAAACTGACGGCGCTTCGTGGACCCAAAACCCTTCGGGCTGTAAGGAATTGTGCGGAAGGCAAATGAGAATGATCCTTAGGACAAGATGGCAGACATAGGGGGCGCGGTGCCTAAACTACTCCAGGTAGCGGAGAAGCATGAATCAATGCGAACTAGATATAGCAAGGGGTAAGCATATATCTGCGAAAAGAATTATTTTACCCATGCCTCATGCATACTTTGTGCAATGAATGCCAACTAGATAATTCTGGATACAGGTCTGTCAATTTCACGATGAGGCTTGCCACTATAAGACTGCAGCCTTTACCTTTAGTGTGCACAACAGTAGCAATTAAAGAACTTCAAGTGATCATAGGCTTGAGCTTTTGGGACCATAATCTCAGAATTTTAGATGCATACTAAACTGGCGAAACCTCATCAGTGACCACCTAAAAGACTGAGTTGCTGAAGGTATGTGTACTTCTTTAAAGGTTTATTTAGTGATAAAGGTTTATTTAGTGATAGTTTAGGTACACTCTAGACTTGGGACCTCACACACAATATTTGAAATGGAAGCAAAATTGATGCCTCATTTCTGCAAATTTCCCCCCCCCCCACCCCCATCTGGAACATATTTACAGGCACAGACTCTTTAAGTTATGAATTATTAAAGAAAATATTCAATTTACAGCAGCGCATTGCATTATGGTGAGTCAGATGAGGTTTAATGGCCCAGTTTCTAACCAATTGGTTTAAGTCGGGCCAGCCACGGTCTTTTTCCAGTTGTGGCTCACTGGCTTGTTTTCCCTACTCCACTGCTTATGCTGAGCACCAAGCACAAGCACAATGGCAGTAGGTTCAATTTTTAAAGTCTTTGGTATGACCTGGCCAGGAGTCGAACCCCAGACCTTCCAGGTGCAAGTCAGATGCTCTAACCAATTGACCATGTAGTCGGCCTTATGGAAAATCTGTGATGTCATACAGGATGTATTTTTGTATTAAATCCTGACACATATAAATGAAATGCAGAGACTTTCTGAGTTGTAACCTTCATTCTAACAAACTTTCAAGCTCAGTCTTGAAAGAATGTTTCACTGGTGTCAAGTTTCAAGGTAGAATTAAACACTTCAATTTTTAAAGAACAAGAAGAAATTTTGGAAGCAATCTGCTGGTATCACATGTCATAACATTTTGTAACCTTTCACAAAGCAACTTGAAGTCTGTGTTTTGACAAGAATACAGGAATATCTGGAGTTACTGTATCAACAAACTACAAATGTGGGATTTGAAGCGGTATGTAATGAAAAATTATTCTTTCATTTGAGATTCTCTTAACTTGTCACCAGAAAATTGCTTTAAGTATTCCTTAAATACTTGCAAGAATTCTATAATTGATAACTGTTCACCTAATGACCTCATACAAAACTTTATACACCATGCCTGTAAATAATGTTCTAGATCCTTATACACTGTACATATGTACACAATAACTCAATATTGCAAGTAAATTCCTCTTGAATGATTTCTTTAATATGTATAAAACACCATGTGTAATGAATTGAGAACATGTGCTCTATTAAATCAATATGAATATTTAAGCAGTTAATATAACTGTTGCTAAAAGCAGCTTGACTGTAGGCTACTGTACAATGATGACAGAATATATGTATACATGATCTCATTAACCATCAACCACCAACCATCATCATCCTTCTATTTAACAAACAAACAAATGCATGGCAGCATGGGTGATGGTAATGAAATTCTTTTCACAGAGAATTTGTACAAAAAAGATTTACAAAGCACAAACTCTACAAACTAGAGCAGCAAAGCTGCTGTATCTCAATTCAGTTTTTGTTAAGATGAGAATAAAGGATGAAAGTGGTTCTCACAAAAGCAATAAATGTCATTTTGTTTTAAACTGTGCAGAAGAGATTTATGTCCACATTGGGTGTCAGAGTACCAACATGACCACTACATGACCAGTGACGAAAATGTTCTAACACCGTCAATGATGCAAATATATACCAAAGTTACATCACAATGCTAAGGCACCATGTGCGGCTGGGGCGGCCGGTCGTTGCTATGATTAACCTTGCCACAATGGATGTGTGGCTGCAGGCACACTACACTAAAGAGTAGTAGTAGCAGACAATAGGTATTGTGCAAGATTGTTTAAGCACGAGGTAATATTTATGCATGGCAACGGCCGCCGCTGGCCAGCTGTGATAAGTCAGTGTGATTTGATTAAGTGCGTAAATTGAAACAGAAAAAACTTCCAAATCTCTTTTATAAAGAAAATCTCTACCTTAACACTGGGAGGAAAAGCCACTACTGGCAGCATCCTGATCTAGTATATGCGATACTGTAATTTTACCTCGGTATAAAACATACGCATACGTAGTCCTGCCATCTCAAGATCGGTGTTTCCATTATTAGGTAGTTTTCCCTGAGTTATTACATTTGTCCCTAAAGTGGCCTAACTGTTGTGTGAATTAAGACCAGAAGTGCTACTAGCTAGTCGATGAAGACGGCAACAAGATGCGGAAATACTAAATTCGCTTTCAAAATCTGCGAGATAAAAAAACTGAAATATCAGCACAAGTCCTTCACAAGTAGACCATCACAATGCACGTTGGAGCTGCCATTTTTCCATGCAGGCTACATCGTAAGGCCTACGCAAAATATCGCAATAACCCCTTTTTTATTCATCTAGCAATATTTACAGTAATTTATGAACCTGCGAAACGTTCACTGAAACATTCTCTAGGGTTGTTGCGATATGAAATTTTCGTTATCGATATCGCGAAAAATTTTCCTTCAATACCCAAACGATATCGCGATATCGCGGATCCCGTTTGTGTTTACTGAAGCACCATGTCAAAAACTGCAGTACATGGCAGTGGCCCCATCCCCAATGCCGAAGTAAATTGTGACAAAGACTGCCTAAAGCAACCGACGTAAGAATGACCAGTTGCTATTGTTATATTGTTGCTCTGTTTATTCTTCCTTACAGCAGTGAGGCTGGAAATATTGAAAGGAAAAACAGCCTGCTGTAGTTTCGCAACTGGGACTAGCGCAGTGCTAAATAGGTCACAGGTTTGTGTGATCAGACGATCAGCATCAGAATTAGAGCGGAGTTGGACGGGTCCAAATGTGTATGAACCACCCTCAAATTATATCGTTTTAAGAGTGTACACAATAGCAAACAGTAGGCCTAGCAAACAGAATTTAATTCCTTGCGACGAAGTTCAAATTTTATTACAAAAATAAATCTTTTTACCAAATTATAAGCGCACAGAAAAAAGCCGACGCATTTGTATATTCCGTTGTTTACTGCGTACTTCACCATCGGGTGAATTTTAACATGTGTGAAAAGTTCCGATGAAGACAAGTGCATTAAATTGCAAACAGTTTAGAACCCGCCATGAAAAAATCGGGCGAGAAACGAGTCTGTTCGTTTCTACATTTAATTTCTCCCAGTTTGAAATTGAAACTTAAATTGCGATGTATCATTCAGAGCCATTCAGAACTGCAAACTGAAGCAACAGTGCACACAGCCCATCGCAATGGCTTTCTTTCCATACAAAACAGCACAAGGTAAGCTTTGCCCACTTCATTGAGTTAATGGTACACAAAAGGTACGCCTGAGCTCCAAAGCTATCACCGACAAAATGATGGCTACAAAAATACGCAACTTGAAAATTCGGATGTGAAAGAGAATACCCTCGCTCTCATTGGTTAATTGAAGGTACCTACGATGTAGAGTACATGTTGACTGTGGAGTGGACGAAGTTTTGTATTTATTTCATTGCGTTAAACGCTAAAGCCTACAGCCGTAGCCGCTGTGTGGCCTGCTGCACAGGCTGCTGATTTGTACTTTATAAAAAGTTTTCAGCATTGTTGGAAAGAATTGTTAATAATGTAGCCTACTGTACAGCTGTTTTTCGCTTGCACCCTGGGCCTTCCTTTAAAAGGTACTGTACATGATGCACAGTTTCCACTGTAGGCTAGTTGACATTTTACTACATGCAATGCAGTATTACGAGCGCTTTTACGTGTTTTTCCGTGGGTCAGCCAATTTGCAGAGCGATCTTGCAGGTTTATCAACTAAATCTTCTTTGCTATTTTCACTCAGTTGTTTGTGAGTAGTAAAGTAAATGAACTATGTGACAAACATTTTAAGGCCTCTCATCAAGTTTGTGAGGATGTGTTGCATGCATGGATTTTCACGATATTGTTTGGGCATTTTCATAAATGATATCGGGAGCAAAATCTTATATGGGTGTATCCATAAATTAGGGGTCAAAGTGTGACAAAGGGGTCAAAATTTAAAAACCATTTAATACTGGTGTAAAGTATATTTTCAAGAAGGTATATGTATCTATTTCTAAAATTTATATCAGTCCTGGCTTTTGTTTAAGACATCCAGGTTATTGATCAACTCTATCTCAAAGCTCCTTTCAAAAATGGCGGAGGTGACTGGGACACCAAAATTGGCAATATATGCCTAGAAAGTTTATAACTGTGTAATATATCCAAGTCTTTTCCTCACTTTTGGTAAGGCATAAGTGGCAAGGATTTATGACAGAAACAAGTTACACCCACTGAAATTGGTTGTATGCTCAATTTAGAATAAAAGCTCACACCATGGTAAGGGAAATCATGTAATATTTACACTGAAACATACTGTACAATCTGTACAGTTTCCAAAAGATAGAGCAAGTAGCTGCTTGAAAATAAATGAACACATAAAACATAAACATTTTTCAGAGTTGTCCCCAATTCATGCAAATATCTTACATTTTTGAGTAACTGGGTTACAGACGTTATGTGTCGGGTGTGACGGGACACCAAAATCCCAGTAATACTGACACAAACAATGCATAAAAGGTTTCACGTAGCATTTACAGAGTACTGTATTCAAGTGGGCAACACTAACAGTTCAGACAAACCTATTTTTTCTTGGAACATCAGATATTTTTACTGTCAGTTGCAAATTTTCTTATGTTACATATAGGGGTGACGGGGTCCTATTGAATTAACATGTGGTGTCCCAGTCACACCCGACCATGTCAACATTACTGTATGTTGTGACTTCTTAAATCATTACAAAATTGCACAAAGTTGAAAACTATACTGACTTGAACTAAAGTAAGAAAAAGATAGGAAGGATTTATCAAATAACAAAACAGCTTCATATTTACAGTAATAATGATTGTCGGGTGTGACAGGGACACCAAAGTGTGACCGGGACACCAAAAAAATAAAATAGATATTCACACTCTCCATACATTTTTCAAGTTTGTCACTTTCTAATTACTTTCCACATCTTTATGATGTTCATATTATCCATCTTAAATCATTTATTTTAATTTTTTTCAGTTTAAAACAGTTTAAATAGCTCTTTGTTGTTCTTCAATGGCGGAGGTTACAGCGGGACACCATGGGACACCATTTTCCCCTTTCAACCAGATAGTGGACAATACATTACAAAATGGGGAAAAAAGGGTAGCATCGATAACCATGTGCACACATGTTACAACTCAGGCATGTATGAATGGGATTGGCATAGTTGAGGTGATATGAGAGGGTGGTAATTTTGATGATTTTGTGCGCGATGTGACATGATCAGCGGGACACCAAACACAAAATGTGATTTCCAATGGGTGCCATTATTACAGTTGTCCTTGTACTGCTCAGGTTTAGCATTTTACTTTATCAGTAGAGGTTACCAGTAATTGGACATAGTGATTCAAGTTTCCGAGAGTAACACAGGGAGATGAGGCCTTGTATTAATGTCCATACTAGTATGACGTGACAGGTGGGACAAAGCGTCACATCCGCCATGCCAACTTTGAAATAGGCACATTTCGTTAAACATTGTCCCTTAATCTGGAAACTCACATTGTTTGTTTGTCTGGTTCTAATATCTCATCTGACATAACTTTAGGCTATCCAAAGGATAGAATAAATTTTTTATATTGTAATAACTGAAGTAAATTATCCATGTCACAACTTTTACAGATAATCTGGTGGGACACCAAATACATGCTGGATAATAATTTTCCGTTCAAAAGAACGAAAGAATGTCCAGGTAGTAGCTCCATGGTATGACCTTGCGACAGAGGGTAAGCATCTCAGATGTCCGAGTTAGACTCCAAGCTGATATCGTTGACTATCGATGATTTGAATGACTCAAGAATTGTTCAATATTATTCTTCGGAGGTAGTACTTACATATTATATCGATGGCCATTCTCGTGGGTAAATCGAGTTAGATTTACTTGTATTGTCTTGAGTCTGCATTCAGAATCATACAAAAACACTCTGCGATGATCACGAAAGCTCACACAAACTGCACAAATTTTACTGTCTTTCCCTTCCAGGTAGCAACCCTTGCTGATACTTAGTCCCAAGTTGTGGTGTTATCGAGTACAGTGTAGCTCACGAGGGCTGTAGTCTGTTCCAAAATTGGTCGGGTGGGCTTCAACACAAATTTCTCCTTTCGATATATTATCATGGAGCCAATAAAACCTTTCCAATATCAGCTCCATGGTACTATAGGCCTACAGTCAGTTTTCAAGTACTTATCCTATAGCGTGAATAGCCTATCAAGTGTTCAGTGTTCGTTCACTAGCATATATGTGGGCACCAAATTTCGTTGTGCTGCCTTTTGCATATTCATATATTAGAGCACTCCCATTGGTTTGTTCACCCAGGAGTGGGACTGAATGGAATAAAGATTGTGTGGAATCATTTTTCAATTTTCATAGTTTTTGTTGTTATTTTTATGATAATCGAAACAGTATTTGGTACAACTACTTCTGTGAGGGATCTTTATTTATCTTTATTGTTCGGATGGACTGCTAAAATGTTATTCCAACAATTTGGACAAGGCAGTGTTATGTATTTCCCTTTCTTAAACAGGTAGTATTACTTTAAAACCAACTTAGGTTTGATTTGGCATTGAAATTTTTATAGAACTGCAAAAAAGGGATACTGAAAAATGCTTAATAATTAACATCTGGCAGCCATAGAAACTGGTTTGAATGATGTTTTGTACACATTTGAACTAGTTTTCAGAATAAGTGCACTGTGCATGAAGTCTTATCATTTCATATACACTGTATACATAACATGTCTGAAGGAGTATGGTGTGTTGCATGCTTGTAACTGTACTAGACACAGACAATTTTCTTTTGATGTATAGTTACATTGTCCAACTTTCTGACCTAATTATGCGAAACTTATCATTCTTAATCTGTGCAGTACAGCTATTGGCTTTATATCTACATTCATAGTGCTTTGCTGGTGACTTTCAACACAGGCAACAGCCCAAGTGGCCCACCTGCAGGTATACTGTATACACTATTTTCCAACTCATGACCTCTATAGACACTTTCTTTCTACACTTTGTGCAGTGTTACAATTAACAATTCCAAAAGCCCTTGGCAACTATCTCAAATACATCAAATGAACTAGGCTTTCACGGTTAACCGATAGTTATATCGATACCAATTTTAACCACTTTCAATTTGGTATGATTATTGCATGAGAAGAAAATTGAAAAAAGAAACAATCGTGAAGATTGAAGTAATCATGAAATTATTGAAAAAATCATGGAAGCTGAAGCAAATTTGGGGAACATTTAATGCCATAAAAAATCACATTAAACTAAAGAACATATTATAAGCTGGATTTGTCACAGTTTGCATTGCTAGACTGGCCCTATTTGGTGCTCATGTACAGGTCACAAACATTACACAGTTTGGCGAAGCTGCGATTGGCGCAATGGGTTACTTTAAGCTAGTAAAGTATGTGGGGAAAAAAACGATTATAATCGAATTTTGATTATTAGGGTCTGATTATATCCATTGTCTTTTCTGGAAATGTCGTGAAAGCCTAAGTTGAACAATGATATTTAATGCTTCTCCAACCTAAATATTCATTTTCATCACCATTTCCACAAGTGTACAATCTGTGCTCCTGTTTTGGACCTCCTCCACTTCCAAGAGCAGGGTTCACTACACCAAAGGATCACTTGATTGAAAGACCATTAAAATGAAGATCCTACCTCCAACCCTAATCCAAATCTACTCTCAAATCCTAAGCGTAACTCTAATCCTACCTAGGCTAATTCTTATCCTAATCCTAAATCTAATTCTATATATCTGACCCTAATCCTAACCCTAACTCTTATTAAGTAAAGTTTTCAGTCTAGCAGATCTTTTGGTCTAGTGAGACCCTCCTACCAGAGCACACTTTCAAATACAGTATGATTTTCAGCATAAAACCATTAGCATTTATTATATTCTGAAAAAGGGTACAAGTGGGTCTTTAAAGGGGTATAAGTGGGTCAGAGCTTTGACCCCCTTACCCTGCTTGTGGAAATGTTGAAAAATGGACTATCTGTTGATAATTCCTTTAAAACCAATTTATTTCACCTAATGAATTCCTCCTTTGGCTTCTAGTCAAGCCAGTAGTAGGCAAACATTGGCTACAATGTCCACCTAATATTTTGATCATCGAAATCAAAATTAGTACATTATACACCTCTGTTTCCAGTTTTTTCCCCACATGAAATTTCTGTCCTTACCACAGTAAAATACTGCTTTGACCATATAACTGCCATTTAACTACAGGCTACTGTACATGTGCAAGTTACAAAACTTGTTTAAGAAAGCTCTATAACAAGGTTCAAACCAGCAATACCATCACCTAATTTGAAAATACAGTATCGTAGTGCATACTGTAAGTGTTAAGGTTAGACACAGCTGTGACGTAAGCTCTCCACTTAACCTTAATAATAACATCCATGCAGTAAGTACCACACAAACGCACTGGTATACATGCCACTATTTTAGTTTTCATGGTGCCTCCCTGACAGGCACACAGAATTATATTCAGCACTAATATACAGGGACTAACATTAAAGGAATACTATCCTTCACAGACTTTTGTTTGCTTTTTTAATAGCATCAAATATCATTACTATTGTAAATTTGAAGTTTCCTACACAGCACTACAAAAGTGAATGCATCCTTAAGATTTCTCTTATTTTCTCTCCCTACCAAGAGAGCACCAAGCTTTAACATACAGGGGTAAGGTGACAAGGTCCTCATTTCTATTCAGAAATCATGATTCTTAACTGCAAACCTCTAAATTCTGTCTAATTTCAAGAAAATTCTTCCAAAATTACTAAATTTTAAATAAAGCTACAGTAAACTTTCATTGTATTTTACCTTTTTGGTATATTAGAATAATTTTGAAACAAATTCAGTCCTACTGTAGAATACTGGTTTCTAAAATACACATACAAAATGCCAGCATATGACTGCTACTGTATCAAGTTACAAACAGAAATATCACAAAATGTTTGTGGGAAGGGTGATGGGATTGGAAGCTTTGGGCATGGCTCATGTTACATACCAATTGCAGATTACAGCACTTTTTACTGATCCAGTATTACCATCATCTTTTAACCATAAAGCGAGGAGTACCTTTAACATAATTTCTAATTTTTTTTCCAAGAATGAAATATACCATTTGGATTTGAAATATGTGGATTTTTGAATCACTCCTGAATTAGTGAAGGAACACTGAACCATGAATGTAGAGCAAAGGTAAAATACTTCAAAGAGTCTGAACAGAGGTAACTTTAATACTACTGTTCAATGGCTAGCAAGACATAGGTTGATTTCAAACTAAAGTTTGTTTTTACACTTGGTACACACTATATACAAAAAGAGGATGATATATCATAATAAGAATTCTGTAATAAATATAAAAGCAAATTTTCAACTATAGTACTAAGCTGACTTCCACATGAGTAAAGTGTAGTCAGTTATACTGGTATTTTCATTCTAAAAAATTTCAAAAGTGATGTTTTTGTTTGTGGGTGAGTAGGAACAGTTCTGTTTGATTGCATGTTGCCATAGTTTCTGTGTCCACTGGCTTCATAACAAAGGTATCAAAGTTACACAGAGAAGTCAGTGAAGAATCATTAAGTAATATATACAAAACAAAAGTCAAGTACTTCAAGTGCTTTGCCACTGATCACTAACAGAGATAGATTTTATGAATCACAAAATGGTAGGCCTCTTTGAGGACATAATTATTGGTAACAACGAATACTAGGCCTAAAGTTGCTTCGATTTGTTTTACATTCAATGCCAACAACAAAAGAGGAAGAAACAAAATGATAAGGAATTATTATGCATAAAGTACAAACTTATTTCTTTGATGGGTTCCATACAAATGAACATCCACTGGAAGTCATCAAGGAACACTTGAGTCAAAAATCAATCATTTAGAATGACCATTATCTTGGTAGATTTCATTACCATCATTTGCAGGAAATTTTAATAGCTGTTTTTGGGTCCAAAGGAGTCATTTGAGGACATCATTATGTAGGTAGGAGTGAAACAGATTCATTAATCTTGCATTAGGTAGATTAATTATAGTCTGAGGGTTCTTTTAAGATCATCATGGATGGCTATAGGTCAAAATCTTTTGGAATAACTTTGAAACAGTGTCTAATTTTGAATTACTCTTATTATGTAGATAGTGTTCGACCGATCATCTATTAGATGTCAGCATCGGGCTGATTATCGCACAGTCAGTAAAATTTATCATTCAACCGATTACCACCACCCATTATTTGAAAACTGGAAACAGGCTAAAATACACTTCAAAATTTCTGCAAAAAACTTTGTTATTACCAAACCACACATTTCTTTAAGTTCCCACCCAAATAGCAGCATTAATATTCAAAAAACTTGCAAACTTGAAAGCTCTCCAAATGATAGTGATCATCATAATTGTTGCCGTAACTTCTAGTGTAACAAAGTTCAGGTGCGTCAAAAGGTACACAGTATTACCTACAAGGTGTGCATGCAACGGACCATGCCGCACATCTGCATACAAATTGTACTACAGGAATATAATGACTTTGCGCTACATTTTTTCAAGTTTCAGTGCTAAACATATCATCTGTACACATTTGGTGCACATAACTAGCAACTAGAAATATGGAAACTCGAGGCTCATTATGCTGCATAAATTATGCCACATCCCACATTCTTTACGTTGAGTTTTTAGTTATCTATGATATGCACATGGGCACACGTAATTGCCTGTACAGAGAATAACAGAATACAAGTACGTGAACTCAAGAAATGTTTCTTGCAAAGTTGAAGTTCACCTACAAAAGTACACTGAGTACAGTGTGAAATACATAATGCAAGGCTTAGTGCATTTGCCGCGCTGTTACATAGCACACTGGTCATGAACGACTCTGTGCTCCTAACTGATGAATGAAGGAGCCCCAATGAAGCAGCCCCATCTTCAATTCATGCACCAACGGCAACACAGTTTTTCGATTACGGAAATTTTTCGGGAAGGAGTTATAAGTTTCATTTGGATAATCTTTTAAAATAAGTACGTTAAGTTTTGGGCAAGACACTTTACAAAAAACATATTCATATCGTTAAGGAACCATGAGATGCGTACATCAGGTAAATTGAGTGTAATTATTAGTGGCCCTGAAGTGCTAAGGTAGTTACGTATGTTTGCATAAAACTGGGGTGGATAGGCTACTATACAGTACTAACTACAATTCAGTACAGAACATTTACACATAAATCCTCCAACATGATCGGTAGATGAAAACTAGGCTGGCCTGCAGTATATAGACCGACAGACTCTTCGTCTAACGTTAGGCCTGTCACATCATAGGCAAACAAGTATTTTTGGTGGATTTTTACCTCAGTATTTTGAGAGATAATCTTACAAAAAATCCAATATTCTGTTCCTGGAAAGTACGGAACTGTTCCTAATATTGTTCAACTCCAATGTGAAGTTGTCATTACGTTGTGTGTAGGCTACAATGCTAGAGATGCGCGATAGACTGCGAGAAAACATGACCTCCTCATGCATGTTAATAATTGGTGATTGGTAATCTGCATCGGCCCGATTGTGTAAATGAATAATCGGTAATCGGCAATTGCCGATTATAGTGTAAACGGTCGAACGCTATTTGTAGATTTTCACTAAAATAGTTGAACATCAAGAATTCACCATGGGTCATTTGCAGGTCAATATTCTACACAGTTGGATTCCATGAAACTTACTAGATGTAGATCCAATTAGCAATACATACCTGTACATAAGTCATTTTAAGGTAATTTAAGGTCAAATTGCAAAGATTCTTGGCCAATTTAAAGCTGGAACGTTTGTCAGCAGTGCTGACAAATTTCAATGCCACTAGGAGGTCATCAAGGTTAGCGTCTTTGTGGCCAATTTTCAAAGATTATTGTATTTTTTTTTTTTCAGGAAACTTGGTAGACATTGTAAAGTTTTGCTCTCAACAACTTTGGAGGTAACTTCACAGACATCAAGGGTCATCTAAGATTTGAGGGCAAATTTGCATCCTTCATACTTGAATGCTTAATGAAACCCCCAAAAAGATTTTTGCACATTTGGGATGTATATTGTACACAAACTTCTGCTTGCCTTTAAATCAAAATCAAACTACAGTGAAAAAGTTAGAATTATAGATTTGGCCTATGATGCTTCACTGAAAGCCACCTGTAGACCATCAGTCTGATGGTGCCCAGCTTCCTACCAACCTACATGGCCTTAAATGTAGCACAAGAAAAAAAAAAAAAAAAAAACCTGCCACGATGCCAGATTACAGTAATCCATGACATCACAACTACAGTAAAACCCCGTTTATCCGAACACATCGGGACCGGAGGTTGTTCGGATAACGGGGTTCCAAGTTTTTGCCTCAAGTACGGTACACATAAGACAGTGTGTCAACACTTTTCCAAAATAATTCCAAAAAGGCTAAAAATTGCACACAAAATCCCCCAGAATATTTCGTTACTATTTTTTGTGACTGATGATATGACAAATAAATTTTAAGACTTCTGAAGCAGAGAGATTTTATTCCTAAAATTCGAGCCTTCGCTCGTCTGAATGAACAATGCTTTCTACACACTAAATGAGTGTGTGGGCTGAAGAAAACCTGTAACGATCTGGAGAGGTATCTAGAGTATAAATTCTGCATAAATTTCCAAAAATGTTAGAGACACATGTGTAGGAGACTCTTAAACAGCAGTTTGTAATGTTTTTGTAAGGTTTACTTTCGTTATTTTTAGGTATGAAGCTCACTATGTTACTAACTTTTCAGATTTAGTGAAACTAGGACTTGCGGTAGCCTAACGTACTTTTGTATAAGAGGATATTGAGCCTATACCGACTCATGGCTCCTAACAAGAATTTCAAAGCAAATACGTACGATATTTCTTCCAAATTTGACAAAGAGATAACAGATTGTTTTCTTTGTCCACATGTTGGGTGTTTTAGCCATCATAACATCTTTCCATGACTTTTAAAGTCCCAAGAAAAATTAGTGCATTTCTGCAAAAATTTATGTTGACTTTTGCCTTGTAAGGCACTGAAAACATGGTGTCTACCACCGTAATTGTAATGAATATTATTGTTGTTAAATCTGACGGCTAGTTCAGATAAACGGGGTTTCGGATAAACGGGGTTCGGATAAACGGGGTTTTACTGTAATCTGTAATACCAACACAGCATCTCTAGGTATAATATGCAAAATTTATCCTAAAGTTCTCTTTTTTGTATTTGTTTGTGTGTGTGTGTTTTTTTCCTTTTTTTTTTTTTTTGCATTGATCATGATATTGTAGTATGTAAGCTTTATTTGTAGACTTTATTTGTAGATCTGTCCTTGGACCCAATAATTCTATAAACCAAGCCATTATTTGATACAAGTTGTGGGAGACTTTAAACATATACATGTCCATTCACATGTTTTTATTTGTAGATCAACACTCAGTATTATCTACCATAAAACATCCCATACACTGAGTTGAAGTTCCCCAGGCCAGGGAGCTGAAACCTTATCCAGGTCAAGGCCCCACCCTCTGAGGCCAAGACCACACTCTCCAATGCTAAGACCAATGCCTAGGCTAAACCCTTCAAGGACAAGACCAAGGTTTAGGCCTACTGATATGATTTACCATGCAATAGCCCTAATCCCATAAACCATTCCAGTTATTGTAATAGCCCGATATAACTGGATATGATAGGGTACATCAGGCTTGGAAAATTAAAACACAGTCTGATAAATCATTTGCAACAGGAGTCAAGAGTGATTTTTGAATGTTTGCATGGGATCATAGGGAAATTACAAGGGTCATTTAATTTAGCTAGCCTCAAATCTAGGAGTTCTCAACTAAATTTTCAAGGCCAGAGGGTATGGCCAAGACATCATCTAACTAGGCCAACACCACAAAAATCTACATTAATACTGAACTTGTCCTCAGTTGTGTCTAGAGCCATCCAACACTGTTCATACTATGCCACCGCCTGTTTGTATTGAAGATTGATTACACTGAGAATTTGGTGGTAGAGCAGTGGATGACACATCAAACAAACTTAAACCAGAAAGCCAAGAGTTAGTGATTCTTTGCCAAAACTTAAAATTGCTTCAAATTGGCAAATGAATCTGAAGTACAGTAAATGTTCATATACTGCACGTTTAGGATCCATAAGCAACGATCAAACATTAATTTTTGAGCTATTAAAGCATGGGGTCTTTGCCTTCTGTTATGCAAACTCATGTTTTGGGTAAAGAGTCAAGGAACAAACTACCCAGACCCTTCCCCAGATTTATTCAAATGAGAGGCATGAAGGAGCAAAAAATACATGCCACATGTGCATTTTATATAAAATGCATGTTTTGAAGCCTGCACGGCAAACTTGACAATGATTCTTTCCGTGCAGTGACTAAATGCAACCGTGTGGATGATCATGAGTAATCACATAAACCATTATTTAAACAAGTAGTGTGCTTTGAAGTTTTCTATATAATTAACTTGTTAATTAAGCATTAGACCTTATTTTTTATGAAGGAAGACTTTCAGTCTAAAGGATACAGGGAAAGTGAGCAAAGGAGAGGCAAGGAGAGCCTGTGGATCAGCATAGCTAGGATATTGCTAACACTCTGTAATTACATCTCTAAGCATTTAACATTACAAGAAATGGTAATTTACAAAGTTCCAAACAGCATACAAAATGGCCCACATGCTAGTTTTCATAGGAGGGGTTGCTTGCACTTGTTTTAAGCTTAATAAGGATTTAGAATAATACCCAAAACCTACATGTACCTGTTCTGTGAATCTATAATGCTAATGTTTAGTTGGCAGTGTCCATTTAAAACACCTATTAAATCTATCATTCCTGTGACTTATTATATTCCATTCAAGGTCCTGTTACTTACATTTAAATATCCCTATGGCTTTGCTCCTTAATACTTGTGTGACCTTATTTCGTGGTATGAGCCCAAGCACAACCCACACACAACCTTCGGTCTGCTAGCCTGTGCCAGTTGGCTGAGACATGTGTGGAAGCAAGGTCTTCTTTCGTGGCCAAGCTTTCAATCACTGTACCCCAGCCCTCTGGAAACAGACTGCCACTACATATTCATTCTTGCAAAACCATTGGTCCTTTCAAGACTAGTCTTAAAACATTTTTATTTAATGAGGCATTTTATTAGTTTGAGTTAATCAGTTTCTTTCTTCTTTTAT
This sequence comes from Holothuria leucospilota, assembly GCA_029531755.1. Classification (NCBI taxonomy): domain Eukaryota; kingdom Metazoa; phylum Echinodermata; class Holothuroidea; order Aspidochirotida; family Holothuriidae; genus Holothuria; species Holothuria leucospilota. Next base: position 53,767,229 of record CM055969.1, read on the forward strand.
AAGTTTGAGTTAATCAGTTTCTTTCTTCTTTATGTCTTTTGCTTTTCTTGTTCTGGCTTTTCGTTTGCATTTTGTTGTTTTACTCTTTTCTTTTATTGCTAAAAATGATGTGCCTTAGTTTCAGAGTCGTAATGCCTGCAATGACGTTAGAACTAAAGCAGGAACATAATATGTCAGCAGCTATAAACTGAAAAAGCAATGCACATTCATTGATATTACATAATAACTGCCTACAGACATGAAATCTAAGCAGTCAGCAAGAGACCATCTGAAAACATACTATCATCTTCAACTTACAGCATGTCTACCATTTTACGTTCAACAATTAAAACCACACAGTAATTGCCTGAAATAATGGCGAAACAGTTGGTATAGTCATTTCCAACTTAAGTTTTATAGCATTCGATGGCCCTGCAGTACAATAACACAACTGGCCTGCTCGGTGGATGTGTATTACTCTGCACTCACATTGGCTCCACTTCTTAAAATGTGTACGTCCAACCCAAAAAGGTACAGCGACACCTGCTGCAAAGGTTATGCTACAACTTCGTTGTTGGCTTTTATCACAGGAAACGATGTATGGAGCAGTACTGACTACTCATCAGTACTGACAGTAGCTGCGTACATTGTAACCCGTCTAGTATGGTACCGGAAGTCCTTTCCGACTTTGCAATCCGTGGTCCCCCTCAAGTTTTTGCAAGGTCGGCAAGAGTGGCTCCTAAGTTTCCTTTCGGGAAACCAAAAGGAGCAAGTTATGTTAATACAATTCTTCATTAAAACATGCAAATGGCACAAAGACAAATTCCAAAATGTAATTTTTTGTGCATATTTTCAACAGTATCCCCAAACTGATGCCCAGGGCGATGTAGATTTGAAAATTACTCCAGAGTTTTGATTCCAAGGAAGGTAGAGTTGTTATTTAACTCCTGGCCAGGTGGCATAACTCTGAAGTAGAGTCCAGTATAAATACCCCCATCCCCAAACCTACAGTATAATACCGCATTCATACTGGACACAAACACTGTAGTGTACTGCAGAATACAGTACTAACAGCATGTGTAGGTCTGACTACATGAACCCTCGCAAACAAAATTACATAAGCCGTACCCTCAAAACAAAATTGCATAAGTGCTCCATTTATCACCCTTTGGACTCAGTGAAGCATTGGAAATTCTTTGCTTTGGTGATAAACTGGTATAACAGTTCGCATGATAGTTTCAAATCACCCATTCCTGGGTGAACCAAAGCACAAAATTAAACAGTGTTTGCAACAGTCCCTGACCAGGATGGCCTTGCCATTACTACCAAGCTATTTATGTGTAAGGGTAGATTTTTGAAGGACTGTGCTTGCACTGTGAAATATCTATCATATATGACATTGATTTTCAAACATTTTCATGGTATGAACTGAATACCAAGCTAGAGGCTGGCTGCAGGCAGGGGCTACTTTCCACAAAAAATGCTCTAGACATCAGTGTGGCTTGAGACTTGTCATTGTGTTTAATCTAATACTGCTACATTAGGTAAAGCTACACCTGTTGCTGGATCATACATGGAATATATTTGATATTTTCCGCCAAATTTCTCTTTGAGGGAAGTGAAAATATTTTTTATTATCCAAGGATCGTTTCCCATCATAAAAACATTTCGGTATTAACTTATTTCGTTACACTTGAACTTTGTGCTAACGTTGTTGTAGGCTATAGGCTAGGCAGCTAGGCCTAACATTGCCATTTACGGCTTATCGCGGTAGGCATTGTACAGTATATTTAATCATTCACGCAAGAAATTTTAACCAGAAAGCCGAAAGGGCTTAGTGATTCCTTGCCGTATGGGGATGCTTTGTTGCACTGAGGTTTATCTCTCAAATTTATCACTCTTGACTACATCATTTTATGATGTTTTAACAATTTGACCTCTGCTGACCTCACATGAACTCTGAACCCAACAAATATAACAAAAAAGAAAAATGGAAGTGTCTTGAAAGGAATTCAACTCCAATGGATCTTGGATCTTGAAAATTCTTGGGAAATTTTGCTTTTTGACTTATGGTGCCCCCTGATGACTATCTTGGAAATTCTTAGGAAATTTTGCTTTCTGACCTCTGGTAACCCACGATGACGATGTTGGGAATTCTTGGGAAATTTTGCTTTTTTACCTCTGATAACCCCAGATGACAATCTTGGGAATACTTAGGGTATTTTGCTTTTTGACCTCTGGAAACCCCATTTGATGATGGTGGGAGTTCTTGGGCAAATTTGCTTTCTGACCTTTAGTGACTGCAGATGACAATCTTGGGAATTCTTAGGACATTTTGCTCTTTTACCCTGGAAACCCCATGTAACAATCTTTCAAATTCTTCTGAAATGTTGCTTTGACCCCTGTGACCCCAGATGACAATCTTGGGAATTCTTGGGAAATTTTGCTGTTTTGCCCCTGGTGACCCCAGATGACCCTGACATCCACCAAAAACAAACAGGGTTCTTCCTCTCAACATTACAAATCTACTGTATATACCAAATACGAACTGTCTGTCATTGCTATCTTGAGATATTGTGATTACAAGCCATTCACAAGGTTTTTGCAGTTTAACCTCTGGTGACCTCAGATGACCTCTGATCTCTACTAAAAACAATAGAATTCTTCCTCTCAACATGATGAATCTATATACCAAATATGAAAAGTGTCAGTCATTCCCACCTCGAGATATTGTGATTACGAGCTTTTCGGCTTTTTACTCCGGTGACCCCAAATGACCTTTGACCTTCATCAAAAACAATAAGGTTCTTCCTCTTGACACTAAAAATCTGTATACCACATATGAAAAGTGTCGGTTGTTGCTAACATGAGATATCGTATTTACAAAGTTTTCAGTTTTTGACTTCTAGTGACCTCAAATGACCTTTTACCTCTCCCAAAAACAATAGGCTTCTTCCTCTCAGTATGATGAATCTATATACCAAATATGAAAAGTGTCAGTCATTGCTATCTTGAGATATTGTGTTTACAAGCTTGGCGTCACATACACACACACACACACATACACACACACACACTCAACATTTGTCCACAGACGTTGTCTGTCAATTACTTTCTAGTATGGCCGTGTCAGCAAATCTGATGTCAACAAATTTTCCTCTGATATTCGATCTGCGGAAAAGATCATTGGTATCACACTTCCATCATTAGATTTGATATACTTAGAGAGAGCTAAAAAGAATATGGAAAAAATCATGAAAGATCCGACTCACCCTGCTTATGGTTCTTTTAGTTTCTTACCTTCAAATCGCTGTCTTCGTACTTTTAAGGATACTAAGCGTTTTACAGATAGTTTTTACCCAGCAGCTGTAAAATTGTTTAATCTTAATTAGTTTTTTTTTTTTTATTAGTTTTTATTTTCTGTTGTTGTTTTTATGTGGATGTTTTAGAACCAGAGGTTGAGGAACGATCTGATTTTCGATGTCTTTTACTGTACATTGATTAATAAATTGAAATTGATTGAAACTGACATCACCATCGCATGGATTCCTTGCCTGCCTTCGGCAAGGAATCAAAAACTACGACGCAAAATTTTGAATGGTTGTAAAAAAGAAAATACTATCATGAAAAATTAGAATGAGTTTGTCAGAGAAATGCAAACCCTAATTTACATTACTAAAGGATATTCAAATTAAATATTGTAAAACGGAAAGACCAGTTATTGGTATTCAATACTGTCCTGCAATGGCCAATAAAAAAAAATGAACTTGTCAAACAGCATAGAAAAATTCACTTCAGACGCTAATACTCCACAGATATTACTAGGCCTAGTACTGTACCTCATACTTGAAAGATTGCATAGTTACATTTTAGCGTCATGCATCATTACACGTAGTGTTTATGCAAACCTATAGATTATGACTATGTGTAGAATTTTACTTACAGCCCTCATTTTTAATAAAGTATTAACCCTCTTAGTCCCATGTGTCTGGTCTCCAGGAAGTTTGAATACCTCAAGATTTTGGATATACAGGGTTACCCTTTAAGTGTTGGCTTCAACTACTTTACATGTATGGGGAGAAAGTGTGTCATTTCACTTCCCACATAATTTTGATAGCAAAATATAAGAAACCAGAATGCAAAATGCATTGAGGTTTCGATGAACTCATTTCCATCCAGAACAACAAAGGCTCTGCAATGTTAATGTTCTGAACCATTATCCCCACAAAGTATGAAAAGATGCTATGATATCTACAGTATCTTGAAATACAATGCTGGCAAGGTTTTTAGACATTGATCTCTGGTGACCTGAAATGACCTTTCACTGAACACAAACACATCAATTACAGCATTTTTGTAATAAATATGGTAAATAAACACCAAGTATAAATTTCTTTGAGTTTCAAATCCTAAAATATTCTGTAATGAAACTTTTTAAGATGTTGACATTCAGTGACTTTGGATGACCTTTGACCTCCACCAGTTACAGTAGGGCACTTCAATCAATGTCATGCATTTACTTGGCTAAGTATGGGAAGTATACATGCTTCCTGTCTTAAAATAATTTTGACCTCTGGTGACCAGTGTTAGCGCTAGACTTCAGAATGAAGGAGAGACCTCACTCCTTCAAAAGGAACTTTAGGAGGGGTTTTCATTTTTAAAGGAGGGATTTTATTAATTTGTAGTTTAACCTGAACATATCGGCATGTAATGGATGCCCAAATTTCCCTCACAGAAACTTAAACTTTGTGGGATTTCGGGAGCCAGGTGCGAGAATTGCGCAATCGCACACATTAGCGCGAACACTGCTGGTGACTCAGATGACCTTTGACCCTCATCAAAAATGATACAACACTTTTTCTTAGTCATATAATGTACACTGCATGCTAAGTTAGGAGATTATCCAGCTTCCTACCTTGAGATACTGTAACATATCATTGTAAAAACGTTTTCATAGTTTGACATCTGATGACCTAAGATGACTCTTGACCTCCATCAAAACTGACAGGGTCCTTCCTCTTGATACAATTCATCTAGATGCTACGTATAGGGAGTATCCATGCTTCCTATCTGGCCATGTATCCTGTTAACAAGGTTTTCAGAATTTGACCTCCCATGACCCCTGATGACCACTGACCACCACCAAAATCAATAGTTATCATCGTATACCAAGTATGGCTAGTTTTCATGCTTTCTATCTAGAGAAACTGTGTGAACATGTATTCAGAGTTTGACCTCTGATGACCCCAGTGACCTTTGATCTCTATCAAAAACTATACAGTCCTTCCTCTTGATGCAATATATCCACATGCTAAGTATGGAGATCATCCATTCTTCCTATCTTGAGATAACATGTTAACAAGGTTTTCAGACTTTGACATCTGGTGACCTCACATGACATATGACCTCTACCAAAACAACACGGTTCTTCCTCTCAATATGAGGCATCCATACACCATGTGTGAGAACTGTCAGAGTTTCCCTTCTTGAGATATTGTGCTAATGAGCTAAGCATCACAAACACATAATCACTTACACACATACATATTACATACACACACCATCATGACTGCATAGGTTTCTCTTCCACTGTAACCAAAAATGCTTAATAAACTAATGTTTATATTTATTACTTTTCATGACAAATCATCAGATAACTGTATAGGCTTGTATGACCCAGAGATTTTGTTCCTGAAATATGTGTCTATGGTCACCTGAATGGACACTGCTTCTTTTCACACTATTAAAATATGTGGGTGTGTTGAAGGGAAGCCCTAATGATCTTGAGAGGTACTGTATAGGGAGCTATCGGCAACTGGCTATACAGGTGCCGTTACTGAGGACTATTTCTACCCCAGATTTGGGCCTTTGCACATGTGCAGCTAAAGCTGAGACATCTGAACAAATTTCCGTGACGAATGAACGTGTTAAACAAGCAGGGACTTTCTATGGTGTGGTTGTGGAGTCACTGCCTAGACCTTAGCCTGCATAGCAGCATTCAAGTCTGGGACTCTTTTAAGACTGACCACACAATGTGTATGACAAACTACAAAGAAAGTCAATCAAACTGCGTAACAGCTTATCCTCCTCCAAGATGAAGACTTCCCATTTGCCTAAACTGGGCAGAATAATTCATACTGGAGCATGGTTAAGTTGGTGAAACCTGGAAACCATCAAAATTTTCATTTCATGAAATAGTCAAAATAACCGTGTGGTAGATGATGAATGCTGGGTATGTTCAAGTTCAAATAGAGGAGTATCACACTGAAAAATTCATACACCAAGCCACAAGAAGACACAAATCATGTGACAAACTGAGCTAACCCAATAACCGAAGCGGTAGGCTTTGATTAACGATAGACTAAGGCCTATTCTGCAGGCACTACTGCAGGCTCACTCGGCATGCAAGTTTCTTCCTTGAAGATCTGTTTGGCCATTGAAGTACTACTGTATGTACAGCTCCATGGTTTGGCACAGCAATTGACTTTGAACATAGCCTTCAGGGAAGCCTTCACAACATTGCACAGCAGTTATGCTTTATCTGGATAAATGTACATACTTCATTGGCCTTGGCCTTTTTGTAAAGTGCTTTCCACTGAATTCAATGTTTCGAAATAGCAGGTGTAACCTTCAACATGGTGTCGCAAGTAGTTTGCCATAAGCTTTGCTATATGTACAGTATGTGTGTAGGGATTTCTCAACATGGGTATACCTTATGATCTTCTACTGTACATGTATGTGTAATAGCACCATTGTTATCTGTGCTTTCAAGTTATCAGTGTCCATCAGTTTAATCAATAATGAATGGTGTTATAGGTCATATTTATTGTTCAGTTCTGTGATGTCTATACTGGTGCATGTAATCATGGAAGTATTACCCTGACAGGATAATACTCCCATGATATTATAAGCAATCAGTCAACTAGTGGTCAAGAGTATGCTATGTATACTCTTGAAACCCATACACTTACATGTTGACAAAGTAGAATGTTTGCATGTGCTTATATCATGGCTTGGCAAACAACTAAATAGAACTTGAAGAGTGGTTTTACACTAGCTTCCAGTTTTAGAAGCAATTGCAAAGTTTAACACTGTAGGCTGTAGAGTACACATTTAATATATGCAAACATGAAAATGCAAACATCTAATTGTATATAACCATCAATTTATCGTACATAATTTAAGTTGCACTTACCCTGTGAGACCTTACAGTATGTTCCACTGTTATTTTCCTCACAGATTTACAGTAGGATACTTGACAACAAGAGTGAACATCTTCAAAGGACCATAGATTCATTTTGTGGACGTTGGGAGTTTTCAGATACAGTGCAGTACAGTACATTAACATCAACTGTATCCTAGAGGGACAATTCTACCAAGAAAAACCAATTAGTGTTTGATGAAACCAACAGTGTGCTATGACTTTGCCCATTTTAAGGTTGTCATTCTGCTACGTCTATGTTTAGCAGTTGGATATACAGTAGATTGTAGTCATGAAGTATGAATGGTGCAGTAATGTATGACTTCCTGCAGTTAGTATACTACAGTACAGTAATTCAGCATGATCTGACTAACCAATACATTGTTACAGATGAGATAAAATGTAAAAAACATTTAAGTGAGTTGTAGAATGAAACTGAAATCCTGTATTTCATTTCTCTTCCACTCCTAATTTTGAGGAAATTCACATTCAAAATGTTTCATATCAAAGTGCATGGTCAATGTGTAATGATATTCAAGTGGTAAAATTTCAAGTAATACAGGTCACCTTGATGAATGGTAGTTACCAAAATAACATCATGAACAGCTGTTAGAATTGCATCTAATACATAATCAATGAATCGTCCCATTGTACTAGGAAACCTCCATGACATGAACAAACAAGCGCAACAATGTTGCCGAAGCTCAGCTTTTCCTGTTGACAGCACAGTCAATATTTTGGTTGGGTCTGTAACTCATGTTGTTCATACGTACGTTAGAAAACAAAGAGATAAATATAAACTGAATGCAATGAAATATGTACTGAACTCCCAAAGTCTCTGAAAGACTAAATCTGGTACACAAAGTTAACTTTATATGGCTCAAAATACACTAATGTGTTATAAAATTGTAACATGGAGGTCAATTTTTAAACATTATACTTTTTATCTTTTGTTAACTTTAAATAATATTAAACAAATATATTTTTCATTACAAAGAAAGGAAAAGATAAATTTTTGATCTTTTCCTTAAAAAAAATTAAAAATTCCATTATTCTGTAAAATCTTGCGTGCGTTAGTTTTGACGGACAAATCACATAATTGAACTTACCTTCATCTCAAGTGAGAAATTGGATAAGAATATATATAAGAGACATATATCAGCACTTGATTAAACATTTTAAGATCAAACCCAATCTCTTAAAAACAATACAGACTAATTTTAGCATAACAAAGTATCTCAAATATTGCGTGCGTTAGTTTGACGGACACCTCGTTTACAGTGTGTTAGTTTGACGGACACATATTTTAATTTTATCTTGTTTAAGTAAGAAAGATTGGGAAAAATATATGGAAATCAAAAGAAACTGATTTAAAACTTTCATGACAATGTAAATTTCTGAAAACAGTAATATTGAATACCATATTATGGCACAAAAAGATAATTCATGACTTAACGTGCGTTAGTTTGACGGACACATACAATTTTGCGAGTGTTAGTTGACTGACATATGTTTAAATTTGCCCCTTAAGTAAGAAAAATTGGCCATGAATACAAAGAAAACTACATAAATTGTAGAAACTATGCATTATCATGTAATTACTCTACTTTTATCATATAATTTCCATATGATCAAGCCGAATTCAACATGATGAAGTTGGCATCGTGCGTGCGTTAGTTTTTGACGGACACTACTTTTTTCATCTTTATAACTCAATAATGCTTTCTTTCAACAAAATGACATTGCAACATCCTCAATATCCATTTCCCAGTTCCAGTTTGTGTAAAATAAACTTTGTTACTCACTCTGAGTAAGATCTGCAATATGATTATACGTGCGTTAGTTTTTGACGGACGTTTTGTGAAATAATTTGAAAACCTCATAAATTTGTAATAAACTAAATCTATGCAAAAATGCAACTTAATATATGGAGTAAACAGTATTTTCTAGGAGCTGATCATTGAAAAAAGTTTCAATTAGCCATTTTTTAACCAGAAATTGTGATCTAAAAATTAGTGTGGGGTTTGACGGACACACTAACGCACGTACGGGACAATAAACATTTATTTGTTATATATGATAATCTAACATCAGAATGTCATAAATACAAGTTTTAATATTTACATTATGTGTACTTTTAACCTCCAAGTCATATATGTTGTTTGTGACTAACAATAATTAAATACAGACTATTTTAAAAGACTGTCATAAAATGTTACACATTTTTGGTGTGAAAATGGCTAATTTTCACTACTTTTTTTCACATTTTACCAATTTAGAATTTAAGAAGGTGAGTGAAATTGTGTCTGTTGTCTCTTTGTTGGTCAAACTTGCTTACAAACTTGTAAACAAGTAAATTATACAATTTATATTATTTTTAGAATAAAAAGAAATATGGCCCTTATAGAGTATTATTTTGTAACACATTAGCTTATTTTGAGCCATATACTGCACAGATGCTAGTATACAAATAATGACTGTCAGTGTGCTGCTTTGTAGACCTCATTTGTTTTCCATAATTAGACCCAGATAGTAACTTTCGATAAAGAAATTTTACAAATGGTTAAAGGTCTTAAAAGCGATATTTTGCCCCAAAGATATTACTTGAACTTGTCCAGGGCAAAAGTTCAAATGCGTATTGCCACTATTATTTGGAAAAACCAAAACTGCTCAATTGCTCAATATAAGAGGTAATTTCTTAATTAAATTCTTTACGTGCCCAATTCTGAGTACTCTTTACATACTCCCATTTTCCCCTACAAAATTATTTTACTGCATAACATTTTTATGATTGGGATCTACCAGGTATAAATTGTCAATCGCTTTTAGGACTGGTGAATGTGTCGCAACAGGCCGGAGGGTAACTACAGTTCGTAGAGAGCGTTGGGAAAATATGCACACTTATACTGTACTAAGTCTAAGGCAATTGAAATATCATCTCCCATGGCTTCCCCTTAACAACTTGGTGGGGCTTTCGGCAACCGAGAACAAGACTGGGGCGGTTCCAGCAGTGTCGACGCCCATATGACTGCACCAGGCTCGTAGCCTGACAAGGTACTGAATGGGGGCGAAATGGCTTCCAGGGGCTAACAATTTTTTAAGGGGGCCAAATGTATACAAATGCCATTAAGCCAATGGCAACTTCAAAACTTGCTTGGGGGTGAACAAATTTCAAAGAGGGATTTGCCCCCTTGGCCCGCTTGACTAGAAGCATGAGCTGCACAATTGCAGGCTCCGAGACTGAAATATGGCACACGCCTTCAAAAAGCACGTTTTCCTTTTCAAACCGAAAATTGTTTTTGGAATGTTAGCACAACCGTCAAGCTTAAACCATATGAAGCATTGTATTTTCAATCAACGTGCTATGTTCTTTGTTTAAAAGAAAGGGGTGGGTTCTTCTTTCCTCTTACGACATTTCCTAGACAACATTCACCTTAACTTCAGGCGCGGTTTTACAGAGGGGCTTTGGGGGCTCAAGTCCCCCAAAAGTTCGCTCAAGCCCCCCAAAAAATTTTCAGAGGTTGTGCTATGCTATATTTGCGTGTACTGAGAAAATCAAAATTGCCCAATACACTTGTGCACATCTTGGTCCAGTGGATTTATTTTGTCAAAGGAAACTGTCGTCTGTGTCTCGAAATCACATATTAGGTTCACGATTTCATACAATGGAAGTTGGGTCAGATAAGTAACATAAGTAACATCTATGATAGTATGTACGTACATGTAAATCAAGTTAACGGATTAATCATCTGTTGGAAGTTCAAAACAAGACATTTCGTCGCTGATCTCGTCAAGCTGTACCAGCAGTCCTTTTAAGTCAAATCTACAGGCCGAATCGTTATTCCCATTAATGTGAACAGGTCCAGTTGCTTGTATCTCTCAGTAACATTTGCTACATTCTTCCAAATAAAAAAAAAAATATGCCTGTATATACGTTACATCTATGTCATGGTCAGGGGCGGTGCCACTCAGGGGGAAGGGAGGCCTATCCCCCCTGTAATTTCCAGGAAAAGAGAAAAAGAGTAGCAAAAGAGACGTAAAAGAGAAGAAAAGAGGAGGGCGGGGTAGGCCTATATCTGATCCATATAGTTAATCCAGAGCTTCCAAGAGGCCATATTCCGGTTTCTACCAGCCTTTAGATACGATTTTATAATGCACAAATGAAGCAAGGCAAATTTTCTTAATAGTTTGAGAATATTTCTGTGGACTCCACACACCTGTTTTTGCGTAAAACTTTCCCCGACTAGAAGGCAGTAATGTGTCCAAAAGGGGAATTCAGGAGGTTTGTTGATACATACTGTACCCTTAGACAAAAAAGGCTCCTCTTTCACCTAACCAAAAATATTAAGAATGTTTTGAACCCATATGATCCGAGTCCAAAAATATCCCAAAGACAACACCATTTTTGCATCTAAGCAACCTTCAAGTAACCAAAATTTCTCAAAAGGGGAGGGGGACCCCTCCCCTTAGACCTATCCCCTAGAACAGCCCTCTTTTACCCAACCAAAAATTAGAATTCACGAAGTTATGAACATTTTCCAGCCATATATCAGTCAAAAATGTCCTGAAGACCGCACCATTTTGCATCTTAGCAACCTTAAAGTAACCAAAATTTCTCACAGGAGAGAGGAACACCCCTCCCTTTAGACCTCTCTCCTAGGACCGCCCTCTTTCCCCCAACCAAAAATCAGAATTCACAAAATTATGAACATTTTCCAGCCAAATATATTAGTTAAAAAATAACCCAAAGAGTCTTTGGGTTATTTTTTAACTAATATGCGTGTTTTCGCTTACGAGACAGCATAGATAGCTGCGCAGGTTATAATCATACGTCATCTGTCTGTGTAACCACCAACGTGCGGAGAGTCCATTTTTTTACGAATAATTCTGATTAGAAGAGTTTTTATGCCTGCAGTTGTGCCCGAAGGGATGTTGAATGTTCTTTCTCATCGAACTAAAATATGACAAAACAGAACTTTGCGAACCGCTTAAAAAATTGGAAGCAACGTCATTAAAATGCACTAAATTTCATTATGGATGCTAGTTAGCTTCCTTGAGAATAAACTGCATTTGGATTTCCCAGTTAATGCAATATCATGTAACACCGGCTGGGATTGGCTGGTACATTCCACTTTCTGCGAACATCAAAGTGGCTTTGTGGAGTCCTCCAAATTTCGATCAAAATTTTCCTCGTAACAATTTAAGATGGATGGAAAAATAGAATAAACCAATGATATTGTAGAGAGATAGTTTTTGGCTATGGCAATGATCATACAAAGTTTCCAACTCCCCAACAAAACAAATTTTAGCCCAAAATGCATGGTTCAATCCAGGCCCATAGCCAGGAATTATCATGTAGGGGGGCACCGGCACCAAACGGAGGGGCACCGAAGAAGGATTATGTTTTTAGTTAGTATAGTGCCACCATATGATAACCAGTTTGCGGGTACTACTCCCTGTCTCTTATATTTTGAATTTCTTTTACTAAATGCACAAGTAACATTAGGAGAAGATTAGAGGATCTTATATCCAGGGAACAGTGGTTTCTTTGAAAAATTGAAAACAGCCCCATACAATGGTAAAACCAGGGTAGTCAAAGTTTTTCTGAGTAGCAGGCTACACAGGCTCAAGTAGGCAGCGTACCTGGAAGCACTACCTTGTGCACGTGTAGCGTGCCCGGTGAGTGCAAAGCGGGAAGCCCATACGGGTGGGGTCCAGGGCCTGTCTTAAAGCCCCTGGTGGGCCCAGGGGAAACACTCCGGTGGGGGCCCAGGGGGCAAAGCCCCCGGAAGCTCCTAGGTTTTAGTGTTTCATAAGCCCCTAAAAGACTGTTTTTAGAGGAATATTTTATATATTATTGCTGGTGTTGTCGACATACACTTCCAGCTAAAAAAATGCTGTTCTCCTCCATCTTTCAGTTTAGTTACTCCTCCCCCTGGGTTTAAAATTCCTTGTTCAGTCGATTTTCTATGAACAACTCTCCACAGTGATACAGTAAAAGAACAAGTAGTCCCTGACCTGATGGATGGGTAGGGCAGGATACATCCCCTTAACAAAAGGTACCAATGAATGTAAATTAATCCACTTCCAGGCATTTTTCTCAGGCATTGTACCTGCATTTCAGAATTTTGGTACAGAAATTTACCGATTCTGTGCATTCCTATGGGATCCCCTCCCCTTCTATTGAACATAAATATCACAGCCAATGCTAAGTCCAGGTAGGCTACTAGTACCCAACCCCTGTGGTTTAAAACCCAATACAAGGCATTTGTGTATTCAGAAAGGTTGGGCAGGGTCATAGGGAGAAAAATTTATTCTGTACGTTCCTATGATATCCCACCCACTTCAATAAACCAGAAACATACATTCCATACTAAACCTACATTGTGCTAGTGTGAATGCTTGTTTGAAGGCATTGATATGCTGAAAATAATAGGTTGAATTTGCCCCTTTTCCCCTAACTATGTACACATCTATGATTGAGACTAATGTAAAAATGCTCCTAAGTGTTTATTTTAATTGTATAAACTTCTGACAAGCAAACTCTGCTTAACAATACATAAGAGAACAAGTAAAACACTAAGTAACACGTGAAAAACAAAAACATCAGAAACAGTGGGCACTGTTCTCCTGTGCACCTGTATGAATTCATGAAAATCACTACTTCAGAAATAAAGCTATAGGTAAAGTTCGTAAAGTAGGCCTATACCTGCATATAACACGTTAGGCAATGGCAAAAGTGCAGTGCTACTCTGTGGAAAAATGCCCCGCAAGGAAAACCTCTCGAAGTAAATCATGCGAATATGTTACTGATTGTTATTTGAGAGTCTTTTATACATGTGATATGAATCCTTTTGCCGTTCTTGACCACTTAGGGCTTTTTCTTTTCGATAGTTCCAACGAACGGTCTTGCTCTTGGAATGAGTGCTGCTGTGTACTAAATATATGCAGAGAGCAGTAGTTCAAATGTGCGATCGAACCGTTAATTTTGGGACTGAAATATCCTCATTTGGGCAGTCAAAAAATCCGTGTACATGATCACACATGCTATTAACTATGGCTGAAGGAGTAACGATGGTTTAAATCATCTTTGCAAACTATTTCAAAATGATACGAACAGTTAAAATTTTAATTGAAAGTTCGTCTCTTAATGAGCCCGGCATACTGTGTGTGTGATAATCAAGGATTGCCTGCGTGGCCGATCTTTATTGTAATGACAATGTGAGCATGCAGAATGAACGATGAACTGATTTAACATTAGAATGTAGTCAATGTACCTTTCGCGGGGATTAAATATCTCTCAATGCGACATTAGCACTGCAGTACGTACAAATACGCATATGTAGTCTGCATGTTGAAGGCAGCTGCTCGGTGTAATGTGTAGGCCAACTCTTTGAAGTATCAAAGTTGCATATGCGTGCTATTCTGCAGCCCGCATTTCGGCAGTGACGGTGCGGGAAGTTCTGTTACACGTGCGCGATCTCCGATCATCAATTCTTTTACGGGATTGTAACTGATGTCCCTTTTGGGGGTTGGCAATTATAGAACCGATGATATAGTAAAGTATGTGATCAATTCATGTGCAGATTGTATTTGAAAAAAAAAGAAAAAAGAAAAAGAAAAGGTGGAAGGTTGCAACTAAATTTTTTTGACATCCAGTGAAGAGTAGGCGGCGGCAAATGAGGCTGTAGGCGGCGATTTACCGCCGGTGACTGGCTACTTTTGACTACCCTGTAAAACTGCTCTAGAAAAGCTTCAAAATGAAGGTTGTCAGAAGCTGCTTTTAGCTCCAGGGAGGAAAAGCTTATTTTCAAGCCCTGCTTACGGTAACACTAGATGTAGGCTACACTGGGTAAATTTTTTCTAAAAATGGGAGTACGCTTATTTATGACAGAGTCTGAGTTGTTGTCATTTCGTACTGGAGTTTCTTCACTGTCATACATGCTTATTTGTTGGCCATAGTGCGCCTTTTTCTACATTTTGTATACAGTGACCTACTCAAGGTACCGACCAACACAGGTACACTCACTATACGATATATAGTCATATATCATCACCAGAAGTCCATATCGCGATATGCGATATGAAATATCTTTATCACAAGATGACTATATAAAAATAATAAAAATTTTGGGAGGACTGAAATTTTGATTTAAATTTTGAAGATGAAACAGTGTTTGTAATTGTCTGTATTCATTCATTGATTTCGTCCTTCTTTAGCACATCCTAGTAACGAGATTTAGGCCTAGGCTACCAGTTTGATACAATATTTAATAAACAAAACAGGATAACTGGTAAATATCAAAATTTTTGGACATTTCTAGGACACTTGGCCTAGGCTTAGTGTAAGATTCTTAGAATGAAGGGTCTGAAAACATAGGCTATTAGCCTAAAGATTGTTAAGATCAACAAACGTTATCTAACGTTAGGCTTAACTTTAGGCCCTATATGATGGCACAAGGCCACTCTAAGAAAGTTTTCGTTTTTAAAAACAAGACAAAAGAATGTGAATCTGTTTGTACCTGAAAAAGTTTTGGCGGACTTGACTTTAATTGAGAGCTATAAATCTTTACCACAGATTTTTCCTTTCAAGAGATACCATTACGACAAGTTCAGAGATTCCAGCTCAAGCCTAAAATCAGAAGTAACCTAATAAGGCCAGCGGGCGCTGTTTACAATTTTTGTACAGAGCTGTATGTACAGGTTCAGTGCACAGGCATTCGAAACATTTACGCATATATACTACACACTATATATATATATATAATAAGACAAGGTAGGACATTTCGATAGGAGAAGACTTCGGCCCAGTGACTGCACTGCCACCCAGTGCTTCCACACTCTAAATCATTTTTCCTGAAATGGAATCTAAAATTACCTGAAATCGGCCATTTCAGGAAAAATGATTTTAAAGTGTGGAAGCACTGGCTGTGCGACTGGGCCGATGCTCTTACTTAGTTTTTATTCTTATTTTTATTTTATTTTGTCACCTTTTTATACTGTTCAGAATTTATCTTTTGCACAAAGTTGCATCCGAAGAGGTGTTGGATATTCTGCTGGAACAGATGACATGATCGACCAAGTCTTTTGAGGTTCACAGTAAGAGTAGAGTGTAAAAATTGGCCAACATTCGTGCTTCATCCTGAGAAATGTCCTACCTTGTCTTATTATATATATATAGTGTGTAGTATATGTACGTAGTGTTTCGAACGCCTGTGGTTCAGTGAAGGGAGTTTGTGCGTTCAATTTGAGCTGCATATCTTAGCATGCAAGTGCTTGAAAAACAGTTCACGCGCATTAGCAAGGGAGTTTGCTATATGCGCGTGCTGCATCAAAGATTGACGCACTGATTGTGACAGCAGTTTTGACGTGCTTTGTTGACTGTATCCATGCACGACATTCGAAAGTGGCCTTATTACTAGGTCATGTCACTATATAGGCTAAATATGAATCCGAGAAAGATTAAGACCAGTCCTAAAAAGATACTGTAGCCCAGTTTTGTACATGACATGCTGTTTATTGCTGACCTATTATGGGAAGCCACAAAGCAACCCAAACACTAGGTCAGCAGACTGCGGACTAGGGTAGCCTAGGCCCATGCCATAATGAAACAATTTAAGCTAGGCCTAGTCAGTCCTTTGCTAAGACTGAAAAAGATACCTGGATTAGCCTTCTGAAAACCGTTATTCCAGTAGCCTAGTAAGGGTGGCTCGAGTTGGTAAATACGGACTAGACCTGAAATACTGCAAGAATAATCATTGAGAATGATGGCCTGTATGCCCTGGTTAACGTTAGTCCTTAAATAATATTAATAATAATAACGTTAGGCCTTGCACTTCCAACAGTTAATAACGTTATGCAGACTTATGCTTCGCCACAGGTTAATGAACCCTCGTAACTAATATTCATAACATGAATGTGAAGCTTTAAAACACTCTTGTGTGCACGGTAATGTTATCAACAATACTGAAATGTCATCTCTGTAAATCGAGCATCATGATGGCAAAATCCTGCACCTGAACGCTACAAAATACTCGGCTAAATATAGGGTGGTCTTTTTGTAAAATCTACATGCATAGCTTCGCCTCGTGAAATGCCCTTGAAAAAATAGAAAGGCTGTAGAAGATTGCAAATTGGGCTACATCTCAAGGCACGTAAATTTTGATGAAATCCGCAAGAAAGTACTTACCGAAGAACACTGCCAAATGTAAAACAAGGACCGAAAAACAGCATTTTATAAAATCCCTCGCCATCAGTAGGGTGTAACATGGTGTAATTTCCAGTCAAAAAATGTTCCGAAGTGTACTGTGGTCACGACCATCGCATTGGATTCTACCAGTTCCAGTTCCAAATAATACAACGGCAGTCAGTACAGTTAGCACAATGACCACATCAACCGTAGCTACAATGTGTAACGTACGTGCGTACATGTGTACTGTACATCATCCATACGAGGGGATCTCAGTTCAAAGAGGTGTTCGTACGTTATTTGTACGTGGGCAGTCCATAAAGACAGAACTGACCCTTCGGCTAATAAATCGCTTCTCACCACATACGATTAAATCGCTAAGTAGAGAGATTTCCTTCCGTTGTGTTCAGTGTTGACCATTCTTTTTAGCTTGTACATAATAATCTGCATGATGAGTAATCACGTTCATGTACTGTTTTAGTTTACTACCCCTTCTACATTGTGTGTATGTAACAACCAATTGTGAAAGTGTTCAATAGACGAATGACAATCGGCGATATACCGTTGTCGTAGAATATAACGGTAGTCATATTTACATGATGAGGAGAGACTGTGACCCTGTACTGAGAAGTTGAATATCAACCGCTGTTGAGGTATGCGGACTTTCTCCCCAGGCCAGGTGTAGGGCTTTTAGCATGCCTTTGTCAGGATAAACTAAATTTGTTATGACACAAAGTGATTGCAGGCTTTATCGTTCATGATGTTGGGGTGCTGTTTTATAGTGCATGCTTCGTAGGATGATTCCCTTTGTATTGCCTGAATAGCTACGCATCGCTGCTATAGGCCTGGTGGCTACACTGAATACCTGAATACCATGATTGTGCAGTATCTGCTGTTTTCAGTCCAGTAGGAACGGGGCGGCCCATGGGCGGCGATCACGGGGGGGGGGGGGGAGACATGTACCCCCAATATTTTTAGTGGTGGGGTGGGGAGTGGGGACATATCAAATATTTTTAGTGGTGGAGACATAATATCAAATGTCCCGCCCTCCCAATATTTAGAGGTATGCAGAAAAATAAATGTCACACACATTTTCGATATGAATAATTGCGATATTAGACTACAGTATTAATGGCAGCTGGGGAGAACTTTAGGTCAGAAATAAGTGATCTGTGTCCTCTAGAATGCACCAAATTGCTTGTCTTCCAGGGCCGGCTTCGCCCCTGGACCCAAACAGGGGACCTATGATCAGGCCCGTAGCTAGAGAGTGTTCTGATTACATGTGATGTTACGGCTTCGTATGCATACCTTAGGCAATGAACTATAGGTTTGTTTCTGCACAAGGAGGAGTTCTAGACCAAGACTGATTGGGATTGGTTAGGAGTAACTTAGTTGGGAAAATTGCAGCTTTCTGGGACAAGGAGGGGCAGATTGTTTATAAAAACTCAAATTTTTAAAATTTTCGCAGCAACAAACAAATATTTTCAATTTTTCTCTAACACAATCCCAAATTTTTCGGCGCGCTTTGCGTGCACAACGGCGTTTCTGTTTGGCTTCCTTTTGGCACCCGTCGCTTCTGGCAGGACTTCATATTTTATCGTACGGATTAAGGCTCCCCGACGAAACTGGAAAATTTCCCCTACGGGGGGCAGCCTTCCCGGACTTGGGCCATGGCTCCCGCCTCCAGCTTGCGTCACCCCTGTTAGGACGCAAACAATTTCGAGGGCCTAGAAAACATCTAGGGGCCAGGCCCCGCCCCCCCCCCCCATAGCTACGCGTCTGCAATACCATTCCATTTTCGACCAAAAATAGTACTGATCCCAAGTTGATTTTTGCAAGAGGTGGGTGACGTTGGGTCTTTTATATCGAATGGAATGACCTGTCACAACATGCTCAAGAAGCCCTTAGCCCTTCCAGTCAAAACTGAAGGGCCGAAGTATAATTCCGCCCCACCTTTTAGGGAAGAAAACCCCATTCGCCTCACTCTGTGAAGTGTGAAATATATCAAACTCTTTCGCTTACACTTCTCTATGACCCGACGTTTATATCCTTGTTAACATTCCCATATGGGATCCTTAGGGGCCCCATATGTGCCAGCATATAGGGTCCATATGAGTTTGCGCCCAATATTCATAAGGGACCCATATGGGCCAGCCCATATAACCCATATGGGATAATTCTGGGGCTCATGTGGGCAACCGCCCCATATATGGGCCAGCCCATATGACCCGTATGAGTCATATGGGCATGTGGGCTGGCCCATATGGGCCCATATAGGTCTGCTACCTGGGATGTTCTGACACACCTAATTACCCTAAGACCCTCATCCTAACCTTATCCTATAACACTGATCTCAATGTAGACTTGTCGGGATTGGCCTATAGAGACTTCAGAACGAAGAGATGTCGGTCGGAACAGAAAGCAGTTCCCACCTTTTCAATAAAATATCACACCTTTTCAATAAATGTACTTCAAAACCTGCACATTGAGTGTAGCATCAAATTGCATAAGGCCTTAAATATTCAAATATTTTCCACCGGAGGAGGACCTTTCCCCCTAATTAGACCGAGGACGGCGATTTAAAAAGTACCGCCCTAGCCACACTCCAACCTGAGAATAGTTTTCCACGCCTATATGGATATGAATAATGCACATGTTACGGTACTCTTTTCCTATCATCGTTCGCAAATTACCAGTATTTCTTTCTCGATCCCGGCTGAACGGGAACTTCCATTTTTTAAACTGTATACTTGGGTTGGCGCCAGGATTTACAGACAGAGCTGACAGGCTTCCCAACCTGGAGGGGGTGGACCCGAAGCTCCTACATGAGCGACGGGTTACGGGAACGACGGTGCAGGGGGCGGGGTTAGGATTCGATTTGAAGAAAACCTTTGCACTATATGACTACCATTCCACTGCAGGGCATAGACCTCTTTTACATAATAGGCCTGTTCGTATAGGCCTACTTGGAGTGCCGAGTTGCTTGCTGATTTCGTATTTTTTCCAGGAAATCTGAATTGTGGAACTTTGCGCGCTAAAAATTTCGGGTACATAGACCTATAAACAATATATACTCAGGTAATATTCCTATATGGGTTCCTTAGGGGCCATATGGGCCAACAACATACGGGGCCTATATGCGTTTGCACCCAAGATTCATAAGGGGTCAGTTCTGGGGTGGGCAACGGGTAATTGGTGTCCTGTTTCAACTGCTCTGTTGGCACCTGCTAAAACCTGACACAAAAAAGCCTACCTGTTACTTGGCTGGAATTTTCTCCTGGGTGATGATCATCTAAAGGATACGTCCATCATGTAAAAATACACGATGATGTACTTAACTCAATACGATCATGATGTATACTTACACGATCATGTAATAAAAGTACATGTTCACCATGTAAAAATGCACGATGATCATGTAAATAGTTACGATGTACATCTTAAAGTACACGCTGTACATTTTAAAACTTAAGTTCATCATGTTATTAATTCCTTCCGGCGTACCATACTTTGTGAGATTTTTGGCGAGCTTCACGAGGGCCGCCTCATTTTTTCCCACGAGGTAATGGGCAAATTTCATTTTCAAAATTTTTCAAATTTGCTTCTAAATCATGGTTAGGGTCGTAATTGGGGTAAGGATCACGAAAATTGAGGTTATTTGGTCTGTTCTTTCATAATCCGGTGTCAGAATTACAATAACAGGGTCGAAAAGCTGTCATTTTGGAACTAGGGGCGTGGCCTATTTCCAAGAAGCTGATTGGTCCATTGGCATGGTTTGCCCATAACCTCGTGGCAAAAAAATTGCGCACTCGGGCCAAAAAACTCATGGCAAGTGATGTAGGCTACTACTTAAAGTACACGACGATGTACCGTACTCATTGCATACGGTTGATGTACTAAATATATACGATCATATAGTAAAAGTTTAGGCCTACGATCATTTTGTTAAAATACACGATGATGATGGAAACTGTGATGATACGTAAAAACTTACTATATACACATAGGCGTAGGAGGCGGGGGCTTTTCGGGCACCTACTGAAAGGAAAATAATGCAATGATGTAGCTATAATGGTAATCAATAGTTTAAAAACTTCCTTGGTAATTAAAAAGTTCTGATTTGAATTGCACCAGCACCTATACATTCGGTGTTAATTCACCAGTGTGTTTTTAATGGTTAAACTTATATTATGGTTATCAGTGGTGTATTTGGGGGGGGGGGAGCAGTTGGGCCGTGCCCCCTCACTGTTGCCGATCTTTTGAGTACCTAAAATACGTACATTTTTAACACAAATTTTACTTCAAAGTTAGCATATGTGGCACCAGATTGCATGTAAGGACACCTAACTTTTCAAAAATATTCAAAGGGGAGGGTATCCCCTCCCCTTAGACCCCTCCCCTTAGACCCCTTCCCCAGGCCGGCCATCACAAACGTACTGCATTCCCCCACCCCCATGACAGAAATCCGGCTACGCCACCGACTATTATTGTAAGGACTTCCCCCAAAATTATAACCAATAGCCCATGGAAGGGTTGTAACACGGCAAATTATTGTATGCAATTGGCATGCGCATGCAGTGTGATAAACGATGCATACCTATATGATATGTACTTTAACATGTTGAACGCGCGTGGAGCGCGAGGAAATTTTTGGTTATAGTTTTTGGGTAAGTCGTTACACCCCCACCCCCATCAACTTGGGCTCCTACGCCCATGGATGTAATTGTAAAACTATACGATGCACACCTGGGAACATTCAGCGAATGTGAGAGGTGGTTTTAGTACATTGTCAATAAACATAAGTTTGGTCGCAAGAGGTGGAGCAGACGTTCATTTACATCGCCCACAAACACTTTCATCTTTAGCAACGAACATGATGATCATCCAGCCTCAGGGCCCCTGGTGGGGTCCAGGGGCAGAGCCCCCGAAAGCCGTGGAGTATTTACGAAGTTATAGGCATTAAAATGATGCATTTTAGCTTCAACTTCAAATGACATAAGGTGGGCACTTAACAGATCACCAAAATCACAATTTGACTTTTTTCAATTATATTCTTACTCCGTAAGACTAACAGTCGGCCGGGATCGATAATGCAGAGAACTTGAGGAAGGAGTGGAGAATGGATTTCCGGGTTTCCGGTGGCTTTGTAATAATAATTTTAAAATTGTGAGATCTGGAATTTAGAGTGGGTGTGCGCGAAGCGCACTGAAAACAAATCGTATTTTTAGACTTTTTAGCCATATGAGTAATAGAAAAGCTAAGAAAAGTATCCTCAAGGAGAGGACTCTTGCCCCTCCCTTCGCTGGGCGCCTGTCCCATAATACGATACCGGAAATGCAGCGGCGTAGAAAGATGTTTGATATAGGGGGCAGACCAGATGCGATTTCTCGACCTTGATACCCCTTCCCACACTAAAACATCATATTTGCTCATTATAGGCCTAATTTTCCGATTTTAATTTAAGCAAAATAAAAATATTCAAAGAAAAAGGAAATAACTACGACATCAACACCATGTAGCCTTGGTGTAGCTAAGATTTTTTTGTTTGGGAGGCTCTGGAGGACTGGAGTTATTTTTTTTGGGGGGGGGGGGACTCCTGTTTACTATTAAAGCAGAGCGCCACCATAGGTTGGTGCGGAGCGTACCAAGAAAATTTGAGATTGAATACATCCCAGATCGCCGGAAATGGCACTTGCCAGGCTTGATAGCAGCCATGAAGATGTGCAATTTGTGTGAAAAAATGTAAAGCTTGATTTGATTTTATTCTAAAACACATTTCTGTGAGGACGGATTAGCTGAGCTGGCCGAACTTAGGGTCCGAGGATTGCAAGTTTGAATCCCATTTATTATTTAAGTGGAACGCCACCATAGATTTGCACGGAGCAAACCGAGAAAATTTGAGATTTTAACACATCCCAGATCGCCGGAAATGGCACTTGCCAGGCTTGATAAACTGAAAACCTAAACTAGTCAGGATGGTGTCTTTAGGTTTTCAGTGTAGCAGCCATCAAGATGTGCAATTGTTGTGAAAATTTTTTAAAGGTTGATTTGAATTTGTTCTAAAACACATTAAGCTGGTCACAATCTATCCGACTTTATTCAAAATTATTCAGAGTATAGTTAGCCCCATGGATTTTGGTGGATTGATTGGAATGGAGATTTTCCACAGCCAGAGTCTACTATTATTAAGTTGGTGGCGCCAAGATTTGCCCGACGGGGCCACCGACCCAATGCAGTCGGGTATATAAGTGGGATTTGAAGAAAACCTGTGTACTAGACCATTTCATTCGGGGCATATATTGCACAAAATTTGTACATACTAGAGAAGCATAGTTCCGCGTTGATTAAATGTTTTCCCCGGAATCTAAGCTGCAAAAATTGCAAAGCGCGCGAAAATTTTTTGGTAAGTTTTCACAAAAAACATATATAAACATTAGAACAAAAAAGAAAGAAAATCTGTAGGGGTTCTAGACCGTATACGGTATGAGATAATATGCAATGTATCGAAACTACCTTACCTATGCGATGAAATAGCCAAATATAGTTGGTGAGTCCCTCACCAACTGACAGTACCACTTGACACACACAAGAGAACAGTTTGTTACTAGGCTTTGCGATATGGGATGAAATTTGCGACCTTTACGTAAAGTGTGTACTTTTCCTACATGTTACTTGGTAAGGTGGAAAGGACTTGCGCTATCTAATGATAAAATTTTGCTTTAAAAATTTCGGGGGGGGGGGACTTCTCCCTCCGCTGCGTAAGGTCATGGGGAATTGGTGGTTTTAATGATGATAATGGAAGTTTGTATGAAGCTATGACCAACGAGCTGTTCGACAGGGCGGGAAGCAACGCCGAATCACGAAACAATACAAACGGGTGCGCGAGAAGCGCGAAGAAGATAACAGCGTTAGTCATTTAATTGTACACTATTGTTTTTCTTTAGTTTTAAATGCAGAATTTACAAAGAAAACTTTCCCACTTTCCCCAAGTGCCTTTTCTTTCCATAGAGTAAGATATAGGAATCTATATCCTGCTCTACGGTTTTTTCTTCACGTTTCATTTTTGTCGATGGTCTGGGACAAGTCCCCCTCAACATTTTTATTAGTGTGAAAATAAGGTATAGTGTTGATTTGGAAGGTTATAGAGTATATAATACTTTAAAATCAATGAAATGTTTTATGGGTAGTTCTTACATGGATATGGCCAAGGGCACCGGCAGGTAACGTGCCAGGGAAATAATTTTTATTAGAGGCTGCATCTTGAGAAGTTGTGGCCAGCGAAGCCTTTAACCGCAAGCGCCAAAGGCGTTACGCCGGAGGCTGTGGACTGAGGGTTCTCCCCCAGTAATTTTTCGTAAATTTGAGGGCTTTTGAGAAAATCCCGTTTCCCCCGGGTGTAGTTTGAAATGTCAATTAAATATTTTTCTTATGATGACCGCAAATTTAAGATAGTAACCGTCACTCCATTTGCTGAGGATGGTAGTTGCATGGTGGGGAAAGAGAATAGCGGTAGGAGTAGCGAGGGTTTTTGGAAATAGTAATTTACTAAAGCTGTACTACAGGAAATAATAACTAGGCAATTCTACCAAAGATTTCCTACGCACAGCAGTAGTAAATAAGACAATCAATTTATATTAGGCTCATGCGAAGCATGCCGAAAAATTTGTCGAGCATTGCGATGATTCCCTATACATGGGTAGGGTTAGGGATTTCGTTTGCAAGGACCAGGATACATTTAATGACGTACATTAGTACTTTCATTGACCCTTACTTCAGAGGTTCAAGTCACAATAGTGTGGGGTGTAGGAGACGCCCATACTTTGAAAGAAATTTAACGGCGCCAGACAAAATTTTCAATTGTATTAGTCAGTTTTCTCTGGGGTGCGCGCGAAGCGCTCAGAGAAAAATCTTCCTAGCATTTTTGTGGTATTTGATAGTAATGTTTTCCTTCATTTAACATTGCAAAATTTAACCATAATAGGCTATTCTCTTATAGTTTCTCTGGTCTGGCTTCCTTTCGCTCACTTTTTTAATTATTTTTATTTACTTTTAAGCTCTGGAAAAAGGTGGGGGCAAGTGCCCCCTTGCCACCCTGTAAACCCGCTTATGAAGTACAAAACCCTAAGGTGCTTGAAGCCCACCGAAAATTTTGGTCTATTGAAACACTCTCCTGTTTGGGAGCAAAAACAGTTAAATAGTCGGGGGACTGCATTATTTAATCTTACGGACTAAGGTTCCCCGACGAAATTGGAAGCATTGCCCAAAATTCCCAGACGGGGGACAACCTTCCCTCTGGGGGCATGCCCCTGCACCCATCTGGCGCCACCACTCATAGGCAGGGTGACCCCAGAGTCAGGTGCTTAGTCAGTTCAGTCGGTGGGGGGAGTTATGTCCGATTTCCGATTTTGGCCGTACGCAGAAATTTTTCGGAAAGAGGGAGTTGACAGGCTAAGCAGAGGGCCACCATCAGTTGTCACTTAGTCCACCAAGCAAAAAAAAAAATAAGAAACAAAGGCCAGAAACGATTTCCCTCTTCGTTCCTTACGAGTTGCATCTGAACAATATTTCTGCATTTTTGATAACCAAAGATGTCAGAGATCGATGTCAGGGCTGAAAAAGTTTCTTTTCCAGGAAGGAAGTTGAAGTTTTCACAATTTCATCCTTATTTTCATGTACAAAGAGGGGAAACATCCATCCAATTGCCAAATTTTCTTCCAAACACCCAAATTTCATAGGGAGTTGCTTCACAGCTCTCTAACTATTTCCACCTACGATCGATGTGAAAAAAATTCACTTTGCGGTTTTCTTGGGGCAACGATAACGATCGCCTTTTGAGTATATCTCGTCAACAAGGCCTCAAAAATAGCGCGATTAGATCCTGTTAATTGAAAACAATTTCAATAATACAACGAATATGAAAAAGTATAGAAAATAGAGTAGACAATCAAGACAAGTGCTGCAGAGTCTCTACTTTGGTAGAAAGAAAGGTAGGGATTTCTGTTTTAACTCAGAAGCAGATTTGAAAACTAAGCTAAACACGTTTACGGAAATTTTAAGGGGCCCTATAAAGTCAGAATCTCGGGGGCCAGTAACCTACAGGTTGCCTCGATTGGGTAAATCCGGCCATGTTGAAGGGATGAGCTCAATCTGTGATGTAGATGTTGCAGCAAATGAATTCAAGTAATCATTACGTAAAAATGTTGGAAACGGAAGGTATTTTATTCCACGTTTAGCCTCATATCCTTCTGCTATGGAAAAAGATTTGATTGTTGAAGTGTCAAATGCATGCAAGCCCTGTCTTATTACAGCCGCTCTCCATGCTCTAAATTCCAGGGGCCATGATGTTACACACATTTGAAAACATCATGGACAGCCGACTCGGACTTTGATATGAGGGCTTTCATAGGCGTAGAAAGGTATTCTCGACTGGGGGTGAACGTTGTTTTGGACCGCTGTCCTGTGTTCCCCTCCCCCTTCACCCTTTGGAAAATTTTTGAATACTTGAAGGTCCATAGATGCAATTTCGTACAAAATATGGGCAAACTGTAGGGAAAGTTGCTGCAAATTTTTGACATTTTTACAGAGAAAGCAAATAAGGGATTTTCGTCCTTGGATCATGAGGGGCGGAAAATACTTCCACCCCATCACATTTTGACTGGGGGCTAAAGTCCCCCAGCCCCTCGGCAGCTTCCTACTCCTATGAGGGCTTTTGTAGACCTTGAACAAGGATCCAGAGGGCCGACACAAAACAGGCCAAATTTTAAGTGTTTAAGTTAATAATAAAACAATGGTTTTGTGTTTCGTTAAATACAGCCTTAGCAGGATATTTGGAGGTGGGGGGTGACTTCGAGCTTGAGAAATGTCGAGTATAGCGGCCTGTGAAAGAGTTAGCACAGCATCTACAGCCCGGGCCTCCCAACACCCTTACACCCTTCCTCCCTTGATACTCGCTTTAATGCAAAATGTTTCGTTAGGTTAAAGCTACCCATAACAGAACAGCCGACAAGCTGGCCGTCAGTAGATATTTAAATTATCATACCATTACGGTAAAGATTTTAGAAGGACGTCTTAGCATTCACGAAAACTTCAGAAAGCGCGTACGTGTACCAGCAATTACTCTTCCGTTGATTCGCGTAAACTTAATTTTGGTCCGGTTGAAGGTCTTTGAAAGGTTGTAGCATCTTGAAGTCACAAGTACTAGTAAAGCTAACAACTCTACAGCGCCCGAAGGGCGCCAGAAATGTTGCAGTGTTCGAGTTGGAGGATTTGTGCTCTTGAGACCAGGGAAAGTCAGGGAGACTGATCGTCATCAGGACAAAGGTGACACCAGATGGTGGTCGGTACCATGCCCCTCGTCGAGGACGGATCCCGCCACTGTCGTTTATATTTGTGAGGGTAGTCGGGAAATATTAAATGAAGTAGTCCACAATATAGCCAGTATCCCCTTGTAGTTTACTTGATATTTTGGTTCAAACGAGGGCAGATCCAGCAGTAAACATGGGTGTAGATCATGGGAGGCGGGGGACGCTTCCCCCTCAATTTTTTGGAAGGGTGGATATCTCCAATAAGTCCCCTACTTTTTCAAAAAGGTATGAAAACTAAAACTGTCATGAATCATAATATAACGTTGATTAAGGATTGACACTACATTTTTGAAGCTAAATTGCGGCCAAACATAACACCGTTTGCCATAAAGACACCTTCTAATTTTCTTTTTCTTTCAAAAGGGAGGGGACACCCCTCTCCTTGAACCCGTCCCACCGGAAGGCGATTCGCAAATGATGAAAAGTCACCACGCTTTGGTAATAAATCCCAATATTTTTCCAATTTCAAGCCTAAAAACCCAAAATGCGCGCCGAAAATTTTGAATTTTGCGCTCGAAGATCTTACGGTAACCCGTCGCCCTTGTCGGCGCTTCAGGCTGCAGTCCTACGTAGGGAAGTGTGGACCTCTGCCACGCAAATGTTGGCGCTACTCCGGCTGGAGTCGGGATTACACATTTTATCGTAACTACTATCCCTATCCCGACTACATGTTTTCCGAAGAAATTGGAAAATTTTGCGACCGGCAAGACCACGGCTTTCCTGGGCTATCCCCACTTCCCCCGAGCCTCCCCCACCCCTATTGATGTCATTTATAGGTTAAACTACGAAACATTTACAGGCCGCCATGCTAGAATTAACATTAATAGGGGAAAATGTGTAACATTTGAAAATATTGAAACAACATCATTTGAGCGTGTTTCAGGCAATTTAAAGTACGGTACCAATATTTAAGGATGCAGGTGAAAAGGGGGTGTTCACTCCAGCTGCCGAACCCCCCTCCCCTTACACCCCTCACTTTTACCTATATATCGTACAGCTTTACACTAGATTATTTATATTCATTATAGCGTGTCTGATTCTCAGCATTGTCGTGGCTCAGCTGGTATAGCGCTCGACTCCAACTGTTAAGTACGGGAGTTCAAGTCCTCCCGGAGACTGGGCTAGTGAGTTTTTCTCGTTTTGTGGTTTTCATGCTGGGGAACTGTCGACTTTTTACAGTTGCTTTTTCTTTCATATCTTCCTTCTTGTAGCTTTAACAGGCTTCTCTGCTTTTCTAAGTTTTCTTTTCTTAATAAGGTTTCGTTTTGTTAACCATATCTTACTGTAAATTTCCAAATCTCTCCACTACACGCTATTGCATGTAGCCTACATCATCAAGTCGTGTAACCCCCCCCCCCCTCCACACAGCACTTTTTTCGGTTGCAATTACTAATAGTTTGATGAATTTTTTCCCATTCTTAGATGAAACAGATTCAATATTTCATGTAATTAGCATTTGATACGAAAGGTATCAATAAAGACAGGGCTCCCGGCTACGTATGTAGCCAGGAGACCTGTCTTTATTGATACCAAATTTGCCTTCCTTCCCAAAGCGACCCTTATTTCTAATGGAAATCGATTCTACGATGAATATTCATAAATTACAGACTTAAAAAAAGCTTTTCTTGTATGTCAACTATGGATTAAGTTTCTTAGGGGTAGGCCAAAGCATCTGCGAACAATACGTGACCATTGTCCACGTTTCACGGTGCGATGATTTGTAAAAGAAGACAGCGGTTCCGTTAAACTTGCCGTTTTAAGGGGGCGCTCCACTATTACATAAAATTGCACTTTGGCTGGAGGGTGAACCCTCTACATGTAGTCCGTAAAAATTTGTTTGGGTTGATTTTTCACCCCGTTATGAGAGGGCAGTGAATCCTTTGTTACATGTATTTGGTAGTGATTGACTTGGAGATAATGCTGTCAAAGAATGGTTGAAATTAATTCCATCTGAGCCGATTGTTTTGGAAAGATAGCGGACCTATCTCATATACTGATGAGTGACAAGGGGTGGGGGCGGATCACAAGTTTTTTATTCATACGCCTGTAGCTCAAAAAGTCAATGGTCATGCTACGAAAAAATTTTATGTACCAGTAACACCAACTCGTGAGCTTTGCGTTGATGGGTCACACGCCGGGGCGTTGAAAACTTTGACAAGGAATGAGAGGCAGCGTAACAAGGCCCGTTCTAGTGTGTAAGTCAATGGCAACAATTAATGGTGGAGGGCCAACTTAAGAATCGTATAATTATGGTAGCATACTACTGATTCAAGGGGAATCCCTGCGGAGGATATTACCCAACGAAGTTAACACCTTGGAAAAAATTGGGGGGGGGGGGGAGGGGGAGATGGACAGTATAGACCATGTTGCTGAAGTGATGTATACAATTTGTGATGTGTATACGGTAGGAAAGAAATTGAAGTGCTCAACATATTCAGGCACCTTTTTGCAACGTATGCTTCTGAGATGCAAAATGGCTTCTGAATGAAGTTCATTCAAGTTAAACACAGGAAGAACCACCCTATGATACGGGCTCTCGTAGCTCAAAATCTCAGAGGTCATGGTACACAGATCTGAAATCATTGTGACAGGCCTACTCGTGAGCTTTCATATGAGGGGTAGCTTGTGCCCGTTGAAAACTTCTACACGGGCCCAGAGGCCACGAAACGGACCAGAATTAGTGTGTAAGTCAATGGAGGAATAATCAGTAGTGTGCTAGCATAGTAATAGTCGGATAACATTAATTCAAGAAATTTCCTCCGCCGCACGAAAATATTACCTGACAAATTTGGTTCCTAACATTTCTGGATGGTGCATTGTAAACCATGTTGTTGAAGGGATGAGCACAACCTGTGACGTGGATGTTGTAGCAAATGAATCTAAGTACTCATTGCGCAAAACTGTTGGAATCTGAAGGTATTTTAGGCAACGTTTTGCCTATCCTTCCGCTAAGGAAAAAGGTTGTTGATAAGTGAAGTGTCGAATGGTAAGCCCTATCTTATGACAGACCCTCTCGATGCTGAAAATTTCAATGATTATGATGTTACTGACATTTCAAAACACTATGGACAGCCGACTCGGAAGCTTTGGTATGACGGTGGGTTAGCTTGTGCCCGTTGAAACTTCTGCAAGGGTCAAGAGGCACGAAGCGGATCAAATTTTAAGTGCTAAGGTTAATAATAAAGGAATGGTTTCGAGTTCGTTACATACAGCCTTGTAGATCCGCGTATTCGGGACCATTTAATTGAGGGTGTGGGGGGGGGGGGTGATTTCACGTTTGACAAATGCCGAAATTAGCTGCCTGTGGAAGAGTGCAGTAAAGTATCTTCAACCCGGGGCGCCCTCCACCTCCCTCACTTGATACGCATTTGAATGCAAAAGGTTTCTTCATGTTTATCACAGAACAGCCGAAAAGCAGGTCGTCGGTAGGTATTTAAATTACCATATCATTACGGTAAGAATGTTGGAAGGAAGTCTTAACATTTATTAAACTTCAGAGAGCGCATACCTGTACCAGCAATCTTTCTTCCACTGATTTGTGTATACTTGATTTTGGTCCGTTAGAAGGTCTTTGAAAAGTTGTAGCATGTTTAAGTCGCAAGGACGCCGAAAATGTTGCAGCGTTTGAGTTGGGGGATTTATGCTCTTGAGACCAAGGGAAGTCAGAAAGCCAGGGAGACTGATCGTCGTCGGGACAGCTAGTGGTGACACCAAGTGGTGGTCGGTACCATGCCCCTCGTCGAGGACAGATCCCACCACTCGGTCGTTTATATTTCTCAGGGTTGTCGGGAAATGTTAAAATATGAAGTAGTCCACAATATAGCCAGTCGCCCCTTGTTGTTTTCTTGATATTTTGATTTAAATGAGGGCAGATCCTGTAATAAATCGCCCAGTTTTTCCAATTTCACTCCTAAAAAACCCAAAATGCGCTCCGAAAATTTGAATTTTGCTCTCTTAAACGTGAAATGAAATATGAAAAGCGAGCACAATAGTGAAATGATTGTTAAGTATTTTTTCCCATGTATGTAATATTTTATCATTATCAATATGTGACTGCCCTGATTTCATGTTTACATTTAGAGGAGGGTGTAAGAATGGGATTCTTACATTAAGAATTGCATAATGTGTAAATGCTTTTAACTATAGAAATAAAGTTTTTCCTACTAAAAGGAAAGAAATGTTGGGGACCTGTCGATTTTAGTCTAAATCCACGACTCCCTTCTCGCTCATTCCCCCATTTCACGCTGATCGTCTGAATTCTCGTTGCTCATGTCAGTATCGCCATTTTGTAATTAACCCAGAGCTTCCCTATGCAGAGACGACATCTGCCGCCCCCCCCCCTCCTCAGAAAAATTTCTTTACGCAAGGTGGCCTAGACGCAAAAGGGTGTTATCTTTGGCCAAATTTTGAATTAATAACATATTTAAAACCAATCATTATTTTGTTATATTTTGGATGTGACCCCTCCAAGGGTGGTACCATGACATCGCCACTACTTATACCCCAGGCTATAATAACAATTCACTTAATTAGGAGAATTTTTCAACATATGATCAGTTCGAAACTTTGCCAAAGATAATAAAATTTTGCATCTAAGCTACCTTAAGTCAACAACAAATTCTCAAAGGGGAGGCGATCCCCCTCCCCCATAGACCCCCTTCCCTGCACCAGCTGACAAAGGAATGATTCACAGATTGAAAACAAAAGTAACAACACATATGCAGGATTTACATAGAATCTCTGGGTTTATCTGGGGTGGGATTACGACATCTTCTGTGGTGTCTGCTCAATCACCAACTTCTGGCGGCACCACAGATCATGAGGACTACTGTGTCCATCTCCGATGACAAATTTCTTACCAAAAGTAAACTAACGACAAACAGTGACGCCATCACGTATGCACAACAAAAGGTTTCCAATTAAAATTTAAAATG
Source organism: Holothuria leucospilota (assembly GCA_029531755.1). Taxonomy (NCBI): domain Eukaryota; kingdom Metazoa; phylum Echinodermata; class Holothuroidea; order Aspidochirotida; family Holothuriidae; genus Holothuria; species Holothuria leucospilota. Next base: position 53,799,896 of record CM055969.1, read on the forward strand.
ATCCAAGAGAAGTTTTAAGCAAAAGCTTCTACAGGATGTGGGGTGAAATGTCTTAAAGGATGAATGATTGGCGTATTTTAATTGTTTCCGTTACAAATCTTTCACAGCCAATTTAGCCAAACTAAGTTTATTTTTGCTATTTTCTTATTCAATATCATCTCAAATGTTTTCGCTTCATTAAACAGTCGATGTGTTACAAAATGTTCTTCTACATAGGCATGATTATGCAAGAGCAAGTTTTTTAATAATAACTTGCGAAGAAAAGGAATTCTTTCCGCCTTCTGCCAGTCTACTAGTTTTGAAAGATAAACACATTCGAAGAGAAGTAATGTTCTCTAGCGGATTACAAAGCATTGACCTATATCTTCCTGGGGGAATCATTTTGGTTGGGAAATTGAAGTGTTTCAAAGTACTGCTTGAACTCAAATTTTACCATGAAAATAACTTTTTAAAGGAAAACTTTCGGCCCGCTTCCCACGCAATTGGGACCATTCACGTCCCATGCCCAACTACCCTTATTACGAAAATAAAACAGTCATTATTGCCAAAATCATTCCTTACTACATATCGCGCATTTTGCTAGGTTAAAATTTTGAGTAACCTCAGATTTGACCTGGAGTTCACTAGGTGCCCTTATAATAATCTGTGCTAAGCCATTAATATCGAATTTCATAAAATATGAAAATGATATAAAATCTCAGAAATAATATATAGTAATAATAAAATAACAGAGTAAATGGAGCCGATTTCTACGTTCTTAATACGCAATATTGTTGGGAGAGCTTCCGGGGGATTCGCCTCCTGGACCCCCAACAGGTCTTCGCCCCTGGATCCCTCCAGAGACTCTAACGCCGACCCTGGATCCCACTGGCTCGCATGAAAACTCGCCCTTTGAACCCGTGTGCACCTTCGATGCACTTGAGATTCCCGTCGTGCCCCCCCCCCCCCCCATCCTTCAAAATTTCTGGATCCGGGCCTTAGAAGGTTGTATTGAGCTTAAGAACGATAAATCCACCCGTGCTGCCCAATAAGAATTTATGTTGAGACAATTACCAGGTATGTTACTGGGTGAACCTTCACATTAGATCATTGAAGGTGCATCTATGGCGGGAGATCCGGGACCTCGACCGGAGAGATTGGAAAAAGGAGCCCTTATATGTGATTTATTAGATCATTATGACAAATGTATTTCCTGCATTTTCTTCACCAATAAATGAGAAAAGGGGTGGATAGTGCCCGTTGAGACCGCCCCTGGGATACGGCATCAATTAATGAAAATTTCGTGTGAGTACTTATACTTCTTATGGAGTGGTCACCATTTTATCATCCCAGATGTGGTGCTTGGCTTTGGAAGTATGAACAAGCCTCGGCTGGTTCATGCTTTCAACCGCTTTAAAGCTATTAGAACCATAAATGGTCATTCCTTCCTTTTCAGTCAGTGCTATTTACGGATACAGCTCAGAGTGGAACAGTGTTCGCCTTTTGTAGCCTTCTAGCTCTATACTGGCCTTTACAACAGAAATTTTATTTTAGTTACGATAAGCAACGACAAAGTTATTTTATGACCTAAATATTGTAACTGCCACCGGCTATAGTTCACGCTCACAGGCAAGATGAATCAAAATAGGGTCCGTGGTAATCAGAGCTAAAAATTCACAGAAATATGGGGGAAGGTAAGCTACTTCACAAAGTTCATAGATAACTGGATATTTACGTTGTATTCGTGCTAGTATTAAAGTTGGCATAAGTCTGTAATGCAGTCGGTCACATCTGTATGTCTCGTATGGAAGTCTTCCAGCTTCAGTGAACAAGTTCAAAGAAAAGTGTATCACCTCGACATATTCTTCACTACTTTTCCAAAGTCCCCTGTACTCTCTGGCGAAGAGCCAAGGGAAAACCAAATGTTAATCCCGAAGGGGTTTTGCCCCCCCCCCCCAGACGTTACGTCCCCGAGGGGACAGCAAACTTAACTGACCAAGCTCTTGACCTTCAGACCCGTACATCCAGGGTCTGTTATAAGTGGTTCCGTTCTACTTTTTCCAAAGTCCCCTCGACTCACTGGAGATGAGCCAAGGGGCGAAACTAAACCTTACTCTCGAAGTTCTGCTCCTCCAAAGGAGCTACGTCTCCGAGGGGACAACAAACTCAGCTGACCAACATCTTAACCTTCAGACCCAGCGGCGTAGGAAGGTGTTTGACATTGGGGGGGGGGAGACCAGATGCGATTTCTGTACCTTGATCCCCCTTCCCACACCAGAACATCATATTTGCTCATTCTAATTTTTCCGATTTTAATTTAAGCAAAATAAAAATATTCAAAGAAAAAGGAAACAGCTACAACATCAACATCCATGCAGCAGTGGTGTAGCTAAGATTTGTTTGTTTGGGGGCTCTGGAGTTATTTTGGGGGGAGGGGGTACTAACGTTTAATATCTAAGCGGAGCGCCACCATAGGTTGGCGCGGAGCGTACCAAGAAAATTTGAGATTGAATACATCCCAGATCGCCGGAAATGGCACTTGCCAGGCTTGATAGCAGCCACCAAGATATGCAATTTTTGTGAAAAAAATTAAAGCTTGATTTGATTTTATTCTAAAACACATTTCTGTGAGGACTGATTAGTTGAGGTGGCCGGACTTGGGGTCCGAGGATTGTAAGTTTGAATCCCATTTATTATCTAAGTGGAGGGCCACCATAGGTTTGCACGAGAGCAAACCGAGAAAATTTGAGATTTTAACACATCCCAGATTGCCGGAAATGGCATTGGCCAGGCTTGATAGCAGCCATCAAGATGTGCAATTGTTGTGAAAATTTTTTAAAGGTTGATTTGAATTTTTTCTGAAACACATTAAGTTTTTCACAATCTATCCGACTGTATTCAAAATTATTCAGGGTAGAGTTAGTCCCATGGATTTTAGTGGATTGATTGGAATGGAGATTTGCCACAGCCAGAGTCTACTATTAAGTTGTTGGCACCAAGATTTGCCCGACGGGGCCACAGACCCGAAGCCCCGACAGCCCCAATGCCGTCGGGTATAAGTGGGATTTGAAGAAAACCTGTGTACTAGACCATTTCATTCGGGGCATATACTGCATAAAATTTGTTAATACTTAGAGAAGCATAGTTCCGCGTTGATTAAATGTTTTCCCCGGAATGTAAGCTGTAAATATTGCAAAGCGCACGAAGCGCGAAAATTTTTGGTAGGTTTTCACTGAAAAAAAAACATATGTAAACATTAAGAACAAAAAAAAAAAAGAAAAAAAAAGAAAATCTGTAGGGGTTCTATAGACCGTATAGGAGCTAATATGCATTGTATCGAAACTACCTTACCTATTCGATGAAATAGCCAAATATTGCTCCGTGAGTCCCTCACCAACTGACCGTACCGCTTGACACACACAGGGGTGGCGCCAGGATTTGTCCGACAGGGGGGCCAAGCTCCCCGACGGGGAGAGGGCCAGAGCCCGAAGCCCCGACAAAGGCCAAAAGGACTAAAAACGCACATTTTTTGGCGCGCAGAAAGCGCCGAAGATATTTGGCTTTTTTTTTAACAAAAAATTGAAAATTTGGGAGTCCTATTGAAGAAAATTGAAAAATTTGGGTTTTTGTAAGGAAAGTTGGAAAGTTTAGGATCTTTATTGAAGAATCTGCCCTTCCTATGAGCAAAATCAAGCAGATCGTCGGGACGACTGAAGGTCGCTGGGACTTCATATTTTATCATACGGAATAAGGCTCCCCGACGAAACCGGAAAATTTCCCCGACGGGGGGCAGCCTTCTCCGACGGGGGGCCATGACCCCCGCACCCCCTGCTGGCACCACCCCTGGACACACACAAGAGAACAGTTACTATAGCTTTGCGATATGGGATGAAATTTGCGACCTCTACAAAAACTGTGTACTTTTCCTACATGTTACTTGGTAAGGTGGAAAGGACTTGCGCTATCTAGCGATGTAGAACAGAACTATTGAAGCAAGTAGAGTAGCTCTTCTGCGCTTCTGCTTGTTCTCTTGCGAGCAAAAACGGGTAAAACGAAACTGTAAACTGTCGCGATATTGGGGGGGGGGGGGCAAAATGACATTTGGCCCCCCACAAATCACTTTGGGGGGCCATGGCCCCCTTGGCCTCCCCGTTTCCTACGCCACTGAGCCCTCTGCATCAAGGATCTGTCATGCATGATCTCGTTCTTGACCGGCTGAAAAGAACAGATATTACACATGATCTTAGCAGAAAGGCCGAGAAGGTCCCCTTCTAAACTCCACACTATGGAAGGACGCGTACGAAGTGATTGTTGTTAGTAACAGCGTTGTAAAATAAGTAAATAACGGCGTGATTATCAGTAATAGTGTAGTGAAGTTATTAACAGTGCTGTGTTTATTAGTGACAACGTAGTAAAAATTGTTGACAGGGGCGTGGTCGGAAGTTACTGCTTACTAAAAGACGTTAAGAACGGGGTGATCAGTTTCAACAGCTTGTTGTGAAAGCCCACTTCGCTTTCGTCGTTACAATAATATGTGCAATAAAGGTGTGCATAGACCGTCCCAAACCGGGACCAAACCGAAACCACCCGAAACATAAGTCGGCTTTGGTGGTCTTGGTGATCTTGGACAGACGGTTAGGTGGTCTAACCTTGCATGAAACCGACATGATTTCGGTCTCGGGTGGTCTGTCTGTTTTTGACCCAACCGGAACAAAACCGAAAACCGACAATTCAATTGGTGTAAATTTAAAGCTTTTCCAAGGCACAATAACCATCCCCACCGTGAACAAAAATGTCCAAAGCATGTAGATTAACATCACCTTGTGGAGGAACTCTGTCTTTGTATCCCGAAAAGAATGCTACTTAAAGTCCATATAAATCTCCCGATTATTTCTCGGTATATTTTGCATACTTGAATTTGCATACCATGGAGAAAATCTGACCTCACACCCTGTATATACTTGTTCCATTAAAGCTTGCTCCGGGTTTTTGGGGGTTGGTCTCGGCTGGTGCTCTGAGTACGATGCTTCGTCGGTTTCTGGTGTCCTTGGTTGTAACCAAACCGACGATTCGGGACGGGTTTGGATATCAAAAAGCCAGACCAATACACACCTTTAATTAATGTACAACTTGTGAGTGCTATTTGAGTTAATGCAAGTAAGAGTGATGACGACTTTGATAGTAACTAGAAAAAACGTTTTGAGTGATTTCATGACTTTGGAGAAGTCCATAAATCCATGTGTGGATTTAGGCCGGCCTATACTTACATAGATCGACTGTTAGTGATAAAATATTAACATCACCTTGTGGAGGAACTTTGTCTTGAGGCCACAGAAGGATATACGTAGACCTTAGGCTTATGACGTCAAGGAGCAGAAAGTGCGCCCTAGGTTGAGGTAAGCTCCTAGCATTACAACACCAACACAAATGCATATGCTAATATCTGTGCCGGTCGAACACGCAACTAATTCTACGTGCACGTGCGAAGGCTACGCCGTGCGTACAATGTGTGCAATCATTTACCATATCTATCTGGCTACATTGTTAGTCCTCTAACATGACGTGGTGTGAGGTAAAACATAAGGTCTGTAGGAACCTGCCCTCTGTTTCACACCAGTTGGTACTTATTTCGATGCTTTTTTTTTCACAAGGCTGCTTTCAAATGTTTTGGGAAAAATTTCCCCCTAAAAAGTTTCTTTGGCTATTTTGGGGTCCTCAAGGGCCTTTTCTTTATTTTTGTTGGCAATAACTTAAGAGGAAGGGTAATAAGTATTTTAGGCGCTTCTTATTGCCTTCCTCGTGGACGAATCGCCCGTCGCCTCGTTTGTTGTGTACGCTGCTTGAAACACTTCTGGCACTTTTCACTGTAATCAAGGAGTTGCTCGTAGCTGCTCCCTGCTGTAACAGCCAACTACAACCCGTCATAAAGGCCGCGTTATGCCACATTAATGCAATGGGGGAGGGGGAGGAGGATACTGTACATCAGCATTTTTCAGAAATAAAGGTTTTTTCGGAGATAGGGTGCGGCTGTTGGGGGGGTAAATTTTTGGGTCAAATTTGCAAAAAAAGTGGTTTTGTTGCTTCTATTTGCCTATCAGTATGTTAGAAGAGTAATAAAACCACCCGATATGCTAGAACTGGTGAGATATTTTTATAGAATAGGCCTAGTTGTTAAAGGTTGCTAAGGCTGGGATCAAAGATCAAAATGTAGGTCAAAGGCCATATTTCCCTAAATTTTGGGAAAAAGTGTGTCACGAACTCCTCCTACACCAGAACTGGAAAACCTGGAATCGGAATCAGCTCCGAATCGGAGGGTACTGGACTCGGAATTGGCCCGGAATGGTAGCCACTGGAATCGAAATTGGCCCGGAATTGGGTTAGGTGGACTTGGTAACTGCTCTGGCTAGAACTAATAAGATAATTTTAAAATAGTTCTTTGTGGTTGCTAAGGGTGGGGTCAAAAGTCAAAATATAGGTCAAATTGGTGGTATGTGGTTGATCCAGGGACTTGCAGTTAGAAATTACTGACTGATCATATTAAGATACATCCCTCGTTTGTCTGCAATGCACACAGTGGACTCTTTTTCGTTATCGCGGGAGGGGCTGTTGCAATCAGGATTTTGAATCTAAGGTAAATATAACAAAGATTTCATAGTCATGTTGAAGACGAAGGCAGTGACTGCACTTCTGCAATATACTGACGTACTGACGCACGGTAACGCCGACAATCGAAGACAACATTTCACCGTACTTTACCCTGAACAGGCCCGTATCCGGGGGTGGGTGGTTCAGGGGGTTCGTCCGAACCCCTCAGCACGACTTGGAGTTCCGCCCCGGACATTATGAGTTCGCCCGAAGGCCCGGAAAAAAGGTCCTCATTTCGTCGGGACACAAAACAGGCCTCTAAAAGGGTCAAAAGCAACAAAAAAGGACATACCACATACCGGCTGAGAAGGGCAATATATCGCGCGCCCAGCGCGCGAAAATGTTTTTGTTCCGCTTAGCGTAAAATCGAACCTCCCACTGAAAAAGCTGCATACGGGCTTGCTGAATAACATAAATGCTTTGCCCATTCATCCAGAAATCCGCCAGAGCAAAAACAAACCTAAAAATTTTCACAGTAGCTCTTGATAGAACATTGTTTGTTGTATACATTCCTCAGAGGTTTTGTTATTAAAAATACTAGTGTTTGCACCGGGTCCAAACTTCGGAACCGGGTACCCGAAGTCGATGGTCGGTCGGGTACCCGGGTACCCGAAAATATAACTTCTGTTAGGCTACAAGTTTGTTGTAAAGTCACAATAAGAAATTTTGCTTTCACGTTGATATTAGGCGTGTGTGTGATAAATTTTGCCAGGAAAAAGTAACATGTTAGGTGTTCTGTCACACGTGCAATCTATGTTAGTGAAACTTTGGATCCGGGTAGCAATTTCAGAACCGGGTCCTGACATCGTCGGTCGGGTACCCGGGTACCCGGTGCAAACACTAATTAATACATTTATATTCATGCTGTTGCTGCATATTTACAATCATTGTAATTACTTTCTCACCTCTAAAGCTTCAACTTCGAACATTTTAATCAAACTATCCCATGTTAGGCATTAAATTGTCTTCAATTCTACTATTGTAAGCGAAGTGTAAGCATCACACTTCAGCTATTCACGGCTTGTTGGCCATTACATAGCTGGGGGTGGGGTTGGTGGAGTTTCGGCCTCCACAAGTTTCCCCAGCCCCTCCACTGGAACTCAAGAATGAATACGGTATATACCACCTCCGTATTTGAAGCCCACCCACGAAATGGTGGAGACACCCCAAGAAACATTTTAAGCAAATTCTGTCCTAAAATTACAGGTTTGTATGAAACTATGTAATGTTAAACTTTCGGACCCTCAATGAAAGATGTAATGTTTGATTGAACCTACGTCCCAGTCGGACGATAATTCCTCGGCCTCTTATTCGCTCATGGATGTAGCTAGGCTGAATAAACCCCTGCTAATGTCATATTTGACCGCATGAACTTGCCAAGATTGAAGACTCTCTTAAAACGTAAAAGTTACCTTTTGGCTTATTTCGTTACATATTTAACAAACCTTACTGAAACCAAAGCAGTTCTGAAGATGCAAAATAGCTTTCAGGGGTAAAATATATTTCAGGAGGCGATATATGTTAAATTTTACAAGTCAATTAATTTTTGTACTTAAGAGTCTGTAGGTGACATCGGGATTTTTCTATTTGTAGTAGCCCCTGGTCTCCCCTTGACTACGGGCATGAACAAAAGTAGGTTTATTTATATAAGGATGCCAAGGGGGGCATTATATTGAATTATGATATGCAAGAATTACTAGCATATAATGACCCGGGGGACAAAATAGGCGGGGATTCAAATATTGTTCCTACACCGGCACTGAAGGATGGTAAAGATCTGTGATGAGGAGGGATCTTGTGAAGTGTTTGCGGCACAGGTGGTTCTTCAGTTCGGGTGTCATGAACTGCGTTCTCAGGTTTGTGGAGATTGAACGCTGGAAGATAAACATTGAAACATACTTACTTCAAATATTCAGCTCAATAGTCACCATCAATTATTTAAAGACTATGAATATGAAAGAAAAAGAAATAAAATATATATAAATCGGAACGACTAAAGAGACTGAGACGAAGCGTAATACGACTTAACTCAGGCCCGTAGCCAGACAAGGTACTGAAGGGGACGGAATGGCTTCCAGGGGGGCGAAAAAATTTTCAGGGGGCCAATTGTTTAAAATGTATTAAGTCAATAGCAACTTGAAACCCTACTAGGGGCGAAAATAATTTCAGGGGGGCTTCGCCCCCTTCCGCCACCCCCCTTGGCTACGGGCCTGCTGTCACTTGGTGTTTCCACTCCTCTAAATACTTAAAAGTTAGCGTATGTTAATGACCATGCCCAGCATCATGGTGATACTTTTTAGTCTTCAAATGGTCAAGTTTTACTTCCATTCTGTAAAAGCTATACTGCTTTCTCTGCTTGAAGGATATAGTAGTCCAGGTTTTGCTTTGCATTGGAGCCGATTCCTGGACCCTACCATGGGCAACATTATTGCCTAAAAACCCGGTTTCAACACCGCTCGTAAGTCGCCTCCAACGAATCGTGCTCTCATCCTTGATCTCCTTAAAAATGCTTTGAAAAGTTTGTTTGTATCACTGCCCTGTACCTTCCTGTCTATAGTTCCCACTACCCTAGAGAAAACAGGGAACAATACCCAAAACAACCAAAGAAAAAAATAATTTATACATTATACATAGTACACACATTGTACTTACCGTTCCCGTTTTGCAAAAATCCATCATCAATTGCAGAAAAAACGGCCTCGTAAGAACTGAAAAAAAAACAAGTAACCTTTCACGTATAAATGGTGAAAATCCTGCTAGCTTAATTTTTGAAGAAAGATGCACAATGGAGCAGCTTCCAAATAGTCAGGGGAGACAGCCCGCCCCCTCTTGACGGACTTAAATAGACTGCTGGCACATTTCATCCTAAATGGTATTTTTACCTGATCGATTTTATTGCAAATTGTTTACAGACTTACATGATTTTAACGTGGTGCTATTTTTGAGTTTGTGCATGTGATCTTTCTTTCTTCTGACGCAAGGATGCATCTTTGCGTCTGTTCATGTAAGAAAATTACCTTTGAGAAATTCATCTTGAGCAGAAAAATGTGATCCGAATCGTATTCTTCGCTTAGGTTCAAAGGTGAACAACACGTGGTTCCACAAGTGCAGTCTGACTGTTAGCAGTCAGGATGCAGACATGAGGGGTACATCTTAATTTATTTCCCAAAGAGAGTGTAAACCCTTTCCTCCCTCCGTTCCTCGTTTGTCCTCCCTCCGTTCCTCCCTTCGTTTCGCTCCCTGTCCTTCTCTCTCTGTCCCTCCCTCCGCCTTCCCCGTCCGTCTCTCCCCCCTAGACTGAGGCAAGAACGTACCTTTCATTTGTTGTATATTCGCGCTTTCTGCAAAAGTAAATCAGGGCACCTAGCAGAAGAACAATCAACACAGCTACTCCAAAAGCAACATACAGGAAGATGGATTCCATTTTTGTTCCCCTGTAACAAAATATATATAAAATAGTAGTCAAGAATTGATATACGTAACCATTAACCAATTTAACCAATTTTGGAAATTTGGAAGAAGTAAAAAAGGAAAACATCTCTTTTGGACAAAATTTAGAGGCAAACATCGGAAGGAATGCCGTTTTTATCCCATGGTAGTAGGAGAATAAGTCGAAAAGAACCTCTAAAACTAGCACAAATTAACTTGAGATCGTAAGTATGTCCCTATGGAGGTTTGGCGCCTCCTGAACGGACCAATCACATTGTAGAATCAAAGGTTTTTTTTCACGTCCAAACGGCATAATAAAAGCCTTGTTGTTGGCACGTTTATTCAGTTGCCTTCCAGTCTACAAAGACTTTTCATTTGGCAAGCAACTGTTTAACCCGGACAATAGCGTCCAGTGCTATGGAGTAAAAACCTACAGACCCGTCTCATAAAAGACGCATGTTCCCCCGATTTACAAAGAACATGCGAAGATCTCATTGCCTTCAAAGGAAAGTGTAGACTATACGTAGTCACTTAAACGCCCATAACCCAAAGGAACGGCGAAAGACCCCCCCCCCCCCCCAAAGTACACCAAAAACCTCTATGATAGACAACTATCAAATGAGATAATTGCGTGATATAAAGGGTCATGGCACACAATACAACCCCGTGAAAATATTTGCGTACCGAATCTCTCACATCTCCAAAAAGAGTTAAAAGGAGAATTCGCTACGATATGCAAAATCAAATGCAATTTCTCAACGGACTGCTTATGAGGAATCACTCACGTGGGGAAAATAACAGCGCCACGGACTACGTGGATTACGCTAAGCAACGAACCCTCTGAACTGAGTAACTCAAAGCATTTAATTGTGCTGTTAAGACTGGTCTGCAATTATTTATACTAGTTTCCCGACAACCTCTCAGTGCCTACAAGAAGGCCAAAATCTAAAAGATTGCTTTGTTATTTCAAGGTTGGAGAGCTTCAAGAACACTAGCATAGGCCTACCAAGCAACCCCCGAGATACATAGTACGTAGCAAAATCCTCTCGTCCCTCAAAAGGATAACAAAGGAAATGAAAATTCGCTACTGAGTACTGCAAAACTGAAAGCATTATTTCTCTTCACACTGCTTAAATAAGAGTTCAACTCACATGGAGGAAAACAACAGCGCCACCAATTTATGGCTTATGTTAAATAACAAACCCTCCTCACCCGAGTGACTCAAAGCAGTGTGCTGTTAAACAACGGCCTATCTTAGTCTACAATTTGTCTCCGAAAATCTCACCCTGCCTACCAGAAGGTAAAAATCTAAAAGATTGCCTTGTAAGCCAAGGTTTGAGAATATCGGAAAAATAAAGAGGTACTATTAGATACTTTTTCATTGCTCTACTGAAAGCAAGAATATTTAAACCCATGCCGCGAATGACGGCTCGCTACTGATGAAGTTGCTGCCATATCAAATATGAGCGAGACAACAGAAACCGGTCTAGCTTGGTCGTAAGAACCAGCCTTTAAAATATTCATACACGGCAAATTAAAAAGCCATTAAATCTTTCGCATGAAATCACGCACGATGATTTCGGGCCTTTCCTAAAAAATGTGCGAGGTTCACCGACAGAGTGTAACGCCAGATAGTGCACCGCCTACCCTTTTTGACAAGAATAAAAATTGAAAACCATCAGTGTATTACTTTTAACCAAGTTAGATCGCCCACAGAATAACTTCTCCGTAAAATCCATATCAAATAGGTGCATGTAAAGTGGACTTCATAAATCGCAATGTACTTGTACGAATTACACATGCCATCTGTAGTGTGAACCATCTTCATGTGTAATATGAACCACGCAAGGCTGGTGCGTGTTTGTGAGGGTGTGTGTGTGCGCGCGCGCGCGTGTGTGTGTGTGTGTGTGTGTAATATGGACCACTCCGAATGTGTAATTTGGACTACACAAGTACACAAGTGCACTAAACCAGTGGTTCCCAACCTTTTCCAGCTCATCGCCCCCTTTCAACATATAGGGGTGGGCAAACGTCGCCCTTCCACGTCACTTCCAACTCCTATAAATGCAACTATGAGCACCTTGGTTCATTCGTTTATTCATAGCCACGTGGATTATTGTAATAGTTTGCTTTATGGTATACCAGTGTATTTGATTCAGAGACTGCAACGTCTGCAGAATAGCACAGCCAGGCTTGTTGTAGATTGCTATGACTTCAACACTCCATCGTTGAGTATCATCCAGTCTCTGCACTGGTTGCCCGTTGAATTCAGAATTAAGTTCAAAGTACTACTCATTGTGTATAAGTGCATTCATGGTATGGCACCCTCCTATTTGTCTGATAATCTGACTTTTCAGGTCAATACTCGTTATACCTTGCGTTCTAGCAATACACTTACCCTCACTGTTCCCAGAACTAACTTGAAAACCTACCGCGATCGTGTCTTTTCGTCAGCTGGGCCCAAGCTCTGGAATCGTCTGCCCATTTCTATCAGGCCCTCTCTCACACAGTTTATTCTCGTTTAAAGACTCATTTTTTTCAAGTTGGCTTTTCGTTAGGGTTGTACAGTGCTATTGAATACTAGGTAGATTTTAGCGCTCAATAAGATCATTTATTATTATTATTTCTTAAACGGTTGAAGCACATGTTGAACTAAAAGGTACGCATACCAGGGGCGGATCTAGGATTTTTCGTTAGGGGGGGGGGGCGCTGACGGCCGAACATCCTCCCGAACGACTATCTAAGCGGAGCGCCACCATTGGTTGGCGCGGAGCGCACAGAAAATTTGAAAAATCGCGACCCCTCAGATAGCCGGAAATGGCATTTCCCAGTCTTGTAAGTAGAGTCTAAGCAGTCGATATTTTGAGCTTTCGTTTGCCAAAAAATTTTCCCTTCAGTTAAAAATGAGAAAATTGCAAAATGATTAGAAAATCACCAAATAAAATGCAGGGGCAAAGTCTATTCATAGTTCCCGTTCTTGACCGCCGTCATGGAGTGTCCCCTTTCCTTTCGAAATTTTTTTGCTGTCCCGAAGGGCTTAAAAAATCGTGCTATGTTTTGCTTCTTTTCACACTAGATCCATGTGCTGAAAATGTCTTGATTTTCATTCTATCAATGAATAATATTATTCATAATTTTTACGAAAAACGAAATACGATGTGGACGCCTACATTGTTCTGTTAATCTGTTTCGTCATAGTTTTCAATATCATAAAAAGATCACAGTTGTGAAGGAAATATTTCCCAATTACCCTCCCTCTAGCTCTAGGCCTCTAACCCTCACCCTTCCATCTGAACAACATCCCATCCGTCCCTCCTCTCGCCGTTTTATTTTTGATCCCCTTCATTTTTTCAACATCGTCGTCGACCGCGTCCCTAAAATTTCTGTGCGGGCATTCTGCCCCCTGCTGGCTAGGTCAGTGAAAACATGTACCACTACCATTGGATGAAATGGTCTTGTACCTTTCCGGGACAAAAAACCATTCAACGGAATTGAAAACATGCTTATGACTGCGTATCTTTTACGACACTTGTCCGAACTGAAGGTCCACTGAATTTATGCCACTGTCTATATTGCTGCCCGAACTCCCGACTATAGATGAATTTACTCAGTGGCGTGCGCAAGAATTTGAGGAGAGGGGGAGACATAGCCCATAGACAGACTCTCAGCGCTCCGCGCCACCTTCGTTTGGCGCGGAGCGCAAGGAAATTTTGGCTCAAAATGCCTCCCAGATAGCTGGAAATGGCACTTCCCAGGCCTAATTACCGCATGTAAATTTGGGGAAACACTAGCAATATTGTAAAAAATAAACATAGAATACTAGAAATAAGGTGGGACTGTCCCCTTCGCCCCTCCTCCTTGGCTTATAATAAATGATTAATTAGATGATTAATTAAAAAAATCATACTCGTCAAATTATAGATCAATAGATGATTTACCGTTTTTTTTTTTTTCAGAACTGCTATTTATTTAGTGGTAAACCTTTGGAAGGTAAAACAAGTTTCAACAGAGGTGCGCAAGGTTTGATTCTTTGCTGTCCTGGGGAGGGGTCTAGAAACTTTTGCCTAAGAAAGAGAGCTGAGATGCAAAATGGTGCTATATTTGAAACATTTTGAAGCATGTTAAAACACACATGGGAGAGCGCGCCTGTTGCTCCGCCAGAGTAGGTCAGACTGCTCCCGATTTCCCCCGACCAGTTGATTTTCCTCCTACAACTTATAGAGGTGAGGCCCATGGCCCACCCGTCCCCCCCCCCCCCATGGGCACGCTACTGAGTTTACTACTAACGAATTCTGAGAAAAACCGGTATGTCACGTTCCAAGATGGCTTTGAAGAATTTTCAGGCGGACTTATGGGAAGATTTTCTCACACTAAATTCATATGTGAAATTGAAGAAAAAGATACTTTTACCGTTGCCCGATTTGGGGTTAAAAGCACTGCAGCCTATAAGTAGCAAGTTTTGCACAATTGACGGTGGCTCACATTGAAAAATGCAAAATCGTGACCACACATAGCTGCCCGAATACGTCCCGACTAAACCGAATCTTCGCCTTATGATGACTACTGGTAGTATTGTCATAAAGAAATATGACACGTCAAAAATGGTCTTTGATTAATTTCTTTGGGCAAAATTTTGGGCTTTGTATACACCTATAAACCCTCCGTCTGTCAGTGTAATCTAGCAATTGAAAACATCCCAGAACTTTTTTACAACTTTCGCGGGAATATTCTACCATTTGGGGCAAAGTTTAGTTTGCACGGGACTATGAAGTGAGACTGAGGAAAATTTTTTTTCCATAAGCGACCCGGATGTGTCGCGAATTTTTGTGTTCTTTTCGTTTCGTCATGAAATTTTTACTTTGACTGTGATGCTTTTTTATGTTTCCGGCAAATGTTTCACAGAATTGGGAGATTCGGACTTTTCGGGCAAAGTGTTGCGCAAGACTTTAAAAAGAGGCTGAGGAATAAAAGTTTTTTTGACGCTTTTTAATTTTTCTGGCAAATCTTTGGAAGAATTCGGGCACGACAGGAATTTTGAGTGGAATTAAAACATGCGAGATTTTTTAAGACTCAAATGGCTGTGCAAACCCATGCCAGAAATTAAGATCTTGTGGAAATTTGGGGAGTCTGCCCTCTGCCCCTACCTTGTACGCCTATTTGACAGATGACCAGTTTGGAGTTCGACTTTCCCAGTATCTGTAAGCCGTAAGCGATCATTGGTTCGAGCGTAGCGTAAGAGTGAAATTTTGCAAAATGAGCCTCCCAGATTGCAGGAAATGGCCCTTCCCATGCCCTATAAGTTGCGAGATACGGTCGAGATCTTCGATGTCACCCTGTTGCCATTCCATCGGAAAACTTGAAACTGTATACTTTTAAACTGCTATTATTTTGTAGCAATTATAAGAAAATACAACATGAAGAAGAATCAAGTAGGCGAAATGATCCGTTCTACGAAGGTAAAAAAACAAACCTTGGAAAATTTTAGGGGGGGCGCCGGGTGCGCCCCCGTCTAAATCCGCCACTGCATACAGCCTTTGTAGGTGTGGGCCTGGCCAAGGGGAGGACAAACAGACAAAAGCGGAACCCAGGTCTTCCTTTTGTGATGGCAAATCCAAAACCAGCGATTAACAAGGACGTGAAGCCCTCATCGGAGTCAAGGGTGAAGAAACGTTTTTACTAAAAGAGAGGAAGAATTTGGGATTCCACAGTGTGAAGTGTTCCCCATGGGCAGGGAGTCTAGTGGCCCTTAGGCTTACCTGCCCCTAGGGGGCAATTTCCCAGTGGGGGACCAAGGGCGAAGCCCCCTGAAGTTCTTCAGTATTTACGATATTGTCAGCACGAGAACTAATGAAGCATTTTAAGTCACCTTTTGACCACCCTTTTTCCTTGAGTAGTAACTAATGGAAGGCTTCTTTGATTCTGCAGTTAGCTTGTCTTGTAGGTGGGAAGAAGGATGATAGTGGCTGCGTGGGGCTTGGAAGACGCATGGTGCTCAAGGTGTCCTACACCGGAAATCATTACACATAGCCCAAGTTCGCACGCCAAATAATGCATTTTGGAAGACAATATCATACCCTACTCCTTTTGCATTGCAAACGTTTTCTATATTTTTCAGTTATCTACAATTGTCAATTATGTCAGTATGTGCTTCTTCGAACAGCAAGGCAAGTATTACATTTGAGATTAAAGTGTCAGGGCAACTTTGATCTATGGATCCCATAGTAACCCCCTTCACCGCCACTGATGAAGGTATGGGGGTTATCTGAAAGAAAAGTTTGAAATTCAACACTGATTGATGCAATTTCCTGGCAGCTAGCAAATGAGATAATTCACTAATTCACAACTTTTTATTTAGTGAACCTGAAGAGGGACGAGTGCAACACCTATTGACACATACTTCTAGTCGTTGTTTTCTAAATGAAGTGAACCTTCTACGAACCATTCATCAAACTTTGTGCCATTATGTCTTCGTTATACATGTAAATTGCGAAAAATAACAGGACAGGGAAGCGTTTACGAAGCTGAGAATCATTCATCAAAAACCAACTTGAAAAACAATCTGATGAATACCATTTCCAGAATCTTTGTTTAGGTTATCAGTAATAAAATCCCTTCGTGTCCTGTTTTATTAACTAAGGAAATAACAAAATTATTAGTTCAAAATATAATAGTTAATAACTTTTGGAGATTTTTAAAGAGATTTGAATAATCTCTGGTTACAAATTTGTTACACCCGCTAATTCATTTCCTGCAAGCTAATACACATGATTAATTTGACAGCTGTCGCCACAAATCCACAGTGTTGTAACGAGTCATGACTGGAGTCGCTAATTTTCAGAAGGGAAATGACTCGAGCAATTGTATCATAATTTTCCTCATAGGAATACTACCGTGACTCGAGTCACTGACTCGACTCGAGTCACACTGAAAGTAGTAATTGACTTGACTCGACTGCAAAATTGAGTGACTCGTTACAACACTGCAAATCCACTTTTCGTAGTAAGTTATATCTTGTCTTCAAGGAAAAGCATGGAGTTCACTAGGGCAGACTTCCTCCTTCCAAAGGCTAAAAAAGCAAAAGCAACACTTTAACATCTCCCCTTATTTCAATTTCTCCGACCCTCAAAAAGCTTTCTATTCCCGGCAGGAGCAATCCCCCATGAGCTGCACTCCTCAGCTGATCAGTCACCTCAAAAATGTTATCTGGTCTTCAGTTCTAAGTACTCATCCGAGCTATTCTTATATCATGTACATCTGCTAAATAACTGCTACTTAGGCCATGTGTATGAAACAATGTTGTAATCAAAACGTCAATATCAGAGACCGAGACACCCCTTCGGAGACCAAAGCTTCATATAGACAGGGAACTTTTCAGATGAAGTTCTAATGGACTGTTAACAACAGTTAGTTGTACCATACTGTAGCTCTGCTTGTTCTGCAACACATGCCTTCAGTAAATTGAAGTCTCAAAATGCTGATATTGCATGAAGCGTTGCCTTTGACACTATTCATTGTGTGGTAGCATACGTAACTTCATCATAGTGGTCTTAAGCTTCATAAGGAAAACTTTGAAATGCAGCACTGTTAAAATGTGATTTTCTGGCATCTAGCAGATGAGATAACTCACCAACTTTGAAGTGAACCAAAGAGAGAAAGTTAGACCAACTCTTCTTGTTGACTCAATTTTATCTCCAATTTATTGCATACTAATTTGAAAGTTCAACTAAAGGAAGATACTTGATATCTTTTAAAGCCTCGATTAAATTCAGTATCTCATTTTTGCAACCCCTGCCGCCCCTTGGCTCTTATCGCCCCCCTTAGATGCAAAATGCCCTCCAGGGGGCGATAATGCCCCCGTTGGGAAACACTGCACTAAACTCACGGAGTCTGAGTTCTCATTACCCTTCTAAGTGCCATCCTATGGCCATATTGCATTTTAGAGAACATGGGGTTAATCGAAGAATGATCTTAATACACTTATGTCACATATATAGGTTAATAAAGCTGCTGAAATATTAATGAGTAGCCTGGATGTTTATAAGCTTGTAACGTACCAAGGCTTTTTGAAATAGTGGAAAACTAATTTTAGATAACATCCGTCCAGATCCAAATATTCTTTAAAATAACACCCTTTCCAGCAGGGTTGTAATACTCGAGTCCGGACCCGCATTCAGTTCCGGACCCGATTCTTTATTCTACTGGACTGGGAATTGGCTTGGAATGAGGCGGAATCGGAATAGGTACGGAATGGACTGCACCGATTCCAGCCGAGTCCACAAAAATGAAAGTTGCATAGATATTACTGAAGGAGACATTGTTAAACTTATTGCTGCACAGTTTTACACATGAATGGTCACACATGACAGTCAAACAGATTACAGGGTGGGCCGGACATTTGAGTCGTGACGACATTACTCCTATTCTGCCAACGCTTATCAACCTCTGACCCCGTGTGTCGATCCTCTTCACGGCCAAAGGCGTTTCCGTCCTCACCTACGTACACTTTCCGTCACGAATTTTAGGAGACGGTATTTTAACGGGCTTAATTGCAACTGCAGCACCATCGGGTGGGCTGGTGAAAACAGTTGTACATACATGTAGTATGGGACGTACCGTATAAGGAAGCGTATTGAGATTTTCGTTCAGTGGTATAATGGCATGCTGCCATCGTTTTGGAACAGTGAAAACTAAAGCTTGTTCAAATTCCGGCTTGTCCCAAGCACGGCTGACATGGCTTTCCAGTTTGTGGATGGAGGTGCTACTGTGTAAAATGATTTGTGAACTCTACTCTGCAGTGTAAGAAATACCTTCATGCTTGGTATTATGCCAAAGACGGATGAAGTACTGGTCTTTCTTTTCTGGGGAGTGATACGGGTGTTATGGTGGCCTACATTTGGTGACAAGTTATTAAAGCTTGAAAATTAGCAGCTGAGTGCGACCTTCCAATTGTACCAAACGAAAATACTAGAATCGTTGGACACACATAGAATTACAAGTTGACTAGTGACTCCACATGTCCAGGAAGCAGAAGTGGCATAACTGAAATATTTCCATGAAGGTGATTTAACAATTTTAAGAAAAAGTGCTCATAAAATTGTTTAGGTTACTCCAGTCACTGATTATCCCACTTTAAGCCAATGGTCAGGTATTAATACCGCTTTGAACGCGCCTTTTTAGTGGGTTTTCAAAAGGACGGTTGGTTAAGACGGGTTTTCGATCAGTTGATATTTCGCCAAGTGATGAAAGGTTCATACCCAAATCAAAGTAGAGTGCAGTTTCTCATATACTTTCTGGCACTATTCCACTCTTCAATGGTTCTTGCCGACATACATATTTCCAAAGTGCTACGGAGCATTTCTACCACATATATATATATATATATGTATATGTATATGTATATGTATATGTATATGTATATGTATATGTATATGTATATGTATAATATATATATATATATATATATATATATATATATATATATATATATATATATATATATATATATATATATATATATATATATATATGAGCCCCTCGTTTAGAGACCAACTGCTTGACCGCTCATGAGCCAGATCCCTATTAAACCCGTCCTGTGAGTATTCAGAGAGATGATCGAATTTAGTTCCCGGTTGCATCTCTCCTGCGCGCTTTTAAAATTTCCGTACAAAAAACATATTTTAAATCGGACAAACTGTGCTCAGGCAGATTAAAATGCTCGGCAACGAGGAATCCAGGGCTATTATTTCTTGTGCTAAGTTTATGATTGTTAAATCGAAGTCTAAATTTGGTGCTTGTTTCTCCTATATTAGTGGCATGGGGCACTTCGGGCAGAAAAGTAGATAGATAACATTACATGTTGCACAATTAAAATTTCCTGGTTTTAGAGTTTTGCCTGAAACAGCGTGAAATACTGTATGGTGGGAGAAAGCTCCAAGTGTCGGTTTACAAACCTGGCAACGAGGTTTCTTGAAACTCCTGTTGCCCGTGTTTAGGTCTTCCGCAGCCGCAGTCAGGGTTGCGCGAACTAGCATAGATCTTAAATTACAGGGTTGTTTGTAGAGGGTTGTTCAAAAATTTCGTGGATGGATGGGTCACTTTTGAGTATCTCCCAGGATTTGTTAATGTTGTTTGTTAGGGGTCGGTTGGATGGATGGTATGTGATAACAAGGGTATACGATCGCAACTGGATTTTTCCAGATAGATATTGTCAGTGGAGCATAAACGGTGGTATCTTAAGAATTGACTTTGTACGACAGAAGTTTTTGTGTGGCGGGGGTAGAAGCTATGGAAATGAAGATAAGTATGCCTCTCTGTAGGCTTAGTGTAGACAGGCGTGATTTTTCCCCCTCAATTGTCACCAATACATCTAAGAACGGCACTTCCTTTAAGGAATAATCAAAAGTAAATTTGACAGACGGATGAAAACTAATTGCAAGGTTAAAGAAGGTTTGCAGATTGTCAAGCCCTTTGTCCCAAATCGTAAAGATGTCATCTATTGATTGAACATAGAACATAGGTTTATATGGAGACAGAATCAGAATTTCTTCTTCTATATAGTACTACATAAATATATTGGCATATGACGGTGCCATCCTCGTGCCCATGGCAGTCCCCTTTATCTGAAAGTAATTGTTGTTATTAAACTGAAAATTGTTGTGGCTCAAAATGAATTCAATGAGGTTAGTTATTTCAGAGTACCCATTAACGGAGTTTCTTCTCATTAGATTATAGCATGCATTTGCCCCCTCATCATGGGGGAACGTTCGTGCGTAAAGAAGTCACGTCCATGGTCACGAGGATGGAATCTTTGGGTAAGTTCGGAATTTCGTTTAGCTAATTAATAAAATGAGTACTGTCTTGAATATAGCTCGGAATGGTAGGTAATAGAGGTTGTAGATGTCGGTCAACATAGGCCGAGATATATTCAGTCAATGTCCCGATGCCGGAAACTATGGGTCTGCCAGGCACTGGTATACTGGTTTGGCGGACGAAATCGATCACTTCTTTGCCTGAAAGTTGTTTACCATCCCCTTGTTGCCTGTTGACCATATCATTCAGTTTGTGGACCTTGGGCAAGGTGTAAAAAATGGCTGGTTTTGGCGCCATGGGTATTAGGGGAATCACCTAATGCTTAACATTACTGTCAAAAGTTTGAATCAGGGTTATCAACTCCTTGTAATAAATTTGGGTTGGATCATCAGGAAGCTTTGTATAGAACCTGGTCTCAGACAGTTGACTTTCGGCTTCAGAAATCTAACTCGACCCGTCTATAACGACCACTGCACCTCCTTAGTCGGCGGGTTTTATATGATAATATTAGCACTGGCCTTAAAGCTTGCCAGGGCGTTGCGCTCCGACCTGCTCAAATTGTCAGTTTCTGTTTGAGGCTTTTGTTCTATAGATTTCAAGGAAGAATTCAGATGTGAAAATATATATATATATATATATATATATATATATATATATATATATATATATATATATATATATATATATATATATATATATATATATATTGAGGTGATGGAATCCACGTGTGCTCCATACAAAAAATACTGTATATATATATAGATATATATATATATATATACATACATACATACAATCATACACATACATATATACATATATATATATATATACATATATTCATATAAATGTACGTATGTATATACATTCATATATATGCACGTATATTATATACATATATATATATATATATATATATATATAAAGGGTTAGGGTTAAGGGTTAGAAAATTAGGTTAGAAATTAGTGTGTAAGCCAATGGAAATGTATCCAAAATACACAATTAAGGGTTATATATATATATATATATATATATATATAATTTATATCTTGAAATCTCGTCCGAAGAACGAGCATTCGACAATGTGACAATGCAGTACCCAGCCATAACGAAGTTTCCTACACAACAGTCACCCTTAGAAGATTAAGAAGAAACACCAAGAAACATCAACGAAAGGTTATCTGGTTTAGCACGTAAGGACTATGGTAGAGGGAACCTACTTGAATCTAATATCAATGAATTTCCCGGCAACATACAAACAGCACAAATTGTTCAACTGCAATTCTGTGGACGGCCAGCTACAGCTACATGGGCAACATAAAAACAATCATCGAGGAGCACAACAAAAATAGGCCCACTCAAAAAACAAAGCACCCCCTGCCAATGACCAAGAGAATGCAACTGGAAGACACAGTAATTGTCCCCTGGGTGGAAAATGTCCTAATGCCACGGTAAAGCACGACACTTAGACCTATACATAGAAAGGTGTTGATGACCTAAAGTGGTGCACCCTAGGTCCAGAGTTACAAGAATATATGTTTTAAGGGTTGGAAAATGAATCTCATTCATCCAACTCCCATTTTCATAGCTTACTCCTTTGCCAAGATATTAAATGTTGAAATTTATTCACATAATTTGACGATAGTCGATTGCGCAATAATTTGTGATGTCCTTCTTGTATAACTCACGTTACCTGCTTTGTTTCCAATTAGAATTAAAATTAATGCTTGTATGACCTTGAAAAATTTACTGTTTACTTACATGTTATACGGAGAGGGCTTGTATGGTCAAGTCACCCTTTAACAGTAAGACGGTTATCACATTTTGCCACATGGTGCCATCGGTTATTTTAATGGTAATGTGAGTAGTACAAGATTGACTTTACAAATTATTACGCAATCTACCATTTAAAATTCAGTGTTGCCCAACGGGGGGGGGGGCGTTTTCACCCCTGGAGGCATTCTTGCAACTAAGAGGGAGATCAGAGAGAGGGGGCGGCAGGGAGGCGTTTGCAAAAATTAGATACTAAATTTAATCGAGGCTTTAAAAGATATCAAGTACCTTCCTTAGGCTCAACTTTCAAATTAGTATGCAATTAATAGGAGATCAGTGAAATGGAATCAACTAGTCGATTAGGTCTAACTTTCCCTCTTTGGGTTCACTACAAAGTTGGTGAATTATCTCGTCGGCCAGCTGCCAGCTGCCAGCTGCCAGCTGCCAGCTGCCAGGAAACCGCATTTAACAGTGTTGCATTTCAACTTTTCCTTGTGAGGACCCCATGATGAAGTTACGTACGATACCACACGGTCATGAAAGATATCACAATGAAAAGTGTCGAAGGCAACACTTCATGCAATATCAGCGTTTTGAGTCGAATTTAGGGACGGCCTGTGTTGCAGAACAAGGTGCTATGGTAAAGCTAATTGTGTTAACAGTCAGTGGCGTAGCCAGGTTTTTTGTCAGGGGGGGGGGGGGGGCAAGAGCACCAAGATTTCCACCAATTAGTGATCTGCTTCCTAATAATCAGGGGTCTCCGCAGGTCCAAATTTTGTCCGGGTGCTTTCCTCTGACCTGGCTGAGGTGACTGATTGCCGTCCTGGGGGAGGGGTCTAAGGGGAGGGGGTATCCTCCTCCCCTTTGGAAAATTTTTTCTCATGTAAGGTGGGCTAGATGCAAAATGGTGCCACATTTGGTGCTAAATGTAAATTGAATACATCACCAAGAATTCCTATTTTTTAGGAAGCTTTGTTATCTTGCTTGTCTTGGTGAATTTTTCTTGAGTCCTACTGGTAGTTCAGAATCACAATGGGTGAAGTACAGTAATTAAGTGAGCCCTGGTACACCTTTCCCTTCGTCAGTTCACCACATTCACCACAATCAGTCCGAATTTTACGAGGACCTGCCCTAGTATCAGAGTATAGCACTTGACCACTGACCCATTCTAACAAACTGCATATACCACAATGCTGCTGCTTTCATTATGAAGAAACATTGGAAGTGTACAATAAAAGGACAGAGTCCCTTGTCAGAAGTCCAGAGATCCCATGCTGTATAAAACAGATAGTAAAACATTACTAGTACAACTATAAGCATGGTGTCATCATTCCATCTCTGAAAACCTTAATGAGGACTGGTTGTGTCAGTGTGGCATATACTTTTAAATAAGTAAAGTGTACTGGTTGAGAAATTTAAAATTTTACCAGATCATGCGCAAATTTCACCATATATTCACTTTCATAATTTTTCCAGAGGGGGCAACTCGCCCCTTCCCCCCCCCCCCTGGCTACGCCACTGAACAGTCGATTAGAACTTTAGTTCAAAAGTTCCCGGTCTACGTCTTGGTCCCGGAAGGGATAGTCTCGGTCTCGGATACTGAGGTTTGGACTATACCATTGTTTCATACACATGGCCTAAAGCAGCATAAGTAATATAACAGTAGCTGAGCTGAGTACTAGAGCTAAGAACAGATAATATTTTTGAAGTGACTGATCAGCCAAGGAGTGCAGACCATGGGGGATTGCTCATGCCGAAATAGAAAGTGAAATAAGGGGAGATGTTTCATTTTATTTCATTTCATTTATTTGTTTCATCACATTACATATAAACATATGATGTGAAAGGAAGCCACCCAGAAAGCCACGACTAGCTTAACAAGGTGCATGACTCCCTACAAAAAAGAGAGAAAAGGAAACAGATATTTGCAATTTCTGCAAAACACAAAAAACATAAGCAAACAAACAAACATGCATACATACACAGCGATGGGTTGTCTCCGTATTGTGTACTTACATTTGAAAAAATATTAGGGGTCACCTGGTAAGATATGGAGGAGAATTTCAACAAGAGAACTTAATAATTATCAATGATGCCCTTCATAACCACCTTCTTAAAGATAAATAAAGAGGGAGAAACTTTTACTGATTCTGTGAGGGTATTCCACATTTTGGTACTACGATTACGCAAGCTGCATGATCCAATATTCGTACGATAATAATGACGATGGGCAAAGTTAGCATGTCTAGTATCATGCCTATGAACTAGAGTATTGCTAAAGATAAAGTTATGAAATGTATCCGTTAGTTACCTGTTCCATGCCTTGTACGTAAAAACTGCAACTTTGAAAGCAATAAAGTCAGTAAACTTTCTAAATAGTGGGCTGGTGTGGTCCCTGGGGCCTGCATGAGCTATATGGCGAACGGCTCGTTTCTGCAATACAGTAAGTTGGCTAAAGTAAGAACTGTTTGCTCCACTCCAGACAATGGAACAATAATTTAAGTGGGGGATAATCAAATTCTGGTATATGTTATAAGTATCAGGCGCGGATCCAAGAGGGGGGGGGGGGCTTTCCCGGGCTCAGCCCCCCCCCCTTTTCTGCCACATCAACAATAACAAATACGCGAAAATTAGCATAATGTTAATTTAGGAGAATATTCAAGGGGGATTTCAGCCCCCTTTTCGAAATGTCTGGATCCGTGCCTGAGTATATTTCTAGGTAAAAAGTGTTTTAGTTTGGATAATACGCCCACGTTCCTTGAAATCGTCTTGGAAATATTTGAAATATGATCTCGCCAGGAGAGCTTTGCATCTATATGTACTCCTAGGAATTTGGTCGTGGTAACTTGCTTAATAGCAATACCATTTATACAGACATCACTATCCCACCTGATAGTTCTATCATTGCCAAAAATAATACAGTTAGTTTTACCTATGTTTAAGGATAGCTTGTTAGCAGAGAACCAATTACATAACTTAGTCAATTCAATTGAAGCGGTATCATACAATAAATCTGCACTCTTATGTCTGAAGAAAATGTTAGTGTCATCGGGAAAAGTATAATATCAGCTGTATCGAAAACAAAATAAATATCATTCATATAAACAATGAACAGGAGTGACCCCAGAATGGACCCTTGGGGTACCCCACAGCGAATATCATTGAGACTAGAACTCATACCTTTGAAGTAAGTATATTGGGACCTATTTGAGATATAGCTGTGAAACCATTCTAGAACTTTACCTCGAATACCATAAGTCTGTAGTTTAGCAAGTAAAATACTGTGGTCAATTGTATCGAAGGCTTTCCTAAGATCAAGAAATACACCCATCTGCCCATTGAGATATTATTATAATCTAAACTAGTGCATAGTTTGTCTAATGCATCCGCTAGGGCTAATTCACTTGAATGGTTAGGACGAAATCCATACTGTCCTTTCCAAAGGATATGAAACGTTTTAAGAAAATCATGCACTAGCTGCTCTGTTAAACATTAACCTTTAAGTAATTTTTGCGAAACATGAGAGTAAGGAAATAGGGCGATAATTTTCAAAAGCTTGTGGGTCCCCTTTTTAAAACGGGGTGAAACCTTTGCCGTTTTCAGTTTATTTGGAAAAAACTCCTGTTTTGAACGAAAGATTAAAATTGTGAGTA
Source organism: Holothuria leucospilota (assembly GCA_029531755.1). Taxonomy (NCBI): domain Eukaryota; kingdom Metazoa; phylum Echinodermata; class Holothuroidea; order Aspidochirotida; family Holothuriidae; genus Holothuria; species Holothuria leucospilota. The sequence continues at coordinate 53,826,184 of CM055969.1, forward strand.
AGTGGCTTTGATATATACGGTAACACTTGTTTAATAATACTAGGTTTAAAATCATCATACCTTGCTGCTTTGTTGGGCTTAAAACTGGCTCTAGCGACATTAAAAAATTCATCTTCAGAGACTGGATACATAAACATAGAACTGCAGTTAATGGCAATCTTTCCAAGGAAGTGACCCGCATCGCCACTGGTTGTAATCTTGTCTGCTAGTGAAGCTCAATGTTGATAAAATAATCATTAAAACTTTCAGCGATATCGTTATCGTTACTAATATTAGCACTGCCATTTTTAAAGGCATCGGGGTACGTAAAATCTTTACGATTTTTATGCAGAAAATCATTTATATTATCCCATGCTTTTTTAACATCAATTTTACATTCTCTAAATATTCCACAGTAATGAGCACGTCTGGAAAAACGGATAACACGATTGAGCTTATTTCGATAATTCTTGTATACTTTGTGCTTATTAAGAGATGGAAGAGCGTAGAAGCTTATGCTTCCTTCTAATAGATGTTAATATTCCTTGAGTGATCCATGGGTGTTTCTTTCTCCGTTTTTTGTTCTTGTTTACACGTTTAACTGGAAAACAAATGTTGTAAGCTAGATTGAGATGATCAAAAAATATATCACACGCCAGATCAGCATTTGCAACTTGTAGAACATCCTCCCAAGTTTTATCCGCTAAAGTTTCGGGAAAGGTTTTTGTTACGATTATTATAGTCTCTGAAAGTGACAGAACTGTTTTGATAGCATTCTTCCTGAATAACCTTAAAGGCAGTAGGCAGTCACCCAAACAGAGTGAGTGTGCCCTGTTACTCTAGTTCATGATTGGCCTATTTTGATCATGTGACAATAATTTTTGTTAGTGAATTATGAAATTCAAGGAGAATTTCTCCTTGCTTTCCATATTGTTTGTAATAGTTATGTTTTAAACATCTTCAGAGGTGCTTGTAATGCAACAAGAGGAGATTTGCATGAGTTTGCTCATTTTTCAAAGAAAATTTTGGGGCGACTGCCTACTGCCTTTAAGGAATACAGGAGAAAATGTTAAAATGTTGCTTTTGCTTTCTTAGCCTTTGGAATGAGGAACTTCTGCCCTATTAATCTCCCGGGCTTTTCCTTGAAGACACGATGTAACTTAGTAAGCAAAAGGCAAAGTGGATTTGTGGCAACAGCTGTCAAATTAATCATGTGTATTAGCTTGCAGGAAAAGACTTGGAGGGTGTAACAAATTTGTAATCAGCACATTCAAATTTCCTTCCACTGTAGGAGATTCAGTGCAAATATTTTAATAGGACTGTGTCTGTTCAAGAGGAATTTCGACGGTCAGAAATACCTCGCTCTCAGATGAATAGGTTTGAAATAATAGTAATAACTTTGGTAAGTAAATTGGAGAAAAAAAAAACCCAAAATTCCTTCACAAACGCATATTTTTCCGTCGGTAAGCTTTCACGCACACTTTTAGCAGGTGATCGTTTGTTTTCACCCCATACATATTAAATAAACAGACATATGATGAAACTGAGGTATTTGTGGTCTGTTTAGCCTCGCTCAACCAATGCCATTAAAAAATAGGGAATGAATTCTTCACTCCATAAAGTCCAAATCAGAGCTTCCCGTGAGGCTTCGCTCATGGTCTTTCACCAGAGTCATTCCACTGGAACCGACCAGAGTCTGTCTTAGCCTGGCACCTAGGAGCGTGCCATATTGGGGAGGGAGGGGGGAACTTCGTGAAACCTTGCCAAATAAGGCCCCGTTTGCCCGCGAGTGGTATTATAACTTTCAAAATGGTCATTCAAAGGGGGGATCCCTACCCATGATGAACTTCGGAAGTACTTCGAATAGGCCTAATTTTTATCTGCCATACGAATCAGAACAGACCTTTTTAACGGCAAACAGTATCAGCTTGACTCATGAATTAGGGTAGCTCAAATTCAAGGCAGCTCCTAGCTGTAAATAATCGTAGATGTTGCCCCTGAGCAATAGTGATATTCCTTTCACTGTGCGATTTGCGAAAAATGTCGGAAAGGGCTTACCTTCACTTCAGCAGCATCTCTAACTGCAGAATACGTGTGGTTTAAAACTATGTCGTGTTGCGGACATGACACCACTCAACTGTTCCCACGAGTTGTGAGTGCAAGTCGATTAGATTGAATCCGAGTGGCATTGAACAACCCCCTAATTGATTAGTTAGACAGTTTTTTTAGGGCGAATCGATATCGCTTTCAGGTTTTCAATGTCACGGTTCCTCTGCTCAGAGTCACAGCTGATAGCGCCCAGCTGGTCTTTACAGAGTCCCCTATGCCAAATGAAAATGAGTAAATTTGGCAGTCTTTTTCAACGATTTTCTTCGTTCGTTCATATATATAACTCTCACTGTAAACTCTTCATCTCAATTCTCAGGCAGTTTCCATCCTGAGAGCCACATCCACCAGACATGAGGACATGGAGAAGGACCTTTGTCAATGAGAAGGACATATCTCAGTGAGAAAGACATGTGTCAGTGAGAAGGATATATCTCACTAAGATAAGAAGGACATGTGTTAGTGAGACAGACATGTGTTAGTGAGAAGGACATGTCTTAGTGAGAATGAGATGTAATAGTGGGAAGGACATGTTAATGGGAAGGACATGCGTCACTGAGAAGGGCATATGTCACTGAAATGGACATGTCTCACCGAGAAGGGCTTTTGTGAGTGAGGACATGTATTCGTGAGAATGACATGTATTAGTAGGAAGGATATGTGCCACTGAGAATGACATGTCTATGAGAAGGACATGAATCACTGAGAAAGGCTTTTGTCAGTGAGAAGGACTTGAGTCAGTGAGAAGGACATGTGTTAAAGAGAATGACATTTATTAGTTGGAAGGACTTTGGTCAGTGAGAAGGACATGTGTCAGTGAGAAGACTATGTGCCAATGCGAAGTATATTTGTCAGTAAGGACATGTGTAAGTGAGAAGGACTTGTTAGTGAGGGCATGAAGAGCACAAGACCAAGTGATTGAACACTAGGTGAGGGGCGTAAAACATTCCATGGAAGAGCTGTACTTGGAGATGGTAATTGGAGGGAGTAAAATTCTCTGACCCGACCGTCCGCAGAGTCAAGTGATAGTTACTGCGTTATATAACTAAAACTATAAGAAAGGCTTCCCGAAATGTGGCGTATGCAAAGATCATTCTTTATAATGTCATGGTGATTTGTGTGTTAGGCTCTCTTTTTTGGTTTGCTGTCTGTCGACGGTGTGATGGCAAGCCATTTTGCTTTTTTCAGTGTTTGATGATACCATAAAATTTATGATGGTATTGATGACATCATTAAAATGATCTACTGATATCATAAAAGCCATGAATGTTATCCGTCAGACCATTTTATACCATCATCTTTAAAGATATCTGTGATTGATTTAAAGTATTGATTTAATGACATCTGTTATCAAATCTGCGATATCGACAACCGAATTTGTAATATCTTGAACTAGTGTATTATTTTCAGACGTCATGGATTCCTTAAAAGATATCAAAAATTCAATTTCCTTCCATCATGAAGGAAAAGAATAATATAAGAAATGGACTTCTGGACAAGGAGCAATTACAGATATCCCTAGTTGACTAGAGATAGATATCATTAAATATTTAATGATAGTATCTAGTAAAGATAGTATCAAATATTGAACAAAATGTAACACAGCTTGAAAGTAGCGCTGAAATTTCTAAATGGAGTTACACCATTATAGCACAGGGGATATATCCTCCACTTTTGACAAGGGGGGAATGGCCTTCACAAACACCATAAGGGTACGAGGAGGGGGGAGGGGTATATGCCCTACCAATTCTGGCAAAAATAGTGGAAAATAAATTATGCCCTTTTGCAACCGCACAGCGGTATCAAAATTCGGGCAAAAATTATCCCTGACTCCCCAGAAATATTAACCCCCGTACGACTATGACAAGCACCCCCAGATTTAAAAAAAAATATTACAAAGTATTATGCTCTGTATTATCAGTTTTCGTTCCAAATTGACGCCTTTTGAATAGTGTGTATTAAATCATTAAGTAACTTAAATGACTTCAAAAATGCTACTTCTTTTGGCTCGCTACGCGCGCATCCCCCGTGCATTGTTGTCATATTACGTTATAACATGTCAACTTGACTGAGATTATTTTTCCAACGCCCTGTGCAACTCGTAAGACCTCCATCTATTCTCTCGAACCACTTGAACGACACGCGGCAGGGCATCTGCAGGGGACAGCCAGTGATGGTTTTGACTGGAAAGGATAGCTCAAATTGCCGACTGCTGAAAGGGCAAAGTGAATGCAAGAGGAAACGGGAAGAGGGGGTAACTTTGTAATGCAACATGTAGTAAAAAGCTCCGCACTGTCTTTAACATTTTATTTTTTGGCTCGTTTCGCGCACACCTATCATACACTTCTACAGTGGCGTATCAGGATTTTTCAAAAGGAGGGGGGGGGGACGCAATTGAATGGTCGGTTAGGGCAGTGGTCGGGGCACATATTCAACAGTGAGGGCCAAAATGTGCACGAGTAGCGCGCACGGCAAGCGAGAAACGCAAAAAACATACCAAGAACGGGTTAGGTCCAGGGTCCCCTCATATTGCCCCTGGTCGGGTCCAAGGGCGCACAGCACAGGTGGGGTCCTGGGGATGAGTCCCCGTATCATAAGTACTACACGTATGGTCTCCACTGAATTTCACCATGCTTCACGATCGATACGCATAATTTTGGTTTCTCAGAATGGGCATTAGTTGTCAAATGTTGTATCATTTCCATTCCCCCAAGAATTTTCAAGCACTAGAAATTTCGACTTTTTCCTTTGTTACCTTCCTGCTTTATTTTTTTACTCTTTTCTTTAAGTGCCAATAGGGGCACGGCCCTTTGCGATCCTTTTATCCGCCAATGCGTCTAGGAAGTTATCGCTCGACCCAACTAACATATGGTCTAATTATCCCTTCGGTCTGCTTAGTGCGCATGTAATGTCCTTTAGAAGTACTTAAATGCTTCACTCTGATGCTCACAACTTTGTAAATACCACAGAGCTCTAGGGGCTTCACCCCCTAGACCCCATCTGGCGTTGCTCCTGGACCCCACCAGGGGTCTGAAGGCGGACCTCTGGACCCCACGTCATCGGAGGGAGCTTTTCGCACTTCGGCGGCGCCTTCGGGACCGTTATATGTTCCATCTCCCACAGGTTTCAGTACAGGCTAAATCTCAGCCAATGATTTGTAAAGGCTATGCTCCTTTTATATCATAACTCATATTGACTAAGGACATAATGTTCGTATACCCTTGAGAAGAACACGTTGCCCACGCCTGTTGTCATAGCTACAATAACCAAGAAAATACAGGAAGGGAAAATTGAGTGTCAGTTGAAACTCGCCATTGGGTAGAGTTGTGTGTGTGTGTGTGTATGGGGGGGGGGCTATGTTTCTGGTCACGTGAAAATGTGATGATATTTGGGTAGTTTTGCGTTTCTTGGGGTATAGAGGTACTTCATGTAACGTCAAGCGATTGGGATTGGCCGGTTATTGAATCTGCTACACCGGCAGTGCCGGGCAGCGTATTTACAGCACACGGGTACAACATGACCATAGATATTACGTGCAGTGACACAATGGACTCTTGGCGGGCAAAATGTCTAATAATCAAACAGACACGCGATCACCTGACGTCGGTGAAACACCTCTATACGTGTGTGCGGTGAAATTTGATTGCAATTCCTCCTAAACATTCACTCTATAAGAGTTGAAGGTGGTAGGCGGATATCCTTTGGTTACGACAGCAGTGGAAAAGCATCCATAAAGTCAGCCTAGGGGCTCACTGTTCCCCGACGGACTTAAATCGACTTCTGGGCTCCTTTCCTGACTTAACCGTGGATTTACCCATAGGTGTAGGAAGATTTTCTCGACTGGGGGGTGAGCATTGTTTCGGACCGCCTTCCTGGGGAGGGGTCTAAGGGGAGGGTTTTTAGATGTAATTTGGTGCAATATATTCGTCAAATTTAAAGAAAAATTACTGTATATTTTTGAAAGTTTCACGGAGGAAGTAAAGAAGGGTTTTTCATCCTTGAATTGAGGAGGGGAAAGCAAACTTCCGCCCCACCACATTTTTGATTGAGGGTTTTGCCCCAAGCTCCCCGCTTCGTACACCTATGGATTGGATTTACCTATCTACCTATTCACTATTATTATTTTTTGTAGTGATTTAACCTCTTTACTTTTGAGACCTTTTTAACAGAACGACATAAACTCCCGGACAAAATTGTGAAACCATCGGGTAAATCGAGGACAAAGGGGAAATAAGGGTTGGTCGGATGAGGGAACAGGGCTGGGTGGAAATGACGTTAGAGTACTGGAATCCGACCTGATTAGCATACTCGTCTTTTTCACATGTAGCTCACTTTAACTGGTGAGCCTTTTTCAAAATTGGCAGAGCATTCCTCTGATGTATAATACTATACATTAAAATGTCATAAAATGACATTTTGAGTTCTTATCTTAATTTCGAGATGCAAAGAAATCACATCTAACAGAATTTTGTTTTTAAAAAAGGAGGAGCCCAGACCTTCAGTCGTGGCCATTGTGGACTGTAGATTATCATAATTACTGGCTAACCTTTTCTGATATTGCAGAATGGCCACACTGTATAAGGACATACGGTTCTACACAATGTTCCATCTTGATTGCAAGATGCCAACTGTTCGCTACAAAAAATGTTTAATTTCCAGACTTTTCCTGGAGGAGGACTCACAGACCCCCCCCCCCATGGTGCTTCTTATCTTTAGCTTTAGCAAATTTAATCTTCACTTTCACAAAGTGAGCCACCCCTCACCTCACCTCACCTCCCCCTTGTATGTGAAAGAATATGATTGAAAAAGCACATGGTACTTATTGTAGAAAATATTTTGAAAGGGGGAAAAAGGGGGAAGCAATCTCATCCAGGTGAGGGAATCGAAAAGAACAGAAAAGCACTGGATAAGATCGTGGAATAAAGCGGCCCTTAGCATTCTCGCCCCCTTTGATAGAACTACGACCTCCGCACTCTAGCGCAGCAATGTAATGCCTTGAAAAAATGCTTTATATATAAACGTTTCGTAAATTTGAACCCACTCACAATTAGCGCGAACTCATCGGAAAAAGTTGTAGTGTGATTGCAATGGTGTGGGTGCATGTTCATTTCAACTTGGCGCACCTTGCAGAAGTAAAGATCCCCCCCCCCCCCCATTTTGGTATGGGTGGACAGAACATAGCTGCCGTGTCACATTTTCTGCAATTCACATGCACAGAATCCGTTTTGGTTATCGTGGGAATTCCTTTTTCAAACGGGAAGTTGGATCTTATGTAAACATTGCCATAGTCCCACTTTTCCACATCCGCAAGTTGTGTGCATGGTTTTATACATGTATATTTAAAGACGTACTTTTTCCAAAGTTCCCTCAACTCTTAGGAGAAGAGCCGAAGGGCGAAAGCCAACATTACCCCGAAGGAGTTCTAATCCCCTAAGAAACTACGTCCCCAAGGGAAACTTAGATTTAACATGACCATCTTCTTGACCTTCAGACCTCTACATCATAGGTCAGTTAACTGGCTGCAAAAAACATACTACACATGATCTCAGCCAAAAGACCAAGAAGCAACCAAGACGTACTTCACAGACAGACAACAGGAGATGTTAAAAAGATCAAAAGTAGAAGGATATCCTTTACAGATTAACGCAGCACACTGCACACGCTAGACAATTTGGTTACGGGCAATTATGTGTGTATTTAAAGGTCTGAAGACATGTAAATGCCACCTGCTTATGCATGTAAAAAGAATTAAAACGTTAAAATTAAAAATATCCACAATTCCCATTGACCATTTTACAAGACAATTACTGTTTTACATCTACAAAATGAATATATGCAAATCTGTGACGTAGAGAGAGGGACTCATTGGAAATGTTTTGTATTATCCTTTTTATGTTTAACCCTCATTTCAAGGACAGTTGTAATATTGGTATGTCCTGAGGGGTTTATTTTGGAATAGCTGTTGAATTCTTGAAAATTCCACATCACTTACTAAACTAGACACTAGCTTGTAAATAATTAACGGTTAATTTATTTAGGACTGACAAGAGAAATACAGACACTGTGCAATACTCCACATTAAAACATAATTTTTTGCATGGCTCACTGGTGGCAGCACCGCAGAATTTCAAAAGTGGGAGCCAACGAGGGGCACAAATTTTGGGGGCAAAGTTGTGTGTGGGTGCTGTTCCTGTACACTGTATACTTTTGAGCGGACTGGTGGGGGAACGGTGGCAAGGTCTTGACTGGGGGAAAATGCCCCCTTCTTTCCCTCTTGGTGGCGCCATTGCAAATGGGACGTTTCAGAAATGGTCAAAATTTGAAGAGATCTATCTTAAAGAGCTAGTGGAAAATATTCAATAATTCCAACGAACTTTTCATCAGGGGTCTAAATTTATCACTGTTGGGTAAAACTGCTTACCTACATGCCCACATACCCATAACGCGAAACAGAGAATAAACTTGCATTAACAGTTTGATCACAGAAAATCATGAATGTAATTTTAATTTCAATACAAACTGGAAAGCACAGAATACGGGACTGCTATTCTTTTTGCATCAGAAAAAAATACATGGTTAGTTTGGAGCGAGTTTGTATACTGTGGGCTATAAACTTGCTTTCCACTTCATCTTTACTCTCATTTGCGTCGATCCGCTGGGATGTGGGCAAATATCCCCAATATTTGAGTAAGGGGGTCCACTAACTTCAATGACCATCTGATCATTTATAAGGTACCTGAGTTCTCCCCTACCCGCCTGAATAGTTCAATGGAATCATTTTAAGTATTCTGGTACGACTTAACCTCTTGCAGGCCTATGGGGAGTTTCCCAAGGCTCTTTACTTTTTCAGGCCTGGGCTCGCATAATTTCTTTACTCAATATGTTATACAACATATACGGCATATTCGTGTTCTAAATTAGCCAGCAACACTGTCATGCGATTGTTACAAAATGATTTAAGGCCCGCCGAATCTAAGAGCTCCATATCCTTGTGAAAGGTGAAACTCTACAGATCATCTTAAGCAGTATGATTATGTACAAAGTACAAAAGGATAACAACCATTCGAAACATCCCTCAGAAAGTTGTAAATAACCTACAAATTTAATTTATCAGTGAAACTGTTAAATGATGAGATGGATGGTGTGTAAGGTAGAGGAATGACAAAGGGACAGTCCAAGAACGTTTAGCGCAGCAAGAAATAGTATCCAAGGAAACCATGAAAAAGAGATGATCCGCCGGGGTTTTGTAAAGCCATGCACACATCCTCCACAAACCACAATTCGGAAACTGGTTTTAAGGTATCGTCATACGAGTTTGATATACGTTTGACATTTATGTGGTTGAAAAAATTGCGGTTGGGACTTTTGTGGCACTTTGTGAAACTTTTCGAGAAACGTTAGTGTCAGCTAATATCATGTACTTTACCCGAGCTTTCATCATTTTATTACCTTATTTCCCTAAAATACTAAATAGAAAAAAGTTTCATCCAGCCATGAATGACAATTAACATGTTTATTTAGAACATTCCAAACCTCTGAACACGTATAAAAAAATCTTTAAAGCTTTACTTTTTACAAAGAGCCTGAAGCTATTAAAACACTTGATTTATAATACAATAATAAATAAGACGATATGGGTACAAAAAGAAACATACTTGGCAAGCATTGATTACACTATATATATACAGCTATATCGTCTGTATGAAGTACGCATTAGTACTGACATATATTTACATAGATCACCCATAATGATTAGTTTAATCTTGCTTTTGTTCTCATTAATTTTCTAAGTTGAGAATTGTTAAATCTTGTTTAGTTTTGTTACTGTTACAAAACGACGTGTACACTCATATACAAACAACAACCAGCAAATTTTCATTAATACACCAATGCTATACACTTTGTAGTTACGTAGTATACTTCTTAAAAAGTTTTTGCAGTCACCACAATTTGACATTGTAAGGAATTCTGCCGGGTGAAACTTTGTATCTGAGACATGCAATATTGATCCCATAAGATGTCATGATATTCACTTTTCAGGGAAATAAGAGAACATTTTATAGGTCACTAGATAGTTCAGAGCTGTACCAGGTTAATTAGTGTTAGAGTAGCCCTGGGTCAGGGAAGACAGAATCTGAGTCTCATCTATACCATGGAGGTATTACGTAGCTCCATGTCTACACCACCCTGTCGATTATTTAGTTTGAACACATGCGAGATTAGCCTTCTTTGACTGTGTTTAGACGAGAACGACGTTAGGGTGTTCCAATTGCTTCATATTCTACCACAAGCTCGTCATCCCTGTTCGTCAGACAAGGGTGTTTACCCCGTCTCTATAAAATTGCAAGCTCGCAGCCAGAGGGGGGCTGGACCCTTAATTTTTGCTCCTTAGAAAATAAAAAATACCATTGCCTTAATGCATTTAAGTGTCGCCCCCTGAAAATCTTTCGCCCACCTGGAAGCTATCTCCCCCCCCCCCTTCAGTATGTCTGGCTAAGTTCTTGAGGCTGGGAGGGGATGGGGGACGCTTGCTCTGCATAATATCCCAACAGCTGTGCCGAATTAATAAAGACATGAAACGAACCTGAAATTATGCCAAAACCTGAAATAGACAGTACCTGAGTGTACGTGGACTCCACAACTTGCATCACGAGAGACAGGTACAAATGTATACAGTATTTATAGAGAAAGATCCGATATCGTTAAGTTCAGATGACCTACATTTTGTTTCTTGCCAAGAGAAAATACAAGAGGAGAAAGTCAACGTGACTCCTTGAGCTCCCTTGCATCGAAGTAAAAGCCGGTTCATACTTCATTATAGCGCTATAAAGCTGTGTTTATGGATGTTAGCTGGGTCTCGATATGCCGATGTAAAATTGATTCATACTTCAGTTTTCTCGCATAGCTCAACTTTCGCAGCACTGCCATGCAATGCACAGTCTCCCAATACCTGCTTATGCAAAGGCCAAGTACAGTACATATGTGTATGCGGTTTGATCGGCTCTACGACAAAGTACACTATTGATTACCTTGATAATTTTAGGGAATACAAGAAAATCCTGCCTTACTAACCTTTATGTCTTAATTCGTGGAAAGCAATAACTGTTTCCCTCCATTCCACTCACTGTCACAATCAGGTCGCAGATAGTCGCACGGAACCAGTGGCGTAGCTAGATATTTTTTGTGGGGGGTCAAAAGCAAAAAATTCCGACAGATTATTATCTTGATAGTTGTACGATTCTAAATTCTGGAGACCTTTCTTTTTTTTTTTTTTTGCTTTCCGGGCAATTTTGAGTTTTGAGACCGACTTTCGATTTTCATGTTGACATATCGATGGATGTGTAATTCTGCTTAAAAACATAAGAACATAAGAAGTGTTGTAAGTGTTTCAAATGAATTGTTTTTATTTAGTTCCGACAGAGACTAGAAATTTCCGACAGATGCCTTCGGAGGCTTTGTGGGGGGGGGGGCGATCGCCCCCCTCTAGCTACGCCACTGCACGGAACCCGAATACATGTAATGAGCCGATATCTGAAAAGGTCCGCCATTGTTGTCGAGTAGGATCGTGAACTCGTTTCAAAAGGTCGTTCACCTACCAAGCAGCCAATCAGAAGCCGTTTCCTTTGCGATATCTCGAGAGCTTGCGAGAAAAGTTGAACAATGTTCAACTCCAAGCGATGACCGTGAATCGAACTGGCGGCAAAGATATTTTGACCATATATGGTTATTGATCGCTTTATCGCGCGAGAAATTTGGAAGTATGAACCGGCCTTAAGGCACAAATGTATGGGACTATATATCCTGAATAGAAATAGGTAAGGGGCGAAGAAATATTAACGAATAGTTTGAGCTATCGACAGCAAAGCGAGCTCGTGTGATCACTAGCCGTGCCCTAAATTAATGACATACATTGGTGTGGAAGCCACGAATGAATTAGCAAATTACCTCTGTCCCGCACACTGCTGTATTGGGTCTTGCCTAATCGACAGTAAAAATTCGACGTACACTGGCAGATGAATAGTATGTTATTCTAAAGGGCAGCACTTATTTCGTTTGTACACAGGGATTCGAAAGGAGATGGATCATTAACACTCTTCTATTAACTGTTGCACACGAGAAGGGCCCATGACTTCTAAAACTGGCGCCTTTAGGATCAGAACCCATGCTACAGTCAATTCGCTTGAAGCAAACTGAGTTATTAACACAAAACTTTATTTCTTGTGATACTTAAATAGTCATTTTAGTCTACGAGATGTAAAGTCAAGTAGCCTGTTACTGCTTAATAACCCATGCATGGGCAACCAGCGGGTAGACGGCATATCCTAAAAAACGAAAACTTGTTTCCGCTCCTGGGTCTAGGCTGTTTAAGAAACTGAATGACTAAGCTTATTTCTTCATTTGTGAGCGTGCACTTGCTTGAGTCAGACATGATATTGTTGTTTTGGTGTAAAATATCACTCTACCAACTCACGGTAAACATTGGTCTACAGTTTACAATAAAATCCCAGCGTAGGTCTATCTTCAGCCGATCTCTAATGTAATATGTTTACGTAGGAGACAGTCAAACATCGTAGACGACTTCATCCTGTTGACGTTTTGAGCCCGGCAGTTACGTCACTTGTACGGTACTTCCCGCCACAAATACTCAGAAAATATTCTCCGTTACAGTTCACTCTGCGCTGTCTCTTCCTTCAAGTGAATTATAAAATATTTTCGACAAGACGGAAAGGAAGCAAAACACCAACAGCTTCCTTACCCATCCGGACTGTTCCTTAGAAACAGTACAAAAACGTTCAACTTTCATACGTTTTCAACGATGAGCAATTTGGAGGGTGTACACCGTTAGTGCACAAGAGATATTCAACCGCTCAACAGCTCCGGTGAATGGTAATCACTATCTTCAAAGTCAATATTGGCTTTGTCTGTCTGTAGATCATCGGTTAAATTTTCATTCATTTTGGTCAGACCCTCCTCGATGTCGTCATCTGTATATTCACCTTGAGACGACACATCGTCCTCGTCACTAGGGGCAGCTTCACCCTTAACTTCGGCTGTTGGTCTCCTGCGCACTCGACGCGAGCGAGATTTAGGTCTCCTTTTGGAACTCTTTTTCTTAGCCGGTTTCGATGTTTCGGTGTCAGCTAGTTTTTGATAATCAGAATTGTTCATCATTGGTTCTGTCTCACTCTTTTCTTCCACCGAAGGAACCTTCATCTTGAAATAATATGGACTGCTGCCGGTTTGGTTTCCTTCGTAATCGCTATCACTACTGCTGCAATTACCTGTTTCAGTTTGTACCGAACTAGAAGCCTGCGTGACGTCTCCTTTGCTTCTGTATGCGCCTCTCTTTGCTGGTACTGGTTTAAATCCTTTCCCCCGTGAAGAATGATTCCGTCGTTCGAATCCATACGTGGCGTGTTGACGGGAGTTATCGTGTTCCCTTCGATTTCCTTCTGCGGGGAGGGAACGAGGATCGCGGTTTAGCCTCGTATACGCATCGTCATCCATTGTAACGCTCAGAACAGCTTGTTCTTTGTATCCCGGTCTACCGCCAGCCGATAAGTTGAGGAACTCTTTCATGTCTTCAGGCGCCATATCTACCGTCCCAGAAGGAAGGATCTGGGTTGGCTGCACAGCTGGCTTTTTCAAATACATATACTGACCAGTTTGGGGTTCTACTTGGCTCTGAAAGTAACTCTTGTAACCAGTGACGTCATCCGTACTGGGGTACCGATAAAGTGCGGGATTGTTGGTCCACGCCATTTGCTGATGAGGAAAGGTTGGTTGGTAAGCGGATTCGCTAAAACCGGACGGTATACAAATACCGGCATTTAAAGCTGGTAGAGACTTGTGATGAGGGGGAATCTCATGACGTGTTGGCGGTACAGGTGGTCCCTCAACTCTGGTGTCGTAAACTTGGTTTGGATATATGTGGAGCCTTAAAGCTGTTGGATGAAAATTGAAGAAAGAACTTAAGCCCCTTATTTTAATCCAAAAGCTATGATAGGTCTATAACCATAACATGATACAAAATCAATAAAATAAGTATGTGCTAAATCGCCGTATCGGGGTTACCAGCTCGGTATTGTCCAAGACTTTAAATTTAACGTTTTTCAAAATAGTTTTGGCCAATGAAACTTGAAGCTCTAGCCCCAACAGCGTGCTGACCTTTGAGAGTTTTCAAATGGACAATCTACATTTGTTTGAAAAAGTGGTATCGCTGTATTGCTTTAATGAAACAATACGGATACCTCTGATTTTGTTGCATTCTACTGACAAATACACGAACACCAGTTTAATGTCAGTATAAGGAGTTACCTTATGCATAAAAGTTTTTCAATTTTCTTTACAAATGACAATTTGGTGTTTCATTTGGCCCGATTGTATCAAAACAACCTGGCAACTCAGAGCGTCACAGTAACGTGCTATCTTCTTTCCAATGACGTCACTACTGCAAAATGTCATGAAACAATATAGATTTTGTGCCACGGAGTGGCATCCTTCCTGCTCTGTTTCTCCGGGGGGATGTATCTAATAATTTTAAAGCGATGGATTATTGTTCATGTGCATGTGATACGCTGTGCAATTTATGGACTAACTTTTGTCCCTCTTAAAGGTCTGGTGACATGCAAATTACATTGTTGGATATTTGATCTAAAGTGCATTAAAAATCCAGAAAATACCAGCAATTCCCATCAAAATCCATCAGATATTGACCATTTCACAGGGTATATCTATTTTGTACTTGTATCATCATGAATAAACATGAGCTAAACATGCAAATATGTGACGTCGAAAGATGGACATACCAACTATGGCTACTGTTAGCCTTTGTTTTTTCAACATTTATTTCAAGGACACTTGTAGCATTGATATCCTCTGAGGGTTTTATTATGGAAGTTAAAATTGTTTCCTTGAAAAATAATGACATCACTCACTAAACTGTAAACTATCTGATTAGTACTTAAGCGATAATTTATATAGGACGAACAAAAGAAATCTTAACTATATGCAACACTCCACATCATTATCTTTGCATAGGCAATGAATGAGTTACTTCAAAACCATCAAACTTTGAAGAGATATATCTGGAGAACGGTAAAAGATATTGAAATAATTCCAACGGATCTTTCATTCGGAGAGTTTATTCTTTAACTGACAAGTGAGAGCAGCTCTTTCTGGTGGCATGTCACCATAACTTTAAAGCAATTTCTTGTATTTTATACATTGTACTTACCATTCCCGTTTTGTAAAGATCCGTCATCAATAGTAGAATAAACGGCCTCGTAAGGACTGTAAAAGACAATTAGAGAATTTGGTTTTACAGAATTGATGAACGTCCTGCTATTTTATAATAATGCTTTTTTGTTCTTATTCTTACTTTATTTTATTCATTCATTCATTCGTTCGTTCGTTCGTTCGTTCGTTCGTTCATTCATTTTTGGCCGGTATTTGTAGTGTGAGTATAATGCGACTGTGTGCGTGTATGTTGCCCTAGGTCGTGATAATGAAAAAAAAGTTTTATTTGTTATTTCTGAATGCAATGTGTTGCACAAACATCAATCCAAACCATTCAAAATCAACGAATACTAGTTCAAGCCAGTGAGCCATAACTGGAAAAAAAGGCCGTGGCCGTGGCCGGCTCGACTTGAACCAATTGGTTGGAAACTGGGCCGTTAAACCTCATCTAACTAACTAAGTAGTTCATACACATATTTGGAAGTATGTATGAACACACTTGCAAATGTGCCAAAGCATGTATGACTACAGGCAAGAACTCCATTGAAGTCTGGAGAATATCACCTTAGTCTGAAATTGATCATGGGTTTTTTTTTAGTTTTCAATCAGTGACAGAAAACTTTGTCTATTTTCATTCCAAATTCACAATCTAAAAAGTGTTGTTCTTAAACTTGAGAGATTTTCCTCAAGGAGTGGATCATTTTACCCTACCAGTGTATACTCTAAACGACACGTTTATTTCTAAAATTAGCATACTCTAGGTCCTGGTAGATCTCTCTACACATTTAGGATGTTTCGAGGGGATCAAAACAGAACGTTTAAAGAATCATCTTCGCTTGAGCAGATGCATGTAATATTGGTCCATTCTATCATCTTCATGATGACGGGTCACCTTAATCCTGAGGGCATTCACACTTGTGTTTTTGATCCTGATCTTCTCTAAGGAGAGGATCAAGATACTCAGGTCTGATCTTGAATGCTAGTGATTCCACAGTGAATATTTGATCATGAGAAAAAGATTGGTAGTAGTTTCAGATCCCCGCATGAGAGAAACTTTGCAATTATACCGTTAATGAAAAACGTTACTATCAACAAATCCATACAAACTGGTCGTGCCCATCTAAGTTAATTTCTCAAAGAGTGTCTCCCTAAACCGTCCCCCCCCCCCCCATCCCTCCCTCAGCTTCATCATTTTTTTTTTTTGTTTTGTTTTGTATTTATATCGGTACCTTTCCTTCTTTTCTACATCTTTGCTTTTTCGGCAACAGTAAATGAGGGCGCCAAACAAAATGACGATCAAGACAGCTGCCCCGATGCCAACGAACAGAAAGATAGAGTCTATCTTTTGTTCTTCTGTAACAGAAAAGAATAAATATGCAAATTTTGATTGGTAATCATTTCCGCCAATTCTTTAAGCTAGAATTGTCAAAGGAAAGCATCTCATCAAATCTAGTTTAAGTGGAAAATATCGGACTGAATGCCTTTCTTAGTTAAGGAAAAAACTACAATGGGACCGCGGATTGAAAAGTCGTCAGTGGCCACACTGCACATATACTATACTACAGTATCAGAAGGGAGTTGCTACCATTACTACATGGAAAGTTTCGCACAGTACATGAAGCCTAGCCTTTGTATTTGTCGCGGGGTCTGTCTGCTTTCTAACTTCTGAGCTGACTTTCTATCCACTTAAACGAGCCTCGACAAAACCCAACAAATATTGTTAAGTGTATCCAAATATCCAACAAGACATGCTTCTGAATGCAAATTTAGGAAAATTTCGACGTATTTGGTGCTGACAATCACATTTCAATAGCATGTTGCATTTGGCGGCTATTAATTATCACATATTTATTTCATCTCACATAGTTTGATGAAAATCTATGATGTCGTGTGGGTAAATGTGCAGACATAGTAGGAAAGAGTGACGATACAAGTAATCGACTTCAAGTACTAGGCCTATCTATACAGGGCCGGGGGGGGGGGGTATACGCTGATCAGAATCACCGAAATATACGAACCTACAGTCATTTTGCCAGGTTAGCATCAGGCAACTATAGGTATCCCATTGGGGGAGATCCCAAATTAACAAAAGAAGAGTTTATAAATGCAATTTGCTGATATAACGTTTGTAATAAAGTTTTGAAGAAAAAAACTGAAAACTGGCGCTATTTCTTTACAATATCAACCTTCCTAAGAGATCATCCATCGTGACCATCGTTTTCACAACCGTGAACAAGAGTACGAAGTAGGGTGGACGGCAGGGTGAAGGGTTTCAAAGAACCATGTACTCCCTAAAAGCTTTTCAAAAATGAAAAAATGAACTGTAACTATTTGCTGACAGTTATCACTTCTCACATTTCAAAGTAAGCTCTAGAGATGGGGGGGGGGTCGAAGAAAGGGTAGATTTTGGAAAATAGGTAGTAAACAATGGATGACTTCGAACAGAAATATCTTAAATTATGAACGAGACATCCGTATGTTTTTCGGAAGACAACGGTATTTTTTCCACTTAGTAAGTTTTGACTTTGCCAGTGGGACACATTAAAGGGAGAAAGCAGTCGTCCCAAGTTTATTTTCAAAAAGCTGATAAATCTCACAAATCTCCCCACATTTCGCTCATAAGTATCTTTCTTAATGTTTCTGTATAAAAACATTGAATATTGAAGTTAAACCAAGGAGGTATTCTGCATGAATTTAACAAATAAGTAACGCAAATATTGTCACATTATTAATAGGAGCCATCCCTGAATTTGCATGACGGGGTACACTAATTCAAATTGAGGGACTGCATTTCCCCTATAAAGATACGATTTAAACAGCAATGAAAACGAGTGAATTACCAGGCACTACGGTTCTTTCTGTAGTTACTTTGACCGTTGTACGTGTCATGTTTGGTCGAACAGGAGGAGGGAGTGTTTCCATTCTATAAAGAAAGAACGAAAAAGGAAAGTAAGTGCGTAATATTTATAGGCCTACATGATTCTTTTACGTTCTTAAGTGGGATATATAGGTCACAATGCAAGATTCATGAAAGTTAAGGGCGCCTCACGTCATTTGAAGTGTATTAAAATGTACGGTAAGTGTAAACTATGGCAGAACGAGGCAACCATAGCTTTTGAAGAATTTCCACTTCGACATGAAATTTTGGGGATCAAGTACCCCATTGCCCTTTGCTGGTAAGGCCCCATTCAATCTTATCACAGACCGATAAGTTGCAGTCAGCACATTAAACAGTACGTTGGTTATCGGAAACGTCCTGCATGACAACAATGTCATTCCGGTCTACAGAACCTTTTCCAAATAGCAATCACAAAGGTTTATGGGATAGAGTTTTGGTGTGCATCTTTAATGTCATTGGCATTTTACTGTGGCCAAAAACGAAGCGTACCAAAACTCTATCCCATAATCCTTTGTAAAGGCTGTTTGGAAAAGGGTTTGTGAGTAGGAGGTTAGTGACAACTTCCAAACTTCCTCATATGAGTACATAAATGTGAATGTGATCGAGCTATAACTCTTCCTTAAAAGGAGGGAAAGTTAATAAAGTTGCTCTAATTTCATTTTTGGAGAATCACTTGAACCTGCCACGTTTCACACTAACTTTGTCAACATCACTCCCTTTCCATTTTTAGTCGATGGAGGTCTCGAGGACAGGTCTCCTGTCAAAGTTGGCCTCGAGACGATTGTGCTGCCTCGGCCTGGTGGGGTGATGCCTCGGCCTCATACTCTCTGGTCTCAGAAATTTACACGAGGACTATACGAGATCGATCCGAAGCCGGCTATATTAACAGATTATGTGCGACCTTCCGCAGATCTCAAGAAAAAAACACTTTTTTCTCTAAGAATCGTTTCAATATTTTTAAATGTTTCAGAATGCTTCTCACCAAGTTTGTCTACGGTATCGCTTCAACTATGCTGTATATGTTATACTAAAAACTGACATTGTAGTTTTGTAAATCATATCTGTATACGGTTTGCTGGCCTCGGCCTCGGTAACAAAGGGATTTGTTACAAAGTCTAAGTTGTTGCACTTATCTTTTTTGATGGTGATTCAAGTTCTGATATTTTCATACCGACGAGGGAAAGTACGCTTAAAAACTTCGCGAAAGGCGTTCTTGCCACTTTATCAGTGTCTACAGAATATTCCATAAACGCTCACAACCCAAATCAACTAGATAAGGTTGTTAAGCCCTTACCTTTCCGTTTCATTTTGCCCACCAGCTTCTCCCACTAGCCTATGAAACCTTGTCGTTCTTATTGCCTTTTTCAATAGGGTGTCACTAATAAAAATTAAGCAAAACATGTTTACGAAAACTAATGAAATCCTCCTTGACCAATCCATGCACCCTAATAGCAGGGGAGTAAATACGGGGGTGTGTGGGGTGTGTGACACCCCCAGTGAAAATGAAAAGTCGGTTTCTGAGCTCAAAAGGTCGGTCTCAAATCCAGTTCAGTGTGCCTTTGTAGCAGAAGACTAGATATGTACAACGTTTGAAGTGCAAAAAAAGCAAAAAAAGGGGGAAAAAAAGTTCTCGAAAATTAGAAGCAACATTTGAACAAATCCCTAATGACGTCATCCACATCTTTCTCCAAAGTTACATTATTCAAATAGGTGCATTCTTGATATCATGAAAGTACGACCTTCTTTGTCTTAAAAGGAGCTTAAAATGAGGGACGAATATAGACTACATTTTTTTTCTTCGGTTCATTTTCTATATACATGTCATTATGCACTGACGTCATTTTGGAGGAAAACAATGAAACACACGTGTACGCATGCAGTAGACTTCGCACGGGCATGTAGTAGACTTACGCGCGTATGCGATTGGTTGGTTGACAAATCATCTGTCTGTATTTGTTGGTGTAACTTGCAATGATACGCGCTTTTCCTCCAAACAAGGGAGCACTTTCCACTCTGTGACGTCATATGCATAAGGTCTATAAGTAGAATATTCCATCCAAATAACTTTACCTTGTTGGGTTACATATGCCCACACATTCATCCCTGCAGAGCTCGGTGATGTTACAGCCAGATTCATTTGTGTTTTGGTCGTTTGCTATCACGTGGTTATACTCATCCACAGTCAAGCACAACATTTGGCTTACACCGTCAGTTTGACACATTCGGCACTTTCGTTCTTCTTCACCGGTCAGTCCTGCAGGACACAGGCATACCTTCCCCCGTTGTTCTCCAGCGCAGCGGGATGCTTTTGCTGTGGACAAATTCGTAGAACATTTATATAACACACTCACATATATTTAATATTAACCCTAAATTTATATATATGAGACATTTCCATTGACTTACACACTAATTTCTAACCTAATTTTCTAACCCCTAACCCTGAAACTATCAAAATATGATATATATTAGGGAGACATGGAATGTCTTCCTAATAGCATCCTCTCTAAAATAACAAAGAAAATTGTATATATATATATATATATATATATATATATATATATATATATATATTATATATATATATATATATATATATATGTATATATATATATATATATATATATATATATATTATATATATATATATATATATATATTGTGTACTTTTAGCTTTCCTTTCCAGGCGGGTACAAAAGGCAATATCATTTGAGGGGATTTAGAGTCAAAGTCTTTTATTTGGTTAGGGGTGGATAAAAGCCATTCATACGACGTTGTGTAACACTCATTTCAAATGCTTTAAGATGTTTTGATCGAACTTTTACATGCTTTGATGGTACATATAAAAGGTTTTTAAATTTACGATGAAGAAGTCTGAAATAAAAGACGAAAGTTCCGTAATGATATGCATGATTTTAACAACTTTTAGACGAGCAGTTGACTCCTTTGGCTTATTCATTTATTTACATTTTAAAAGTTGAGTCTATTAAATCCAAGCGGACCCTGCAAGTTCTTTGAGGAATATTGTTGCTACCAGCCGCTTCAGTCTCATGATATTTTATATATATATATTATATATATACTATATATATATATATATATATATATATATATGTATATATATAAGAGTCGAATCAACGCTATATTTAAATTATATTGATTCGACTCATTCATGTAAAGTCGCTACGTCTCTCTACCTACTATATATATATATATATATATATATATATAATATATATATATATATATATTATATATATATATATATATATATATATATATATATATATATATATATATATATGAGACTAAAAAACATTAAGGCAATAGTAAGTTTTAAGTTTCTAAGGGGAGAAAATTTTTCTAAGGGCGCCGCCCCTTCTCCCTTGGTTTCGGGTCTGCATGAAGCCTCGATATTAAATGTGATAAGCCTGCAAATACTAAGCGTGTGAGAAGGAAAAGGATAGAGTTAGTTCAATGTAATAGACTTGTAAATAATCCATTATTTGCCCCAACATCTCGCAGGAAAACTTTTTTAAGGGCACAAAGTATTCAGGGTAGCCCAACTAGATTCTAGGTTGTGCCACTGCCAAAACTGCGATTTGTCAATTCAAGAAAAGAAACGAGCGCGACTTTTAATCCCGAAAATCTGAGCAAGGAAATACACGCTTACATGAGTTTAAGCAGAGTCACTGTTCTTGTTTAACTCAAGCGTTCTGCTCCGATCAATGTCGCCCCACTAATTTTGTAAGATGAAGAGCCATGGAACGCCATTCATGCAACACACTTTACCTCTCACTCCAACTAGATCCTGAATCGATGTTTTTAAATCACACGGTCATACTGTATGTTTAAACATTTCCAGAGTTGTGTCTACCTGGCTTTGTCCGAACAACACCCAAATGTCTGCTCTATTCATACATTTCACCCTATATAATGGATGTTTACTCCGTTCTTCAGGAAACAACTTTGGTGAGGAGAGACGAAATACTTCCTGACGAAGTTGACATTGCAACCGATTGTAAACCTCACTTGATTTTTACCGCCCAATTCGTCAGTAAACTGCAGTGTTATTATGATATACCATAACGATATCATTCTCATAATTTTTGACACGGAGAAGCACTGAATTGCAGAGTAGCGTATGCATGGCATATAGTGTGGTCGGTATGTAAACTAGAATGCGAGGCATTCACACTCGCGAATCTAAAATCGAAGGGGAAAAAATTTAAGGGAGTGCGTAGAGAGGTCTCGAACCTACGATATCGACAACCTCTCGAATGAATCCGAATACCTTATCCAACTAGGCTACGGCACCTTCACGGCGATATCGCAACTTTATTAATGTATAAACTCTGTAGATCATCGTGTGTACTTTTTACGGTGAATCAGTGACAAACGTAATGGAGTTTTGCATTTGGAGGGTTATTTTTATTCTCTTAAACCATGACAAGTGCTCACTCGAAGGTAGTAGGCCTACTTCCACGCTTTAACTGGGGATCGTTCATCAGTTCAGGCATTTATTTAACCTCTCCCTTGAGCTTGACAATTATTCCTTCTGCTGATCAATGTTCGAAAGTAATTAGTAAAATCAGGTAGTCAATCAGGCAGTCGTTTACGCCAAATATAAAGAAACACAACTGACGAGGATTTACGAAGTTCTGGTTATCTCAGAAAACGTCCCGGATATATGTTGCTTAAATGCAGTGCGTGCGTACGTTACCGTACTATATACTATGAGTAACATACTGGTTGCGCCATCGGATCTAATGTGCATACAATGACTCCATCAGTGTTAACGTGACCACGGACAAAGCAAGCACCTCTTTTCAAACGTCAATGGAAGTACAACTTTCAGCTGAACCTATGATGTGCAAAAAGGTAACTACGCAGTGCTTATTGCCGATTTTTGCACATACGGGGGCTTGATAATCTTATGCGTTAGCTGTTCCTACTCCACTCGGAAGTCTTCAATTCTGAAGAAAATATAATATAACTCTATAGTTTGTCGCTCTTTTCCCAGTTATAGTTGGGCTATTTTGAAGAAGATTCACCTGTGTGGTGCCTTGCTTATTAAACACATAAGTTTTTACTTCAGTAGATCTCACTCAGACGTTTCAAAATATGAGAAATGAAGGGTAACGATCTCTCCTAACGGAATAGTAGTTGACAACTAGAAAGCCAAAAGGCTTAGTGATTCCTTGCCGAAAGGGGGGTGCTTTGTTACACTGAGGTTCATCCATCACATTTATACTTCTCTTCTACATCAGTTTTATGATGTGGTCACAATTTGACCCCTGCTCACGTCGACTCATGTCACATGACCTTTGCACCGAAACTTGAATAACCAAAAAAAAAGAAAAAAAAAAAAGAAAAAATAAAACGTATGAGAAGGGATTTATCTGTGCTTCCTCCCTTGTAATGACATGTTTACAAAGTTTCAGTTTTTGACCTCTGGTGACCTCAAATGGCTTGTGACCTCCACGCAAAACAATCAGGTTTTCCTTGCACCATAACACATCCACATACTTAGTATGAAATCTATCCAAGCTTCCTACCTTGAAATATTGTGTAACTATGGTTTTCAGACTTTGACCCCTGGTGACCCCAAATGACCTTTGACCTCCACCAACAACTATAGGGTTTTTCCTCTTACAATAACGCATCCACATACTTAATATGAAATCTATCCAAGATTCCTACCTTGCGATATGGTATAAACAAGGTTTTCAGAGTTTGAACCCTGATGACCCCAGACGACCTTTGACCTCTACCAAATATAATGGAAATCTTCCTCTCACCATACCATATCCACATACTTTGTACGAAATCTATCCAAGTTTCCTACCTTGAGATATCGTGTAAACAAGGTTTTCAGACTTTGACCCCTGGTGACCCCAGATGACCTTTGACCTCCACCCAAAAACAACAGGCTTCTTTCTTTTGCCATAACACATCCACATCTTAGTACGAAATCTATCCAAGCTTCCGAACTTGAGATATCGTGTAAACAAGGTTTTCAGATTTTGACCCCTGGTGACCCCAGATGACCTTTGACCTCCAATAAAACCAATAGGTATCTTCCTCTTACCATAACACATCCACATACTACGTATGAAATGTATCCACGCTCCCTACCTTGAGATATGGTGTAAACAAGGTTTTCAGACTTTGACTCCTGGTGACCCCAGATGACCTTTGACCTCCACCAAAAACAATAGGCATCATCTACTTAATATGGACAATGTACATGCCAAGTATGAGATCCCTCAGATTAACCCTTCTTGAGATATCGTGTAAACAAGCTAAAGCGTCACATACACAAACACACACAGGCACACACACATACACACGACATCACCATCGCAAAGATTCCTTGCCTGCTTTCAGCAAGGAATCAAAAACCATGAAAAGGGCGGTTAAGAACATTATACAGTCGTTTCAAAAAACAGTAAAATTTAACTATATCTCAAGGAATTTGCCACGAACTGTAACAAAGCTAAAGACTTACTTTCATTACTAAACTCTATTTATAGCTAACATCTATTAATCTTCAAGTTACTTTCACACCCATTTAGCTTAAAAAAACAACAAGACGCACAATGAAAACACTGTGACAAGTCCAGAAACCGACTGCTATACTTCGCGTTCGCTCGTAAAAAGGGTATGTGGGTGAACGAAATTGAGCAAGTGCAGTCTGAAACTCATTTTTTGAAAAAAGTTATCACCATTAACGTTGAATTTTGCCGAACCATTACGTGAACAAATGACGGCTGAATTCAAGGCTTGAAACAAAAGCGTGACACTACTGGCATGACATGTAGGCAAATAAACTGTTGCTGCTCAACAGACACACTTTGTACGAATAATCTGTAAACATGCTTGCTGACTGAAGTATACGTGATTACAAGACAACAGATTAGGATAAAATTTGGAAAGATACAATAACAAACAGATATCCGTACGAAGAGCGTTGTATACTCATTCGATTTTGGTGTGAAGAGCATGCGTGTAGTATACTATTGCCCGCCCAGCGAGCATATATTATGCCTGCAAGCACATGTACACCTTTGAAAAGAGATACATATTTACAATTGCTGCGAATGTTATAGCCATACCACAAAACCGGCAGGTAGCCTTAAGAAAGGAGAAGCTGCATTATCACAATAGAGAGTTGTCCGCGAAAAAAGAGTTAAAACTTTCTACTGGGCGCAATTGTCACCCCTAGAAATTTCAAGTTGCCATAGCCTTAACACATTAATGTACACATCCCGCCCCCTGAAAAATATCCCCAGTGGAAGCCATCTCGCCCCCCCCCCTTCATTTCCGCGTCTGGCTACGGGTCTGACACGGCGTAAATTAAGACGTAGGTTCTGTTTCACTAGGTCTACAAATTTTCAAACCAATTTTTCTTTGTACGGCTAGGTAATACCGGTACACCTCGTTCATATACTGGGAGCACAGAATGGAGCAAATATTTACCCAAGTAACTCGCATAAGCCTAAGCCTCATAATGGAAGACAATAGGTCTTGCAGTTCTACTGTTATAGAAATTATGGGATAACGTCTTCGAGGACGAACCAGGCAGCAACGAACCATGCTATAGTTTCATCGAGAAATAGCAAAATAAGATCATTTTCCTCTTTTTATCAGGGGCGTAGATTTCTTTTCAACTTTGTGGGGGGATGGGGTGAGCTATTGCAAATGTGGACAATGTGCACGGCGAGCACGAAGGGCGAGTCCATGGCGGGTGGGGTCCAGGGGCCCGCCTTAGGGCCCCTGGTGGGATCCAGGGGAAAATCGCCGGTGGGGGTCCAGGGGGCGAAGCCCCCGGAAGCTCCTGGGTTTTAATGTCTCAGAAGTGCCAGGAAGACTGTTTTAAGGGGTTAATTTCAGTGATAATGTTCTTTGGTAGGCTATTGGTATATTCATACATTTAGGGAATGCTATTTTGAGCACAAAACTCGTTGATAAGCTGCACTGGATTGAAATTGTACAAGAGCAACAATGTCCTGTTAAGCTTAAAAATACATGGATCAACATATAGGGTCATCCCAGACAACTGGATTTTGAATTCGAAGATCATTACAAGACCTGCAAGTTGTCTTGAGATCATTGGCGTCGCCCGGTTTTTTGTGATTGGGGGAACCATAAATGATGTCGTAAAAATACCTCAGTTCCCCCAAGCCTGCGTAAATAACACCTTTATTTTTCATGCGTTCCTGCATTTGCATGCAGCAGTTTTGATCTTTCGTTTGTCACTACATATAAGTGTCGTCCTGGGGAAGGGGTTCCCCCTTCCCTTTAAGAATTTTTTTTTTTTATTAATTTAAGGTCTTTTAGATGCAAAATGGTGCTATCTTTGGGATGTTTTTGGAACTGATCACATATGGCCAGAAAATGTCCATAATTTAGTGAATGCTAATTTTTGGTAAGGTAAAAGAGGATAATATGTTGTCTATTAAGAGACAGATACGTTGT
Organism: Holothuria leucospilota; assembly: GCA_029531755.1. NCBI lineage: Eukaryota > Metazoa > Echinodermata > Holothuroidea > Aspidochirotida > Holothuriidae > Holothuria > Holothuria leucospilota. The sequence goes on from CM055969.1 coordinate 53,852,888, forward strand.
CAAAAAATCTCCTGAAGCCCCCTCCCTTCTGTCTATACTACCTTCTATTTCGGGAAAGTGTTTACACAAAAATAATTATGTGCGTGGAGTCCACAAAAACATTCTTGAGTTATTACGAAATATGTCCTTTCCTTCATTGTGTATTATGAAAGGGCATCTAAGGCTAGCAGATACCTGAATAGGACCTCCTGAAAGCTCTGCATTAATCATATTAATTGGGGCGGGGGGGGGGGGGGGCAATGACCAAATGCGTGTACTACCTGACATCCAAATGATAATACAGAGTACGACGCCGAACACTTTACAACTATCGTATTTTTACTACTTTTGAACTAAAATCCGGACGAACAGCTGCCAGCAATGGAAATGAGAGAGAGGGAGAGTATAGCGCGAGGAGCGCCCGAAAATTTTGATAGATTGCCAACGATTTGCTAAAATTCTGATAGTTTGAGAAACATTTGCGAAAGAAAGTGAAGAGAGATTGAAAAAAATTTCTTACGAAAATGAAGAATATACTTTCCATCATACACGTATCTGTAGACTGAAACATTGGGGGGATGATTACATGGGCCACCCCCCCCCCCCCTAGTCAAATGTTGGGGGATATATCCCCATCCCCCCCCCCCGGGATTTACGTCCATGCTTTTTATTGATGTAAAACGTAAATCCCATCTCAGTAGCATGTTGTCTTTGGAAGTTATCAATTTTCAAGCAAATTATCATTACATCATGGGAAATCTGTAATGTTACACTGGCAAACTAATATATAAAAGCTTTTATTTCTTTATGATCTTGACATGCGTAACTGAAATACATAGATACTGTAGTAGTACACCTAACAGCCTTTATTCTCAAAAAATTGCGAACTCCATCTACAGCAAAGCTACTAAATGTTTTACACTGTACGTGTGTGTCAAGTGTGTCAAGTTTAAAGTCAAGGAAACACTTCAGTTTTAAAGGACAACCAGGGTTGGGAAGTAAAGAGTTACAAGTAACGCCGTTACTGGTGTAACGAGTTACATTTTGTGTAACAGAACCCTCTAACGAGTTACATTTGCATTTCAGTAACGGAACAAGTAGGCTAACTAGTTACAATTCTGTGTAAAAGTAACTATAAGGGCGTTTCATTACTCGAAATAGTAACAGAAAATTTTCAAACTGATGATATTTTGGCAGTAATGTTATTTTTCATATATTTGTCATTCATCTCTGTTATCGACGTCGCCCTCACCAACATCAAATTTTATTCACGATTAGAATCAGAAGTTGATATTTGATGCATATGCTGCAGGCTTAGGATACAGGGCCACTTGACTGTCGATTAAACTAAGTTTAAAATTTGATTTGTGTGTCAAATTATTATTAAACAGATCAATTCTTATTATCCATGAGACCGAATCTTTGTGCGATTCGTTGAAAAATACTGAACGGTCCTCCGACAAGCTAAGGCACAGCTGACTTTGTTTAGTGTATATGCTAAATAATGCTAAATAAAGTCAGCTGGGCCTTAGTTTACTTTTATTGTCCTTTAGAGGACACAGTGGAGCAACTGGTTGGTCTACAGGCATTCAAACACTAAGCTTACTTTGAAAGTTTAATCATTGCCTTTTGAGACGTTAGGGCTGGACCCTGCCTATCCAAGCCAGAGAAAACTCCGATTCTAAATTCCCGAATTTTGGGTACTTTCCGAGTATGGCAAGTACCACTCAAGTTCTGACCAGTTCTGATTCCAGTGGCACCAATTCCGAGACGTCTTTTTGCCAATGTATTGCATATCAAACATACGGATGTTTTAATTCTTCTGTACATGCCCACCATTAATAAGGTCATCGTTTGTACGCACTTCCATAGTCTGCCCTCCGCAGTAATTTAGTTGATTGTGTGACAATACTTTACATCTGTACATTGTGCACAAATAACAATGGAACTTTAAACACTTTAAATGTAACTTTCATATTTGAGAACTCGGCTGGAATGAGCTCTGAGTCTGAGTCCAGTTACATCACATTTCGGGAAAAATTTCGATTCCGGGACCTTCTGTTCCGGGCAAATTCCTAATCTAGAAAAAAAAACCGCTCTTGAGACCGGCATTGAGCTAGCCGAATTCCGGACTCGTGCGTTAGAGCCCAGTAAATTATACGGTGCCGAGCGTCGGTAAACATCGTGCATCTATTTATGTATCTAATTTAGCATGTATGATAGCCTTATTTGATGAATCAAACGTATGAATTTTAGGTGTTATCATATTCTTTCCAATGTCCGTAAATGGAAAAGTAGTAAGGTTAATTTAAAAAAAGCAGAATATTGAAATGGTAAAATTTCGGTCAAAAGCTAATTGAAAGAGAAGTATCCGACTAAAAGCTTCACCTATTGTAAAGGGAAGGTGACTAAATTATGGACCCATGGTCTGCATGTGTAAACTACATAGTATCACCATTTCTATGCATTGCTTTAGGCTATATCGACACAATGTAAAACTTGAAATTTATGCGGAAATATCACTAAGCCCAATCTTAGCGGTGAGGTTTTAAAATTTTACCGTTAACTGGTTAAGAAATATATTCATCATCGTATTACCATATTTATGCTCTCGAGGGCTGAAGACTTGCATCACTGCTAAAACAACGCCGTCCCCCTTTAATAGCCGCCAAGCTCTCTAAATTACCCGACTGTGTGATGGGAGTATAAAGATTTCCATCCTCAAAGAAGTACTGCCGTAACTGGAAAAGTTTTGGTTATAACCAAAGTTCGTCTACTAAACAGTTTGTGTAAGCTCCTACACAGTATCATGATTCGCTGCTTCATGATGAGCGTTAGGAGTCTCTGCCTGAATCCTGGGATCATTGTCTGTCTTTGGGTAACACCTCAGGATAACCGGCACAAACGAGGTGTCGGTCCTGTCATGTGCCCCCTTCTTACTATCTGATTACCCCCCCCCCCCCATGTAAGTACCGTATATTCACGTTGAAGTAACTAGTTACTTTTGAAATGTAGCTAGTTACTTTTCAGTCAAAAGTAACTGTAACTAGTTACTTTTTCAACATTCTAACTAGTAACTGCAACGAGTTACAATTTAATTTTATGGCATTAACTGTAACTATAACGAGTTACTTTCAAAGTGTAACGGGAACAACCCTGAGGACAACAAAAGATTTTAAAGCACTTTGCCAGTACTGCAGAACATTTTGTAACTTGAATCAACTGGAAGTCTTTTCTTGACAAAAAAAAGCTACCTTCAAATATGAATATCTTGGGTTGCGAATAAGATATCGATGTGGTGTTTAAAGGGCAAGTGACAAAAATTGTTTTCCTCTTTCTTTTAGGAACTTTATAATTTACCACTGGAATATTCCTTCAAAGCTAGTCGTATTTTATCGATTGGGCATGGGTGCACCATTACACTTCACATCAAGGCATTCAATTTTTTGTCTAATAATTAAAATTGACCCTCCATGCCCAGCTAGACAACTTCGTTCATGTCTACATACTTTCCTAACAAATTGCTGGAACAGTGGTCCATATCAAGGGGCCAGAGGTGGGGCCGTCGCCCCACACCCAAAATGGGAGAAGAAACAGTCATATCTCCGCCCGTCCCCTATGTATAATGGTAAGTATGAAAAAGTCGAAATTAAGGGGGTGGGCGCTTAAAAATAAAAGATTACTTTTGCAGTATAGACTGATAGAATGAAGCAAAAAGTCACCAAAATACCTGTAGAGGCTATGTTTCGGGGCACTTTGCCCTCATCTATCATGTACGCTAATCGTCCAATCATTTATTACTTCTGGTAGGCCAGAGGCGACTAGGATAATTGCAAACTCCGTGCAACTTCTATCCTCTCAACCCTCAGACTGGACGCATCATAAAGACATCGACTAGTAGCCTTTTGTCCGAATTAGGCTATGATGAAAATAGGCAAACTACGATTTTTAGATCTGTTGGTGGATAATCATAGCTGTCTGAAAATAGCTAAATACTATGTAAACTGAAAAACTTCTATAACGTCTTTTTAAAGTGCTACCGGTATTTTTCGACGCGCTTGGCACGCATCCGCCACATACCCTAATTTTAATTATAACTTCGCGCATCGCGCGCATTTATCTTATAGGCTTCCCTTATTGTCTCATTGTAGCTTCCCGTAAAAGCAAAGTAGGTATAATTCTTGCAAAACCTAGAACCCCCGCGACCATCCATCCTACCCACCATCAAACCCGCTGTAGCATGAAGAAATCTACTAACCGTTAGTTCTCATATACGGTAACCTAGGGCTCTTTTGAAAGAAACTTACCAACTTCGATTTCTGGATTTTATGGTCTATTAAGTGTACTGTTAAATGCTTTGTTCACGTGCCCACAATTTTTTAAATGACCCAGAGTTTCCAGAGGCTTCTTCTAGCGGTCCCACACAGGGGTATTGTACATGGATCCCACAAGGGACCCTGAGGCGGGCCCTTGAACCCCACGCCGAACTGCCATGGGGGGGGGGAACGCTCGGCGCTCAGACGGCGCCTCCGACGCCGTTGGGTCATTTTCAGGTTTCCTCCCTCCAAACTCGAGAAGAAATTTGCGCCCCTGGGATAAAACATCCGAGGAAACGCCATTGTCTTAAAAATCCAAACGACTGTTACCCCAGGGGGTTGCTATTTGACAAATAGCAACTCCCTGGTTACCCCATGGAACTAAGAGATGCTGGAAAGAGAAGCAGTGCTTGTGCTATATTTGAAAATAAGCAAAAGAGGTACATGTAAAAGGCGGCTTTTCTCTTTGCTCTTTGCCAATTTCCGATCCTAATTTGACATTATACATGGAGTCAAATTACCTTCATAGCAGGTGTCGAGCATGTACTCCTCTTTGGCGTACATACTAACGAGTGCAGCCAATATAGGTGCAGGAGTAATAATAATTCCTTGCCTGTCCGCCGGGCGGGCAAGGAATCAAAGTGGTTGCTAAAAGTGTTGCTAAAAGCATCCAAATCGCAAAGTATTGTGAGACTTAGTTTACAGACTATGATAGGTAATGAGTAAAATATCCCCTTGAATTCTAAAAGATACAGCAGATGACGTCAACGTGAACCTCCAGTTATGTTTTGGTCCCTATTACACCTTCAAAGCTTCTCGAATTTGTAAGTGCAAGACAAAAGAAAGATAAATGTCGGCAACTCATTTAGGTCAGAAGAAAGTATTGCATTTGTATGTATCTCCCCCCCCCCCAAATAACACGTCCTGGTTTAAACTCAGACCTATTACTTCATTTAAGATACTAATACTTCAGTTCACTGGATTAAGGAGGGGGGGGGGGGTACTTAAGACTTAACTTCAGAAAAACAGACAAAAATCGAAAGCTGATTTTTTGTTACTAACTTAGGTGTCACTTATTGATTTTATACCTATCATAATAGCCAGTTCTGTAGACGAGACACAAAAATATCGAATTTATTGATAGGCCTAACTTCATTTACAAACACTCTACGTACAATTATTTGTCATATCATACACGTACTGTAAAATTAAAATACCGTACATTATATGTACTGGAAAATGCCCACTTCTCTGAGAAATGTTTTGCAAAAAGTAGGGTATGTATAGACAATTTCACGCCACTCAGCCTTCGTCATAAGTGATTGAAATAAATAACCAGTGATGTCAAAAAAGGCACAGATGGATTACTGCTTAATCTAGGCTGCTTCTTACAAAAGTGAATAAATTCCAACACATCTAATTGAGAAAAGGAACAAGTTATGAAATACAAGGGTTGGCAAATAAGTTTCATGAGCGTTTTATAGGATGTCCAGAAACTCGGCGTCTGAGACAACTCGGCACAGGCGAAATATCTGCACCAACTGAGATCAATGCAAAAGAGTTAGAGTTAGATTTAGATGAGGTTTTACGGCTCAGTTTCTAACCAATTGGTTTAAGTCGGGCTGGCCACAGCCTTTTTTAGATAAGCATACAAAGACCGATAAATGCATACACAAGTCTGACAAAGGTACAAGTTGGTAGGGAAAGAATTAACAGTTTGAAACTAGAACAGCAATGCTGTTGTGTAGCTCATACAATTTCTTCTGTCTGTTAAAAATAGAAACTCACAAAACCAAATTTTATCATTTATTCATCTGTTTCCAAAAAAAAAAACCTCCTTAACTTACAAAGGCAAATGGGAGAGAAGAAAGGAGCGTAATAATTAATAACAGAAATCAAAACCCATCTGTAAAATCACAAATGTGTTAAGGAATGTAAACCTGCAACTGACACATGATGGTTTTATGACAGATAACTACAAATATCACTGCATATTTTCTCATATCAAGCAAGCCTGCAAAGGCTGTATATACTTTTATTAGCAGCAAGACTGAAAAAAAGTTTGTATGATGTACCTATAAACTGTTCAAGTATTGCAAAGTATATTTAATCGCACCTGCAATTCCACAAGTAAACACTGCGTGGGTAATTTGCACTGATCAAAATAAAACAGACACTTAAAAGGCTCCTACTGCACTTGAACTCAAAACAGTTAAATTGCAATTACTGGACTTGACCAACTCCATTCAACAGAACAGAATAGGAGATATCCCCACAATTAATAAGTTAAACTTATTTCCTTTCATGTGTTAAGCCACACTGACCACAGAGTTGCTTCAGATTGTAAAGGCCGTTTGATGAACAAACACATGTGTGTTCATGGGTTGAATTTCAAATAGCCTGCATATCCATTTGCAAGATAACAACTGAACACACAACCAAGCACACTGCTATCAGTACAATGGATAAACAGCTAACTGTTCAGCAGGCACAGTGAACTCAGCTCTACAAAAACAGCTTTAAAACCCAACTTAACTCTCCTATAATGGAATGCAAATAGGTAGGTATTAATGCTCTGCTGACAAACAATCATATCCCAAAATTACAGCCCAAAATCTCCTCACATCAAAAAGAAGAAGACTTTTGTTGAAAAGTTGACGCCATCTGCCCCATTTTATAACCTCACACATGTACTGTGTAAATGTGTGAGCTAAAAAGTGGTCAAGCTTCAGTATAATCACTACAACGTTGTGAAATATGTAAATGTATTTATTGGAAACAAGAACTTTGTACTTTGAGGGGAAGTATTTGATAATTTCTGTATGACTCAAAGCAAAACATCTAGAATTACTCTCTTACTCTGAAAAAAATGTATAAGGCTTAAGAATGAGCCATTCTCATTAACAAACAAACCAACAACAACAACGAAGGCGGTTCCTGTTTTACAAAGACACAACTACAGTAAAGGTATAGGCCATCTTCAGGACTACGGAGAGTGCGCAGCGGTCCCCAGTTCCTACACTGGGAACATTCGCACATTCGCGCAGCTGAGGAAATAGCTACAAGGTTATCATTCATAGTCTACCGATCTGATGAAATATTAACAAGAGCCCAATGGGCACTGTGGTTCCTTGCTGAATGTAATGAAACTGAGCCAACTACTGAATGAACCAGTATTTCTGTAGGTGCACAAAATCTGCTCTGTAGACAATACACATCTTGTGTTAACACATTCAAGCACAAATAAATTGCTCTGAAGAAATACAGGCACTTCAAGGGATATCAACACAGACAGTATACAGTTACAATTTGTTTTATTCAATTAAGCAATCACAATTCATGCACGCTCAATGGTATCTGATCCAAATGATCAGTAACTTAGTTCTCTTTATAAAACTAACAACCCATAGTAGCATTTAATTAATCAATTCCAATTTCCAATTTCTGCAAGCTCACATGTCCTAATCTAAGGACAAATGTCTGTCTAGTGAACTTTCACAAGTCCTCTGCTTTGTGGGCAGAGAATTTTCTGGAATATTAAAAAGCGGTATTTGATGCAGGTTTTCATAATGGCAGAATTATGGATTAAAATTGTAATACTATAATTTCAACTAAAACTGAGATACTTGGCATCTCTGAAAGATGCCCCACATCTTTCAGTCATTGGGTGAATGTGATCTTAATGTGCTGGAATGGTACAGTTTTGTGCTTATATTTGACTTTAGGAATTCTAAGGAATTTGCTTTTTGGCATCTGGTGATTTCATCTCTGACATCCGACAAAACTCATATGGGTTTTCTGCTGGATTTAATGCAACACCTCAAAGCATAAATCTATTCAAGCTTCCTACACTGAGATATAGAGTTGAAAAGGCTTGCAGAGTTTGACCTCCAGTGACCCCAGATGACCTTTGGTCTCTGCCAAAAAATATTTTCCCCACCATAAGGCATCCACACACTAAGTATGAAATTAATCCAAGCTTCCTACCTTGAGATATTGTGCTAACAACAAGGTTATCAGTTTTTGACCCTTGGTGACCCCAGATGACCTCTGACCTCCACCAAAAACTGTATGGCACAGCTTCTCACTATGGTGGATCTATATACCAAGTATGAAATCTATCCAAGATTCTTTCCTTGAGATATTGTGTTAACAAGGTTTTCAGTATTTGACTCTCAGTGACCCCAAATGACCTTTGACCTCCACCAAAAATTGCAGGATTTATCTTCTCACCATAAGTCATCCACATACCAAGTGTGAAATCTATCCAAGCTTCCTACCTTGAGATACTGTGTTAACAACAAGTTTTCAGTGTTTGACCCCCGGTGACCCCAGATGACCTTTGACTTCCACCAAAAGCTACAGCATTTATCTTCTCACCATAATGCATCCACATACCAAGTATGAAATTTATCCAAGCTTCCTACCTTGAGATATCGTGCAAACAAAGTTTTCGGTCTTTGACCCCTGGTGACCCCACATGACCTTTGACCTCCACCAAAAACAATAGGGCACACCTTCTCACTATGACAGATCCATATACCAAGTTTCAGTTTAGTGCAACTTTCCCTTGTTGAGATACAGCGTACCGAAGCAAGTGTCACACACACACACACGCACACACACATACACACATACACGCCAAGCTGACTACATAGGTTAGGTTACTTTTGCTAACGCAAGGAACCAAAAATAAAACCATCAGAAACAAATATTTCGGAAAATATCACAAGAGTCATAACTGCAATTACCATAGGAGTAGAGTTGAGTTGGCACAGGTGCCGACGGTGCCGTGTTGCCTTTGGGGCCGAGTTGCCGTAAAACGTTTTTAGTTAGGCGTTCGGTTAGTGCCCCTCCAATCGTGACTTCACACATTGCAAAACAGTGGCGCCGGCACGGGGGTGCATGGAGGGCGCGTGCCCACTTTGCATCACAAGTCGTTCTCGAAGTAGACCCAACCAATTTTTTTACAAATCCTTCGCAAACTAGCAAAATTTTCCGCGCGTTCCTCGCGCTTCAAAGCCTAACTCATTACACTGCTTATTATCAATACGGTCTCAAACGTATTCGCATTTATCCGTGAGGGTTTCACCATGGACCCTTTTGAGAACAGTAATTCGAAAGGATTTTGGGCCAGAGATTTGGTATGGGTCGTTTTTGTCAATGGCGTTCTATTGTGGCCAAAAACCACGCATACGAAAATTCTATCCCACAATCCTTTTAATAAATATTTGGGAGGGTCTATTACGCCGATTATTCTTTTGGATAGGAGTAATTACGGAGGAGCACAACATTGCAAGAATGAGAAGCAGGGGAACGAGAAGACATATTTTATGAAAATTGAAAGCTTTTACGAATTACCAGGTAGAAGACTCGCCCTTTTAATCGGCGGATACATTTTGTTGGGGAATTGAAAAAGTCTCGGTTTAGAGTCTTCATGCAACTTTTGTCATGGAAGTGTTTTATAATGCAAAAATTCGTTTTTAATGCAAAATTTCGCAAACTGCCGCAGGTACGCATGTGTACAATTTACACCGACTTTGCGCGGTTATCTGGGGTGGGATACTGGGAGGCCCCAATCGCCAACTCCTCGCTACGCCACTGTTGCAAAAATTTAGGGTACTTGAAGTGGTCTTTCAAGGTTAGCTCTGATAGTGTTTGACGCAAGATAAGGTGAAATGAAAACATGATATGCCAATGTATGGACAAAGGTGAAAGACGCTTGAGCAATTCAAATGAGTGCCTAATTCATAAAACCATATTAGATTTCCAACTACATACCTGCTTGTCCATTTCCAAAGTAGAACGATAGACGACTTCTTTCAACAGCCCCTATTATACCTGATTTGCTCAGATCTACTTTGGAATTGTTACAATGACACCATTCGGGAAATGTTTCTTGCCTAAAATGAAAAGGAAAAACAACTTCAGATGAGTGGGGGACATTTTATCAATGAAAATGAAAAAAAATAAATAAATAAATAAATAGATAAATAAAACAGCATTAATGATATTAAGAAAAAGCATTTCCAAATTTAGTTCAATTTGATTGAGCACAGTTCTAATTTTTTATTTAATTTTTTCTTTATATAAATCGAATCTGTTGTTACCACCTGGAGTTGCGACAAAATGAGAATGCCCTACAAGCAATAATCTTTTTGTGTTCCTTCGCAGTCCCTCAGTCTTCAAAAATGAGTGATATAGAGGTTTAATTAACTTTGACTTCTTGATTCTGGAAGGTAAAACATACCGTAGAGGATCCACTTCAGGTCCAGGGGGCGTTCGCTCGCTAAAATTTTCAGGACAAAATTTAAAAATTGTACACACCACTGGTTGGAGGTGTCAGAAGGAAGAATAATCCCTGTTATTAAATGCCCAAATTATTTCAGAACTTCTTAGATTTGTAATGAGAATTTAGGGGTAGGGGTAAACCTAGAGGCGGCTCTTCGGGCGGCATGGTGGGGAATTTTCCACCGGTTGTTCTGCTTGCCCTCTACTCTCCACTAATAAAAGGGAACTGATACAAAATATGGGGTTAGGTGACTCGTTCTTATCAGGAACAGCTTTAGGTGAAATGCATATCATTTTGTATTACTTAACTGTCTTAAAACATCATTTTCTTCGGAACGAGTCGCGCTCACTCATGGCAGGAGTTGTTCAGTAATAACGTCATGTAGAACAGCTTGAGAGAAAGAATTAGTTCTAAACCCCATGCAACCCCTACCATCATCCATCCTCTCATTCACAATCCCTCCTGCACTATTACAAGAACGCGAAGAGGCGTAGTGATTCCTTGCCAAGTTGAGAGATGGGGAAGATATGAGTGCATAGGTTTAAATCTTCCTTGCAATCAATGAGGACATCATTGTAGACTTGTATAATTAATACAGTAAATGTATGACATATTAAGTTTCTTTATACACCCCTTATTGAGATAATGAGGTTACAAAAGATTTTATACCTTGCCAGCTGGTGACCATAAATGACCTCTGACGTCTCTTAAAAGCAATTCCAACTGAATTCTTTGCACATTGAACTTACACATTAACTTGTGAAGTTTGCCACTCCTATCCTTCACAAGAATAAGGAGACTGTATATTCATATAAATCAGGCAATTCCTTGCTGTGGTGAATCCTTGCTGTTACCATGCCAGCACCAATTACATGGACACATCATTTCAAGGTGAGCTGTGTACCACTATTGATGGTAATTTTGCTTTGGGGACTTCAGTTTTCTCCACTCTCCTGTCACCTACCTAAAATCATAGGGCTGTCAATCAATCATATCTTTGACAGTCTCCTCAGACAAAGGACAGCAAAGTGGGCTCTTTTGCCACTTGTAAAGGTCATTGGTGAAGCAGCTTCTCCTAATCTGTTTACAATGATATGGTCTGTCTGTTAAAAACACTAAACAGATCAGTTTGAGCCACATTGACTGATACTTTGTAGAATACGGTACTGTATTACCATCATATAACTTATACAAGTTTTGTACAGTATCAATACAAGGGATATTCTGCACCTGTTAATTAAAAATATATAATGCTTGGTCCACAGTACTTAGCAATTACACATCAGTCTGGTTTTGACTCGGACAAGCCACCAACAAGTTAGGTGTCAGAGGCCAGCAGTATCAGTCTACAGGTTACTTGTCTTTGTGAGTTGTGACAGTTTTATCCTCAGTGGGTATAGAGGGGAACTGTTACTACCTCTGGTTCCTGTGGTGAAGTATGCTGTATCAATCACATCTCTACATCTCAAACCAAGTGTGAGGTACAAATAAATTAGTTTGGAGTAAACATAACACCTGTAACCTACTATGTGCAAATCCATCTTTGAACCACACAAAAAAGAGTATCTCATGAATTCTGTTCAAAAATTGGAGTGCGTAAAAAAAGTTTTCAGGGTTTGACCCTCTGTGACCCCAGATGACCTCTGAACCCCACCAAAGACAATCAGGTTGTCTTACCATAATGCATCTACACACTAAGTATAAAATTTATCCAAGCTTCCTACCTTGAGATATCGTGTTAAAGAGGTTTTCAGAGTTTGACCCCAGATGACCTTTAACTCCCACCAAAACCAGGTTTTTTGTTTCACCATAATGCATGTAGCCTACATACTAAGTATGAAATTTATCCAAGATTCCTACCCTGAGATATCATGATAACAAGGTTTTTAGAGTTTGACCACCGGTGACCCCAAATGACCTTTGACCTCCACCAGAAATAATAGAGTTCTTTGTCTCACAATAATGCATCTACATACCATGTATGAAATTTATCCAAGCTTCCTACCTTGAGATATTGTGTTAACAAGGATTTCAAAGTTTGACCCGTGGTGACCCCACATGACCTTTGACCTCCACCAAAAAATGTTACGTGTCTTTCTCTTACCGTAAGGCATCTACATACTAAGTATGAAATTTATCCAAGCTTTCTGCCTTGAGATATCATGTTAACAAAGTTTTCAGAGTTTGATCCCCGGTGACCTCAGATGACCTTTGAACCACACCAAAACCAATCCCAGCTGAGATCTTTACATGCTTTACCCACAAACCAACTTTGAAGTGTCTCTCCCTTTCCCTTCAAAAACTAGAGTGCTAACGAGATGTTGTCACACACATACAGACACACACACATACATACGCACACACATACACCGACATCACCATCGCATAGATTCCTTGCCTGCCTTCGGCAAGGAATCAAAAATCAACCGTACCTTTGTTACCCCGAGGAGCAAATCTCTTGATCAGAGCTCAGCTATTCTAAAATATGGTCAACATGTGATTTGCGGTCTTTTTAATGCCATTTGAGTTGTGCGTTTCTGTTCACAAATATTTCTGTATGGGTGCTTACAAGTAAGTTATGTTACTGTATAGATATAGATTTCTGTTCAGGTACTTGTCTCGCACGCCGGGCTTTTTTCGTTTCGCCCATGGCGTTATGGCTGCGAAAAACGTGGGACCTACAAACACTAGATAATTGCGAACCTTAATACTTAGTAGTCCATCATCTTTCTTCCTACTTGACGTTAAAGGCAAAGCGCTAAAATTCGTCACACAGCCTTCAAATGTTTTCTGTGCTTTGGTCCAATGGGGTCCATTACTTTTAGTTTCCGGACCCGTTAGTTTCCTTTTCTACAACGAGTTAGTTTCCTCCCCTAACAACATTAGTTTCCTCCCCTAACAACATTAGTTTCCTCCCCTAACAACATTAGTTTCCTTCCCTAACAACATTAGTTTCCTCCCCTAACAACATTAGTTTCATCCCCTAACAAAATTAGTTTCCTCCCCTAACAACATTAGTTTCCTCCCCTAACAACATTAGTTTCCTCCCCTAACAACATTAGTTTCCTCCCCTAACAACATTAGTTTCCTCCCCTAACAACATTAGTTTCCTCCCCTAACAACATTAGTTTCCTACACTACATTTCAGGTGGGCAAATACATGTTTTTAGGGGAGAAGTAGCCTATAATGATTTTAGTTGCGAGAGAGGAGAGAGAGAGAGAGAAAGAGAGATTTGTGAATGCCTCAGTATAAGTGAATAAGTCTATACTGTGGGGTAGACCATAATATGGGCATAGGCTAGGCCTATGAAAATGAAATTTTTGCTTACATTAACGAACTCTCAGCAAATTCTGCAAAAAGTTAACTTGACAAGTAATTACCAAAGATTTATCGTTCATTCCTAACTAGAAGGAGTCTAATTGCATCCTTCTTCCATTTGCTAAACCAAGGGTAAAATGTTAGTAACTTGGGGTGAAAACTAACGCTTTTAGTGCAGAAAACTAACTTTTCATAGGGGAGGAAACTAATGGGTCCGGAACAAGTGTTTGCACCAGGTCCAAAATTCGGAACCGGGTACCCGAAGTCGATGGTCGGTCGGGTACCCGGGTACCCGAAAATATAACTTCTGTTAGGCTGCAAGTTTGTTGTAAAGTCATAATAAGAAATTTTGCTTTGCACTTTGATATAATATAACACCAACGTATCTTACGTAGGGGCATGACAAGTGTTCTTTGGCGTGTGCGTGATAAATTTTGCCAGGAAAAGTAACATGTTAGGTATTCTGTCACACGTGCAATCTATGTTAGTGAAACTTTGGATCCGGGTAGCAATTTCAGAACCGGTTCCTGACATCGTCGGTTGGGTACCCGGGTACCCGGTGCAAACACTATCCGGAACCACATGAAACGTACGAGTTCAAATTGACGCGAGTCTGTAATTCATCTGCATGCTCTGGACACTGAGCATGGGTTTAAAAAAACGGGAATGTGGAAAGCTCCTTGCAGGGAAACTCTGGTATTTTAAAGGGAAATATGGGCAGTTGGAGGGAAATTTGGCTAGTCTTGTACATGAAAATATGTAAAAATTGCTGGAAATTTGACTTGCTTGCCGGGAATTAGCCTTTTCCAGCCCTGTGGACAAGGGTAGCCCCCTGTGATATTGGGCATACCAATGTTAATGCATATTGCAAGCAATGTACAAACATTGTCTGGCTTCCACAAGCCATCGTATTAATTTAAAGGGAAATCGTACCGCTTGCTTCGTCGGTAATCATGTAAAGGACCTGGTCTTACGGGAAGCAGAAACTGTGAGTGCGCCCTCTTTCGATACATCAGGCTCCTTAGTAACGAAGAGAACTTTCGAGCTGATATGAAGTACACATAGTATTAACAAAGACTGTTCACAATGATATACACACACTTGTTCAGATGAATAGCCTACAGTCAGCTGTGGCGAATATTCAGTGAGGGCATGGGGAGGGGGGGGGGGTATCAGTTGGAAGAGGAGGAATGAATATATCCGTCACGCAAACACATGTTCAAGTCAGACATTGCATAAACTATTAACACCTCCCCCACATCCTTGTACGTGGAAAGTTTATCGAAACCTAGTACTTTCTGAGTCTTTCTGCCAACCCACCTTCACACATCCTGGGTCGGGTAAGCCTGGTATATGTTCCCTCCAACTAAAATATCCAATGCCAAATCCCCCGAATTCCCTTTCTGGCGAACCAAGTATTTTTTTTTAAAAAAAGGGGGGGGGGGGGTAAGGGCAAATATGATCACATTGGCGACAGGTCTATACCAAAGGTAGCCGAACATTGTAAAGTGTCAGTGTCTAAGACCAAAAAAATGACTACCGTACTTTGTAGTCGAGAGTAGCCGTACTGTACGTATGCCGATGGTGTGAGTCTAGCCATGATCACTTTTCAGTCATGCATACATAGGCATACTAGACAGCTTTAAAAGTTAAATTAACTACATGTAATATGTACAAAGGCCTAATGCAAGAGGCGTAGCCAGGATTTCTCTCGGGGGGGGGGGGGGGCACGCAGTTGGCCTATATTCTGTGATCGTTGGCCTGGTGGAGAGGGTCTAAAATGTTTTGAAAAACAGGTGTCCTTACAACTTCATTCTGGTGCTACATATGCAGTAGCGTAATGTAAGGGGGGCAGGGGGCGGTCGCCCCCACTTGTCGTCCTGGGATGGTCTGTCGGTACGTTTGCTGATCTTGTCGGTATATCCGCCCGGTGTGGACAGCGACTAGTCTCCGTGACGGTTTACCTGTTTTTGCTCTCAAAACTACTACGGTACATAAAAGGAACCTCACTGACAGACAGGGTGGGTTATTCAAAATATATATTTCAATCCAGATTTCATGTTGCTATTGAAACTGAACTTGAGGAATTAATTGGGTCAATTTGCCTACCAAATCTCCCAGTTTTTATCAAACAGATTAGCAGCTGGCAAATGCATATGCCTTCACATTTTAACATCAGTGCTGTAGTCGAGACCGGAGGGTCCGTGACCGAGACCGGCCTCTCAACGGGCTTTACACACTGTTTGCATAGGGACTCGAGACCGGTCTCGACAATTTTCGGTCTCGAGACCGGTCTCGCTACAGCACTGGTTAACATAGGCCTATGTCATTTTTACATCACGCATAGTCGACATACCGTGCCTTTCAAAGTATGAGCAACTAAAGGTAATGCTAAAAGTATGTAATAGTTTAAAAGTTATATAATATATGCATGCAAAATTTATTAGATTACATATTAACTTCCATATGATATAGCATATCTCGACTGATAATGTCGTGTAATGCAAGTGGTAGTGTATACGTACGCTGTTGGGCAGAAAAAAATATCGCGAAGTCGCGATGTATCCATTTCACATGTCAAAGATACCACTTCATGATCCTTGGACAAGAACAGTAAGATCCAATAAATTCCAATAAATGCGAGTCGCTTCATATTTGTGTGCTGTTCCGAGAGAAAGATCACCCAAGTCTACAAAAGCTGACACTTCACCGTCAAACAGTTTCACAAACCAATGTGCATCGCCTAATGGCAAAATGGACTTTGAACCAATTCAATTGTGGTCAAACTTTGAAAAGCCTGGTCGTCAAATTGTAATGTTCTCTTAGAGGCACCAACAAGTTATCGTCGATTACGTTGCACGTCGTAAAAACCACAATGCAAACCTCTTCCTTTTGTGGACAAAAATGCAACCCGCAGCAATCACTGAATTCCAACTCCAGTATTTACTTCACAGATTTTTATTGCTTTTGATATGTCCTGGAATTAAACATGACTGGATCCCAGGCTATACATCCTCTAAAGTACCTCGACGGTATCCCTCTAAATTGTCACGTTGTATCATGACAAGAGGAGACTGGAAGAGGAGATTGTGACTGGCTCATAAAACTGTACTGAGATTAATCTCTCTAAAATTACCAATACCACACACACTGCGGTCAACTTGCAAATCTTGGACATAAATCGCTAACGGTATCCGCTGTAAACCTTCATTGTCTAATGCTTCGACAAAAGTCTGCAGTTCTGAATTTGCCTTTCTTTATCTTTGTGGCTCTAGATCAAACAGTATTCTTCTTACACCGGATGACTAACGCGATTTTCGGAAACACTGAATATTCACAATAATTTATACTATTCGGGCAAAGGTCACACTTTTCAGCTAATCATTGCGCATGATAACACCCACCCACTTTCCGGCTTGCCGTATAGTTGTGAGCTGAATATCCCTATGATAAATAATTGACTCAATGGGAGCACTTGAACTCAGCTTTCACGCTACTGTGACCAACTGACTGTGACTTTCTGTGCCGTCGCATGAAGCAATTAAGAACTTCTGTAACGTTTGACTGCCTGTTAAAAATATTTATACTGGTACAAATAAATCACTTAAAATAAGGCTTCGTGTCAATTTCTTTGAAACTGCATTGTGTGAGGCCTGTGCAGTGTGTATATAGACTTAGACGAGTTTCGTAGTACTATACCTCAATGGTTAAGCAAGAAGAAAGGGTCTACCCTGCATACTGTGAGCATTCCATTAAACACCGGAACAGCGCTTCTGTGAGTTCGTCGTATGGGCTATTGCAAAACACTGCAGGTTCACAGAACTCTAGCCTGCGTAGCTGGCTTTATGAGTGTCATCATAAAGTTCACAACGCAAGGTTCAATGAAGTCACCTCCGTTCTGCACCGCGACGGAAGTTCCTCACTTTCCAAATTCTTCTGTAATAAGCAAATCTGCTTTACAAGTTTCCTCGAGCTGTAAATACCCGGTCATGGAGAAATCATATAGGGGCGTAGCGCAGTGGCGTACATAAGACTGCTGTCCACAGGGGATAAACGCCATTCCCCTCTTAGGCTGTTTTCCCCCTTTCATCTAAACAGCCATTCCATGGTCCCCTCTTTAATGTTAAACAGGGTATAGTACAGTGCATTCAAGTACCGATCGTTTTGCACATCATTCGGGAAAACTGTCTGCAGAATTTTACTGAAACTCTAAGGTGTATTTAGAGAAAGGGGTGAAGCTTCAGCCTGAACCTTACTTTTATGCATGTCTCGAACAGCACCTTACATGGTGACCACAACAAACCTCTAGGACAATGGGATTTTTTTCCATGGCAACACAATCTTGTAGTGCCAGCCTATTTGAGGAATTCATACGGTATGTCATAACGTGCATGGTTGGAAGTTTCCCGTTGCAACGTCCTGCACCCGCGGAACGGACTTTCCCAAACACCTGAACATGGAATATGCCGTACAGCCTGCTACGTACACAAGTTGTAACGTGGAACATGCACTGTATCTCTGCCTTTTCGTATTTTCCATACAGGCCTACTTAGCCAATATGACAATACTCTCTTAAATAATCCAGTAAACAGGTATTAAACGTCACTATAAGACTTCAAATGGTTTCCGTTTATACCTGTTGTCCATGGCAACGCATAACTCCAAAATCATGTACGGAAGATGTATGAGTTTCGTCTGCAGGAATGTTTTACACATACCGTACCGCCCCATGTAATACCGCATGTTGTAGGATTCTATGTGACATAGTTTCAAAACCGTTTTCATAAAAGAAATAACTTTTTATTAAAGGCAATAGACAGTCGCCCCAACATTACTTTGAAAAATCAGCAAACTCTTGCAAATCTCCTCTTACTGCTCTACAAGTACCTCTGAAGACGTTTTTGAACGTAGCTATTACAAACAAAAGCTGAAACAAGGAGTAATTCTCCTTGAATTTCACAATTTATTAACAAAACTATTGTCACATGATCAAAATTCGTGACTTATGATGACGGGGTATACTTATTCTGATTGGGTGACTGCATTTTCCCTTTAAATGACTTGAACCCCCTGCACTGGCTATTCCATGTACATATCCTCTAAACCTTTCTTATGTCATATTTTCACAGGTGTACCTTTGGAAACCTTTAAAGGCAAAATGCAGTCACCCCAATTAGAGTGAGTGTGCCCGGTCACTCTAGTTCATGAATGGCCTATTTTGATCATGTGACAATATTTTTGTTAGTGAATTTTGAAATTCAAGGAGAATTTCTCCTTGCTGTACCTATTGTTTGTAATAGTTATGTTCCAAATGTCTTCAGAGGTGCTTGTAATGCAATAAGAGGGGATTTGCAAGAGTTTGCTGATTTTTCAAAGAAAATTTTTGAGGCGACTGCCCTTTGCCTTTAAATTTCAAGTTAAAGTACATCAGCCCATACAAAGTTGTAGTTTCAAACTTCTTAGGCCAGTGGTTCCCATCCTCTTTCAGCTCATCGCCCGCTTTTACAGAATGGGGCTGGGTAAACGTCCCCCCATCTATAGCATTGCTTTGAATGAAACGAAAATCATGAAACACATGTTCAAATAAAGGGTAGGCGTACACACACTGTTTTTAACTATACGGGTCCGACCCAGGGTAGTAAAACAACGATGCGCGATCCAAATTTAGCTTACTCTCTTTTGTGATTGCGAATCACGAAATTGGGGTCAGGGACGGAGGAACTTTTTGGAATTTAACAGATGCCAGTGGCCCCACCGAAGTGCAGAACGTTCCCCAAGAGGGTCAGGGGCAACGCCCCATTGGGGACGGGGCGAAGTCTCCGGAAGCTCTGAGGTATTTACGAAATTGTCGACACAAAGAATGAAGTATTGTAAGTCAAATTTGACTATCTTCCGAGTGCCTAATAACCTTGAATGCGCCCTAACGACAAGAGATAACAGAAATCAGACTTAGACCATTTTGCACTTCAATGGTTATTACGGAAGTTCCCTGTGTTGCTGGAAGGGGTCTTTCCTGTGTGTGGAAGGAAGAAGGAGGTAGAGGTCACATGGGGCTTTAAAAGACTTCTCAATGCCGTCCAAGCTGTCCTATAGACAAAAAAAAAATGAGAAAGATGAATTTGGCGAACCGAAAAATTGCATTTTTCAACTTTTTACTTCAAAAGTTATCAATTATGTTACAGCAGGGAGGTGTTGGTTACAGTTATCTACAGTCGTCTCTTCTGTCAAAATGTCATGTCTATGGACAGCAAGGAAAAAATACATCCAAGGTAATAGTGGCGGGGCAAATTTTAGCCATAGCCTTTTTGGCTTACAACTTTCACTGTTACTGATAAGGGTCCTCGTCAGGACAATTTTGGTATTTAATGGGGTATGGCATCCCCCCCCCCACACACACACACCAGGGAGTTGCTAGCAACTCCCTACCCAAACATATTTAGGAATTGACATTCTTTCACACAATATAGCTCTACTCTGGTTGGTCAACGATGACTTGTACAGTCAGTTGTGTTCCTCAGTTGAGCTCACACACAGTGTGTGTCAGCATATCTATCTATCCATCCATCCATCCATCCATCCATCCATCCATCCATCCATCCATCCATCCATCCATCCACTCCAACTCAGTGCTGGTTATGTACTGTGGCTCTGTCTTCAGTTGGAGTGTTGTACTAGAGAGTTACCACAGACAACTCTCTGGTTGTACTAGACAGGTGATTTCTGTTTCAATTGGAGGACGGGTTTAAAGCAGGGGCGTAGATTTCTTTTCAACTTCGGGGGGGATGGGGTGAACTATCGCAAATGTGAAAAATGTGCACGCGAAGCGTGCACGGCGAGCGCGAAGCTCGAGCCCATGACGGGTGGGGTCCAGGGGCCCGCCTTAGGGCCCCTGGTGGGGTCCAGGGGCAAAGCCCCGGTAGGGGTCCAGGGGGCGAAGCCCCCGGAAGCTCCTGGGTTTTAATGTCTCAGAAGTGCCAGGAAGACTGTTTTAAGGGGTTATTTTCAGTGGTAATGTTCTTTGGTAGGCTATTGGTATAGGCCCTTATTCATGCATTTAGGAAATAGCC
This sequence comes from Holothuria leucospilota, assembly GCA_029531755.1. Lineage (NCBI taxonomy): Eukaryota > Metazoa > Echinodermata > Holothuroidea > Aspidochirotida > Holothuriidae > Holothuria > Holothuria leucospilota. The sequence continues at coordinate 53,873,861 of CM055969.1, forward strand.
TACTATTTTGAGCACAAAACTCGTTGATAAGATGCACTGGATTGAAATTGTACAAGAGCAACAATGTCCTATTAAGCTTACAAGGCAGGGATCAACATATAGGTCATACCAGACAACTGGATTTTGAATTCGGAGATCATTGCGACCTGCAAGTTGGCTTGAGATCAGTGGCGTCGCCAGATTTTTTGTGATTGGGGGCCCATAGATGATGTCGTAATAATACCTCAGTTCCCCCAAGTCTGCTTAAATTACACCTTTATTTTTCATGCGTTCCTGCATTTACATGCAGCAGTTTTGATCTTTCGTTTGTCACTACATAAAGGTGTCGTCCTGGGGAAGGGGTTTCCCCTCCCCTTTAAGAATTTTTTTTATTAATTTAAGGTCTTTTAGATGCAAAATGGTGCTATCTTTGGGATGTTTTTGGAACTGATCATATATGGCTGGAAAATGTCCATAATTTAGTGAATGTTAATTTTTGGTAAGGTAAAAGAGGAGAATATGTTGTCTATTAAGAGACAGATACGTTGTCAACAAATCACCTGAAGCCCCCTCCCTTCTGTCTATTTTACTGCCTTCTATTTCGGGAAAGTTTTTAAACAAAAATATGTGCGTGGAGTCGACAGAAACATTCTTGAGTTATTACGAAATATGTCCTTTCCTTCATTGTGCATTGTGAAAGGGCATCTAAGGCTAGCAGATACCTGAATAGGACCTCCTGAAAGCTCTGCATTAATCACATTCATTTGGGGGCGGGGGGGGGGCAATTAAATAATGCGTATACTACCTGACATCCAAATGATAATATAGAGTATGACGCCGAACACTTTACAACTATCGTATTTTTACTACTTTTGAACTAAAATCGGGACGAACAGCTGCCAGCAATGAAAAATGAGAGGGATAGTATAGGTGCAGGGAGGTGATATTAGACCTCCCTGACAGGTGTAGTAAAAGGGGTGAAGGACTAACAAGAGCGTTACAGAGTGCTGTTTTCGCCATAAGTGTATTAACAATCACCATCTATACTGATAATTGCTCAGCGCGAACTGGCGAAGCTCTGGTAAAATTTTTTGAAAAATGTATAACGGCAGATACGTACTTCCAACCTTCTACATCATGCTATATATTAGATTGAAAGATCCCATATTGGTGCGAGGTCCCCCACAGATGTGTGGAGATGTACCGTATATGTGTTCTTCGGAAAGTGTCGTGATCAGAACAGTTTCGTGTATTATTACCTTAATAATGGTCATGACATGGAGTGTAAACAGTGACGAATAATATTTCCATTACAAAACCTGCATTCAGACTCTACATCGAGACACTCTCAATTGCCCAACAAACCCACATGCCACTGCCATAAGCCAGTCTTTTACCTATTTATAAACTTTCAACATTTTGCTGCTGTGCTTCTCCGAAAGTTGCTATTGGAAGACATTGATAAAATGAGTAACACTGACGTAAGGTTGGAAGCGCGCGGGGAGCGCGAAACTTTTGATAGATTGCCAACGATTTGCTAAATTCTGATAGTTTGAGAATCATTTGTCATAGAGAGTGAAGCGAGATTGAAAAAAAAAATGAAAAATAAAATATACTTTCCATCATACACGTATCTGTAGATTGAAACATTGAGGGGGATGATTACATGGGCCATCCCCCACTAGTCAAATGTTGGGGGGATATATCCCCCCATCCCCCCGGGATGTACGCCCATGGCTTAAAGTGAACTTAACTGGGAGCATTTTACTGTCTGGGTGAGATTAGAGAACCTTTAAACACTGTTAGAAGCGATTTCGTCTAGAAACAAAGATGACATACTCTCAGAGTGTAGTGCACTTGAGGATGGAATGTTGGACCCAGTCTCGACTTGTTGACGTCATTTATATCTCCTCTTTAAGAAAACCAGTTTGCAGCTCAGCTGAAGGAAACCTTTTGGAATCTTGTAAAGCGCGGTTTACGCCCTTACTAACGGAACTTTCTATGACGTACGGATGTGCCAATCCTCACAACTGTTTCCTTTGTCTCAACTTTGTTTTCCCCGATTTCACAAAAATTTCGACACCTTCGCATGTTTATCTTTATGATGACCACAAACTGTTTTTCTTTTTACCAACCTATTTAAATCAACAGCCCCATGTCCTGAGGAGAGAGCTTTTACGGAGTAGATGAAGTTTTTCGTTTCCCTCACGGCTGTGGGTAACTAACTCAGCCGTTCACTAACAAAAAGGTAAACCGCCAAGCAGGCTGTTTATGTAGCTGGCCTTTGTCTATACACACCATCAGTATACATGTCTGGATGTAAGTTTGTGACTACGTCACACATCCCTGTCATTGCGGAATTCAATGCCACGTTGTGCTAACCATGATATATCCTCTGTGGTTAGGCAAATATCGGGGTTTATCCTCGGTTGCATGTAAAGAACTAGGAAGTCAAAGAAAGTTAAGGACCACCACAACCTATATATTCTTGTCACTTTCGATTTTGCCTTGTAGTCAATGATACCGAACAAACAAATAAAGTCGATGTCAAAATAGCTTAATGTCCGACAAGCGGTATTTCTAGTGGTTGCCTTTCCATGAAAAACAAAATAGGAATCGTAACACGAAATTTTCATCTTATTTTTCTTTTATTTTACTATGTTTACAATATCCTAATCCCCCACACATGCTGAAGTGATGAACATCACGTTCACGAAAGCATCGGGAGCAACTTAATATGGCTCAGTTTCTGTTTTCCAGTTAAATATCCCCAGTTTCAATATGGAGGACGCCTACACGGTTAATATTTCTTTCGACCACGCCCTGGTTCTTTAGTTTGTATAAAAAGTAATTACATTAATATGCAAACACATTCGTTCTCAGAAAACGAACGAAAGGGGAATCACTCTAAATATTACGAATCTGTTTCAGTTTCGTCTCATTTTCTTTGCGCGTTTTGTTAATTTCATGAAGGCTCAACTGCCAAAGTTTGTGATAAATCAGGTCATATCGACTGATGTTATCAATCAAGCCACTGCAACTGTACAAGATTCGATAAGTAGGGAGATATGTACCGGTAGGTAAAAGAAAGATCTAAGCTCAAATCAAGTTTTGATATATTAGAGGGGTAACATATTCTAAGCATTCTGGTGAAATTTGCATTGAAATCAGATATGTGGTTCTCAAGATATTAGCAGCTAAAGTGGTCACATTTTCAACACGAAGTGAGCTTGAAGCAAGCACAAATGACATCATAACCTCACATTTATGAGCAGTCTTTTCTTTTTCTTGAAACTTTACAACCAATTCTCTCCTCCACAATCCCATCTTATTGGATTGTGATTGCATGAGAGGTATGGGAAGTTTACAAACTTCACATTCCCCATTCCCTATTAACTTCAAGGTCAGCACAACAGACTGAAAAAAAGGAAACAAATCATTTCTCATCAATGTGAGGAAGTGATATAACCCCTGCTTGCCTCAAGCTCACTTTGAATCACAAATGTAGTATGGTAACTTCATTTGCTGATATCTCGAGTACTACATCTCTGATTTGAATGGAAGTTTCACCAAATTGCTCAAATTTAGTTCTTCTTCCACCCATGCAAATCAATTTTTTGCTTAAACCCTTCCTTAAACAGGTTAAGAGAAGGTATGACAACTTAGTTCCACTTATAGCGCTTTTGATCTTTATAATGGCATTTAATTTTGCTGATACAAACAGAACGGTTGAAAACTTTTGCAGATTGGTTTTGCGACCAATGAAGTGGAATTCGTCGGTGACGTAGGCAGAGTATGGAAACTCCGAGGTCATAGGGCTTTAGAGAAATTGAGAACTTCTTTACACGAAGACAAAATATGCATGCGTTATTTTGAATTTTCGTTATATTTGCACAAAGAAGCGAATTTTCATATTTATTCAATGTTTCTGAAATATTACAATTTGATCAAAGTGCTTGCATTCCAAAGTCGTAGAATGAAAGATTATTGTAGTCATCCCACTGTTGTAACTTCCAATTCTTGTGTGCAATTTTTACGGTAATCACGTGACCACATGTGGTTCTTTCTTCGAGATTTCCGAGAACCCTCTTAGAAGTTTCCAACAGGGAACAAGCTACCGTTCATTAAAAACCGTCATGTTTTCAATTTTGCTATCACTGACGAGCTTTGTAAGTTCGAGCTTTATGAGTTTCAATGTTTGGGCGGCTGGGCCTTCCTGACACCTTTCTCAAACACAGGCTCATGACCGAAAGATTTTCGCGGGCTGATACTTTTCAGGGGCGAGATATGATAAAGCGTAATCAACAGTTAGCAGGCACGATAAAAGGAAAATAACCAAAAACAGTAAGTCTTTTTTTCATAGTGAGTTATCATTGATCAAGTTAATAAGCCGTAAATACACATGAAATCTTTGTAAGCAACTTTTTTCGTGCAGTAACAATTTCCATATCAGTGGTGCGCAAAATATGGACCGACACTTCTCAAATCAAAACATATTTGTTTGTTTATTTCATTTTATTGTCAGTAAACTCTTTGTCCGCAAATGTCTTGCCATGTACTTGATATTTGATAAATTAGTAGATGTGAGCTAATGAAAACAAAAGTGGTTATGTAGTTATAAGATCACATAGGTAAGATTATAATAAACTTTAGAAGGAAGCAATAAACTACTGGCTTTTCGAAGAAATTTGAAATTACACGCCGTTATAAAGCTTTATTCCTGCCACGAGCGATTAGGAAGTGTCGTTCAAAACAGACGATTAACATCCGTAGAATGATCATTGTAATTTCCTTTCCTTTCTTTCAATAACAAACGGATGTATATCGTATAATGAATGGATCTCTTTTCTTTCAGAAAAGAGAAAGCAGTAACCTATCAATGACCAAACGTAAGAGGAAATAAAATGGATGTCTTTAACAAATCGTGGCAAAGGAAGGGGCTTGCTAATAACCCTAAGCGGGTGGACGAAGTTTCCGATGGCCCGCCCCATCGCTATCTGGCTATAGAAACCACGCACCGTGCCGCGCAACCACGGTTTTTTGGTATCACCGTCACCACTAAAGTAACTACCACCCTGATGTATCTTTGGTATAGTGTTTAGATGGGTTTGACGGTTATGCTGCATGATCATCAACATCACTACTGGTTTAGAAAAAGTGCTTGTTGATGAATAGTCTGTGTGCCACATCATTGATTTTGAACAACCATCTGTATTCAGATATAGGCTATTGCACAAACTTACTTTCGCGTTCAGGGCATAGCGTTACATCCTTCTGGCTATTCGTGGAGTTCGCTGCGAAACAGACAGACGTACACATTCTGAGCATGCAAGTCAATGACCTCGGAGGACTCCATCCACTGACATTCGAACAGGGAGTTGTCATTCAAAAAATGATTGCACCCTAACATGATCGAACGGATGTTTTACTCGGAATTACAACTCCTTGTCACGACCAATTTATGAAGAATAATCAATGGTCTCTACCCACCCTTCCCCCACGGAACGATACGAAATCAAAACAAGATATATTGTCTTCTCCGAGCTCAGCACGGTTAATGACATCTCAAAAGATGGCATCATGTTCGCTGCGTTGAAGTGGGGACCTGTAATAGCTGTTACAAGCAGCTGCTACATATAGAGTCATAAAAGTTTTTAGGGACAAATGCAACATAAATTAATGAGGCATCTTGAACAAATTTCTTTGCTTACGAATTTAAAGAGCTGGACATTCAGTAACTCATGGCAAGAATCATCAGGTGAGTGGGCATTTTTCTATGAAAGAAACACCCAGGAATTTCCAGACAATTGTCGCTTTGATGGTGGAGTACTCTGTTCAAAAAGTCATACATATGGTATGTGGAATTTTGATCGCGGCTCTTGAGTGAATGTGGTATGCCCATTGCAATATACATGTAGAAGAGAAAACGGGTTCTAATTCGTGGACAGCTTTCGGATTCTCTGACAGTCAGTGAAGGTAAATTGGAGAATATCATTGTGCAGATCCAAAAACAGAAATGGGAAATCCGGTATGAATTTGGGTCGCTTTTAAATGACGTCAGAAGAAATAGCTGAAATAAGTATACAGAGATGGAGATGGTTGTAGGGTATAGGGTAGGGAGAGCTGGAATCGGGTCGGTTTATGACTAGGTCTGTTACAGACTATTACATGGTTCTCAAGTATGTAGGCAGGGCGAAAGTAAGGCGGTGTTGACTCCCCTCCCGCGAAAGATACAATGGGAGGGCAAAATTAGTTCCCCCACCTGCAGGAAAGAACCAAAGGCCCAAATTTCGCACAAATTTCCCCGTGTTACAGTCCCCCGCGAGTCAACAGGAATGAAGAGCAGTTCTCCTGATACTCTTTGATACATTAACAAAGTTAGGCCTATAAACAAAATAAATGACGAAGCTTTTAGCCTGGGTTTCAAAATGCATTAAGCTAGTATCGCGCATTCCATGATATATCACAAAATGTATGATGTGATACGTTGACCGTATTATCATGCAGGGATTTCTGTGCATGAGCAATAGGCGGTAAAGGGTGTTTCATTGCAGTTGGTCTACACTTGCCTACCAGTGGTGGAACTATTGGGTAGGCTATGAGAGTTTTGATCCCCAATTTCCCTATTTCCAGTGGACCTAAAGTCTAAAAATTCAAAAATATATATTTTAGAGGTTACAAAATTAATCTTATTGGTCCAACTCCCATTGTCATAGCTTATTCCATTGCTGAGATATTAAATGTTAAAATTTATTCACTTAAATCCAAACAGTTCATTGCGCAATAATTTTTGACATTCTTGTTGTACAACTCACATTAAATGCTTTGTTTTCTTTTAAAATTAAAAATGTTTATATGACCTTGACCACTTCCTGTTTTCTTGCATGACATGCTGTACAGAGAGGGCTTATATAGTCAAGTCACCCCAAAGCAGTAAGAACGCGATCACATTTTGGCACAAGGTGCGGTGGCTTTCAGAAAAACAAAGAAATACAAAGATTGTAATTTGAGTAGTACAACAATGACATCACAAATTATTGCTCACTCTACCTTTTTAAATCGAGTGAATAAACTTCAACATTTTATATCTCAGCTTGAGAAAGTCCTGTGAAGATGGGAATTGGACCATTGGAATTCAGTTTTCATGCTCTGTAATATATATTTTTGAATTTTCAGACTTTAGGTACACTTTAATTGTTACCATCCCTCCCCCCCCCCCCCCCACTTTCCCACACTTTCCCTATTTGTCCTCGACTAAATCTGAAATTTATCTAAAGTATATGTTAAGTTACGCCCATCGTTTGTATTAGAGACAGCGTACAATGTCAAATATTAGATTCTGTTAACTAATAAAATGTCTTAAAATGCTATTTTTCTGGGTAACCTTCGAGAGTAGCGATCGCTGGCTGGTTCTTGGCAATCGAGGGTGTAGGACAACTTGAGTTATTCTACTGTACAAGAGCCCCGTCAGTGCAACCACTAACAGCATCTATTCTCCCAATTGACAAGTTCTCTCATACACAAGCAACCCGGCTAGGTCGGTCACGTGATACCTGTCCCTGTGGGTACACAGTTTCTGTCGAGAATGTGCCCTCCTTGACCTTACGTCAAGGTGAATTCATACTTTCGTGGACAGTTAATTTCACATCTAATGCTGTTTAAAGATTTTTTAACCCTCCTTTCTAAGGCCCATAAGTTTGAAAATAGACCAGATCTTCCAAGGACCTCATCTTGTTCCCCACTGGGCGTTGCCCTGGACCCATCCATGGACCATAGGCGGGCCAGTGGACTCGACTCTCATTGTGGGTCGCTTTCGGCGCCTGTGGGTCATTCCATGTTATTGACTCCCAATAAATTATCATTTTCCCCACTTTCAAAACTTTGGTACCGAAAGTTATGCTACGTTAACTGACAAATGGTATTTTTATACCATAGACTTTGGTATAAAAATACCCAAAATACCATTTGCTAGTTACCGGGAACATATTACATCACGAAATCACCACTTTGGCAAAAGTGTCGATTTCTTGACGTAACATGTTCATGTGACAATTCACACCATGACCATTCACGATTTTCCCAGGAAGATCCCTCCCCCACATCTACATGCTATACATATCCCACCAGGACATGGGTGCCACCAAGAAGCTCATGGGAATTTCCACCAGTCAATAGTGCCCCACTTCCCACAATCTCTTCTGTACCAAGTCATACACTTACAGGAGCAATGCACACTCACTTTTGCCCCTAACAGTTCTGCTTGCCCTTACCCCCCCCTTTTTGAAATCCTGCATAAGTTCACTACTGTTCCAGGACAATTTCCACCCTCGAAAATTGCCCCACACAACTCCCCCAACGAAAGAATCGGAATTTTCATTTTGGAAATTAATTGTCTATATTTGTAGTCGATGTTGGGGTGGGGTATCCGGGAACTGTTCAGGAAGAGTTTTACATGATTCGGCAATATTTATTCATCTTTGTGATACGTAAGAGGAATAGAACGCGTACCGAATATCTCTGTCCATGACGTCATCACAACATATAAACCCAGAAAACATTTCCCCCGAGGAAGCCGCTAAGCCTATTCCTTCAGTACCTCCGCCTTTAGAAACTTTGGACTGAAGTTATTTTTCTGGCTCTGCCCATCAAAATATCTTGTAGACCCTAGGTGTATAGCCTCTTCTATAATTTCGGTGAAACGTGGCAAAACTTGCCTAACTTCTCTCAGTACTATAGAATCAGCTTCTCCTTTAAAATACCTGATGACGTCATTGCATGTCACAATAACAGGATCGTATGCCTCAGTGACAACACTTTCGTATCAACCCTTCGTATGGATGCGTTGTATCACTACCGTATACTATATACGTGTGGTGCTTCATGCTGTGATGCATACAAGCTTATATCCGAATATGAATAAATAATTACCGCATACAGCTCTAATGCTTTTTTCAAGAGCAACCATGCATTGAAAACCCATATGGATAGTAAGATATTATTTTCAACTTACTATGAAAGCAGAGATGAAGCAAAATTTCCAGGAATACTTAAAGCACTGTTTTCGAGGTTTCATGTACCGACCTTCTGTTTTCGTTGAACGTTCGATTTACCTACCACCGATTACAGTTACCCCATGGCCGTACGGGATTGTTTTTTACAGGGAGGGCGGTGATTTTTGACCGACTCCAGACCTCATCCCCCGGGCAATTTTCCTTCCGACTGAGACAAAATATCCGCCCGATTTAGTCAGGCTTCTGACATTTGGAGGCGGCCCCCAGCCCCTTAGCCCGCACGGTCATGAGGAGGGCCGTAGCTAGGGTCATATGTTTGGGGGGTGTGAAGGTCCCAAATTCCGACTGGATGGACATTTTTTCCAACTGAATGGTGGCGCGTAAATTGCACCATTTTTTATGCGCCCTGCGTTTACATACAGCAGTGGAGATCCTTCCTTTGTCACTACACAAAGGTGCCGTCGTGGGGGAGGGGTCTAAGGGGAGGGGTTGACCCCTCCCCTTTGAGAAATTTTTGTTAAGGTAAGGTTGCTTAGATGTAAAATGGTGCTATCTTGGGATACTTTTGGAACTAATCATATATGGCTGGAAAATGTCCATAATTTAGTGAATACTAAGATTTGGTTAAGTGAAAGTAGAAAGTATAATGTCTAAGAGAAGAATTCGTTGTCAACAAACCTCCTGAAGCCCCCCTTTTTGCCTACTTTAATGCCTTCTATTCTGGCATGTAAGGCTAGCATAAACCTGTATAGGGCCTCCTGGAAGCTCTGGATCAATTATATAAAATGGGACAATGACATAATGCTTATTAGCTGGCATCTAAACAATAATATAGAGTATGACGCCAAGCACTTTACATCTATCGTATTTTTACTAATTTTGAACGAAAATCCAGACGAACAGCTTCCAGCAATGGGGAATGGGCGGGAGGGAGAGTATAGGTGCAGAAAAGTGATATTAGACCTCCCAGGCAGGTATAGCAAAAGGGTTTAGGACTAACAAGCTCGTTTTTAGAATGTAAAACTAGTTTATGCTACTATACAAGTTCACTGGTACGTTTGTACTACAACACGGATTGTGATGATTGCGCGCGAAGCGCGCCGAAATTTGGGGGTATACTTCAATGCCAAAATGAAAAACCTGCACGTAGGCTCAGCCAGGGGTGGTTCTTTGATTTGCCGACATGGGGGGAAGCGCCCTGACTGGGGGTCAGCTACTCTAAGTCCTGACAGATGCAATGGGTGGCGGAACTAAAAATATAATGCGAGTAAAACGCGCCGAAAAATTTGGGGTTATATTGAAAAAAGATTTCACATTTTGTTTTCATTAAGGAAAGTTGAAAAAGTTTGGGTTTTTATTGAAGAATCTGGACAAAACCAAGAAATTTGTTTGGGTGACTGCATGGTCGTCGTCGGGGATTACATTCTTCATCTTACTCATTAAGGATCCCCTACGAAACTGAAGTATCTTTTTCTTACAAAATATGTTTGCCACGATGGCGAGACTGAAGAAAGGATCTTCCAAAAGTTAGGAAAAAGAGGAAAGAACTTCGCGACGATGCATTTTCGTGTCTCTCTAGAATTACGCCTACACGGAAGAACAACATTTGTGGATACGTTGAAATCCAATATGTTTGAAACGGGGGCGTTACCACTAGATAGAACTATAGATGAAAGCGGGCGTAGCGCGCGAAAATTTTTTGAAGTTGTAGAAAGAATCGTTACAGAACTTACTGGCTACGGGCATGATAAATAGACGTTTGGAATATTTTCTGTCTGTCTTCACCAATATTAGTCTGTTTAAAATTTTGCGCAATTTTGTGGGGTTCGGAAAATTGGGGGGGGGGGGGCGGGCTAAAGCGCCCTAGCTCCCATAGATTGTGTCTGGTATAATTACCTTAATAATGTTCATGAGATTGATTGTAAATCTTGACGCATGCGCGCGAAGCGCGCCCAAATTTTCATTAAATAAGATTTCCATAATAAAACCTGTATTCAGAGCCTTCATCGAGATACTTCAATTGCCCAACAAACCAACATGCCACTCAAAAAGTCAGTCTTTTACCTGGCAATTTGTAAACAGCTTTCAACTTCTGCTGTTGTGCTTCTCCGAAAGTTGCTATCGGAAGATATTGATAAGAACAACACTGAGGTAAGGTTTGAACCGCGCGGAGCGCGCGAAAATTTTGAGAGTTTGAGAAGAATTTGCGAAAAAGGATAATTTTGATTTGATTTTACGTAAGGAAAATAACGTTTGGTATTATTCTCACTTGGTCTAGTTGCAAAATATATACAAAGTTGACATAGGCTCAGTCGGAAAAATGTGCTAGACTGAGATATCAGAAATTGCAACTGGCTTTTGAGATTTTCCAACTATCGTCGCTCTGACGAACTCTTTTTTTTGGGGGGGGGGGTGAGACACCCCCACATCCCCGGTCGCGACGGACCTGGTCATGAGTTACCCGGAGCTTAATATGATCAGTTCATAATTGTGGCAAATTGATTGTTTGAAAAAAGTGACGTTATAGATTTCCTCCTATTAGCCATCATTTTTGTCATCAAAATAGCATTGAAATTCATGCCTACATTTGCTGGCTGTCGGTCATAAGGGTATTTACAAGGTGCTTTTTACGTTTTCAAAAACGGACACGGCCACATGAGCGAGAAATGAATCTGTAAGCTAAAGAAGTAGGTGTTGCAGCTAGGTGTTACAAGGCTATAGAAATATCTTACAACATCTGCAAATCTCATTCTAAAGTATTTCACATTTATGAGGCATGTAGAAATCAGTCAAATCACAACCTTAAACTGCGGAAGAACGCCAATCATGTTTCAGACATACGAGCAGCTTGAGTTTTAGACTTTTGCAGATTTTAAGCTGCACAAGATGAAGTTGTAGTCAATGAATAAGAGAAAGAGGGGCTTTATCCGCGTCCATGCACCTAACCCGATTCCGAGTCAATTCCTGTTAAGCCACCATTCCGAATCAATTCACATTCCAGCTTGAGTAAACCAAACTTTGGGTCAATCCCGGTTGCCGCCATTTGGCAATGTAGAGAATCATACAAATGATCTTTTTAGGAGTAGTTTCATATTTAGTCTTGGCCCGTGCACCCTGTAATTAGTTCGGCTTGAGACAGAGGTTCGTGCCACCTGGAATGGTCATTAATGCCACCATATTTTTAGATTCCCTAACATGTCTTTGAACAGAAGAATCCAAGTATATGGGTATCTTCGGGTGGGTTGGGGAAATATAGGGGGTATCTGCCAAGAGTTCAGGTGCTGAAAAATAAAAAATGGGGTTGGGGCAAGTTGGCTATTATTTAAAATTCAGAAACCCGAGAGTAACAAAAGACCCCTCAAATTATTTGCCAAGAAATTGTCTTTTGATTTATATACAAAGTTTGGGAATTACGTGACTGATGAGGTCATCAGAGATCAAAAAAGGTATGGAATTGCTTTTGACCTAAATCTTGACTATGCCATTTTAGAATCTAATTGTGTGCAGTAAGCCTGCTCAGTTGTCCTATATCGACCTGAAATGATTTTAGTACATACCTCTTGACAATTTTAGGTCATTAATGTTCCAAGGTGTACACTTATGAATCACCAGTGTCAAATGAAAAATCAACTAATTAAAAAATTGTTAAAGAACCCTACTTTTAAAGCCCGGAAATAGCGATCTGCACATGGTTAGCAATCATTGCAAGCAGTGCATCATCGTGAGTTCAATTTTATAATTACATAAGCATATGTCTGCATGTACATATCGATATCATCGGCCCTAAATTTTTATACCTAACAAGGTGTATAAACAATACAATGAAATATCAGTATAGATAGCTTCATATTAAACATCAGATTGAGGTAAGTGCCACCTGGGATGATGTTCATTAACGATCATAATATGCTTTTTCAATCCCTCACATTGTATGAACATAAAACAGGTAAACACAGTTTTTGGATGGGTTTGCATGGAAAATATGCAAAGGGTATTTGATAATGGTAATCATTGTTGAAAACTCACAGAATTAAGGGGTAGGGGAAAAGTCAGGCGCGGATCCAGACATTTCGATAACTGGGGGGGGGCTGAAAGCCCCCTTGAATATTATCCTAGATTAACATTATGCTAATTTTCGCGTATTTGCTATTGTTGATGTGGACAAAAAGGGGGGCTGGGGCCGGAAAAGCCCCCCCCCTTGGATCCGCACCTGAAAGTTAAATTGCTGTAACGATACATCCAGTAGTTCTACAGTAATATACGAACCCTTTCGGTGTAGGAACGTCCCATTGGGTGACAGGCATGTATTACTAATGACAGGATTAATGACGTCAAAATAAGTCACAAAGTCAGGAATTTGACTTTTGGCCCAGATTTGAACTACGTGTTTTAGATTGAATTTAATTGTGTCCAGAAAGAGAGTTATCAATCCGTCCTCTTTTGACCTGAAACAGTTAACGATATATATTTTTCAGTTTAGTTTTACTAATGCTCAACGATTTTTAAGAATCGATCAAAGAGATTTTTTACATGACAACAATACGCTTCCGCACTTACTGAACTAAGCCCCCCCCCAAATGACATAATGCATTAACAGCAAAAATATTCCAAACGTCTATTGATCAGGCCCGTAGCCAGTAAGTTCTATAACGATTCTTTCTATAACTTCAAAAAATTTTCGCGCTCTACGCGCGCTTTCATCTATAGTTCTATCTAGTGGTAACGCCCCCGTTTCAAACATATTGGATTTCAACGTATCCACAAATGCTCCTTTTCCTATCTTTTGGAAGATTGTTTCTTCAGTCTCGCCATCGTGGAAAACATATTTTGTAAGAAAAAGATAATTCAGTTTCGTCGGGGAGCCTTAATGGGTACGACAAAGAATGTAATCCCCGACGACGACCATGCAGTCACCCAAACAATTCCTTGGTTTTGTCCAGATTCTTCAATAAAAACTCAGACTTTTTCAGCTTTCCTTAATGAAAACAAAAATGTGAAATCTTTTTTCAATATAACCCCAGATTTTTCCGCGCGCTTTTCATTTTGGCATTGAAGTATACCCCCAAATTTCGGCGCGCTTCGCGCGCAATCCTCACAATCCACGGTGTATCACTTGTGAACATTATAAGTACAAACGAACCAGTGAACTTGTATAGCATAAACTAGTTTGACATTCTAAAACGCGCTTGTTAGTCCTAAACCCTTTTGCTATACCTGTAAATACGATAGATGTAAAGTGCTTGGCGTCTACTCTATATTATTATTTAGATGCCAGCTAATAAGCATTATGTCATTGTCCCATTTTATATAATTGATCCAGAGCTTCCACGAGGCCCTATACAGGTATATGCTAGCCTTAGATGCCAGAATAGAAGGCATTAAAGTAGTCAAAAAGGAGGGCTTCCGGAGGTTTGCTGACAACGTATTCTTCTCTTAGACAACATACTTTCTACTTTCACCTAACCAAATCTTAGTATTCACTAAATTATGGACATTTTCCAGCCATATATGATTAGTTCCAAAAGTATCCCAAGATAGCACCATTTTACATCTAAGCAACCTTACCTTAACAAAAATTTCTCAAAGGGGAGGGGTCACCCCTCCCCCACGACGGCACCTTTGTGTAGTGACAAAGGAAGGATCTCCACTGCTGTATGTAAACGCAGGGCACATAAAAAATGGTGCAATTTACGCGCCACCATTCAGTTAACAGTGAAAGGTTAAGACAACTTCCCGGTTAAGAACACCTGAATTTCATTTCTCATGCCCTGATTACATAGTCTTTCTATTCAGACAACGAAACGTATGCGTTTAAAGTCAGTCTGTCAGTTGGAAGCCAGTATACAATGCTTAGTTTCTGCAATATATACACCAAAACATTTGTATTGGCCTGTGAAAATTTAAGTTAGCTTGAGAAAACTGATCTGTGATTTTTCGAGTTCTGCAAAAATATGAACAGTGTGTTATCAAAGTATACTAATATGGATGAACTAAACCCAGAAGTCCGTCAAAAATGCTTTCGTTGTAAACTTGTCTCCGTAATAGGCAACACCGAGTGAAGTTTTCAAACTGGTCGGCCGCTTTGTTACCGTTATTCCATCTTACTTGCTTACGTAAATTTGTTCTGCTTTGTCTCGGTAGATATAAACACATTTTACTTCTTTAAAAGGAAAAGTCTGTGAAATAGTTCAAGTTGAGCTGGAAAATAGTATACCTTAACAGGCACTTTTCCCCATGCATACATGATATACAATCCTATCGGCAACCGTGTAAAATAACAAGGATCGGACTTTGATGTTGCAGAGACAAATAATTTGCAAATCTATTTATAACAGGAATTCTTCACATCACGTTGTTTACAATTCCCTAAATAAATATCGTCCAAGAATCTTTCATTTCCGATGACGACATATTCAGAGCATCAACGATTTTTACAAGATTGGTGCAGAGAGGTCTAATATCACCTCCCTGATTGGTGCATCCTAAATAGCAAACTGAAATAACTGAATGATCCAGTTCATACCAGGCGCGTAGCCACGGGGGAGGGGGGCTGGCCCCCAGATGTTCGCTAGGCCCCCCAAAATTGTTTGTGTCCTAATAACATGCGTAAGAATTAAGGACAGCGATCAATGCCGTGACCCCCCATTTGATACCTAGGCCCCCTAAAAATTTCATCCTAGCTACGCCCTGGTTCATACATCCAAAGATACTAGCACACAAATGCGTAACCAAGAAGAGAAATACAATTTTTTACAATGAGCAAATTCTGTTTTTAATAAAAGAGAATAGTTTACATTATGATACATATCCTAGTAATCTATATATAGGGCTATACTACTGCTTTCTAATTTTGCTTATCGTTTAAATGGCCTAGGGTAAGCAAATACAATTGAAACTGCTTAAACTGTTAAAGAAGCACATTAGCAATCTCTGGATATTAATAATTGGTGACTGCACTTGATTGGCATTTTTTTAATCGAAGGTGTCACTTTTCGGTCAATGAAGACTTGTAAAGATCAATAGTATACAAAGCTCCCACACAGTAGTATGTGGATATGTCCTTGAGCAATTTTAACTCACTACAGACTAGTGCGGAACAGGTATACTAGGTATGTGTTCTTTTTACTTTTTCTTTTTTAAAATTAAAATTTTTACTGTCTTGGCGAGATGGTTTGCCCTTTGACACATCATCGCAGGACTGTTTGGGGGCTCTTCCTCATGTTAAGTCTCGTGTCCTCACGGGGCCGTAACTCCTTTTGGGAGTAAGTTTCAGTTTTCGCCTGTGCGGGAGATAGCAGCCAGGACTTTTCTGAATATGTTCACTAAACAAAGTTTCAAATCAAATACTGTATAGATCAGAGCTTAACGGACGTTGTTTATCTTGAAATCTGTGATGCTTTGTTTTGTAAAGAATCTACAAATCTAGCACTGATCACCCTCTGAAAGTGACAATGCAGATTAAACCAGTCACATATAGTAAGGTTTGATATTGGAAATAAAATGAATACTTCTCATCAATAATGACGAATTATACAAGCACACCGTGTTCTCGTCCTTTGAAATGATCACTCTGTTGTTGTGACAGTGCGGAATTCTTCTCAATTTCAGGGGGAAATGACCAAGGTTTTAATCTTTGTCATTCTTGCTTTCTGGTTTCCTTGAATAAAGTGTAGATTTCACTGGATTTCCTGTGTTAAACTAAAGAGCAGAGGGGTGATTCTCAGTGGTTGATCATCAAGTGCGCTTAGAAGGCTGACTAGGCTGAATAAATCATAAACTTACGGGCCCGTTGAGGAGGGGTCCGCCGTCGTCAAGGGGGGAGGGGACTGACATTTAAAGAAGCTATTGTTCCATGGAGCACTCATTCACAACTAGTGTTGTATGTAGCACATTCTCCTAAAAGTTGAGTTGTTTTAGTTGAACTCAGTGGCGTAGCTAGATATTTTTTGTGGGGGGGGGGGGCAAAGCCAAAAAATTCCGACAGATTATTATCTTGATAGTTGTATGATTCGAAATTCTGGGCCCCCCCCCCTTTTTTTTTTTGCTTTTCGGGCAATTTTGAGGCCGAATTCTGATTTTCACGTTGACATACCGATGTGTGATTCTGCCTAAAAACATAAGAAGTGTTGTAAGTGTTTCAAGTGAATTGTTTTTATTTCCGACAGAGACCAGAAATTTCCGACAGAGGCCTTCGGAGGCTTTGTGGGGGGCGACCGCCCCCTGCCCCCCTCCAGCTACGCCACTGGTTGAACTGGCAGACCAGTCCGCAGTTTTGGTGACAATATTTCTCAAACTCGATCTACTGGTAGCCACCCCCTAAATAAAAGTTTCGCGAGCAGACGTAAACTGTTGTTGGTTAGACATGCTCTACCAGTGCGTTGAAACACAGATATTTTTGCGATCTGGGGCAGACTGGGATGAGCTTTTCAATGTCATCGCTTTGTGGTAGTACATGAACCCCATTTCTTGCGGTGTCACTTCAGGTTATCTCTCGCCCACGACGTATTGACCACGGTACCTATCCAGATAGCCTGCTGAAAGAATAATCTCCATACTATATACATTAAGTGTAGACAACACCACAGTGACATCCAACCTTTTTTATCACATGCTCAGACTTTCAAGGTAGGTCC
This sequence comes from Holothuria leucospilota, assembly GCA_029531755.1. Taxonomy (NCBI): domain Eukaryota; kingdom Metazoa; phylum Echinodermata; class Holothuroidea; order Aspidochirotida; family Holothuriidae; genus Holothuria; species Holothuria leucospilota. The sequence goes on from CM055969.1 coordinate 53,891,484, forward strand.
CAGCCACTGTGGAAGGGGTGGGAGGGGATTCTGAAGCAATGTACCCAACTTTGCTACTATGCCCCCAGCTTATTCACGGCAAGTTGATGTCACCTTTCGACACTGAAGGATCCATAGTGCCCCTCAGAACACAGAAGCTAGACAACCCTTCATAGTGTTAACAACTGGCCACGTTCCCGTTTCAAAATGACCTATATAACAGGCTCTTCATAGTTAAAATATTACTTTTGTGCTTAACAACATTTACTTGCCTTTAAAACCATGACATACAGAGAGACCAATTGAATAACAAACGATTAAAAGTAAGGTAGCAGGGTATGTTTATTTTTAAGAGATTTGTCACAGGAAGAAATTCAAAGCGTTGTAGCTCGTGAACGATTTTCATCCAAACTTTTGAATAAGGCAACGTTAGTAACTCTTGTCATGGTATTTAGAAAAATATCTCCGAAGTTCATTGGCCATGTTGGTTGGACTGAATGGTTTAATAACGATAAAAGTTATTTCCATTCTGTGCTATGTTAATGAAAATGTTAAACACAATATGCCCCCATTAATACTTAAATGTCACTGGCCGCAGTCTGGCAGTGCCAGCCTCAGTGAGATAGGTGACCAAACTTCCCTTAGTGCGGTAGACACAGCGAGCGTCTACGTAGGGCTCATCTCTCCTTTCCTTGACCACCTGAGCAACTCTCTGGTCCAAAATCCCCAAAATGCTAAGCAGAGTCTATAGCAGGGTGTTCATTAGTAAAAAACTTAGTAGCCAGGTAATTTTGGTTTGGTCCTTTTTGTGCTATATTTGCTAAAAATTTGATATGATGTAGAGCAGACATCAGACAATTCGAAAAGTATGTGCTCCAATGCAAAATTTGTGTTTTAACAACCTACTTCACTTTCAAGACCAGAGAGATCAGTACCTCTAATAGTCAACTGAAGGAAATGTTGGGCAAAGTATGATCCCAGATGTCAACATTTCCAACGAAAAATAAAGAAATTGCGAATTTTCAGTAGCACTTATTTCATGTATAGGTTTGAATGCGGGAGTCCAAATTTTCCCCACGTATTACCCAGTTATCGGGCAACCCATACACAAAAGATAAGATCGTGGGGCTCATAATTTAAGCTATCCTGGTACTCAAAATTGGCCACAGGCGCTAAAATTGCCAAAACTGTCGTTTTTCGGCGAAAAGGGCCACATTCGACAGGTCACAAAAAAAAAAAAAAAAATAACAGATCTGTAGTTAGTGGAAAACTTTTAGTATATTGTGTGCGACTCAGTTAATTTTACCACTTTTCCAGCTCGAAAAGTTTTAGGCCCCAAATGTTGGAGCAAGAGAGCCTTTCTTGAGTTAAGCCCGCCAAAGTTATCAAAATGGCGGCCATTTTGAAATCGGATGGCTACCTCCCCGAGCCTTGCACATGAAAAAACGGAGCACATACTTTTCCATTGTCTGATGGATGTCTACTCTACGTCATATCAAATTTTACCAATATAGTAACAAAAAAAACGCGAACCTCACAAAGGCAACACTTTGGCCTGGACTAAAGGCACAGTAAGATTTTTTATTCCGAAAATCCGAGAAGACGGTCCCGATTTATGGTTCAATTAAATGCACACAAACGGTTTTGTCCTACGTTTGACCTAGTGACCTGGTGACCGAGTGAGTAACATCAATAACTCCATGCACCAACAAATCTGCACGTGTTTATTCAAGACCGGAAATAACATCACACTGACTCCTTCGTACGTGTGCGGAAAGTGTTGTTGTTACTGAGGCAATATCAATTTTCTTTTTTAAAGTCATTATATATTGTTTCCTTAAATAACATCTCAGGCTACGCAGTCTTCAATACTCAAAAGACAGAAAGAATGTGTACTGAAATGATAAAGAATTTCATCCATATAACAGCGACTGAGACCTGTAGAAAGGATTTGTAGACTGATCTAAAGATGATCGAAGCGTTATGATAAATCCTTACCTGGCGCAGGAGTATCCCAGTCAAATTTTGTCCCTTGGGACAAAGGCGCAGGAGTATCAGTGATCACGAGATCACGGAGCTCCCAGGTGGGACCTGTTCTATTCAGCAAGTCTGAACGGGACCACTGTCGGGTAGGTCATTTAAGTCAAAGTTCGTCCCTTGGGGACGTTGTTAATCCTTCAGGGAGCAGAACTCCATCGGGAGTATTGTTTGGTTTTCGCCCCTGGCTCTTCGCCAGAGAGTCGGGGGACTTTTGGAAAAAAGATGAATCCAACAAAGGCTTAGGAAGCTGTTCGAGACTGGGGGGAGAACATTGTCTAGGACCGCCGTCTGGGGGGAGGGGTATAAAGGGAAGGGGCTTCCCCTCCCTTTTGGGAAATTTTCGAATATTTGAGGGTCCTTAGATGCAATTTGTGTGCAATATATTGGGCAAGTTTTAAGGAAAATAACTGCAAATTTTTGACATTTTTTTACACAGGAAACAAATAAGGGGTTTTGGTCCTTGGATTGAGGGGGCTGAAGCCCCACCACATTTTTGACTGGGGGCTAACCCAGCCCCCTCGCTTCCTACGCCTATAAATCCAATGCGTTACGGCAGTACTAGGAGGTGTAAGGATCAGACCCGTTAGCTGTGAGCCGAGAGTTACCCACAATAAAATTGAAAGCTAATAAGTCCTTAGTCCTTGGCTAATGTAGTGTTGCCCCCAATCTTTCACTGACCTGGGTCAATGGAACTGACTCAGATCAGTTGCTAATCAAGTTGTATAGAAACCAGGTCCACAAGGGGTTACTGCTCTATGTTACGACGCCGTCTCCGATATTCCGATAAGTCTACTTAAAGGTCGAAGATAGGAAAATGGTTAGGCTAACATTACGGGTTAGGGTGATAGGATTAAAGTTAGGCTGTCTGTGTCGGAACATGGAGATATCGGAACAAAGAAGCGAAAATGGCTACACACACACCACGGGTAGCGCCAGGATTTGCCCGACGGGGGGCCAGACTGAGATCCGAAGCCCCGACAGCCCCGATGCCGTAGAAGGGTTGGTGAGGGGGGGGGGATATGAAGAAAACCTATTTACTATAACATGCCATTGTGACACATGTATTGCATAAAATTTGTATATACTAGCGGGATAATCCCGCGCTGATTTAATGTATTTCCCGGAATCTAAATTGTGAAAATGCAAAGCGCCCGAAGCGCGAGAAAATTTTGGGTGAGCCTACACTAGAAAGAATCTGTACTTATTTAAAGCTAATAAAAGTCAATTGTCCGGGCAGTTGGGCCCTATCGGGCATTACTTACATCGTACTTCCCTCCTCGAGTCACGAGGTGTACCGCACCACAGACACAAGAGAACATTTAACTAGGTTTAGCGAAATGAGCTGAAATTCCCGACATTTACATAAATCCATGTATTCTACTTATTTGGTTACTTGAAAAGGTGGAAAGGGTTTGTACTATATTAGGTATAAATAATGGAACTGAGGAAGAGTGGGCAAAGCGTACCGAAAATTTTGGGTTTTATCGCATAAATGACCCTTTTGAAAACCAAAATAAGTAAACCGACCATGGGGGGGGGGGGGACGATACATTTTCCCTTCAGGAAGCCGGGACATGCCAGCGACTCCAAGTTCCGACAGCCTCTATGTCGAGGGGGTGGTGAGAAGGGGATATGAAGGAGCCTAACTATCCCATGCCGTTGCAGGGCATATTTGCATAATATCACTATAATACTTAAAGAACCAAGTTGCGCACTGACAGTTTTCATGAATCTGAGTCGTGAAATTGCAAAGCGCGCGAAAATTTTCGGTAGGCTTACACAAAAAACATTATGCAGGCTAATCATTAAGAGCAAAAAGGAAAAAAAAAAAGAAAAACTGTAGGGGATGTACTCAGTATCGGGGATGACATATCGGTACACTGTATCGAACTAAACCACCTGGCCTCCCCTATGAAATAGCCAAACTTTGTTCCGTGAGTCGCTCACCAACTGACCGTACCGCTTTACATACACAAGAGAGCAGCAAATAGGCTTTGAGATATGGGATGAAATTTACGACCTCCACATAAACCATGGAAGTACTACCTCCGAGATAGTACTCCCATGCATAAACTGTTTACTCTGCCTACATGTTACTTGGTAAGGTGGACAGGACTTGTGCTATCTAGCTATGTGGAATGAAACTATTGAAGAAACTCGAGTGACTCTACAGCGCGCGTAGCGCGCCGAAAATTTTCGGGTTTATTAGAGGAATTGTCCTCTTGAGAGCAAAAAACAGGTAACTGTCGGGGCGACTAGTCGCCGTCGGGGACTGCGTGCATTATCGTATCGACTAAGATTACCCGACGAAACTGTAAAAATTCCCCGAAGGGGGGGGGCAGCCTTCCCCGACGGGGGGCCATAGGGCCACCACTGACACACGCGCACCCACGCACACACAAGCACACACATACGTGCATTTCCAATGTCTTGCGAAATACCTGCCATTATAGGAGGCTCTCAATTCACTAGTTTGAAAACACCTAGTTTCCTGGAAACAGTCTTTCATAAACAATGAAAACACGATCCGTCCAATTATTCTTACTTCGTCTGTTTGCAGCTCCCTGGTCTTGACATCTCGCTGTCAGTAACAAATTCGTGTCTGCATACTGCATCTCTGGAAGCCCCTGAGTGCCCATTAACTGATCAACATAGAAATACATAACGGTCTCTACGTGCATTAAGCTGCGTGCATCACTTTCTCAGAAACCTCATGACATCTCACAGTCACGTTAATGCATAATACGTTGTGACAGAATCGATCGTTGTACAAATAATTGAATGTGTTCCGTTGACGAGCAGATGACTCAGCTGTTAATATTGACAGTAGTTCAAGCTTCACAGTTCTATTGAAAAATGCAAAAATTGAATTTTTGGAAAGTTTCACTGAAGTGTTCAAAAGGTTAGTCATCTATAACTTCTATCATTTGCAAAGCTGATAGGCTACTAATTTATTCCTTCAAAACAGATACCTATTTAGAGCGCTATGAAGAAAGTCGGTTCGAAGATTTTGTAGCATTATGAGAGCCTAGAAATGGATTAACTTCGTTTTCAGGAAGCTGCAGCCCGGTAGGAAGGTCACCGTACTTGCGTGTTCATTGAACCAGGGAGGTGTTCTAATAACACCTCCCTGTGGACAAGTAGTGACAAATTCAACGTGTGAACGATAAGGTCCAAGGCTGAACCTTTAATTGAAGGCTTTATGAGCAAGGAAACGCACAATCGTTTAAGATTACGAGGAAGGGGGGGGGGAAGCAAAGGGACTCTCTCCCCATTTGACTCCAGACATAAACATAGGCTAATAAAAAATAATGATAAAAGAACTGAACGAAAGGAAGCGAGACCAGAGAAATTATGGGACATTTTTAGTATTATGGACAAATTTTGAAAAACATAAATATCAAACACCATAAAATTGCCAGAAAAATTTTTCTTCGGTGCATTTCCCGCGCACCTGCAATGAAAACTAGCCTATAACTAATGCAGATGCGGAACTCAAAGGTACGGAGGCAAGTGAAAATTGCTGTGGAAAATTTTGCTTGGTACGCCGGTAATTAATATTGCTTTCAAAGCATCATGGGTGACGACTCCCGCCTACCCCGCGGAGCGAACTCTGTTTGCTCAGCTCCTCAGCGTATGACTGAACAAGGAATATGCCGTTCAGCCTGTTACGTAGGCAAATTCCCGCCAAACTTGACTTTTGTGATTGTGACTTAGAAGTCTTGAAATAAGGTCACTAACAGTACTAAATGTACGTCACTACACGCACAACGGTCATTGCATACAATATCCAGAGACTTACCCGTGTACAGGGAATCGCAATTCTCAATAATTTTTCGGCGTGCTTCTCGAAAGCCCAGTATGAATAGATGTCTCATTAGTACTGCTGTCCGTACGAAAAGTGTGGGGAAATCGCCTCGTTATTTACTTCATGTAGGATACCTTGAGTATGAGTAAGTTCCTATTTCTGAAACCCTTGAAATCCTTCCCGCTGTTCACTTTCCCCATCAAATACCATCATCCCCATCATATTGACAAACGGTTACTACCTTAAATTTGCAATCGTAATAAAAAGTATTTCGTTAGTATTCAAATCTGTCAAACTACACCGGGTTGACGCAGGATTTTCTAGAGAAATGGTCCACAATGGCCCAAGGCCATTAAATTTAAGAAAAATTCTCTGGAGGACCCTCAGTTCCCAGCTCCGGCTTCGCGCTTTCGCAGGCCACAGCTTACGAAGAAGCAGCCTCAAATCAGAAATTGCTTCGTTGGAATATTTACTGAGGACGCCCATGGCCATATCTTTGTAAGAACTACCCGTAACAACATTTCCTTGATCGTCCGTTCATGTTGTAGTGTAACTTGTATTTTCGAAACTACCTTATTTTTCTCTGTAAGGAAAAACTTGAGCGGACACTTGTCCCAGACTATCGACAAAAATGAAACGTAAAAGCTAGAAAGAGTGGGTGGCTGGGGAAAGTAGGAAATATCTTAGGTAATGTATAATACTGCATTTAAAAACTAAATATAAACAATAGGCCGCAATAAATGTTTTAAATAACGCTTTGCGCGCACCTGTTTTTAATATTGTTTTGTGATTACTCCCTGTAGAACATCTTGCTTGTTTCATACCTTCGTAGAAGCTTTCCCATTATCAATTTTTACCACCTACAAGCCACCCCCCCCCCTTCATCATATTACTGACCTGTTATTCTGAGAAGGGCTATTATTAAAAAGGTCAAAATGTGGTTTTGGTGATCTGTTGAGTGCACATCCGATGAGTTTTAAGATACTCAAATACTTCATTCTAATCGTTTTAATTCCTTAAATACCTCAGGGCTTCCCCTGGATCCCATACAAATTGCTTCGTTGGAATATTTACTGAGGACGCCCATGGCGATATCTTTGTAAGAATTACCCGTAACAACATTTCCTTGATCGTCCTTACATGTTGTAGTGTAACTTGTATTTTCGAAACTACCTCATTCATTTTTCTTCAAGAAAGTGCTTCGCGTTCCCACAACCTCTTTGGCAACGTTTCGGGTATTTTGCCCGGATTTGCCCCCCCCCCCCTCACTTTCAGACATCAACTTCCTCCCCTGCTGTTCTTAATTTAAGGGTCTGTCCACTTGTAACCAAACAGCTGTTTTACCCAACAATTATAGATTAGGATCCCTTATGAACACATCATGTGAATTATTTGAATATCCTTTACCGTCCTTATGATATACCTCTTCAAGTCAAAGTTTGACAATTTCTGGATTTCTCATTTGCTCTCAGGGCAGAAATTGTGTATTAGGGTGTTGTAGAGGGTCGACGTCTACTTATCTCATCGCTTCGTGGGGAGGATGAGTTATTTCGTAGTTACTTTGCCAGTTGAGCCATATTCGGCAACGTAATTAAGAAAAAAACAATGTATGCATTGTAAAATGAAAAAAAAAAAAGATCACCAGGGTAAAGAAACTTCTTGAGAGGAGTGACAAATCGAGATTAGTTCCTTTACAGAGTTACAGAAAGTATATACATTGGGATAATTGGAGCGCACCTTTAAATATGTGCTTCAATCGCAAAGATTGTTATTGCAGATGGACACCGGTATTTATTCTTCCTGGTAGTACATAAATGTCACACAAATATTTGAACGACTTCGTGGAAGTATTTGTTTCTTTAAAAACAACCTATAGTGTGAATGACTCGTTGTTGGAAAACAAGTCTGACCGATGAAAACCATTGCCAAGTTCTTGTCAGGGGGTGACGTTGTCAAAGAAATAGTCAGCAGAACGTTGATTTCCTAATTCCTTGGAGTAGGGTCAAGTAGTAACTCCCTGTTTAGACTTCGTCAATCGTTGGTTAAGGTATGACGAGAAAGCCAAAAGGCTTAGGGATTCGTTGACAATAGAAACAATAGAACATATTTTTTTTTTCAGTGTCATCTTAAAGTCAATTATAGAGAGCTAAATTAATATCCACTGGTCTAAATTACACATGAGCTGATCCCTAATATTACGCCATGGTCATGGCCACAATCAGCTTCTTGCAATTTATTTTGAGCAATTCATGCAATATACAGGACGTAGATATGTAATTATTTGATATATTCTTTAAAGAGCTTTTCACAAATTGACATCACGGGTGCTTTTCTGACTTCAAATGACCTTCAGCCCCCAGCAAAATTTATTACCGTCTCAAGTTCTACCTACTGTGAGGCATCTACACAATATCGTCGCCAAAGGAGGGCCAGTGGCCCCCAAAATTTGCCGTGTCCCCCTCCCTGCCACCCATTGAGATATTTGATGAAACATGCACAAACAAGTCGTTTACATATTGATTGGGACAAGGGAACAACTGTCACTTTATCATTCAATACTGGGGCTAAAATTGCACAAATATTCTCAAAACTACATTTTTGTGGCGCGCTCTGCAGTCATCTATTTCTGTGAACTTTGTGAAGCACTGACTTACTGGGGAGTGTATTCCGGAGTTACAGTTTCAACATCTATTTTCAATATGGGACAACTGCGACCGGGAGTCCGTCCCATTCAGTACAATTCCCACATTTGTTATCTTTTAGTCTAAGTCTATGTTCGAAACTGTTAATTTGCTACTTTTGTTGCCTAAACCGTTTTAAAGCGCATCAAAGATCACACAAAGATAACTAAATAGCTCCGTCTCACAGGATAATGTCCGTTTAGTGAAAATAACGGTGCCTTGAAATTTGCATGGGCAACTAATTCGCCAGAGGAGGAACCAAACACCACACTAGGGATAATACAGTGGTGGTATCTCCATATGAGTATAAGTGCTTCTCTAATGTACGAGGGGTGGTCTAAGGGGGTACAATAACCACCATTTTTCTCATTTAGTGCTGATGAAAGTGCAGGAGACATATTTGTCATAATTATAATTTTGAGGCACTCACAACCCAATAAATCACATTCAAGGGCTTCTTTTTGTCAACTGTTTTCGGCAAGGGGCCTGATCCGCCCCTTAGATATACCTTAGATGTTGCAATTTGTGAGGGATCCCCCCTCAGTGGCATACGTGGAGGAAAATAAAATCTTCATTCTAATGGTCACAATTTTGTAATTTATCGCCCCTTTCCCCTGACCGGAGCGTTGTCCTTGGAACACGAACTTAGGGCCTACGGTGGGCCCCTGGACCCTATCACCTAAAGGGGAGCGATTCTCGTCACAACGACGCCTCCATGTCCCTCAGTTCTTCATGTTAGTGTGTCCCTCTGTAAGAGCGTTGTTCCCCCAGTGCCCCCACTTCGAAAAGTCTGGCGACACCACTGCCAGGCGCGTAGCCAGACTTCGGCCGGGAGGGGGGGGGGAATGAAAATTTTCGTCCCGATTCGTGATTTTCCAAAGTAATTGTAGAGGTGGGTCTCTCCCACCCACCGTTTGCTTTGGGTCCAGTTTACCCGCCCCCCCCCCCCGGGCCAAGTCCGGAAGCTCTGGAATTGTAAAGAATTAGGGCATGAGAATACAATATCGACTTGATATTTAAATGGCCTTATCAGTATGCGAACTGATAAATTCACGTTGATCACAATTTCACTATTTTTCATAACGAGGAAGACATGATGATCGATTTGATGACGCCCGAGTGCCTTGTCAGTGGTAAACTGGACGTAAGATTGAGGAATTTTTCCAGAGGGATCCATAACCTTTCCTCAGAGAGACCTTTGAGACATTATCCAAGCGGATAGGGTAATATTTTGGCCGATATGCCTTCCCAGATTACAGGAAATGACACTTCCCAGGTGTAATAAGTTTTTAGATTTTAGGAGAATTGCTGCCACAGTCAGCCACACCAGGGGGTCCCCTGACAGAAAATTAAAATCTAAGTGGACAGAGGTAAGATTTATCACTTCAGCCTACATCTCAGCTGGGAATGCAATATATGGGTGGAGCTAGCGCATGTTTTAGTGTCTATGTGGGCTTACCCTGTGACCCGACGAGCCTGAACGAAATATTTAATTAACTATTTAAAATGGAGTCGGATGCGCACTACAAACAATATAGAATCAAAATTTGATTTTTTTTCCATAATTACCTAACTTGGACTAGGCTATCGGTAGGTCAATATGATGGTCACGGTGACAGGGTGAGTGTAGATGGGAGCCGATAGATTATGCCGGAAACTACACGGGTCTTTATAAAGGTTAACCCTTAAAGATTTTCACAAAGAGCAAAAATGAAACAAGCACGGAGAAAAAATCTTTTTTGAATAAAGAGAGCTTGCCCTGCAAGGCATTGTTTTTCTTCAATTGGCTAAAATTCTTTCTAATCTTTTTCTCCGTCTCTTTTCTTTCCCAATCTTTTTTGCTTGTTTCCTTTATTTTTCAAAATTTGTTCCTATTTCCTGCCTAGAGGAGATGGGATCCATACCCTCTGGATCTTCACCTGAAAGGATGGATGATGGTAAATGAGGGACGCATAAGGCTTTGAGTAAATTCTGCTCAAACTGTCCTGTAAAACTGACTAACGACAGCCTATATGCAATTATGATTTATTAGAGCGAAGCGCGCCGAAAAGACCATTTAGTATGAATTTCCCTGACATGCTTCACTTTACATTGCAAACGTTATCTATTATATTCAAATTCACATTTAGTTCTCCCTCTAACTCTGCTCTGCTCTGCTCTGCGTCATAGTCTGTCCTCGCGGACTCCCTATAGTCGTCTAACGCTCTCTATTCCCTTTCCTAGTTCCCCCATCCTTCCTCCTTCCCTCGCGTGCACAATCTGCCTGGCTTCATCCCTCGTGCCGGTTTCTGCCTTCTGGACCTTTCACTTTCTCTTTTCCTTAATTCGGTCTTTTCCACGGTCACTAGTCCTGCCTGTTTCAGTACAGGCCGTCGATATTTGAACCAGTCTTCTGCTTTTATCACGCCCTTTTCCTTCTCTCCATCCTTTCCTTCCATCGATAATAATTCCTATTTTTATTGTTATTTTATTTTCCTTCCCTTTTTCTCTTTTTTTATTTTTCTTTTTCTCTCCCTCCTTCCCCTTTCCTTCCCTCTTCTTCCTTCCTTTTTTCCTTTATTTTCCGTCGTCCCGATTTTTCTTCGATTTTTCGCCCCGGAGGGGGGCACTCTGCCCCCTGCCCCCAGGCTCTGGCTACGCTACTGACCACTGCATCCATATGCCAGTTGTAGGATTCGTTAAAGCTTTCTTCATTACAAATAAACAGGGGCCTGGGGTTGGGTGCCCTCCCAAACGGTTCCCCGAAATTTTTGAAGTTTCCAGTTTAAACCAGTAAAAAGTGCATTTATGCTACAGATTTCTGTAGGGGGTAGGGTGGTATGTTTTCGACTGAATGATGAATACATTGTAATCTTCACGTTCTTAAATCAAACTTTCTCAAATCCTTCCCAAACAAAGTTTCACGCGCTCCGCCTCTTCCAGCCTGACTACATTTCTGTGCTTATCAATACCGTCTCAACCGTATTTGAATTTTTAATTAATTGGTGACGGTTTTACATCTAGGTTGATTGCTCTTATGTATAGGAGTTATAACGTAGCATTGCAAGGATGCAAAGTAGGGTGTTGAAGCTGAGGACATATGTAATGTTTCTGGTTGTTAGTGCGCTTTATTAAATCAATAATAACAATAAGCTCATTAATAAAAACTGAAAGTTTTTACGAATTACGAGGCTGTACACTCGCCTTCTAATTGGCAGATACCTTTTGTTGGGGAACTGAAAGTGTCTCGTAGCAGAGTGTGTATGCAAGTTTTGTCATGAAGAAGATTTCTAATGCAAAATTTCGGCGCGCATCGTGAGCATTAAACCCCTGTCACACCAGGGATGCGATCGTGCTGCGCTCCAGCTGCGACCACTAAATCATGGAAGCGAAGAGGTGAGGGCAGTAAGGTCTTCTAGAGCGTACCTATGTCGCAGTGTGGAAACCCGCTTGGTCTCCAGAGGAACCACATGGTCGCCCTGGGACGCCTGACCGCGGCAACCGTTTTGTGCATGCACAAAGCGGTCGTCGAGGCTCGGCACTCTGAACAGATCGCTGTAAGGACGCATTACGATCGCAGCTGCAGGGCTTAGCGAGCGTCATGAGCGCAATAAGAGCGCCGCAAGGACGCATGCGAGCGTATTGTGATCACAGCCAAATTCGGGCCCATACTAGCAATTTTTACGAGATATGACAACAGACCAAACTGTTCTGATCGCAGATTTATATTTATTTTATGGTTAGACTGTTGCTTGCATCTCGGCCAGTGCTGAATTCGACCGTGCTCCCACGGGGCTCCCACAACGCTCATCAGGACCAAGCGCGATCTCGTTACGTCTTTATGACGGTCGCAATGGCTTCTCAAAACGTCCGATGCGTCTACGCGGCTAGACCTGCCAACTAGAACGGTTGTTCCGTATTTCAACTGCCACGGCGAGTTATTGTGTGTATTGTGAGGAAACATTGGTGGTACGGTCACCATGGGTAGCAAAACTTCAAAAACAGTGCACCTTGATACTCGCAATGTGATAATTCGTCATCAGCTTAGTGTGAACTTCCAAGCACGACTTTGTCTACGGTAAAAAGGTAATTACTACATCATATTTAGGTAGTAAGTACCGTACCTTTTTTACCTATTGTGCTCAATACTGTCTAAGTCATCCACATGCCAAGTATGAGTTCCATTGCTCTTCTTCTTTACGAGCACGTTTTTCATACATACTTATAGACACACACGCACATCTCCAACAAAGATTCTTTCGGCTGCAGCAAGTAATAAAAATAAAAGCAATAAAAATTAAAATATAACAAAACATCAAAAAGGATTCTCAACGAAAAATAAAACTAAATAAAATAAAAAAGATAACACTAGCCGAAATGGCCGTCAGTCTGTCAGTTGCAAGATGATAAGCGCACACGCAGTGTTAGTTGGTTAGGCTCTCCGAATTATATTGCTCCTCAGTGATCTTAAGATTCAACATTTTCAAATGAAATCTGAAAGTATTGTAACAAGCCATGATATTAAAGGCTGTCGAATCCAATTCTGGTGGATTCCAAGAATGGAGGAGATCGTTCAAGCAGATGGAGTCGGAAGACACCCCGACGCGGTTTGAAATTCCTTTGGCATTACAATCTAGACTTCCTGATGTTTTCTCCATGTGTAAGTGAGAATATTGAACCCTCATATTTCTTACATGGAAACGGTCTTGATGAATTGATGGTGCAAACTTCGTTTTCCTGCTTGAATACTCTGAGGGGGAGCTTCTTATGTCGATCAGGGGTGGCACCAGGTGAGGTAAGGGGATGCCCCCGTTGGGCAAGGCTGACAACAACCCCTCCCCCGTGGGGAAATTTTCCAGTTTCGTCGAGGAGCCTTGATGGGTACGATAAAGCATGTCATTACCGATGATGAACAGTCGCTCCGACGGTTTACATGATTTTGCTCTAAAGGAAGGGAGATTCGTCAAAAAATCAGACTGTCAAAATTCCCCAAATAAAACCCCCAAACTCTCAAATTTTCTTCAGTAAAACCCTAAAATTCTACAAAGGGATAGGTCTAAAAGCAATTTCTTCGCAGCCCGGCGAGTATAGGGCTATAGGCTTACTTGTTATACGGAAGCGCATTGATTTCGTGTATCTATCGTTGTGCTAAAACCAAACATTAAGCACTCACATAATCATTGTGAAAGGTCAACCGATCCAATCATGGTCAACACAAATGGCCAAAGCGTAGGCTACAAAGCTTTCGAACCACCAGTAGCGAATACAGACGGGGCCGACTAGGTCACGGCCCATGTCCTCGCGCCTCTTGTGGGCCCTGCACCCAACAGGTGAAAAAGTCACATATTGCTTACAATGATCACCCTTGACTGACTTGCCCACACAGAGAATGGAATACCACATAGGCGTAGGAAGCCGCGGGCTAGGGGACTTAACTCCTTGTCAAAAATGTGGTGGAGTGGAAGTATGCTTCCACCCCCTCAGTCCAAGGATGAAAACCCCTTATTTGATTTCTCTGTGAAAAATGCCAAAAATAATTTTCTTTAAAATTTGCCCAATATATGTGGCACCAAAATGCACCTAAGGACCTTCAAATATTCCAAAATTTTCCAAAGGGTTAAGGCTACCCCTCCCCCAGGTAGACGGTCGGAAACAACTTTCAGCCTCCCCCAGTCTCAGAACAGTTTCCTACGCTTTTAGCGGTAGTCACCCGATAGGTATCATATGTTTGCCACCGATATTTATAAATAACATGGACAGCGCCTGTCATAATATTTTGAAACCACCGACCCGCCATCTTGCCACTCCCAAAATGCAAGCCTTTGTCTATGACAGTACGATACAGTACAATACTGTATAACTATTAGACTTCTTAGAAGACTTGAGCACCGAAATAGATGACTTTTAAGGTGCAGAAGAGGTGGGGTCGTGAAAAGCAATCAATTGAAAGACTACCGCCTTTAGTCCTACAGTCCATTTTTGGTCCTAGGATTTAATGGTGCTACAGTTTACAGTGAAAATGACAACCAAATTCTATGGCCCAACAACCTGAGACATTACATTGGTCCTTTGCTACTGAAACTTGATGGGTTGTATTAGTAGTTCATGTAGGACTAATAGGCATATTATCAAAAGGATGCAGTTAGAGGAGAAACCATGACAATAGCAATAGTCCTACAGCCAATGAACTTCTAGCCCACATAGCCCCTGGAGGTCAAGAGTGCTGTCAGGCCGAAAAAAATAGCCTGTTTTTGCCCTGACATGCCTTCAGTGGCACCATGTCGACATCATACGTCACAGGTATAGCAGCATTCCAGAGCGCTTTCCCTAGGGGCACCACTTGAGTACCATGCAGGTTGTCCCATATGGGCCCTACTACGGAATTTTGCATCCAAGATTCACCTTGACACAACGTGAGCTAAGCCACGTTACAAAAAAAAGGATTCGCCCGGGTGTCACCTATTCTAGGTACGTCACTGGAGGTCCACTTACGCACTGCTTCTAACATCGCCCATCCCCTCGGGATTTTGGCTAGGGTACGACCCTGGGAATGTACGTAAATTGTGATCCATGATCGTTACCGGTACCAGAACGGTACCGTCGCCATCGTTTTCACATACCGTCGCCGTTGGCTGGGCTTCAGGTTTCTGCCCCTCTCCCTTTTTAGGAAGCTTGCACCCTGTCGAGTAAGTCATGTCGTTATCTCTGGTTTCAGAACAATGTCACTCAATAGTGGAGAACGCTTCAATTGAAATAGTAGATATAAATTTCTCAAAGACTACTGAATTACCGAATTTCTATTTAGGGCCCCGCATTCCTCCTGACCTAGGCCCTGAACACTCTAATGGTGTAATGGTGTACGTTGGCTTTCCCGTACACAGTAAATGGATGCAAAAACTATTCTACGAAACTGTAACAATGTGCATTATCTTTCATAATCATTCGGTACAAAGTCTAAACGATTGTTATCCACTGAAGCAACATGCTTTCTCGTTCATGTAACGTTATAGGTCTATAATTATCAAAAGGGGGAGCGGAAGTTTGCTAATACGCCATAAAAAACGAGACTATTTGTTTTAGGAAAGGTTTTTAGTTTCTTTAATAACTCTCATCCGTCAATTCTCAGTAGACCGGGGGTTTGTGTTTTGTTAATCGTAACATAAACGATTAACTGCATACTAGCCGCTCAGACCCAACGTGTAAATTACAGTCCTTGTCTTTCACATTCAGAGTACATTAAACGAACATCATGCAGTGTTAAGTTAAATGTTTCAAATGGCAAATGTTGTAGATGTTGGAACCAGACTTCCACAGTCATCACTGCTAGTATGGTTTAGCTTCCGTGGGCCACCTATTCAGTCTCTCCCTTCCTGAATTTATGTCACTGAAGTAACTCACCTATATCGTCTATGCGGAAATATAGACGGGGTGCGTTGTAACAGAGTGCAATATTGCATAATTCAACTCCCTGAATAATTCAAATCACCTCAAATCAAATGAAATCAATAAATTCACATTCGCAATCCACGGAAGTGTTTCACAGAGTGGCTTCTGAATATCATTTGGTAAATCGTTAATATTTTGGGCTCACATAGGCCTACTGATGGATTGTGCAGGAAAAAAGTGCATGACGGTTTGTAAAGGGAAAAACAGCCTTTAATGTATTGTATGAGATTTCACATCCCGTTCACTCCTTGGCAGTCCCACAAAAAGACTTGCAGATAGTGAGGCCCTTTTTGTTAAGGCATTGCTATACTAAAGTGACGACCTTCAAAAGCCTACCCTACCGTATCTTACCCTAAACTACCGTAAGCTCATCCTACCCATCCAACCTAACCCCCTACGAACCACCCTACCTCCCTTATCAGTACCCCAGCCCAACTACTTTATTTACCTATGACCGAATGAGAACTTGACCACAAAGGTTTCGATTGCCTTCGAAACCAAAAATGAATGTTTCTATTTACGCCAATAAAGGCTGAGAGAGACCGATTATTGTGACACAGAGTTCAATGAGTACGAGTTATAGATGAGGTTTTACGGCTCCGTTTCTAACCAATTGGTTTAAGTCGGGCCGGCCACGACCTTTTTTCCAGTTGTGGCTCACTGGCTTGTTTCCCCTACTTCCCCTTCCCCTTGTTTCCCTTAGGCTGAGCATCAAGGACAATGGCAGTAGGTTCCATTTTTAAAATCTTCGGTATGACCCGGATTGGATCACTTAAAGGAGGGGGTTTGGGCTAAAATATTTGTGATTTGGATAAGGATTTAGTGTAATTGCAATACTTTGAAGTTGACCCTTTTGTGTATGCTACCAACTTGCCACCGTTAACATAAATTGATGTGGTCAAGAATGACTAGTGGGACCTATTTCACAAGCAAATCATAAGCGGATCGCAACGAGGGCGCGGGGGGGGGGACAGTTGTCACCCCCCAAAAACATTACAAATCGTTGTCTCCATTCATCAAGAAACAAGAGCTTATTATGGTATTATGGACTACAGCATTCCGTCGATCTCATAAAAGTATTATACTTTTATCAGGCACGTAGCCATAACAATCAACTTTTTTTGGGGGGGGGGCACACCGATGTTGGAGTTTCGCCGGCCTGGGGAGGGGTCTAAGGGGCCCCTCCCCTTTAAAAATTTTTGCCTATTTCGAAGACTCTAGATGCAAAATGGTGCGAGATTTTCCGTTTTTTCTTCATATATTTGTATTCCAAAAATGCTGGTCTCGTAATAAATTTTTCCTCCTTCAGTACAAGACCTTTTATTGAAAAATATTTGTGAAGGCACGTGCCCCCCCCGTGCTTCCGTGGCTAAGTGCCTGACTTTTATTGCGCCTCTTCATCACTAGTTACATGGGTTAATATGTGCGAGGCGCACATTAAAAGGTACGATTTGTTTTGCTTACAGTATCGTGGCGCTCTTACGATACACATCAAGTAAACGGAATGTGACAAAACAAACTTATTCAAAATGAGTTGAATGTACTGTCACGAACTTTTCAACAGAGATTTGGAAGCTGCAGGGTGAAGGTTAATGTTGAGATGCGGGAATGGGTGATCTTGATTAGCTCGTAGATAGTTTGAATAGGCGTAAGCCCCTATAGCTGGTTTAAAGTTAAATAGTCTCATATTCAAAATGTGATAATTATCACTTCTATAATTATTGGTATTATGAAAGCAAATTACTTAAGTATGGACAGCAGCCCCGCTAACTAAACACGCCCTCCTTTTCAATTTTGCCGAGTGTAGTTTGTGTTACAGTAAGCTATACGAGGGAGGCTACAGGTAGAGTTAGCTCTTACAAGTACATTTAATACAACTGAAATAACAGTGCTGCAATCGTAATTGCATATGTGGGAAGACATTTCACATGCAAGGGGAGGATGTTTGCTCTGAAATTTTTTCAAACTGTCAAACAACCATGACACGAATTGGTCCTGAGACGGTAATTTTTACACTGAAATATGCATTCTTATGCCGGGAGCAGGGGGCTATAGCCCCCAGACCCTGCCTAATACGCCCATGCAAAATTGTGAAAGTATAATAATGTATCTTCCGCAAAATAATGGTACTACGCATTATACACAAGTTATTCATGGCAGTCTTACACGTACTGAAATCCTGTAGCATTTTGCGTTTCTGTAGGAGTTCAAATTTGATAAAACTCATAGTGTTCATCAGCCATGGGTCCGCAATATTTAAAGCGAGCAACAGTGCTAAATCTCCGACATCTCTTGTTGAATTGCCGAATCAGATGCTCAAGAAATATGAGATATAACCTTCTTCAATTAATTTCGGCTGCCCCTCTGTTAGAATGTGCATGTGTTTGCCGGTTAACTGTCACGGAAAAGGAGAACCACGACACAAAGAAAAGTAACAAAAACATTTTTCCCGTGAACTTAAGTTGACAGTTTTTTTTTTTTGGACTTTGCTGAGAAAGAGACCTGTCCTCTTCAAGTTGGTTAAATCAGGGAGCTGCCACCAGACTAAATTTGTAACTCACAGCACATGCTCATAGACGAGAATTTATATGGCCAATGCGGAGTTCAGAAGCTCAGAAAGTGGATCGACTTTTAGCGGGAAGGGGACGGAGGGACTACAACTCAATATGTTGACTGTGCTACAAGTTTGTAATGCAGAGATACATGGGAATTTGAATATGGGAAGCTAAACCTTGTGTGAGGAGCCGGTGGGCCTGTGCGAACACACTACACCCCTTCGAGATGGGCTCGTAATTTTGAAATTAGACTGATGAAAAGGAAAAGGTATGTATCTTCACAATGCTGAGGATAAGATGGACTTCGAGTACATTGTAGCTGTGCTGCACTTGCTAACATAGCGAATGACATGGATTTAAGATGAGAATGGGGGTCAAACCACACCATTCAAGGGGATCAAGGCCCAGGAGAGCTAGGTTGTAGGGACATAGGTTTGGGGGGCTATAATGTGAAACCGTCGAACGATAATAATTTTTCAAATCGTTGCAGACGTCCCTCCTTTGCAAGGGAGGTGCCGGTAACATCCCCACCCCACCCCCCGTGATCATGTGATGTATGGATTCAGAACTCAAGTGCAAAATTCTTAAATGTAGGCATGTTGAGATTTCGAACCAAAGAAACTCTTGAATCAAGAAGTAATGAATGAGGGTTGAACAAGATACAAATTTCTGTGAACTAAGCTCGCAATGCACCCAAGAGTATGTTAAGCACTCTGTCCATTCTCCAATAATTACATTTGAAAATTACAAGTCAGCAAATTATTTACACTGATATTTGGTACAACGTCATATTGATGTCATTTAAAAGCTCTCATAAATATATATTGCTTTGTAAATTGATGAAGGGGTAAGCCAAAAGTTAAAGTTTTTCTTAATACACATATCAAGATGGGAAATTTAAATAGCAATGAAATGTTGATATTGTAAGAAAGATGAAGATGAATATGCACTATTTGAATTGTTTTTCTGGGTCTTGTTGTCGGAAGCATTCATTACAAACAAAGACAGGGGAGAGAAGAATAGAACAGGAAATGGAGGAGATGAAAAGGAAGAAAAAAGAACAGAATTTTTTTTGTAATAACTAGCACTCTCAAAGATTTAAATATAGGCAGATATAGGGAGACGACAATAACTTCAATCACACCGTTCTAATCGATGTTGCACTAATGAGGGTGAAAAAGCCTTACATTTTATTAAAATGCAAAGTTCACTTATATGCATAGCAAGGAATTTGATGTTTCTGTTTTATCCTTCCGGCTCCAAATTGAATCTTTCATGTTTTATCACAATATCCTATTCCAAAAAGCTTTCGACCCTAACTGTAAGTTGGGAACGGGCCTTTCAAAGAAATGCAACGATGTGGTTTACACAGTTGCTTTTGTATTAAGCTCTTTGTGTGTAGGAAGTATTTCCACTTTACATATGTTTCGCATAATAGGCCTACAGTAGATTTTTCGAAGTACCGACGAATCTGGAAAACTTTTAGAGTAATAGAATTAAATGGAGCATAATAGAAACTTTCTAGTATAGTAATAAAAGCATGAATTCAGTCAAGTTTTGAAAGAACTTCTTCCCAAACTTGACAGATGTCATGATTAATTACTGTTATAAGGGTTTGATTTATGATTGCGTTTTTCACTGGCCATCAGATCCAGTGAGGTTATGAACGGGTGAAGGTCAGAGTTGTAATCGAGTCACTAGATTCGTGACTCGAGTCACCAATTGTCAAACTTTTAAGTGACTCGAGTCACTGTACTATTTCAATGGGGAAATTACTCCTGAATTCCCTCGAGTCACTGTCACTTTGAGTCACTTTGAAGTGACTCGAGTCGTGACTCTTTACAACACTGGTGAAGGTATTCCTTAACCAAGGAACTTACTGAACTCTGTCAATGTATATAGCCTTTTTTTAAAGCGTAACAAACTCAAAAGGAAACAAAAACAGTAGAAGTGAACTGTGCAAGAAGGACATTACGAGTAATTACGCAATCGACTATTCCTAACTAACAATTTCCATATTTTATATCTCAGCTAATAAATAAGTAAAGACTGTAGGATTTGGACCAATTAAACTGATTCTCTTACCTCTGTAGGCCAATATATTTTCCTTTGATTTTAGACATGAGGTAGAATGGCCAACCGAGCCTGCTTCATAGAATTCTTACTGGTCCAGTGTGAAACTTACTGGGTACCAGGCCTCCGAACCACTGACTGAATCATACTCTGGTAGTCACTGGATAGTTGGACATTATTCAGTGGTAGACGGGAATTTAAAGCGGCACATTGAGTTGATACTGATAATTTTGTGAGGATTTTGAAGGCCAATACCACATGACAATGCTTATAATTAGCATAATTAGTCCAGTGTCACATCCAACACTTACGGAAAAACTAAAAACTTGGAATTTTTTGACCCCATGCTTGTAATGGTCATCATATGTGCAATTAACACTAATGTGAAAAAGTGTCTGGTCACGAATTTTTGAAAACCGAATTGAATCGTTAATTAATCAATCATGAAAAGTTTAGTTGTACGAAGGGTATGGGGATGGTTTTAGTTTGACTCTTTGTCATTAGTAGGCCTACGTGAAGAAAACTTGGCAGGTTTGGAAAAATGTAGTGAATGTTACGAACCAACTCAAAGTGCCCATTTAATGCTGGAAACATCTGAAATAGATGGATAGTTATTTACAAATTTTTACAGTGCGTCTCCCCAGTTTTCGGTCTTTCTAATGACTATCAACCTTTCGTACATAAATGTAGCCCGGTCATTACCAAAATGTATCAGATAGGCCTAAGTTCATAACCCAGTTCCATGGTAGCCGTCGCAATCCCTTAAGCAAGCATGGAAATGCAGTAAACACTGCCCTGATTACAGCCCAGGGGTAGATCCAGGATTTGTCCTTCAGGACGCTAACCTCCCCGACGGGGGGGGGGGGGCAGCAACCCGAAGCCCGACAAGGGCGGCGAGTTGATGCAAAGATGCGGAGCGTGAACAAAATTTTGGGTTTCCTTTGAAGAAAATTTTGGGTTTCTATTAAAGACAATTTGAAATATCTGCCATTAAGCTAGAGAGAAAAACTGGTTATTTTGGGTTTAATTGAAGAATTTACTCTAATTTAGAGCAAAACCAAGAAAATCGTCGTCCCCAACGTTGTGAGGGTATAGACCCTTTCCCCTACCTGGCGCTAACTCTGTTGGAGCAGCGCCACTACTATGCCCTTTTCCCTACTTTTCACAAGTCCGCTCCTGTACAAAGGTATAAATTGTACAGGAGCAATGCACACACTCAACTTCCCCCTCCCCCAATTTCTTGCGTCCCCCACCCCTCAAAATTTGAAATTCTGGTGCGCCGCTGCCCGATTGTCCAGTTATCCATCAACAGGAGCTAATGCCATACTTTTGAAAAAAAAAAAGATTTGGACTGTTTTGTGAAAAATTAAAGGAATGTTAGTCTGGGTCATTGGAAGATTTAGCGCTTTCATACACTCTAAATCAGTGATTCTCAAATTTTTTGAAGGTGAGGGCCAAATGGAGAGGCTGGAATGTGGTTGAGGGCCGCAGGGGGAGAATCTCAGTCTTAGAGAAAGGACAGTAATTGGTAAAAGCGAAATCCATACTTGAGAGGTCCCAAAGCTGTATCAAAGGCAAACAGAGGCAAAGGTAAAAAATTTTCACAGGAAGCGGTTCCTTTGGAGGGCAGTCTGCACTTTACAGCGTCCAACAGGAGCAACCCGAGCTAAACCCTGCCAAGTTTGGGGCTGAGGTCAGAAAATGTTGCTGTCAGGCGCTCTAGATAGCAGAAAATCGCACTCTTAACCACAAATTTGCCTCTTCAACCATGGGTAGTCCCAGGTAGCGGCCAAGGTCCCGACTGACCCAGATAGCACAAGAACGTTGGGCCAATGTTGGAAGAAGGTTGCAGAATTTGTTGGAACCACATTGGGCAAATGTAGTTTGAGGGTCGGCTGCTCATTGTAAAATATTGGCCCAATATGTTGGCTTATCAATGTACCAACGTTATAACACTGTTTACCCAACATGCTGAAACAGCAACGGTTTAACGTTCAACCAGCGTTAATCCTGCAAGTTGTTGTGACACAGGGCCAACGTTGCAACAACATTTGTCCAATATGTTGTTGTTACAATGCGCCAACAAAGCGCCAACATTTGCACAAAAACGTTGGGCCAATGTTGGAAGAAAGTTGCAAAATTTGTTGGAACCACATTGGGAAAATGTAGTTTGAAGGTTGCCTGCTCATTGTCTATCCGTTGGCCCAACATGTTGGCTTACCAATGGACCAACGTCACGCCATTGTTTTCCCAATGTATCGTTGCAGCAATAGGCCAACATTATGCCAATGTTTATGCAGCGTGTTGTCGAAACCAAGGGCCAGCGTTACGCAAACAATTACCCAACACGTTGTAGAAGCAATGGGCCATTATTATGCCAACATTTACTCCGGTACATTGTTGTAGCAAAGGGCCAACGTTGTTCCAGCGGTTGGGTTAAAGTTATCTAATGGTTGGGTGCTCAGTGCAAAGAATGGCTGGCACAATGTTGTACCAACTAAACTATGTCTCGTTTTGTCTAAAACTTCTCTTCAATTAACTGCTCATTATGGGAATCCATAATGAAGCATGTCAGAGAAGCTACCTTCTACAAGTCTTAAAAGCTACCAGCACTGCTATTACTAGCGTGAGAGAGCTTTTTAAGTACGTAGAAACAGGCATTGACAAACTAAAGGATAATCCCAAACCCAATGAAAAACCCTGACGGATCACGAACACAATGTCAAACAGACTACACATACCATGCAACAAGGAACAAAAGAGTCTTTGTTACTTCTGAGATTTAGTACTGCCACTGCAGCCAACCCAAAAACAACACTCCAGCCCAACCACCACAAACAACCCCAAAACAAAGTCCCACAAAGATCACACACCCAAATCCACCACACACCAAAAGGCAACACCACGCCCGAAGGCAACACTACGCCCGAAGGCAACACTACGCCCGAAGGCAACAAGGCAACACTACGCCCGAAGGCAACAGCACTTAAAAAGCACCGGGGCCACTTAGCTTTTTTTTTCCAAAAGTCCCCTGACTCTCTGGCGAAGAGCCAGGGGCGAAAACCAAACAATACTCCCGAAAGAGTTCTGCTCCCCGAAGGAGTAACAACGTCCCCAAGGGACAAACTTTGACTTAACTGACACCACCTGACAGTGGTCCCGTTCTAGACTGGCTGAATAGAACAGGTCCCACTCCTGGGAGCTCCGCCGTCGTAATCTAGGATACTCCTGTGCCAGGTAAGTATCTTAGCCACTTTTTTTTTCCAAAAGTCCCCTGACTCTCTGGCGAAGAGCCAGGGGCGAAAACCAAACAATACTCCCGAAGGAGTTCTGCTCCCCGAAGGAGTAACAACGTCCCCAAGGGACAAACTTTGACTTAACTGACACCACCTGACAGTGGTCCCGTTCTAGACTGGCTGAATAGAACAGGTCCCACCTGGGAGCTCCGCCGTCGTGATCACGGATACTCCTGCGCCAGGTAAGTATCTTAGCCACTTTTAAATGTAGTAGGATTTCCATTGAAGATTCATATATGAAATAAGAAGATTGGTTTAGCTATTATATATTCATTGAGACTTGTTTGTTAGTATTAACAATTAATATTACAATTTTCTTCATGATATTTCAATGTTTCCTTCTTTATTTTGTATTGCACAACTGAGAAAGATGATTTCCTGCAAGGATCCACCATTGCCAGCCACAATTTATTTTAATTAGACCTACCATTAAAAGAAAAAGACAAATCTCATTAAAAAATCGGAATACTCCATTCAGACGAAAGGTATATAAACCTGGTGCTCCACTAGAATTTCGCAGCATTTTAAACATTTTCTCAAATTGTCTCAGCAAAAATTCCCACTTTGTCAGTGAAAGTTTTGTAAAATATTCACTGTGAATGTAAAATTTAGAAATAGCTGCTATTAAAACAGTTGTTGGTTGGGTTGTTACCAAAATGACCAGCTCATTCTTTTTTCGGTGGCACATTGTTGGGCCAATGCTGGGCCGCTTACCATTGGCCAACCGAAACCAATGTGGACCTTTAGCAATCCATCACCGAAATTCAGTGTTCGGGTTTGGGCCAACCATAGGTTGTAGACCGACTTTTAAGTGTCCCCGAGATTCAGCACATCAGTCGAGGGATGACTTATAATTTAACTCTTTCAAATTGCCACATACACTATTGATCTTTTATATTTAACATGATAATATCACAGATAAGTGCCACTGATGAATTTTGAACCTCGATTTACTGCTTTGACAGGCCTATACATAAATTCTCTAACACTGTTTTATTACTGTATGATAGTAATGTTAGCCCAACGTTGGTTAAAGGAATGTGGCCCAACACTTGGTTGGTACATGTTGGCCCCACATTGGTTTAACGAGTAAGGCCCAACATTTGGTTGGTACACTGTGGTCCATCGTTGGTTCAACGAATAAGGTCTAACAGTTGGGCTGACTAATGTTCGCTCAACGTTGGTTCAATGTATGTGACCCAACAGTTGTTGGTATATGTTGGCCCAATGTTGTGTGACCGAAGAAAGCCCTATTGTTGGATGGATAATGTTGGCCTAACATTGTTTCAATGAATGAAACCCAACAATTGTTTGGTAAATGTTGTCCCAACGTTGGTAAAATGTTAGAGTACACAACAGTTGTTGAATATAGGTTGGCCTTGTGTTGGTCCAACATTTATGTGCCAACACAACTTATTGGAGACGCTTGCCAACATTTGCCGACCATTTGCCAACGTTGTCCAACTTTACTGTGCTATCTGGGTAGGCCCAACGGTTGGCTGACTCACGTTGGTCTTACGTTATTAAAGGAATACGAACCAACTGTTGGATGTCTCATGTTAGCCCAGCCTTGGTTTAGTAAATAAATCCCAACAGTTGGTAGTTCAGCGTTGGCTCAACGTTAGATAAAGAAATTTAAACCGATAGCTGGCTGGCCAATATTTACCCAACGTTGGTTAAATAAATTTGGCCCAACATTTGACTGAGTAACGTTGGCCCAACGTTGATTACATAAATTAGGCCCAAGGGTTGGATGACTCACGTTGATCTTGCGTTAGTTAAAGGAATACAAACCAACTGTTGGATGTCCTATATTAGCCCAATGTTGGTTTAGTTAAAAAATCCCAACAGTTGGCTGTTCAACGTTGGCTCAACGTTAGACAGAGGAATTTAAACCAACATTTGGCTGGTCAATATTCAGCTAACGTTGGTTAGATAAATTGGGGCCAACAGTTGGCAAGCTTACATGAGCCCAACGTTGGTAAAACATTGTTACGTCCTACAGGTGGTGGTTAAATTTTGGTGTTACGTTGGGCCAATATTCTTTTACCAACACAACATATTGCCAACGCTCGCCAACATTTGCCAACCATTTTCCAATGTTGGTCAAACGTGGGGTGCTACCTGAGGAGCGGCCTTGTTGCTGAAAGGATGGCAAAGGCAAAATTTTGGCCCGCGAAGCGCCCCGAAAATTTTGGGGATAGCCTACTTTTAATAAAAAAATATGAAAAATTGCGGTTTTTATTGAGCTATCTGCAATACTTAGGGCAAAATCAAGAAATTCGTTGCGGGGCTGGTCGTCGTCGTGGGACCTATTAATTAGGCTCCCCGACGAAAATAGTTTCCCCGACAATAGCGATCATGGCTCCCTGCACCTCCTCCATGTGGTGCCACCCCTGTCTACAATTCTGAGTCTAGCGTGCGTGAGTCACCAGCACTCTGAAAGGGATGGAGTTTCAACAGTTCTGCACTTATCCTGTGTTAGTGGCAGTGGCGTAGCTAGAGGGGGGGGGGGCAGGGGGCGGTCGCCCCCCCACAAAGCCTTTGAAGGCCTCTGTCGGAAATTTCTAGTGTCTGTCGGAAATAAATTAAAAAAGTTCACTTGAAACACTTACAACACTTGTTATGCTTTTAAGCAGAATTAGCCATCGAAATGACAACGTGAAAATCAAAATTCGGTCTCAAAAGGCCCGGAAAGCAAAAAAAAAAAAAGGTCCGCAGATAATTACACATCGAAATGTCAACGTGAAAATCAGAATCCGGTCTCAAATTGCCCGGAAAGCAAATAAAAAAAAAAAAAAGGTCCCCAGATAATAGTCTGTCGGAAATTTTTGCTTTTGCCCCCCCCCCACGAAAAATGTCTAGCTACGCCAATGGTTAGTGGCCGGCATGTGAGGAAGCCCTTGAATTTATCCTCAAACGCGATCGAAAATCAGCTGGTCGGCTGTTCTGTGATTGGTGTCTTTAACCTGTAGAAACTTTCCTGTATTCAAGTGCGTATCGAGGGAAGGAGGTGGAGGGCGCTGGGGCGCCCGGGGTTGAAGACACTTTACTACAGACTTCCATATGCCGCTATGCTCGGCATTTGTCAAACTTGAAGTCAACCACCCCCCCTTCAATTAAATGATCCTGCATACGCGAGTGTAGAAGGCTGTATTTAACAAACCCGAAACCATTCCTTTATTTTTAACCTCAGCACTTAAAATTTGGTCCGTTTCGTAACCTCTGGACCCTTGTGGAAGTTTCAACGGGCACAAGCTAACTCACCGACATGCCAAAGCTTCCGAGTCGGCTGTCCATAGTGTTTTCAAATGTCAGTAACATCATGACCATTGAAATTTTGAGCATTGACAGTGTGTATAATAAGATAGAGGCTTACCATTCGATACTTCAGTTATCAACAGCCCTTTTCCATAGCGGAAGGATAGGCAAAACGTTGATATAAGACACTTTCAGTTTCCAACATATTTGGGCAATGACTACTTGAATTCATTTGCTACGACATTCAAGTGACTGGTTGTGCTCATCCCTTCAACAACATGGTGTACACTGCACCCTCCAAAACAGACTAAATTTATCAGGCAATATCTTGGCGCGGAG
Organism: Holothuria leucospilota; assembly: GCA_029531755.1. Classification (NCBI taxonomy): domain Eukaryota; kingdom Metazoa; phylum Echinodermata; class Holothuroidea; order Aspidochirotida; family Holothuriidae; genus Holothuria; species Holothuria leucospilota. Next base: position 53,918,941 of record CM055969.1, read on the forward strand.
GAAATTTCTTGAATTAATGTTATCCGACTATTACTATGCTAGCACACTACTGATTTTCCTCCATTGATTTACACACGAACTTTGGTCCGTTTCGTGGCCTCGGGACCCGTGTAGAAGTTCCCAACGGGCACAAGCTACCCCAGATATGAAAGCTTACGAGTAGGGCCGTCGCATTGATTTCAGATTTGTATACCATGACCGTTGAGATTTTGAGCTAGGAGAGCTTGTATGATAGGGTGATTATCCCTGTGTTTAATTGACTTCATTCAAAAGCCATTTTGCAACGGGGAAGGATATATTGCAAATGGGTGCCTGAAAATGATGAGCACTTCAATTTCTTTCCTACCGCATACACATCACAAATAGAACACATCACTTCAGCAACATGGTCTATACTGTTCCCCCACCTCAAGTTTTTCAAGGTGTTATATTCGTAGAGTAATATCCTCCCCGCGGATTCCCCTTGAATAAGTGATGATGTGCTACTATAGTTATACGATTCGTAAGGTGGTGCTCCACCATTAACTGTTGCCATTGACTTGCACACTACAACGGGCCTTGTTACGCTGCCTCTCATTCCTTGTCAAAGTTTTCAACGCCATCATGTGACCCATCAATGCAAAGCTCACGAGTTGGTTGTTGCTGGCACATAAAAATTTCCGTAGCCTTACCATAGACTTTCTGAGCCATGGGCGCATGAATAAAAAACTTGTGATCCGCCCACCTTATCACTCACCATTATATGAGATAGGTCCGCTGTCTTTCCAAACCTTAAAATCGGCAACCATTTTTTGACAGCATAATCTCCAACTCAAAAACTACCAAATATATCTAACAAAGGATTCACTGCCCTCTCGTAAGAGGGTCAAAAATCAACCCACACAAAATTTTTAGGGACTACATGTAGAGGGTTCACCCTCCCCCCCAGCAAAAGTGCAATTTTATGGAATGGTGGAGCGCCCCCTTAAGACGGCAGGGAAAACGCGGAGGGAGACTTGGTCAAGTTTAAAGGAACCGCTGTCTTCTTTTACAAATCATCGCACCATGAAACGTGGACAATGGTCACCTATTGTTGGCATATGCTTAGCCCTACCCCCTAAGAAACTTAATCCATAGTTGCAATACAAGAAGAGCATTTTACAGTCGGTCATTTATGAATATTCAGTTCAGAGTGGCTTTCCTTTAGAAACAAGAGTTGCTTTAGGAACCTAGGCAAATTTGGTATCAATAAAGACAGGTCTCCCGGCTACTAAAGTAGCCGGGAGCCCTGTCTTTATTGATACCTTTCCTATCAAATGCAAATTACATGAAATATAGAATCGGTTTCATCTAAGAATGGGAAAAACATTCATAAAACTATAAGCAATTTCAACCGAAAAAATGCAACGTCCAAAGTGGGGGGAGGGGGGTGTACGACTTGATAATGTAGGCTACATGCAATAGCGTGTAGTGACCTGATTTGGAAATTTGCAGTAAGATATGATTAACAAAACGAAGTCTAATTAAGAAAAAAGAAAAGTGGGAAAGAAGAGAAGTCGATAAAAGCTACAAAAAGGAAGATATGAAAGAGAAAAACAACTGTAAAAAGTCGACAGTTCCACAGCATTAAAACCGCAAAACGAGAAAAAGCACACTGCCCAGTCTCCGGGAGGACTTGAACTCACGTACTCAACAGTCGGAGTCGAGCGCCATACCAACTAAGCCACAACAATACTGATACTCCAGCGCACTATAATTAATATGAGTAGTCTATAGTGTTACGTTGTGTGATATACAAGTGGAAGTGCCGGATGTAAGGGGGGGGGGTCGGGGGCTGGAGCGAGTACCCCTATTCACCTGCATACTTAAATATTGGTACCGTTCTTTAATTAACTGCCTGAAACACGCCCCCAGAATTGGTTTCAAAATACTTGAATATTACGCTATTGATGTTTATAGCATGGCATGTAATTAATTTTCTTAGTAGCCTGCTCTATAAATGGCATCAATAGGGGGTGGGGGAGGGACGGGCGGGGTAAAGCTCAGGAAGCCGTGGTCTTGCCGGTCCCAAAATTTTCCAATTTCTTTGGTAAACATGTAGTCGGCATAGGACTAGTAGGTACGATAAAATGTGTAATCCCGACGCTGGCCGGGAGTAGCGCCAGAATGATTTGCGCGACAGGGGTCCAAACTTCCCACCGTAGGGTGACTGCAGCCTGAAGCCCCGACAAGGGAGACGGAGTGCCGTAAGGTCGTCGAGAGTAAAATTCAAAATTTTCGGTGCGCATTTTGGGTTTTTAGGCGTGAAATTGGAAAATTTGGGGGATTTACTACAGGATCTGCCCTCAAATATTAAGTAAACCACAAGGGGCGACTGCTGGCTTAGTTTTGTGGACTCCTTCATATTTTAACGTTTCCCGACTACACTGGGAAATTTAAACGACCTTGCGGGGGATCCGTCCTCGACGAGGGACATACATGGCATCTACCCCCATCTGGTTTCACCACTGATGTCCCGACGACGATCAGTTCCCTGAGTGACTTTCTGACTTCCTTGGTCTCAAGAGCACAAATCCTCCAACTCGAACACAACTGACATTTTCAGCGCTCGAGTTCGAGATTTACTTACTTGTGACCTACAACTTTTCAAAGGCCTTCAAACAGACCAAAATCGAGTAAGTATACGCGATTTATCAATGGAAGAATGATTGGTGGTACAAGTACGCGCTTTTTGAAGTTTAAATAAATGCTAAGACTTCCTTGCAAAATCCTTACCGGAATGATATGGTAATTTAAATACCTCAGTACTGACGGCCAGCTTGTCGGCTGTAGGCTACTGTGATTGGTATCTTTAACCTGAAAGAGCACTTTGCATTCAAGTGCGTATCAAGGGAAGGAGGTGGAGGGCGTTGGGGCGCCCCGGGTTGAAGACACTTTCTACACTCTCCCATAGGCCGTCATCATTCGGCATTTGTCAAACTTGAAGTCACCTTCCCCCTTCAATTAAATGATCCTGCATAAGCGGATGTACAAGGCTGTATTCAACGAACCCGTAACCATTCCTTTATTATTAACCTCATGGCAGCACTTAAAATTTGGTCCGACTTACACACTAAAACGGGCCTGCTTGTTACGCTGCCTCTCATTCCTTGTCAAAGTTTTCAACGCCAGCATATGGACCCATCAATTTTCGCAGCATGACCATTGACTCTTTGAGCAGGGAGTTGCTATTTAGCAACTCCCTGCTTTGAGCTACAGGCGCATGAATAAAAAACTTGTGATCCGCCACCCCCGCCCCTTGTCACTCACCAATATATGAGATAAGTCCGCTGTCTTTCCCAAACCTCGCAATCTGCTCTGGTGGTATCAATTTCAACCATTTTTGACAGCATAATCTCCAACTCAGTCACTACCAAAATACATCTAACAAAGGATTCACTGCCCTCTCATAACAGGGTCAAAAATCAACCCAAACAAAATTTTTAGGGACTACATGTAGAGGGTTCACCCTCCCCCCAGCAAAAGTGCAATTTTATGGAATGGTGGAGCGCCCCCTTAAGACGGCAGGGAAAACGCGGAGGGAGACTTGGTCAAGTTTAAAGGAACCGCTGTCTTCTTTTACAAATCATCGCACCATGAAACGTGGACAATGGTCACCTATTGTTGGCAGATGCTAGCCCTACCCCCTAAGAAACTTAATCCATAGTTGCAATACAAGAAGAGCATTTTACAGTCGGTCATTTATGAATATTCAGTTCAGAGTGGCTTTCCTTTAGAAACAAGAGTTGCTTTAGGAACCTAGGCAAATTTGGTATCAATAAAGACAGGTCTCCCGGCTACTAAAGTAGCCGGGAGCCCTGTCTTTATTGATACCTTTCCTATCAAATGCAAATTACATGAAATATAGAATCGGTTTCATCTAAGAATGGGAAAAACATTCATAAAACTATAAGCAATTTCAACCGAAAAAATGCAACGTCCAAAGTGGGGGGGGGGGGGGGTGTACGACTTGATAATGTAGGCTACATGCAATAGCGTGTAGTGACCTGATTTGGAAATTTGCAGTAAGATATGATTAACAAAACGAAGTCTAATTAAGAAAAAAGGAAAGTGGGAAAGAAGAGAAGTCGATAAAAGCTACAAAAAGGAAGATATGAAAGAGAAAGCAACTGTAAAAAGTCGACTGCAGTTCTAACATAAAAACCGTAAAACGAGGAAAACTCAATGCCCAATCTCCGGGAGGACTTGAACTCACGTACTTAACAGTAGGAGTCGAGCGCCATACCATCTGAGCCACGACAACGCTTACAGCCCATCACACTATAATTAATATTAGTAGTCTATAGTGTTACGTTGTGTGGTATACAAGTAGAAGTGCCGGATATAAGGGGAAGGGGGTTGGGAACTGGAGCGAGCACCCCCTTTTACCTGCATACTTAAATCTTGGTACCGTACTTTAAATTGCCTGAAACACTCCCAAATGATGTTGTTTCAGTACGCTTGAATGTCACACATTTTCCTATTAATGTTTACTGACATGGCCTATAAATGTTTCCTAGTTTGCCCTATAAATGACATCAACAGGGGTAGGGGAGGGGGAGGGGAAAGTGAGGAAAGTCCAGGAAGCCGTGGTCTTGCCGGTCGCAAAATTTTCTAATCTTTTCGGAAAACATGTAGTCGGGATAGGCCTAGAAGGTACGATAAATGTGTAATCCCGGCCGCTGGCCGGGGGTAGCGCCAGAATTTGTGCGACAGGGGTCCAAACTTCCCTACGTAGGACTGCCGCCTGAAGACCCGACAAGGGCGACGGATTGCCGTAAGGTCGTCTTGAGCAAAATTCACAATTTTCGGCGGACATTTGCGGTTTTTTTAGGCGTGCTTGAAACTGGAAACTTTGGGGGATTTATTACAGGATTTGCCCTCATTGAAATCAAAATATCAAGTAAACCACAAGGGGCGACTGGCTGCATATTTTAACGTTTCCCGACTACACTGAGAAATTTAAACGACCGCCGCGAGGGGTTCTGTCCTCGACGAGGGACATGGCACCTACCCCCATCTGGTGTCACCACTGTCCCGACGACGATAGGTCTCCCTGACTTTCTGACTTAATTTCCTTGGTCTCAAGGGCGCAAATCCTCAGTCCAACTCGAACACAACATTTTCGGCGCCCTTTGGGCGCTGTAAAGGTCTAGCTTTACTTACTTGTGGCTTTTACATGCTACAACTTTTCAAAAACCTTCAAACGGACCAAAATCGAGTATACGCAAATCAATGGAAGAATGATTGCTGGTACACATACAGACGTACGAGCTTTCTGAAGTTTAAATAAATGCTAAGAGATCTTTCCAAAATCCTTACCGCAATGATATGGTTACATAAATATCCACTGACGGCCATAGAGATGTGGGTCTGCTTAGTTCGAGGGCTGCATTCCCAAAAGGTGAAAAAAAACTTCAAGTTCATTGAATGATTCTTTTTCATTTGACAGAGCTGTGTTGAGAGCGAGCTCATTACAAAACGTTGCAAACACATTGTTAGAACCCAAAGATGACTTGTAAAAATTTTAATTTCACTATAACCAATCAATTCACGTTCAACACAATACGTTTTTCAATTGTACAGTCGGTTACATCACGTCGCAAACAAATTTCCGGGATATAACTTTGCTACAAGCATTGTTTCTATATTCCACTACATAAATATATGTCACCGTGCGCATAACATGATTTTCAACTACACGACACAAGAAATAAGTCCTCGCTAGATATGACTGAACAAGGAATATGCTGTAGCCTACAGCCTACTACGTAGGCAACCTGACATCCCTTTAATTAGGAGAGCAAACTTGGAAGGAGTCAAGAAGTGATTTAAAGTTACATAATTAATTCCCTACTTTGCAAGGTTTTGTTTTTGTTGAATATGATTTTTTTTTTCAAAACGTAAAATCAATTCAGGGGCCGCACCGTCCCACAGTGGCGTAGCTAGATATTTTTTGTTGGGGGGGGGGGGGGGGCAAAGCAAAAAATTCCCGACAGATTATTATCTTGAAGTAGTGATGTATTAAGCGTAGGGCTACCATCATCTGGCGTGTACCGCGCGGAAAAAAAATAGATTAAAATATCTCAGAGATTGCCTTACATGACACTTCCAGGCCTTGTCAGTAACCATTTCGATGTGTAATTCTGCTTAAAAACATAAGAAGTGTACTAACGTAGTATCGAGCAGAAATTTGAAGACGGATAGAGGGCGTATGCACAGTAGTTCCCAACGAACGTTGTGTACTGTGTACAACTAACTAATATACTACGGTCTTGCACAAGACTACTCTATTCGCCGCACGTGTATGAATAGACCTTATGCACTGACGTCACACTGACATCATTTTGGAGGAAAACAACGAAGCACACGTGTACGAACGCGTAGATTTCGCACCCACGTGTAGTAGATTTACGCGCGTGTATGATTGGTTGATAAATCAGCTGTCTGCATTTGTTGGTGTAACTTGCAGTGATACGCCATTTCCCTATAAACGAGGGAGCACTTTCTGCATTGTGACATCATATGCATAAGATCTATAGCATTTGACTATTTTTCACACAATGCGTGCTATCTAGCAGCAAGGTCCTATAGAAGTTTTTCACTGACGTCACCGCGTTCGCGCGTCTCTCTATTTTGATGGCTAGGCGCCCAGTGTATAACAATCGTAACTAAGATCCTGCACTCTTTTGCGCATGAGCAGTGACGGCCAGTATGCCAAACTGAAAAGCGCTGACGTCACGTGGAAAACCTCTATAGCAACAAGACTTGGCAGCTCTTTGGAACGTTAAAAACAAAACAGGATCGCGGGTAAAATCATTGCATTTGGACATGTTTGGGACACTAAATGCGAGTACTCTTAAAAAGTGACGATTTCATGAACATATAAAGGATCCATACGCATCAATGATTGAGCAGCAGCGTATCCAGAACTAGTGTTTATGGTTGGAGGGGAATGTTCCCCGAAACTGTCTCAGCGGAGCACCACCATAATTGGTGCGGAGAGTACCGAGAAATTTTTCACAAAAATGCCTCATAGATTGGAGGAAATGGCACCTTCCATTTTTTTTTCTTGCAGAAAATGGCACCTCCCAGGTTTTTTTAAGTTGCATTTAAAGATTCCAGATTTTGATATCTCATGTTTAGAAGTTTACAAATGAGAGAATTTTATGCTGCTAATTAATTTTGCGAGAGGACAATCGGATTTTAAGCTAAGTTATGAGCTCTGTTTTAGTGTTTGTTTACACAGGTAGTTGAAGGTAATTATAGGCTAATATGAGAGGTATTTCACATTGCATAGGAACCTACATTAACAGTTTAATTGTAGGGTGTCGCGGAGTGTCAACTTGTTTCATTTCGGGATTTTTACAACCACCATCTCTTTTAGCTCTCTAGGCCTACATTTTCTTTTTGCCGGATGACCACTTTCGCTGTGTGTGCTGACATGATGGCCAAAACTGATAGGCCTTGGAGGGAGATATCATGGCACTACCCTGGTGCAATGCCCCACCGTGCTCTTGGATTGGAATTAAAAGATTCCCTTTCTACGTGCTTTTTTGTTACTTATTCTGAAAGAATTTAGTGCAAAGAAATTAGTACAACGAAATTTTCAAGTTGTCCATTCAATTGTTTATGTCAGATGTGCCGTAGCCTACTGGTATCATTAATTGATTTACAAAGGCAAATGGAAGTTTGAAAGGTGAACTCCTGAATGAGATAAGTTGTTCACTACATCGACTGTATTCGGAATTAGGTCCCAATGGGCCCGAAGGAGGATCAGGGCTTGCAAGCGATCCGGTTTTCCCCATAGAACTACGTATTAACGTGAGTGTATGGTAAGCGAAATGTCCAATAATTAGAAAAACCAAGTTTATCTGTCAAAAAACCAAGATTATCGGTCGAAAAACTAAGTTTATCGGTCAAAAACCATGTTTATCGGTCGAAAACCAAGTTTAGTGATCAAAAACCAAGTTTTTTGCCGTCTTTTTGTGTTTTTCAACCGATAAGCTCGGTTTTTCGACCGATAAACTTGGTTTTTTTTCGACCGATAAACTTGGTTTTTCGACCGATAAACTTGGTTTTTCGACCGATAAACTTGGATTTCGACCGATAAAGTTGGTTTTTCAATACAGTATGCCCAGTAATTCGAAAAACCAAGTTTTTTGGCCGATATTACAAGTTGTTTGTCCAGTAATTAAAAAAAACAAGTTTATCTGTCGAAAAACCAAGTTTATCGGTCGGAAAACCAAGTTTTTCGATCGTAAAACCAAGTTTATCGGTCGAAAAACCTAGTTTTTCGGTCGAAAAACCAAGTTTATCGACAGACTTGCAATAACTGCTGTAACAAAAGAAATTGATTTTTAAATTATCTGGCTTATCAACCGAATACAATTTCTGAAAACGTAATGCGCGGCAATTTTCTTGGCGGATGAACACTATCAGAGAGTTTGTAGCACAGAAGGTGTGAGTATGCCTGCGGTCGCTGGTTATCTGGTTATGTGCATACGTGGGTATTCTATACCCATCACTTTATTACTGTATTACATGCGTGATCAAGATTGGTCGTAGCAATTTAACATTGAGCCAAGTTAACTTATAGGCCTTACTTTCTGTTCTCGTTACTACTACTATTCGGGCGAATAGTACAAGAATATTATTTTGGCCAACCTGAATTCCATTCTTGATTCTTGATGATTTGCTCTTTTGAAGTTACGGACGTAAGCTATGCAATATGTACGTACGTACTGCATGCATGTTACATAGCCCATCAATTTAAAGGGGCCGCCATCTATAGCATGGCATGTCGTGGTCGCAGCAGAAAGTAGTACCGGCCAATCATCATGGTTATCGAAAAACCAAGTTTTTCGAAATAATCGAAAATCTAGGTTTTTCGATCGAAAAACATCGTTTTTCGACCGATTGACACAGTTTTTCTAATTATTGGACATTTTGAATTGAAAAACCAAGTTTATCTATCACCAGATAGATCGAAAAACTTTTCGAAAGCTTTTCGACCGATAAGCCAAGTTATTTTGAAAATCTAAGTTTTTCAACCGATATACCAAGATATGGAGATAATCTTGGTTTTTTGACCGATAAACTTGGTTTTTCGACGGATAAACTTGGTTTTTCGATCGAAAAACTTGGTTTTTCTAATTATTGGACGTTTCGCTTGACATATGAATGTTTTCTTAAGTTTTGAAAACACACAACTGTGGAGACGGGCAAAATGACCAAAATCGATAATACGCCTAGGTAGGACTATAACTGTTCGGAAACTTTTATGTAAGGTGGCTTAGAGGCGAAACTCTTTGGCAAACCTTTTTACTTGACTGATTACATGTTAAGGAATTACCGTTATTTAGTGATACTTTGGCTGCAGCGACATGGCGCCTTTCCAATGCTGGTACCATGAGGTCGACATAGGGCCTCCTAAAAATAGGGACCTTAGTATAATAGATTATGCTTTTAACTGACATCGGAATGACACAATAGGCGACAGGAGAGAACACAAAACATTTAAGAAAAAGTGAAGTTTACTAATTTGAAAATCGAAAACTACGGCAATGACCGATAGAGGAATAAAGGTATAACAAAATGGGTAGAGGATATATCAGTAAGTTTCATAATGCATATTCTCTGTAAATGCACTTGATGACCTTTGAATAAGCTTGTGTAATGAGTAATATTCTTCAAATCATGTGGGCCTACATCATGCTACAAGTTCCTCATAATAGGCTATAAGACTGCCGCATAATCGGCTCTTGGTGTATGCAAGCCTGAGGTGAAACTTATAGCCTACCTCGATCTTCTTTTCAGTGGCGCCGCAAGGATTTGGTGATGGGGGGGGGGGGGAAGATGACGTCGTAATGCCACCTCAGTACCCTCAAGTCTGCGTAAATTGTACATTTTTTGCGTCCCTGCGATTTTATACAGCAGTGTGGAATCCTTTTTGCCACTAAATAAAGGTGCCGTCCTGGGGAAGGGGTCTAAGGGGGGTGTCCCCTTCCCTTTGAGGAATTTTTGTTAACATAAGGTTGGTTGGATGTAAAATGGTGCCATCTTTGGGGTATTTTTTAACTGATCATATGTGGCTGGAGAATATCCTTATTTAGTAAATTTTAGGTGAAAGAGGAGAGTATGTTGTCTAAGAGAAGGCGGTATGTTGTCAACAAACCTCCTGAAGCCCCCTCCTTTTGGCTACTTTAATGCCTTCTATTCGGGGAAAGTTTTTACGTAAAAATACGTGTGTGCATGGAGTCCACAGAAACATTCTTGGACCATTACGAAATTTTCCTTAGCTTCATTGTGCATTATAAAAGGGTATCTAAGGCTGGCATACACCGGCATAGTGCCTCCTGGAAGCTCTGGATTAATTATATAAAATGGGGCACTGATATGATGATTATTACCTGACATCAAAATGATACTATAGAGTATGATGCCGAGCACTTTACAACTACTGTATTTTTACTAAGTTTGAACGAAAATCCAGATGAACAGCTTCCAGCAATGGGGAATGGGAGGGAGAGTATAGGTGCAGGGAGGTTAAAATTCAAGTTCAAGTGTTCAAGTTCAATTTATTTCTTTTTGTCCTCCAAAGAAGTATCAGAACTGAATACATACATGTACAAAATTATAGCACAACAAAAGAAAATAAAAAAGAAAGGGAAAAAATTTAAATACAATAACGTAAATAGCTGTCGAGTGACTAAAATACTGGCACCAGACTTTGGAAAGAAAGAAAATAAGCAAATGCAATGTTCTCAACTAACGAAAGTTTTACATAATTTTCCAACAGAAATTACTCAAATTTCTGAGGACGACTTTATTTCTAGACTGAAAAAGGGATTCCATTTTGATGGCACTTGCCCTGGTTCTAAAACATTTTTTCAAAAACTTACTACGCTCATTAGAAAAAAGGGGGCACTCAAAAAAAATAGTGAAATTCATCTCCGATTTGGTTCTTAGGACACAGAATAACAAACCCTTTCATGTAACTCAAGACCTTGGTATCTACCAGAAACGGAAGGAATGTTGGTATTACTACATCGATATTTGCAAAGATTTACTGATCCAGGGGGATTTAGGCTTAATAAGTAATCTTCGGATTTAATTTTTTGTTTAAACATCCTATATATTTTACAATGTGAATGATAATTAACCTTGGCAAACCGTTCTTGTTCGTAAATATCGCTCAGTCTTCTTCTTATTGAATTATTTAACCAGGATTGTCGAAAAGAGACTTGCACACTGTCTAATTGGCCTACGCCTAAGTGTTCCGGTAAATTCCAAACAAAAGACATTCCAGACTTATTTAAAATGTTCTTGACCTTAACTACCCAAGGGGAACTGTAAATGTCTATCATCAAGAGCTCTTAAGAATTGATACATAACACGCACCAGCTTATGTTCACTACCAATAATAATACGATACCAAAAATTAATCATCCATATTTCAATTGTTTTGAGTAATTTGTGACGTCCAAGTTCACCATACACCATACAATTCGGGGCATTCTTACTAAGCTTTAGGATATACTTACAAAATTTGATATGAAAAGCCTCCAGTTGTTTTAAGTCTTCAAAACTATTAGATCTCAACAATAGGTAAAGCAGAAGGGGTTAAGAATAAAAAAACGCCTCCCAGAACGTTTTTTCATCGTAAGTGTATTAACAATCCCATCTTTACCGGTGGTGGCTGCGCGCGAAAAACTACTTGGTAAAAATTTTTGAAAAATGCATAACGGCAAATACGTACTTTCATCCTTTCACATCATGCTACAAATTAGAATGAAAGATCCCATAGGTTGGAGATGTACTTCTGTTTTTCGGAAAAGTTTTGTGATCAGAATAGTTGCATGTATTATAACCTTAATAATGGTCATGAGATGGAGTGAAAACCGTGACGAATGCGCGCGAAGCGCGGCGCCGAAATTTTTCATTAAATAAGATAACCATGACAAAACCTGCAAACCTGCATTCATGCTCTGCATCGCGACACTTTCAATTAGCCAAAAAACCTGTTTGCTAATCGCAAAGCCAGTCTTTTACCCGAGAATTCGTAAACAGCTTTCAACTTTTGTCAGGGGCGTAGCTAGGATAAAATTTTTAGGGGGCCTAGGTACCAAATGGGGGGTCACGGCATTGATCGCGGTCCTTAATTCTTACAAATTTTATTAGGACACACACAATTTCTGGGGAACCTAGCAAACATCTGGGGGCCCAGGACCCCCGTAGCTACGAGGTTGCCTGACTTTTTTTTTTTTTTTGCTTCTGCCGGAGTTGCCTACCGGAAACTATTGATAATAAGGACAATATCGAGTTAAGGTTTGAAGCGCGAGGAGCGCGCGAAAATTTTGATAGTTTGCGAAGAATTTGCTATAATTCTGATAGTTTGAGAAGCATTTGTGATAGAAAATGGCTACAATAGATCCATCACTCGGTCGAAAACACACTTCACCCTACCCCTTACAGAAATCTATAGGTTTTAAACGCCTTTTGGGTTCATTTTAAAATATTTAAATAAATTTCTGAAATCGATGGGGGCGTCCCCATACTTCCCCGTGCCGGTAGAGAGTTTTTTTCTTCGTATACTTCCCCGTGCCGGTAGAGAGTTTTTTTTTTTCTTCGTAGGATGGAAATGGAAGAATCATGCCATATGGACGAATTAGCTTCTTGGAAATTGGCCACACCCCTAGTTCCAAAATAACAGCTTTTTGACTAACTTCTTGTAATTCTGACGCCGGATTATGAAAGAACGGGTCAAATATCCCTTGTCCACCTAACCCTTAGATTTAACCCTAACCATGATTTTGAAACAAATTCAAATATTCTTGAATAACCCATTTTTCCATCGCCATCCTACGAAAAAAAAAAACTAAGCTTGCCGGCACCACTGCTTCTTTCAAGGGCGGATCCAGAAATTGCTGTAAGTGGGGGCGGACGAAGTACACCTTCGGTGCACCACGAGCGCCAAGCGCGAGTATAATCGCGTGGGGTCCAGGGGCCCGCATTAGGGCCCCTGGCGGGGTCCAGGGGCGGAGCCCCGGTGGGGGTCCAGGGGGCGAAGCCCCCGGAAGCTCTCGCAATATAAGACAATTTGAACAAAGAAAATTAGTTTAAAATGCCCCAAGAGTCGAGAAAAAATGAGCAGCAATCCCTTCAGTTTTACCTTTTAATGATCCGAGAGGCTCTTTGCAAGGCAGTGAGAGTGCTTTCCAGTCAATGGACAGTTTTACGATTATGAACAACCCAACTAAAGAGGAGGATGTTACTCGAATTTATACAAAAGTTATTTACAAAATCATATGAAAAATGCCAGTGTAGTGCAAAAATGAAAAGTACAACTAATTTGACAAAGGAGATCAATTTTGTCAAAATAAAGCCTTCAAAAGGTTATAAAATTTGTATTAACACCCCTAAAGCGAGCTCTGACTTACGACTTTTGAGATAATAATTCAAGGACTATCAGTAAATTCTTTGAACGTGCTCTGTAGAACCAATCTCTCATGGAGACAGGTTGGCATATTTTTGGATCTAACTTAAGTAATTTACCTTAAAGACCCCCTTTCGCCTCAAGTCAGCCAGCTAGGCCTATCTGCAGCTCTTGTCAGTCAGGCCCGTATCCCAGAATTCTGATAGGGGGCACCGGCACCGTATACGGGGAACTAAAGAAGATTATACGTTTGTAGTCAGTGGTGACGCCATATGATAATAGTTTGCGGAAACCACAGGGGGTCATACCTTGAGCCTACCAAAGATAGCTTAAAGTGAGCACATGCGCGCGAAGCGCGCGAAAATTTCGCTCCTCTGGTGGGAATTTTGCCTCCTTTTGCAATGCAGAGACGTGGAAGGTCGCCGCCAGTGAAGGGAATACGGCTATGATCATGATAACGATGATAGTTCTTCAGCTCCGCAAGAGCAAGTGATGACTTGAGTACTTTGCGAACATAGAGGGGATCAAAGCAGGTACTGTCATAACTGTCATATGGCAGACTTGGTGTGGTCCAGCATAATTTTGGATAGGATCCGTAGTGAAATTCCCCGAATGTCCGAGAAATTAACAAAATGGGAACACTAGTATGGAGCTTCAGCAGGAATTTGAAAGGCAGAACACACCAAGCTCTTCACAGTTCACAACTGAGATGGTCGTTATTGTATTTCACTTTGAACGAAATTTTGCATGAAGAGAAAGAGTAAATTTTTGAGTGAATATATGGTACTAGTCAATTTAGTTTCAAGCCATATACCCATCTCGATACGAATGTTATTCAAGGTATTAGAATGCCACATGAAATCCCCTTTATGTCCGACATCTAACTACGAGCCTTCACCTAGCGTTGGCTAGAATAATTCACTGAAATTGTGGGGCTTATGATGTTCATTGGTGATACAACTTCGATTGTGACAAATGAACGCGAAGCGCCAAAATCTTGCAGGAAAATGATTTACGATGGTAATACCTGCATGCAGACTCAACAAGGGGTGGTAAAAGGATATGCCAAACGGGTTCTGCAACCCAAAACCCCGGCCAGAAGCAACGGAATGCCCAAAGGAATGATCGATGCGGAACTCAAAATTTGGGAAGCGCGAAGCGCGCCGAAAAATGTGGGTTTTGTTGAAGAAAAATTGAAATAATTGGTTCTTACTGAGAAATTTTAGAACATTTGGGTTTCTATAGAAGAATCCGCTCCCTTTCTTATCATCCCAAGACAGTTCCAATTTCCCCAACTTAGGTACTCCTAGCCACTCCAAAACTGTCATGAACCCTTCCTCTTGAGCAGACACAAACCTAGTTTTATTGCTTAAGACTATGTCCTGATGGACATATAAGGCCAAATGTAATCAGAACACTCTCTGTGCATGCTGGGTAATGTGAGCTGCTCTGCATCTTTTGCCTTTGATGTCAATCAAAGAGCGCATTCACCAACTGAGAATTTTGCTTTCTCAGAACCAGAAATGTTAGGGTGATGGGTGTCTGTGTGTAAGAGCAAAATCAAGACCCTGGGCGACTGGTCACGGGGAATTTCCCTTTCCACGACCCCTGGACTCAGCTTCGAGGCTCTGTGAGTTTCTTACATGTATGATAGCATGTTTACCATGACTGTGAGTCTTATTTAAGAATCTTCAAAATTGTAAAAAAACATAGGCCTCACTATACCCTATATGCCGCAAATGTACCACAAAATGTGTGAGTTAGATCTGATTTTGTAGTATTTTTTTTTTTTTGCATTACATTTTTTTAATTTTTTTTCGGTCGGCCTAAGGGGGGGGGGCGGTCGCCCCCCGCCCCCTCTGGATCCGCCCTTGGCTTCTTTTCGGGAAAATAGTTCTCGCTCGAAGAATTCCGTGCATTATCGTCAAAATAATGATCAAGCCTGAGTTATGCGTGAAGGTCGCCAACTGGACTAAGATTTGCATTATTAGAATTAATATGAAACCTTGTAGGCCAATTACACCTTTGAACCTGGGCCTCGCGTTAAAGAATAAATAAAAAGTGCACGGAGCGCACGGAAATTTTTGGTAGTTTGGGGAGGATTTAAGGAAAATTTTGATTATTTGCTATCAATTTGTGATAGAAAATGATTAACAGTTTCTTCTCTTGATTTTTTCTCCCTTCTTTTTCCACCCCTATTTTGCCCTTTTTATTTTTCTCTTTTTTTTCATGGGGGAGGGGCATGGCCTGCTTCCCCCTCTTGGACACGCCACTGTGAATAGGGTGTATTTGTAACTTTGCAAAATGGATACGGCAAGCGTCAAAAGTGACTTAGGAAGTTAGCCCAGTTTTGCAATGTCATAAAATTATATTGCTGAACTTAGTATGGGAAGTCCATAGAGCAGGAGGTGCCTATATCCTGCTCGCGCATTTTTTTCCCCACGAGGTTATGGGCAAATCATGCCAATGGTCCAATCAGCTTCTTGGAAATTTATAGGCCACACCCCCTAATTCCAATATGACAGCTTTCCGACCCTTCTATTGTAATTCTGACACCGGATTATGAAAGAACAGGCCAAATAACCTCCGGCCACGTGACCCTCCACCCCAAATTTAACTTTAACTATGAATTTGGAACAAATTTGAAAAATTTTGCAAAACAAATTTGCCCATAACCTCGTGGGAAAAAAATTAGGCATCCTGGATGCTCTATGGGGAAGTCTCAAAGCTAGCGACCAGCGTTGCCACACCTTGAAAAAATTCACTAGATCCTGAAAAAAATTAGATCCATCTTGAAAACTTGAAAAAAGATTCCCAAAATCGCCAAATCTTGAAAAATTTAGACCATCTTTTGAAGACTGTAAAAATACCATAAGTTTTACTGTAAATTTGGCCGGCTGTGTCACAGAAAAACCCTTGATTTAGTTCTAGTAAGACCTACGTTACCTACGTAACAATCCTAATCCTGTATTACAGCAACGCAAAATGCCATCATCATGATGAAATTTACAATGCCCAGTTAGTGCACGACGTACATCCAATGTTACTTGCTGTATGCCTATAGGCTACGTGCGGGTTGCCCAAGGTTGCCATATTGGCGATTTAAACGCCAAAACCACTAAATTTGGCATTTTTAGATGGTGTTGGCATAAGGAATTTGAAAAGAAACGCCAAACGGCATTTTGTCGTGTTTTTGGCGTTTCTAAATTTGTCTGTCAATTTTCCTTAAAAATGCATGTTTTTCCTCAGTTTCCCAAGGAAACTGCAGAAAAACGCATATTTTATGCCTCAGATTTTACATTTAAAGCATATTTGATATAGGACTGTAGCCTACATTAAAATAACGTGAACTTGAAAAAAAATATTCGAATCTTGAAAAAATTTTAGTGGTAATCTTGAAATTTTTCATTTTACCGAGTGGCAACACTGCTAGCGGCCCAAATGCAAGGTCAGCAGACTGTCATGTCGACTGCTGATTTCACGCGCAGACAACTACGGAATTGTGAAGGTAGGAAAACGCAACTGTCTGAAGTAAGTTGATGATGAAAGTGCAGTCAGCTCTATCCATTTGTAAGATGATGGTGTATACTAATTTCAGACAAGAGGAAATTTAAAGTCATCAGGAGGCCCATTCGAAATATGAATCTGAAGCATAGAAATGATCTGAAGTCAGTGTCGACACTGTGTCGGGCCTTCGACTTCTGTAGGAAATCGTTGCGCGAAATAGAATGGCGAGGGTGTTTTATAAGCCGTTGTGGCTATTTGCCCAACAGTCGGGCAAATTGGAAGTTTAGTTTTCTTATTTTCCCGACAGCAATCGACCAATCATATCACCCCAACGAGCTTGTGACGTAAGAAATGTTAGTTGGCGCGGTGCGGTGTGAGTGTGTAGGCCTACCACAGAACATTAAATAATTCTGTGGTGTGTACGTACGTACAGTATGTGTGGTTACTAGGCCTACTTACAGATCAGCACACTCAGTGGACTTCCATAACTTCGATGACTTATCAGAGTACAGTACTCAGGAGAAAATTCTAGACAATTCCCATTGAGTCCCATCGGATTATTTTAAAAACTATCAGAAGAAACGTTTTCTGTTTTTTAGCATAGTTGTTTGTAGTGCAGTAGAAACAGCAAACAAAGGCAAATAAAGGAAGGAAACAAGAAATGCAATCTGAAGGAGTTTTGAGCTCAATAGTTGTCTGCATGTTGCAAATTTAACAAAATGCTGAAGTCGACTCGGAATAGGCTTCAAACTGTTATTTGGTGGCACCATTTTTCTTCTAGTGAACTTCTCATTTTCAAAAAAAAAAAAAAAAAACTTGCCCACGCCACTTCTCCCTAGGCTCGCCGGTAGGACAAATAAGGACCATTAGTTTCCCGACATACAATTCAAACATTTTCTGAGGCTACAGACTTAGAATAGCCCTGTCACTTTCTTCCACAGTCGGGGAAAATAAGGATGTCCAATAATTTTCCCGACTGTCGGGAAAATAAAGTTAACCTTATTTTCCCGACATACTATTCAAGTATTCTTAGAGGTTACAAATTTAGGATAGCACCATCACTTTGGCCAATCGTCGGGAAAATAAGGAAGAAAAGTCGTGTTATTTTCCCGACTGTCGGGTAAATAGCTTCCACCTTTATAAGCAGGCGGCCAGGTCTATAGGCCTATACGGTAGAAGCCTAGCATGGTGGGCCCGAAATTAACACCCATAAGGGTTTGGTTGCCGATAATTCTTTTTACACAAATCATGAAATACCTCGATGCTTGTTTGGTTGTGCTGTAGGCCCTATCACACAAACGATAGGTTGCTGTTGTAGCATTAGCATGCTTTCAGAAAGAATCACAGTTGTGATACTAGATCAGTTGGTGACTGTTATAGACGATTGGACTTTGGCCTTGGGTAAAATAGACAGGTCGATGTCTTTATTTTAAACTTTGAGAAGGCCTTCGATACTGTTCCTCATGAACTCCTCAAGACGAAGTTTATTCTTTAGGGGTTTCTAGACAAGTCATTAATTGGGTAGATAACTTTCTTTCTGATCGCTCACAATCTGTCATTGTGAATGGTACAAAATTTGCTCCCGCGCGCTCCGGTCCTTTCTGGTGTTCCCTAGGGGTCAGTTCTAGGAACGGTACTCTTTCTGTCATAACGATATTGTCGAAGCTGCTTCTTCTGAAGTTCGGTTGTTCACTGATGATTGTGTTTGTTATAGGGTCATTGAAGATCACAGCTAGCTGCAGAGAGACATTTCTTGCCTGGGCCAATGGGCCAAAACCTAGGGCATGAGATTTCAGTCTGGCAAAGTGTAATGTTATGTCTGTTACTAGGAAACATAGTCCCAGAATTTGTAAGTATACCCTCAACAGGGTTGACCTGACGAGGGGGGACTTTATTAAGTACTTGGGGGTGATCATCACCAAGAATCTCAATTGGGGAAATCACATACAGTCTGTTTGTAATAAAGGAAACAAGGTCCTCGGCTTGTTAAGTAGGAACCTTTCATTTTGTTCCAAGGAAGTTAAGTTGGCAGCCTATAAAGCTTTGCTTACGCCTTTGTTGGAGTATGCTTGTTCCGTTTGGGATCCACATCAGGCGTCACTTCAAGATAAACTACATGGGCGGATTTAGGGGGGGGGGGGGCCAGGGGGCCCGGGCCCCCCCTTCCAAAAATTTTTGAAGTTTTTTCAACAAATGACTAGGCCCTATTTCCAATTAAATAGGCCTTTGTAATGTGTCAGAGTGAAATTCAAATTTGTTCATTATTTAAATTTCTACCTCAGAAAATCAGTCTTATGTTAATAATTCTGTTACTGACCTCCGGCTGATAACATTTTGGCTTATATTGGTCACAATAACGTTTTCCGGGCATTGCAAGGGGTTACTCATGAGCGCTGCATTGGACTTCTAACTTCAGTCTATCACCGGTCGGGCCCACATCATTGGGAACACTGCTTCTACTTTCAAGGGAAATTCAGAATTCTTTAATGTTCAGAGGAATATTTTCAACAACCTCAGGCTCTTAAGTTAACTATAACTTGCTGCAACGTTAGCATCTTCTTTAAGCTTTGTAATTTACTTTAATGAAATATACTTCGAATTTAGGGTAATATAAGGGAAAAGGAGACTTCAATTTGGGAAAATGCCATCCTAATATGTGGACAACAAAGGCAACTTATACTCTCCTCTTTCAACCAACCAAAATTTAAATTCACTAAATTATGAGCATTTTCCAGCCATATATGATCAGTTTCAAAATATACTAAAGACATCACCATTTTGCATCTAAGCAATCTTAAATTAACAAAAATTTTCTTAAAGGGGAGGGGACACCCCTCCCCTTAGACCCCTCCCCAGAAAAGCATCCTCCATCCAACCAAAAATTAAAATTGACTGAATTATGAACACTTTCCAGCCATGTATGATCAGTCAAAAAAACATACCAAAGACATCACCATTTTGCATCTGAGCAACCTTAAATTAACAAAAATTTCTCAAAGGGGAGGGGGCACCCCTCCCCTTAGACCCCTCCCCCAGGACGGTGATCACTCATCACATACTTTACCTCCTATCAAAATACCCTGGCACCACCCCTGGCGCACCGCCTCCCCCCTTAGATCCCTCCCCCAGATCGGACTTTTATACAAACCACTATGACCTGGGCCCCCCCTTCTGCCAAATCCTGGATCCGCCACTGAACTAGAGGGAGTAGAAAGGAGATTTGTTCGGTTTATTGCCAACAAGTACTCCGGTGAAGTTGGTTTAGTGCATGACTACCCTTTTGAAAGATCTTGGTCTTGGCACTTTATCCGATCCCCGTAGGCGTTGAAGGCTTCAAATTATCGCCAAAGGTATCCACGGTCAAGCTAATATCCCTCTGTCTGGCCTTTGTAAACCCACTCGTATTACTCGTAATGTGCATGCTTTGCACTACCCCCCCCCCCTACTAGGGCTAATTGCCTTAAATACAGTTTTGTTCCAAGCACAATTCGGGATTGGTATGATCTCCCTGGCAGTATTATCGAGGGGGCTGTGGCTGTTAGTCACCCTAAGCCTGTAGAGTTTATTATCGATTCTCTGAGGGTCTGACTTAGTCCGCAGTCTGCTGACCTAGTATGGGGATTCCCATACTAGGTCAGCAATATACCCATTGTCAAAATTGGGCTACCGCACCTTCAAAAATTTTGAATGGTCTCAATCTTTCTCAAATTCACATATACTCCTAGGTAATTGACCTCTATGGGTCATTTATATGTTTAAGACCCATCATTTTAAGGATACTAGCACTCAGTCTCCAAAAAGAGACCAAAAATTTTGATTTATACAGACGATCCTGTTTTGTTTTTTAAAACATTCCAAATCTTGTTACTAGGACGTTCACACTATTGTATGCTATATAGCACGCACTGCTGTTCAATTGTGACATAGTTCATAGCTATGGTTACGATCATGTACGCACATACGCGTATGTAGCAACAATCATTGCAGAAACGCACGCAGACGATGTTACTCTCACAGTAATAACGCGGGAAAAACTTTGTGTTGCAATAGCCTAGGCCTAGTTCAGGGAACAAAGTGTACGTGAGAACTAGGCCTTGGTACCCTAGGCTAGTCTGACTGACCTCACGGCGCATATGGTCAATTCCATGTGAAGGGTGTTACCATTTAGAGATAATTTCTGATTATTCCTCAATTATATTTTTAAGACCAAGAAAGATAAGTCAAATGCTGTAGTGGTTAGTAGTGTAGGTTGAGATGTACAGTACTCAAATAAGAGAAAGAAAATTTTAGTTGGCAGCATACAGCAACTTTATATTGCTCAAAAGTTGTGTGATGGGTGTTACTGTACATCACAAAATCTGGAAAATTCTGATTAAAAAAAGTTTTTGTAAAGTCTGTGAGTTTAGGGCATTTATGCCAAACTTGAAGCTATTTATGACAGACCTGTACAAACATTGAAGTTAATGAACATAACCAGTTGTAGGAAAAATCATTTATTAATTCTGAGTAACTTTGATTTAAGCAGCGTGACGGGTGTTACAAAAGATGTGATGAGTGTTACGGTGTCTGAAAAATACATCTCCCAGCCTAAGTTAATTAGTCATAGTTCTTTGAAGTAGTATAAAATCAAGTTGGAAGACCTACCATTATATGAGCACCCTTAATGAAGTTTGTTGAATATAATTTTCTGTATAAATTGTTACATTTTCCCAATATGTTTTGTACTTCTAATGAAGTCTTTAAATGGAGCTAAAAAGTTTGATTGGCCAATGGTTTAGCACCATCTAGGATATCTGTTAAATTTAATATAATCCATTTAAACAAAAATTTATGAGTTGTAACAGAATTAAATTTCAAATTCAAAACTGTTTCAGTATATAAACCAGTGTTCTTCACAAATTTTCGTGGCAGGGGGTAGCCATCATACACATGTGTGCCATCATTGGTAGAGGAGTTGGATTGTAGTGCTATCCCCTATTCACTTTATTATGAAGGATAATCATTTTATTAATTTGTTGAAGATGCCTTTTTGTGCAATTAATATTAGACAGTAGATTTAGCCTCTGGCGACATTATTAAACATTCCTTTACATCTGGCATGATTTTAGTACAGTAACTAGGACAATAGACAACATTTTCTGGAATGTTGAATATTGTCTGAGAAGGGAGGATTCCAATAGGTGCGCCACTTTTGGGGAGGGGGAAAATTGTTAGAATAGGGTCATTCCACCCCCTACCACCCATTGTAATAGCAAGTGCTGATGAACATGGAGATGGGCCATAATTTGAAATCGCAGAACAACCCATTGATAACTATTACAATTGTCAAATTTGGCTGTGGCATCAGGTGCTACCTCAGTTGCATCAAATCAGTGTACAGTCAGTTTACTGGTGAGTCAATGGTGTCATTGCAGTAACATGAAGAAACTGGTGAATAGAATTGAAGTCACATCTTTAAATTAAGACTTTTCTAAATTCTGTATTAATGGCTAATTGCAAATAGCATGCTTGTCATGATGGAGGTTGTCACTAGTGATACAATATGGAATGACTGTTTGACAATCAGTGTACGATGTAACACCCGTCACATTTTTGCACTAGGTATGAAAGGAGGCAATTAATTACTTTTCATAACTACTTTTCTCTGTTTTATTGCAGCTGATTAATTAGCAGTCAGAGTATAAGTTATGTGTTATGTACTCAGAAAATGTCATGCATTTGTTACTGAATTTATGAAATATTTTCATTGGTACTGTAACACCCGTCACAGTCATTGTGACGGCCGTCACACTCATTGTGACAGACTGATGGGTATTACAGATTTTAATGATCGAAAAAAAAATCAATTTACTTTGAATATTTTTGGATAAAACTGATTTGATGGCTCTAGGGTAGTATGAATTTAGAAGATCCAAAATAATTTTAAATTACATGATCATGTCCAATTTTTAGGCAACTTTTTTGTCAAAAATGTGACGGGTGTTACAGTGTCA
Organism: Holothuria leucospilota; assembly: GCA_029531755.1. Lineage (NCBI taxonomy): Eukaryota > Metazoa > Echinodermata > Holothuroidea > Aspidochirotida > Holothuriidae > Holothuria > Holothuria leucospilota. The sequence goes on from CM055969.1 coordinate 53,941,897, forward strand.
CATTTTGAAAATCACACTCAGTTCACCCATGTGAATGCCAAAATGACAAGTCACAGTGCAATTTGCTCTCTCAATTTAAAAAAAGTAATGTTATATTACCATTTATGGATAGTAAATTTGAAATGAATCTACTGATTGGTTGGACAAATTAATCAGGGAATTTGGTCTCAAAATTCATGCCATTTCCCATGAAAAAACAATGGTAAAGTTACCTTTTGAGGGCAGCATAATTTTTCCTGTGACAGTGATTTACCGGGAAAAAAGGTTTGGCCAAGAAACCATACATAGTAATGCAACATTTAAGAACATTCACTTAGCATTTCAACTATTTTGATTTTTGATGGTTCTGGGCCTGTTTACATAGAATTGACCATATGTGGTGTACTAATGTCCTTAACTGGATGTTTCACCGTATTCAAAAGAAGAAGAAGAAGAAGAGCCACGGACCCCTGATCATGGCTGCCTGAGAGTGAGACCTTGAAAGACGGTGGTAGCCGACATTATAGAGTTAGGGTTAATTTCCTCATTCATGGCTTCCATCCTTTTGCAGTGTTCGCATTAGGCAGACGGTTTGCATGATTCCTGCAATTTTTTCACCAATCCCGTAAGTTGTGTGTAGGAATTTCCTGCGCCTAGGCCTAGGCCTATTGGGAAAACTTTTGTGGAAAATGTGGACTTTTTATGTTGCTTCTTCTGAGACCTAGTGCCAATCACACTGCTCTGTTGGTCCCCGGCTGTCACTGGCCACAGTACATTCCATGTCAGGCCCACGCCGAAGTTACCTGAAGAAAAAGAATAGAAAACATTTAGGAAAATGCCAACTTCACGCCGAAGCTCTTCAGATCAGAGTGTATGGAATGCACTCTGGGTCACTGGCCATCATTAGTTGGACCCCTTAATAGCTTTCATGGGCGTCAATCTTTACTCAAATGTGGGGGGGGGGGGGGAGGACATGGCCACTTCTGTCAAAAATTTGCTGTGTAAAAATCTTAAGTCAGTGGGTGTTTTTCCAAAATGTGGGGGGGGGGGGGGACGTGTCCCCCTGTCCCCACCAGGATAGATGCCCATGATAGCAGTACAGGTATAGGCCTATACTACCATGAGATCTGAAAATTTTGCCTGACATGATACTTAAAACCATGAAAGTTGGCAGGTACAGTATGTGAGAGCTATTTGAAACATATCAGTTGTAGTCACAAGTATAAATAGGCCTATCACATCGCATACAGTACCTGTAAAGTCAGTGTCAGTCACCTTTCTACCAGACTGAAAAGTTTGCCTTGTGCGCACAAGATCTGGCCCGCACAGCTTGCTGCACGGTTTGGCACCTGGTCATAGATCTGGCCACACATGCGATGCAAATTGGTCACGGCCGCGACAGCTACCAGGCAAAAAGTAGGCCTACCTAGGCTGAAGGCTAATGCAAAACTCACTGCTCAACAGTGCCCATGTGGCAGCACGACCTGACCACAAACAGTTGACTGCACAGAGACCTGTGAAACTTGGCCCATGGCCGCACATTGGACGAGAAATAATCAGTTACTTGCCTGCACAAAATGCAAACTTCCCAGTCTGTCCTTTCTAATGTTAAGGCAAGGCCTTTATAAATGATTCCCCAATACAACTGAGACTGAGCATTTACTCCCTTTTCCCATCTTGTCACTATTTATCCTCCTAGTGTCATCTAGTAATGTACAACTTGAAGTAGGGATATTGTACATTGTTAAGTCCACAATTATGATACTGAATTATTTAGGCTTAGGCTATACAGTAGGTAGGGTCTCTGACCTCGGCATTGTACAGCTTCTACTTATTACATCATATATACTAAAAAGGCTGGTCTTTTCTCCTAACAAAAGTGAAAAATTGGCCAATTTTTGCACTCTTATGTCTAGTACAAGCTTCACAAAACTTTTTCAATCACGTCATTTATTGATGCAGCATACCCAACACTTCTTAGAACCATTTTAAAACGGACTAAGTCCTTAATACATTGTATGTTCCAGGTATCTTGCATTCCCAAAAGAGGAGTTTCACTGCATCACGTGATAGTGCGTCTCTTTGGTTTTGAAGGGCACGCATCCAGTGTGTCACAATACTGTAGTATCTATGGTTATGCAGTGCGCGTGTGTTGTAACTACGCTTACTGCATGTGTGTTTTGTCCTTCAGTGCCTGGAAATTCCACTTGCGTGATGTCACATGGAACCCCTCCATAGGAAACTTGTCAATAGGTAACACTCATTCTCTGTGACTCAGACTTAGTACACTTGCTTTTCCACCCTGTTGCTGAAGAATGGCATAGAAAATACCCAGTCCAAGAGAAAGTCGGTCTTGTAAGTCTTACTGGAAGGTAAGAGTCACCTATATCTAGTCTGACATGAGTTCTTTATTGCCATACTGCTATTTTGACACTTACACCCCCCTCTCTCCACCATCCTCCCCTTCTCAAAAGAAGAAAATAAAAAATGCAAAAACTGAAAAGTGGATAAATCTGAATAGGCTAAATTGTAACACTGACTTAATGTGCCACTAAACTTTTAGAATTCAAAGTTAACAGGACTTCATGTTAATGCAACTGGAAAGGAAGTCTTTTTGTATAAAGTGCAAATGTTTCCAGTTACAGTCAAGATATGTACTCATAATACCCCAAATTTATGCAACTTGACCTCTGGATGGCAAGTCCTTTTGTCTCAAAGTTTTTGGATAAACGTCACTATTTGAATTTGCACAAGCTGGTAAGCTACTGTATAGGGTGCTTGCACCAAAGATCAAAAGGTCAAATTCAGTAGACGCGCTAGTTGTTTTGGAGGACACTGTGCCGCACACCACATTGCTTTAGTACAGTACATGACCTAGTGTCCACATGTGCTTCTTGTCCTCCTGGATGTACGTGTAGTTGCATTAGTTGAATTTAACATGTGATATATATGGTGTATTGTTTGTTTAAAGTATGTAACTTGTCATCATGAAGAAATGGTTATAACTTAGTAAGACAACAACTAAGATATTAATTTGACCTCATTGAATCTGTGAGATAACTTCTCTTTTGCAACTTAGAGGTTAAATACAGCACTTGTGAAAGGAGTAAGGACACATTTGATAAGTCCAACTTGTGTTTCAAAGTTTTGAGGAGGCTGAATTTATTCCCGTTTAAATTAGAAAAAAAATTTACTTGCATGACTGCGAGGTATATTAATAATTTAAGAATGTATGAATGAGTTACTCATGAACAGCAAAGTGCTCATTCCCAAACTTATGATCAGATGTCATCAATGTGTTCACATTTGTTTACTTTTGAATGTGAAAGCAAAAATTGTGGAAAAAACTCCTTTTACATGTCAATATTCCTACAGTTTTTGTGAACATAAAATTCAGATATTTACAAACCTCATTTGATACCTTCTGTTAAACCTTCAAATAATTATAAACACTGGCGTATTTAGGGGGGGGGCCATTGGGCCATGGCCCCCCCCTCACCGATGCCAAAAAAAAATAAAAAAAAATATAAATATTTTATAGTTCTTGGGCAGCCTCATTTTGGCCCCCCAACATCCAACATTTACAGTGTCGTTTTACCCATTTTTGCTCTCAAGAGGACAATTTCTCTTCTAAAAACACAAAATTTTCGGCGCGCTACGCGCGCAGAAGAGCTAATCCAGTTTCTTCTATGGTTCCACTCTACATTGCTAGATAGCGCAAGTCCTTCCCACCTCACAAAGTAACATGTAGGAAAAGTACACAGTTTATGTAGAGATCGGAAATTTCCTCCCATCGCAAAGGCTAGTAACTGCTCTTTTGTGTGTGTCATGCGGCACGGTCAGTTGGTGAAGGACTCACGGAGCAATGCTTGGCTATTTGATCGGATGGTCAAGGTAGTTTCGATACAATGCATATTTTATCTCTTATACGGTCTAAAACCCCTAAAGATTTTCCTTCTTTTTGTTCTCCATGATTACATGTGTTGCTTTTTTTGTGAAACCTACCAAAAAAATTTTTGCGCGCTTCGCGCGCTTTGCAAGTTTACATTTTAGATTCCGGGAAAAACATTTAATCAACGCCGAATTATGCTTCTCTAGCATATACAAATTTTATGCAATATGTGGCCCGAATGAAATGGTCTAGTACACAGGGTGTTTTTTTTTCAAATCCCACCTCACCTATACCCAACAGCACTGGGGCTCTAGGGGCCTCGGGTCGCAGGCCTCCCGTCGGGCAAATCTTGGCGTTACCTGTACTCAATAATAATAATAGACTCTGGCTGTGGAAAATCTCCGTTCCAATCAATTCACTGAAATCCATAGGGATAACTCCACTCTGGATAATTTTGAATAAAGTCGGATAAATTGTGACAAACTTAATGTGTTTTAGAACAAATTCAAATCAACCTTTAAAAATTTTTCGCAACAATTGCGCATCTTGATGGCTGCTACCACGCCTGACAAGTGCCATTTCCGACGATCTGGGATGTATTCAAAGCTCAAATTTTCTTGGTACGCTACGCGCCAACCTTTGGTGGCGCTCCGCTCAGATATTACCGCTGACTATATATCCGGAAGTCAGAACACTTTACCTATTTCTAGACTTTTTCCAATAGGCCTATTTTTTTAGGAAAGACATCAGACAGTTGTCTTAGTATCACGTTGAAAAGCCTGGGAAGGGCAATTTCCAGTGATCTGGGGGTATTTTTTGCCAAAATTTTCTACGCTCCGCGCCAACTGATGGTGGCGCTCCGCTTAGATATTGCCGCTGACTATATATCCCACTTTCAAAGACGGATGGCCGCCCTTGGTGGTCATAAAGAACATCCATATCTACCGAGGAGTTATGTGATTTTTTTCTTTCTTTCTTTCTTTTTTTTTTGTTAAATATGTGTCATTATACAAAATGTCAGTACACGAAATGCCAATTTAGAGATATTTTCAGCGCAGGTCAAACGGCCCGGAGATGCAATCTCCAGCCATCTGAGAGCCTTGGGGAGCCAAAAATTTTCTTGTACGCTCCGCGCCAACCTGTGGTGGCGCTCCGCTTAGATAGTAAATCGTGCTCCATGGCCCCCCCGTCACCGAATTCCTAGCTACGCCACTGATTATAAAATATTTGATAATACCTCTAGGATAAATGATTTTTTCTTCTTTTCTTCCTAGTTCCAGGAAGTGTAGATCATTTAATTCCATAATAATGGCATCTAAGATGCACAGAGTCTTTGTTTATGGCACTCTTAAACGGGGTCAACCAAATTACGGTGTTATGACGGACCAAACCATTGGAAAGGCAACATTCCAAGGCCAAGGAGAAACCAAATTCAGATTTCCACTGGTCATTGCTGGACCATTCAACATTCCATACTGTGTAAACAAGGAGGGTGTTGGAGAGGTACTGTAATATGACAATGAAGTGTGTGTACTGCGTGTAATCCAGGTTGGATAGCAAAGGTGTACATGCCAGGAGGCTGCCACTCCCCCGGAGTTGCGCTAACACCAGTTTATTGAGCAGGTTATTTTAAAAGCTAAGGCAATTTTGTTGGTTTGGAAGAAGTATTTTGAATGCAAATATGGCTCAGTCCCCATGGAAAAAGTATACATGTAGTATACCTGTATTGTAGAGCATGCTGCGAATTCACTTCCTACAGTGGTTTGTGATCAGTTAGTGCGGGGCAGCCTTTTTCTAACTCCAGATTTTTTTTACGAAGGTGTCAGGGTTTGATGTCTGATGACATTGTATGACCTACGTATGACCTCCACCAAAACAAATATTGCATTTATGCCCTATGGGTTTCTGCGACGTACTTATCCTGATCCTGATCCTGAAATATGGGTCTTCCACTCAGCTCATTAGGTATAGCCATACGGAACCAGGTGTAAGAACCATCCCTTATCCCTCTCATAATATACTGTGCCTTTAAGTGTCACCACATGCGTAGACTCAAACACACATTCATACACCAGTACGGTATGACTTACTCGAAACCAAAAACTATATGAAAAATTTCTATACATGATGCACAATGGAAGCAACTGTAAAGTCAAATCATTGACAGCTGGGGTCGTAGATGCTCCTATAGATCCTCCCAGATCCCCTAGCTGTTGGAGGGGGGATATTCCTCACTTGAAAACCCCTAGACCATAGTAATGCATACAGTTTATGTCAAGTAATCTGTGCCAAATGATATATTATACAAATAATGAATGTTAATGAGTGTGATAGTATGAATAATTTCATGAGTTGAAAGATTGAAAGTTTTATTCACTGAGGCAAAGCTAAGTTGAATAGAACGTTCATCTTTCAGCAAATGAAATTATTCATACTATCACATGAATCGAAAACATTCATTTTCTGTTTTATATAACACCTTACGTCAAAATAGGCCAGATTTTGGTCAAAATTTGATTCAAGGAGCGGATGGGGTTAAGCACCATTTGTTATTCTAGACTAACCCAAGATGGAAACACACGACTGTGTGATAGTGCCAAATAACCCATGGCATGTGACCAATAATCTTCCAATCAGATGTAGAGGAATTAATAAGGTGTTATATAAACTGTTTATATAGCTAGTGCAAATGAAAAAAAGATGGGAAGTTTGTTCATAACTTTGTGTTTGTTGTAGTGGAATACAGTAATAACTCTGCTGTTGAAAATCTTTGTGGATGCTATATGATGGCCATGATGCCAGTCTTAACAAGGATGTGCTCAGAATTTACTGATTGCTGGGCATATTAATTGTTAATAATGGTAGTAATAAGTTGTTCATAGTGTAGACTCCAACAAGAGCTGTTCAGTGCACTTAATGATTGCTGAAAGGTACAAAAAGGAAATGACTTGGGGAGACAAAAAGTTGTAAGAGAGTGCCGGAATTGAACAATGGAATCCAAAGACCAAGTTCAAGAGGGAGGGATTTGCATAAACTGGGTGCAGCATTTAGAAAACTGTGCATCACCCAAAGATCATTCTGGGCACCAAATCCTCATGTTTTGTTTTGTCTCTCATTCTTGTCTCAAGACTTGCATGTGATGCATGATATCATGTCAAAAGAAGGTTCTAGGTGAAGGGTCTCAAGACTTAAAATCATGGATGATATCATGTGAGGGATTGGGTGTTCTGGGGAAGGATCTAAGGGAATGGCAAATGTCAGAAATTTTCCTTTGCCAGATGGAAATATAGTGCCAGGTAGGAATCATGGCTTTTGAATAAGTGTGGATCAGAAATTTTTATTGTTGGAAGGGGCTATTGGCATGCATGACAAAGGCACATCCCAGCTTTAACAGGTTGAGTTTGTTTCGGAATAAGTTTCAGGTAATCTCGATTTTAATTTAAGAAATGTTCTTAATGTAATTTTGATTTGAATTGTTTCCCTACCACAGCATGTCAGAGGAGAGCTGTATGAAGTAGATGACAAGATGTTAGCATACTTGGACAAAATGGAAGACATTCCTGTACACTACCAGAGACTGATACAGACCATTTATCTTGATGCAGATAATCGATCAGAAAGCCATGACACAGAGGCTTTCATATACCAACTGTGTGACTACAAAGACTTCATTCTGGAATTACCTTTCTTCAAAGATTATGACAGCTATGGTCCTCATGGATTGCAGTATGTCAGTAGAAAATATAGAGACAAGACGAAGTCATGGTTTGAGGTCCTCAAGGGACACTGATGCCTCATACTATGCATCTTGATGTAGGCAGTGAGGTAAGTTTAAGGGTGCAGGGATTATCCACAAGGTGGGTGTTTGGGCTTAGTGGAATATAGTGGTTATAACTTTTCATCAGTGGCCTTTACATAATGCACAAACAGTCCACTTTAAACATTGAATATGTGGACAGAAATATTTCTATAAGTAGGAGTACCCTTAATGCATTACCTTTCACCATTTTACATCTGGAATGTTAAAACTTTCCAAACTGCATACTCCTCATCATTCTGAATTTTGTCAAAGGTACTAGTTCCCTTTAGCAGGAGACCATAATATTATTTGACCACCAAAATGCATTTGGGCCCCTCTCCAACTCAAGAGACTGGTTTTATCATTTGTGCACAGCTGTCCATGAGCTCAGCAAGACCTACTTGAAGAAATGTCGCCAGAGCACCGTCAAATGGGCATCTTTTGTGAGTTGATTTGATAGATGTAGGCATACATCTTGTTGGGACATCCAGGGATATGACATCAAGAAATCAAGATGCAATAGTTTTTCTTTTTATAACAATAAAATAACTACTTTCTGATTAATAGTTTTCCTATCATACTGTACTATTTTTATTCTTTTGTTATTCCCAGTCATTTACATTCCCCATTTTTCTGGCAGCTGAATTAGAAACACTTTATATATCATATTGACATTGCCATCGTCTTGAATTATTTTAACTTAAATAATTCATCAGCATTGTTTATTGCTGTATTGTAGTCTTTTTAAGAGTGACAAGTTTCTTGTTGTCAAAGGTTAAATTCCATTGTTTTAGTCTACTAGTTGCAGTTTTTACTTTGTCTTAGGAGGTCCATTATCTTGTTTTTTGTCATATTTCGTGGTGTCTTCTCTTTGTTAACCTGGTACAACATCAGACGGTGGTGGGATATATTTTAACTGAAGTGCTACCCTCACATTTGTGCTTGTGTTTTTGGTTCCTTGCATTAGCAAAAGGAACCTATGTAGTCAGCTTGGCGTGTGTGTGTGTGTGTATGGGTGTGTGCGTGTGTGTGTGTGTGTGACACTTGCTTCGGTACGCTGTATCTGAACAAGGAAAAGTTGGCCTAAACTGAAACTTGGTATATGGATCTGTCATAGTGAGAAGGTGTGCCCTATTGTTTTTGGTGGAGGTCAAAGGTCATGTGGGGTCACCAGGGGTCAAAGGCGAAAACCTTGTTTGCACGATATCTCAAGGTAGGAAGCTTGGATAAATTTCATACTTGGTATGTGGATGCATTATGGTGAGAAAATGAATGCTGTAGCTTTTGGTGGTGGTCAAAGGTCATCTGGGGTCACCGGGGGTCAAACACTGAAAACTTATTGTTAGCAAAGTATCTCAAGGTAGGAAGCTTGGGTAGATTTCATACTTGGTTTGTGGATGACTTATGGTGAGAAGATAAATTCTGTCATTTTTGGTGGAGGTCAAAGTTCATTTGGGGTCACTGAGAGTCAAATACTGAAAACCTTGTTAACATAATATCTCAAAGAAAGAATCTTGGATACATTTCATACGTGGTATATAGATCCACCATAGTGAGAAGCTGTGCCATACAGTTTTTGGTGGAGGTCAAAGGTCATCTGGGGTCACCAAGGGTCAAAAACTAATAACCTTGTTGTTAGCACAATATCTCAAGGTAGGAAGCTTGGATTAATTTTATACTTTATGTGTGGATGCCTTATGGTGGGGAAAATATTTTGTTTGGTGGAGACCAAATGTCATCTGGGGTCACTTGGAGGTCAAATTCTGCAAACCTTTTCAACTCTATATCTCAGTGTAGGAAGCTTGAATAGATTTATGCTTTGAGGTGTTGCATTAAATCCAGCAGAAAACCCATGAGTTTTGTTGGGTGTCAGAGGTGAAATCACCAGATGCCAAAAAGCAAATTCCCAACAATTCCTAAAGTCAAATATAAGCACTAAACTGTATCATTCCAGCACGTTAAGATCACATTCACCCAATGACTGAAAGATGTGGGACATCTTTCAGAGATGCCAAGTATCTCAATTTTAGTTGAAATTATAGTATTACGATTTTAATCCATAATTCTGCCATTATGAAAATGCATCAAATACCCTTTTTAATATTGCAGAAGATTCTCTGCCCACAAAGCAGAGGACTTGTGAAAGTTCACTAGACAGACATTTGTCCTTAGATTAGGACATGTGAGCTTGCAGAAATTGGAAATTGGAATTGATTAATTAAATGCTACTATGGGTTGTTAGTTTTATAAAGAGAACTAAGTTACTGATCATTTGGATCAGATACCATTGAGCGTGCATGAATTGTGATTGCTTAATTGAATAAAACAAATTGTAACTGTATACTGTCTGTGTTGATAGCCCTTGAAGTGCCTGTATTTCTTCAGAGCAATTTATTTATGATTGAATGTGTTAACACAAGATGTGCATTGTCTACAGAGCAGATTTTGTGCATCTACAGAAATACTGGTTCATTCAGTAGTTGGCTCAGTTTCATTACATTCAGCAAGGAACCACAGTGCCCATTGGGCTCTTGTTTATGCTTTATTTCCATCCTCATTTTTTGGTTTCAATGAAAAGAGAAACATATGTGGTCATGATGGCGTGTGTATGTGTGTGTGTATGTGACACTTAGCTCGTTAACATGGTATCTCAAGAAGGGAAACTTTGACAGTTCTCATACTTGGTATATGGATGCCTCATATTGAGAGGAAGAGCCCTGTTGTTTTTGGTGGGGTTCAAATGTCATTTGGGGTCACCGGGGTTAATCTCTGAAAACCTTGTTAATATGATATCTCAAGTTAGGAAGCTTTGATAAATTCTTACTTAGATTGTAAATGCATTATGGTGAGACAAAGAACTGTATTGTTTTTGGTGGGGGCTGAAGGTCCTCTGGGGCTACCAGGGGTCAAAATCTGAAAACCTCGTTTACAGGATATCTCAAGATTTCATACTTGGTATGTGGATGCGTTATAGTGAGAGGAAGAACCCTATCGTTTTTAGTGGCGGTCGAAGGTCATCTGGGGTCACCGGGGTCAAACTCTGAAAACATTGTTTACACGATGTCTCAAGGTATGAAGCTTGGATAGATTTCATACTTGGTATATGGATGTGTTATGGTGAGAAGAACCCTATTGTTTGTGGTGGAGGTCAAAGGTCATCTGTGGTCACCTGGGGTTCAAAGTCTGAAAACCTTTCCACGATATCTTAAGGTAGGAAGCTCGGATAGATTTCATACTTAATATGTAGATGCCTTATAGTGAAAGGAAGAACCCTATTGTTTTATAGTGGAGGTTAAAGGTTATCAGGGGTCACCAGAGGGCAAAAATAAAATTTCCCAAGGATTCCCAAGATTGTTATCTGGAGTCTTCAGAGGTCAAAGAGCAATATTTCCCAAGAATTCCCAAGATCTTTATCTGGGTCACCAGAGGCTAAAATGAAATTTCCCAAGATCAGGTATGAACGAAAAAATTCTTTTTGGTTTCGATGATAAGAGAAACCAATGCATTCGTGATGGTGTGTGTGTATGTGTGTTTGTGACACTTTGCTGGTTAACACGATATCTCAAGAAGGGAAACTGACAGTTCTCAAACTTGATACATAGATGCCCCATATTAAGAGGAAGAACCCTATTGTTTTTGGTGGGGTCAAAGGTCATCTGGGGTCACCAGAGGTCAAACTCTGAAAACCTTGTTAACACAATATCTCAAGATAGGAAGCTTGGATAAATTTCATACTTAGTATGTAGATGTGTTATGGTAAGAGGAAGAACTCTGTTGTTTTTGATGAAGGTCAAAGGTCATCTGGGGTTACCGGGGTCAAATGCTGAAAACCTTGTTAACACAATATCTCAAGGTAGGAAGGTTGGATAAATTTCTTACTTAGTATGTAGATGCGTTATGGTAGGAGGAAGAACGCCATTGTTTTTGGTGGAGGTCAGAGGTCATTTGGGGTCACAGGGGGTCAAAACCTGAAACCTTGTTAACATGATATCTCAAGATAGAAAGCTTGGTAGATTTTATACTTAGTATGTAGATGCGTTATGGTGCGAAGAAAAATGCTTTCATTTTTGGTGGAGGTCATACGTCATCTGGGGTCACTGGGGGTCAAACAATGAAAACCTTTTTAACACGATATCTCCAGGTAGGAAGCTTGGATAGATTTCATACTCAGTATGTGGATGCGTTATGGTGAAAAGATGAATGCTTTCGTATTTGGTGGAGGTTAAAGGTCATCTGGGGTCACAGGGATCAAAAAGCAAAATTTCCCAAGAATTCCTAAGATCGTCTCATGGGTTCACCAGAAGTCAAAAAGCAAATTTCCCCAAGAATTACCAAGATCATCATCTCGAGTCATTTAGGAGCGGTCAAATTGCAAAAATTTTCCAGGAAATCCCAAGATCAAATATGAACCTAAAATTATATTTTCCAACATGTTAAGATAGCACTTGACCAGTGACTGAAAGATATGGGACATCATGGCATTATTTGGAATAGATCATATATCATCAAAACCTCAATGCATTTTTGCATTCTGGTTCTCAACACGTTAAGATAGCATTTGAACAGTGACTTAAAGAAATGGGATAACATGGCATTATTTGGAATAAAACCTGTACCATCGAAACCTCAATGCATTGTTGCATTCTGGTTCACCTTTCTTATGTCAAAGTGTCATTATCCATGATTATCTCTCTCTTCCTAGTTCTGTTGTTGTTATTATGGAAACTCATTACTCCTAACTTACAGGTAAATTTTAAATTAAGTCTAGAATTACAAGAACATAAATTTCAGCAGTTGGAAAATGAATCTCATTTATCCAACTCCCATCTTCGTGGCTTATTCTGTCTCTGAGGTATAAAACTTAGAAATTTTTTCACTTCTTGTAAAATAATGCATTGTGCAGAATTCATGTTTTCATTGTACAACTCAGAATTATTTCTTTTGTTCCAATTTGAAATTAAAACATTTATATAACCTTGAAAGAAATTACTCTTTTCGTGATTAGAATGTTGAAGGAAGAGGGTCTATATGTTTGAGACACTCTATGACACTAAGAAAAGGTTTCGGTGCAAGAGGAAGCGGCTTTAGGAAAAACAGCACAAAGACAGTCACAGGCGTAGGAAGCAGGGTGGTGGTTGGGGGAGGTCGGGCCTAAAGCCCACCCAGTCAAAATGTGGTGGGGCAGGAGTAAGCTTCTGGCCCCCTCAATTCTGACGGCTATGAAAATCCTTTATTCTTGAATCCTTACGTGTTTTCAATTACAAATTAACTGTTTTGTGTTCGTTAAATAGATTCACTGCAAAAAAGTAGTCATTAAAAAAAAACAAACATTTGGTCGGTGCCCTTAAAGTGAATTCAGAATAGTACCTTATAGTTTCGGTGTGTGGAAAGACATGATTTTAGTGTTGCTAGGTACTGTAGTATATATGTTTATCGTAATACAATTCTGTAAATGTAAATACACATAGTTTCCCATCTGGAATGTTAAAATGCAAACAAGTTTGTAATTAAAACACTAAAATTAAATAGGAAGAGATGTTTTACAGATTAAAATTATTGGTTGTTTGAGGAACAACCCTTTCTTAACTGTTTTGTAAGTTAAATTAAGAGTGTTAATTAAATAAAAGTATATTTAGGTAAAACAGCAAAAAGGACTGTAAACATGCCTGAAAACAAACAGAGGGGGAGATTGGGATGAAGTAAAAGACCTAGCATAGTGTTTGGCAGAATTAACGCTGCATTGATCATTGTCTTAACATGGAATTATGCGTAAAAAGACAAAGACTGAATGGCAAGAACGAACTTCCAGAGTCATTTCTCGGATTTAAAATATTTAAAATATAAACAAGCTAGCAAAAACTGAGTGGAAAGGAAAACGGTAAAGCTGGTTCAATGTAACAGTCACTAACGCAGGCTTCAAAGTGATCCTATATTTCCTATAATTTCCTATAAATTCTCAAAAATCCTATATTTCCTATATTTGTATGATTTGGGGCATGTTTTCCTATATTCTCCTATATTTTTCTGATCTTACCAAAAAAACTTTTCTTTTATATGGTGTTTTGTGGTGAAATTTTCAGATGTATTCTTGTTCCAAGATAGCTGTTGTAGACTCAGAGTGTCTTAGACTCAGGGTAGCTTAGTTGGACAGGTAGCAGTGTATAGATGCCAAGGATCCTAATTAGATGCAAGTACACAAAGACCAATTATAGGATTCACAAACATTCTCATATGAAACTGCATTGGGCACTAATAAACACTTATTTCACCACCCATAAATGTTCCACTCTCACACCTGTGATTTTAAGTACTCTATGATTTCATCTCTGTGAGGGAATTGTAGTGGTATTGTTAAGGGGTGGATTAGAGTCCTTTGCCTGGCATCCCCTGTAGTAATGCAGTCCTCCACATTATAAAACCCTTACCTATGCTTTGCATGCACAGGTAGCTGGTCTGTGATATAACTAATTCTTTAATTCAAAATATTGTAGTACAATGGTTTGAAATACCAATATTTTCCATGTCATCTACCATCTTTCCTCAAACTAAGTTGGCCATTAGTTCAGTTGATTGTTCAAAGTGTTGTACAATTACAATTCTCCCCTAAAGAAAAAGAACTTAGTGCTTTGAGAAAATTAAGAGTCTCACTGTAATGGTTACAAGTTTACAATGTGCAGATCTCTAAGGAGGTTTTCCCTAAACTCCACAAGAAGCCCTATGGCAGGTCTCTGGATGCCACATCAATTTATCCAACAGACCAAAGTGGAAATCTGATCCATGTATGGGATCTGGTGCTGCAGTGCCCATCATTGGTGGCAAGTGTGGGCACTTGCCAAGTTGCCCTTTCCCTAATTTTGTCATGTAACTTCCTCAAGTGAGATTTTACATGTTAAGTATGTTAATGCACAGACAGTTTTGCACACTGTAGGCATCTTGACATATGTGGACTACACTGTTCTGCCAAGTTGTACAGATTCAAAGTGAGCAGTGGCATTTTCAGGGGGAGGAACCATTGGGCCATGCCCTCTCTCCTTCACTGATGCTGATTTTTTTCTTTAATTTGGTAATCTGAAATATGTTAATTTTTGAAAACAAAGGTTACTTCAAAAAGATCATAAAGTAGCACCAGATTGCATGTAAGTCTCCCAATCATTCAAAAAATTTCGAAAAGGGGAGGGGACACCCCCTCCTCTTAGACCCCTCCCCCATGCTGGCAGTCACAGAATAAACTACATGGCCCCCATGAGACAATCCTGGCTATGCCACTGGAAAGTGAGTTTGAAGGTATTCATAGCAACCATACAGTTGTCATAGGCCTATGATCTTACTGTCATCACTCACATGTCACACTTATCAAGACTGACTAGCAATACAGTCTATAGTTACAGCAAAATGTTGTATTAATAGGCCATTTCCTGTTATTTGAGCAGCAAAAAATTCAAAAATTTCCTCACCACAACCCTATTATTATTAAAGCTGAGGTGAATTCTGTCTAAGACATTAATTAGCAACAGTTCATCATTGTCCACATTAACTACCCATCCATTCAAAGCACCATCATGGTCACATTTCGTGTTCTCAACTTCTAATATTGTAAATTTTGGTGCCTTTTTGTTATGCACAAATAACAACATTTATGGATAATTTATTCCTGGGTCAAAATATGCAAATACACCTCTGACAGGGGCTTTATCCTTTCCCTTCCACCAAAATGTTTAGGTGGTTTTCTTGATTCAATGTTGATGGTAGAACCACACTCTTCTGCCATATGGCCCACACTTGTGATACTGTTAATCACGTTTGTATCATTTAAACAGTATAGTTTATTAGTTTCTTAAGGTATTGTGTTTCCCCCATCCACAGGTTTGGGGAATTTTGAAGATAATTAGAACTGGTAGTGTGTGGCATTCCTATATTTACTCCATATTTTCCTTGAAAAATCCTATAAAACCCTATATATTCATCAGTAGCCTTCCTATAAAACCTCCTATATTTCTGTGATGGACCACTTTGAAGCCTGCTAACGTGATCCAGTCTTTGTCCCCTACTTCTCGCAGGGCAACTTCAAAGTTGTGCCATGTTTAAATATTTACGAATTGTCAGTTTAAGAAAAGAAATGAGTGCATCTCTTAATCCACGAAAACCCATGAAGGGAAATGTATGCTTAGCTGAACTTAAGCAACGTTGCTGCTCAAGCTGAACACATATTGTCATCATTCTGATTGGTTCCACTCTTCTTGTTATAATGGAATACTGTTGCCAATATCTTGCATTCTTAAGTATCGCAGACACTGGCCGATTTTGGGGGTGACCGCCTCTTTCATCTGGGGTCTTTAGACTTCGGAGTTGAGGGAACTGATAACGTTTCACCTGAAGACGTGGACATGTCGTGACGCCAAAGGTGCCATGTCAATGCAAAGTGCATTCATATGGGTGTGGAGTCAAGGTGCCTGCTGTTGGTCTCTTGATGGGGTTCGAGCAAAATGTGCCTGTGGGGCACCAGAGGTACCTGGGTATGGTGTATTTACAAAGTTGTGGGCATACTATGAAACATCTACCTTCACATTGCTGTTAATCTTCCTAAACAGGTCATAAAGTTACAATTTTATCTTTTTCCTCTGCCATTTTTCAGACTGGTTCAAACTTTCTTGCCATTTTAGAAATTAGGTGGTGCTGAACTGATAACAGATTTGTTCTTTCCCTACAAGAGGCTTCTATTTTGAATTGTAAATTTCTTAATTAAACAAATTATTTCAAAAGAAAGAGTACTTTTAAACGATTCAAAGTCCAGGGAAACTTTCCCACTGGCTGCTTTTGCAAAACTTTCTTGCTATCCTGTGCACAAACTAATGATGACACTCACTCTCCTGAAATTATATCACACGACGTAATCCCTAAAGGAGTAGGATTCCCCTCTCTTTTGACTGAGAAAGTTTGCTCATGTAAGATGGCTCAGTTTTTAACTTGTGCTACCTGAGGCAATGCTTTGAACTGATTGCATATTAAGATAGTCTCCTTGTTTAGGGTTTTACTTTGGCTGTGGCATGTCACCCATCGAAGGCTGGTAATCGGGCGGACTGCCCTCTTACTACGCCACTGGCCTAGACCTGGTGCAAATGCAGTGGTAAAGACAAATGTTAAAGTCAACCGCTGATGGCACACGCTAAGGAAAGTGCCACTCCTGTCAAAAAACTTAATATAAATCGATGGATGCCGCTGCGAAAATTTATATTATAGGAAAAATTGATATTTGAAGTAAAATAATCTTGGGGCAGCTGCAACTCTGCTTATCGCTTTTCAACTGATACAGTCTTCCACTACAGGGCTCAGAAGAAAATGTGTCTGCACATGTATAGCTCTGCTGCGGATCACATAGCAATCACATTCCTACTCGCCCTCTGTACCCTTTCGAAAATACGAAACAAAGAATATTCTTCTCTTTTGTGAAATATTTTATTTAAAAGTGAAATTGAAGAACTTTATTTCAGAGACGCTTCCTTACTAATGGTGTACACTTTTTAAAAAGTGCTGTGTGGTGTTTTTAAATAGTATTTGGTTAAAATGAAGTCAAGTCTATTTGCCAGATCAACTAACTTCGGAATCAGACTCAAAATACCTTCCAGACATTTCCGTTCGTGCTCATCTTGGAATAAATTTTCAACACATTGAATATCAGGGTGCTCTAATCTTGTCAAATCAGTGTCAGTAGATACTAAGATTCCCCAAGAACTGAGCAAAACTTCAACGTCTTCCCGGGTTCTCGTCTGCGCATCAGACTCTTCTTTCTGCGGCATTTGCTTTAACGTCGCAAGTATGTTCATTTTCACGTCCTGCCTCAGCAGTCTAAAGTTTTGCATGTTGTCTTGAAATAATCTAATCATGGTTCTAGCAAAGGCTATGTCATCATCAGGGTCATTAGCCTCTTTCTCGTCCATTTTTATCAAACTCTCCAACATTGCCAAAGACGTGACGTAGTCAAGTTTCGGGGAAAGCAAGCGAAGTGCTCGAAGGAAATATTTCTGACATTTCTGAAATTTGTTCGCAGAAACCAGTGCTGCGTCCAATTGGCGGTGGTAATGTCGGTGAAGCTGTTTCACTAGATCAAGGTACTGTTCAACTGCCGCTGACTTTGAAGCTGTGAGGGCAAAAGAGAAAAGGAAAAGTGGAGGAGGGGCTTAAAAATTCATACACGAAGATTTTTCCGCCCCTTTTTCAAGAAGAGGGGGATATCCGAAAGTGGCAACCCTTTTCGAATGTTACGTAGCCTATACTAACTTGAGGATAAGCATTGTTCAAATGACAAACTAAAGTCTAGTTACACCAAGCTGCTTATTTCTTCGCGGGATAGACTGAAAATGTTTAACTTAAGTGTAAGTTAGATGTGTCTGGTAGAAATTGCATGGGCGTCACTACTGAGAGGGTAGTAGTCTGGGAGGGCTGGGAAAATTTCACCTTAGATCTTCGTAAAACTGACGACAGTTGGAAAATGAGAGTACTGCAGTCGGAATTTTGACTACGGTACGCCTGTTTTCTAACTAGGTCAAGTTGTAAATCTCTGCTCGTTGGGGAATAAAAATTGAACAGAAATCTGATCAACGATCAACGGGTCGGTGAAAGAAAAGTTCCGAAAGGTGACGTCATGAAAAATCGTACCTTCACCCAATTTTACCATGCTGGTTTCTGTGTGGAGTCATTTATACCTAGAATGTACACCGGTATACGCAGGAATTTGTTAACAGTTGGAAATCAGAGTATTCGGTTATTTGAAATCTCCTGACCAGGCCCGTAGCCAGGCAAGGTACTGAACGGGGCAAGATGGATTCCAGGGGGAAATATTTTTTATAGAGGACGAGATGTGTAAAAATGTGTGAAGGTAATAACAACTTGAAATTTTCTTTGGGGACAAAAATTGTCTACGGGGTGGGGTTTTCACCCTCCTGGCCCTCCCGCCCCCTCATGGCTACGGGCTTGCTCCTGACATGAATTGCCGCTGGGTTGGTTTATCCTGTCGAATGACCGATAGACGTATTTTGAATATTTTCTACTACAAATTGTTCCAAACGACCAGAAAGCCCCAGTTCGCGATCTGCATGCTTTCTCCCCCGATAATTCTAGCCAAGTCTGTTTTGTCTATGTTTTATACTTATTTCTTAACAACTATTGGACCATGATGAAGAAACTGAACAAACCAAACGTCTATGTAGATTGTTTGAAGTGGCTAATAGCGAATAAAAATAATTATTTTCATCCCCACCCCACCACCCATCCCAACTCCCTCACCACCGCTGTCGTCATTTACCTCACCTCTTACCCCGCCTCACTATCCCCACCAGCCGCAGTCGCTGTGGTCGATATCGCCGTCGTCATGGTCATGACTATGGTCACGGTCATCGTCATCATCAACAACCACTGCACTACCACGATTAAGTCCAGCGTCCTGTGTTCTATACAAAGTTAATCACGGGTGAACATCCGCCACATTCGCATTCTCTTACGACTAGTGCTCGGGGGTTTAACGACCCAGGTGTAAGTCACTTTTAGTTGCATATAGTCGAATTTGTTGAAAAACGAAAAACAAGATTCTTCTGATTTGGTTAATTACAGGGCCGGATAGGTAGGAGGTTATTGTCAGACCGCTTTTTTGGCCACGCTTTAGTCAGCTGAGGGACAATTAATACTTTCAGCCTAAAACACAATTAGGAGGAAGAAACGTCACTATTTTATTGCCAAAACTCATCAGAATGCATCATTTTTCATGCCCGAGATCACTTAATTAGACTGTGTACCCGTGGAACTGCCTTTTTGCTCATAGTTGTTGGAAAACAGTTTCATTGTAAGGCATAGGCTGTAACACCTAGAGAGGATGGGGGATGTATCCCCCACGTTTTGGAAATGCTCCCATTGACTTTCTCTTTTTAACATAGTAACTTTTGCCTCAAGGGCCTACATATTTGAAAACAGACACTCATCACCCTAAGAACATTTTTAGGTAGGGAGTATCAAAATTTTAAGTTGGTGCCTGCTCTTTGATTGACATCAAAATTCAAAAGATGCAGAGTAGCTCACATTTCACACATGTTCTGATTACACCTTAGGACCTTGTATACTCACCAGAACATGGCCTTAAGCAATGAACTAGGTTTGTGTCTACACAAGGAGGAGCTTACGACAGTGTTTTTTTTTTTGGGGGGGGGGGGGGGTAGAAGTAACCTAGTTGGGAGAATTGTAACTGACTGGGGTGACAAAATTTGCCCTAAAATCAACGATGTAATTGACCAGTTTATAATGCAGCAGTCAGAAGTTTTTGCTTCACCAGTTGTATTTCGCCCCCCCCCCCCCCCATCCACCGTACCAATCATCGGAGCTTAGCTATATGTCCCTATATGAAAGGAAAGATTAATGGAAGTTCTGCCAGGAGTACTGAATATGTATCTCTAATATTTAAGTAAAGTCCAATATTTCATCAAGTATTGTGGTCAAGTATAGGGTATAGGCCTATGTATAACTAGGTATTAAACTGACCTTGTGGAGGAGACTTTAAACTCATGGAAGACCTCGACTTGGAACAGCCTTGAAGATGAGAGATCTTGTCCATCATACTCTGTGTAGAATAATCGACACGAATAAGTGTACCGACTTGATATTTGATGGACAAAGGTTGTAGGTGTTTTGTGTCAACACGCTACTAGGAAACCGCTCCTTCAATCAAACTTGACGAACATAGGCGTAGGAGGCGGGGGGGGGGGGGGCTGCAGCCCCCTAACCAAATTTTGTTGTGAAAATTCGGGCAATATGCGGGGAATTTTTTGAATGTAACGACACCTAATTTTTCAAAAGTTTCCAAAGAGGAGGGGGTGATGCCGATTTTTTGTACCTAAAATACGTAAATGTTTTAACACAAATTTTACTTCAAAGGGAGCCTGTGTGGCACCAGATTGCATGTAAGGACACCTAATTTTTCAAAAAATTTCAAAGGGAGGGGAAACCCCCTCCCCCAGGGCGGCGATCACACAACATAATGCCTGTCCCTCACCCCCATGAGAGAAAATCATGGCTACACCACTGATTATTATCATTATTATTGTAACGACTTCCGCCAAAATTAAAACCAATATGGAAGGTAGTAACACGGCAAATTATTGTACGTAATTGGCATACCGTGTGATAACCGATGCATGCCTATATGATATGTACATTAAACATGTCGAAAGCGCGTGGACCGCGCGGAAGTTTTTGGTTATATTTTTCGGGCAAGTCGTTACAGCCCCCCCCCCCCCCAAATCAACTTGGGCTCCTACGCCTATGTTGACGAATAAAACCAAACACCATTATTACAAAAAAGAGTAACAACAACTACAACCAGCTAAGGGCCCATCTACATGATGGTCATACATCGTCATACAAATGTGCGAACACTTGTTGGTAAGATGAAACATGCAGCTTAAAATTTGAACACCTTCATACCTGTTGGACATTGTTCACATTTGTTGGGAAAGCAGCCCACACGATCGTACGTTTCTCCATGATATCGTCATGATGTATATGATATTTTTGAACAAATGTAATGTGTAGACGGGGCTTAAGCATTATATTCCTTGTCTTCCAGACTGGTTTGCCAGATTTCTGCTTTCGGCACTGGAAAAGTGGTTCACGGAAGAAGACTCGCTACAAGTCTACTTCAACAAGTCTAGCATTCTATGCTCACTCCATGGCTAACATTCAGTTTTTCTTTGTAGTTTGTTTCAAATGTTTTCGTTCCACACAAAGGAGGCAAACGTAGGCTAAGGCTTACGTATGAGACGGTTTACTCAAAATTGCTGTCCTGATTGAGTTATCGTCCATGATCTCTTCAGTTGTATATTAAAGGAAATATTGCATTTCTGGTACAGAATATTTTCATATCTTTTAAAACCAGGATTTAAAGATTGACAGGCAGTTCAAAGTATGGTAGCTGGTCACTGTCTTCAAGAAATAGGTTCCCTCAGAAAGAAATTCAGTTTTGTAGTTCATGAACCATTTGTTCACCCAAACTTTCAAAATTTTCAGATAACGCGAGATTCATGACTCTCAGTAATGCGTGAATTTTTTTTTGAACTTTACTACTGTCAGAGTTAATTGGTGCAACTATTGGTGCAGCTTTTCATAGGCGAGGAAGCTTTTCTAGGCTGAGGGGGAACGTTTTAGACCGCCTTAGGGGAGGTCTAAGTTGAGGGGGGGGGGTCTAAAGGGGGAGATGGCGTCCTTCTCCTTAGGAAAAGAATTGAATATTTGAGGGTACTCAGATACATTTGATGCTACATTTTGTGCATTGTTTCAAGCTAATTTATTGAAAAAAGTTTTATATTTTATTAAAAACTAACACGGTAATGACAGAGCTTTTCTTTTTCTGTGCCATGTAAATGCAATTTAAACGTTTTCCTTTATATGAGCTGTACCACTGAAATGTATGAAAATGAATTATACAGAACATAAACCCTGTGAAATGATGTGATTCTGTAACATCACAGTAAAATTGTTACATTTCGTGAGGTGAAAAACCATAGCTCCCTTAATTGTGAAGTATGAAAATGGCGATGCCTCGACAACCATGCATTTTTAGCATAGGGTTCAGAATATTACTCTTCTTTACTGTAGCTTATTGAAGTTGGAACCTTTTTATAGGCGTAGGAATCCGGGAATGGGGGAGGTAAGGCGAGGGTGCTGAACCCCCAATAATGTGATCAGGGGCTCAGTTACCTTTTAAGCCCCTCCGAATAATGTGAGGATGAAAATGTACCAACATCATACAAAGATATGACCAAGGAAGTGCTGAACTTACTGTATCATATCTTGACTTGAATTGATTAATGACTCATTGAACTCATTCTTAACACAAGGTTTACACTTATCAACAACTTGCGTGCGCGTTGCCAGCAGATGTTACCCTACAAATACATGCCGTGACAATGACGGCGATGCAAGGGCATGAGGGCTCCTAGATTTCTCCCTCTTCCCCATGGGCCCCATTTAAATATGGTACCTACCCAAATGCAGAGGCCTAGCTTACTTTCCCATTAGAAGTAGGGTCCGATGAGAATAATATTTAGAGGAAATTACTAAAGTGCCCTCAAAACCTTTTCTTGATGCGCGCTCGGCGCGCACCCATCACGGGTTGCGTGTCGCATAATTACTTTGCTATGGCTCGTGTGATATTATCGTTCTAAGCCCCATGCAACCCCGTCCATCATTCATCCCCTTGAAAATTTCAGTCCTGTGTCATAAAACTGAGCTATCGCAAAAAAAATGGTTAAATTGTTTTTTTTTTTTTTTTTTTTTTTGTGGTCCAACAGTGTGCATCAAATACCATTTGTAAATAGTGAAATGCTACATTCTATGTCCACAATTGTGTGAATACCTGCTGTGCTCCCGGTCTTTTCAACCCTGAATACCACAAGGTTCTCCAAGACGGGGTCCTTGGGTCATCCCATCATGACTGCGTTAAAACGTTCTTCTTCAAACCCTACCTTTCTATTGTCTAATTGGGGTATATCATCGTACCAACCCCATTTCTTAGGGCCGTTATAAAGGGAAGGAACTCTAAAATGCACTTCTGTTGGAAATGCTGATGTCAATCGGGTCTTCGAACACCTGTTTCACCTGAATTTTCCAAACATAGGAAAAACTATAGCATCACGTGACCATTTTAGGAAAACCAGTTCGTCATGAGGGGACTAGCTTTGGAGGGGTTTCGTGCCATAAACAAAGAAAAAAAAATAAAAAAAAATAAATGTATAATAAAAAAAATAAATGTATTCCAGTTAAGTAGCAGGTAACAGGAAGCAGGAAACTTAATAACTTCCGTCCTGGGTGAAGGATTATATCTGTTAATTGTCTGTTAATTATTTGGCCTAATTTTAAAAGAAAAAGTAACAATTACAAAACGTTAGAAAGATTCAGTAAGTCTACTGGTCTGTATAGCCTATGATTATATATCTATTACTCGTATAAGAAAAAAAAAATAAAAAAGTAAGTGTATTCCAGTTAAGTAGCAGGTAACAGGAAGCAGGAAACTTAACAACTTCCGTCCTGGGTGAAGGATTATATCTGTTAGTTGTCTGTTAATTATTTGGCCTAATTTTAAAAGAAAAAGTAACAATTACAAAATGTTAGATTCAGTAAGTCTACTGGTCTGTATAGCCTATGATTATATATCTATTACTCGTATAATTATCTACCAGCATACATTTTTACCTATTCCACAGCGTAATCCATACCATAACAACTCGGCTACCAATTACACCAAGCGGAACGTTGCGGCATTTGCAAGGATCATGAGCTGGTACTTCCTGCTATACTAACCTCAATTCATCGCCACCAATGACTTTGGCAGCTAATCGGTGCAATAAACAAATCGTCCAATAAATTCTTCAAGTGGAACGAAGTCAGCATTTTCAAGTTTCATGTAGCCACCGTAAAACTGCTACTTATACTGGAATGACCGAAACAAGTTCGAACCGTCTTTCTTTTGAGCTGTTTATGAATATATGAAAACGGCACACAACGTTGTCACTCCCTCATTTTCCAGGAATTTACTATCGGGGGAAAAAAGACAATTTCCAAGTCGAATGTGACACAAAGCCGGAGTAGAAATATGATGTGTACTTTCTTATAAACTTTTTAAACGCTAAATGTTTTTCACTCCCATAGTTCTGAATATACGAAGATGATTGTATATGTTTCCTTGGTTAATATCGCGAATAATTTGCAAATGAAGATGGTTAACCTTTGAGAACATTTAATGTTTTGTACAGCCCGCTAACGATGAGAACTGTACGCGTGTTGCTGATAAAGCTTCACGAAAACCTGACTCACTTGTTTGGATGACAATTTAGCGGGATGGTAAAATCCTTGTTACCCAGCAACACAAGGTCTCGAAGCCACATTTTATCGTCAAAGGTTTTTAAAGGCACCGAAGTTCATGACGATAGGATCAAAGGTCACATAATTCAAGTTACGATGTAGAACCATCTCAGATTTCTGGATGCGCAAAAGACACTGATATCAATGTTAAGCCGGATCATACTTTAGTGCAGCGCTATAAAGCTGTGAAAGTTGAACCTAGTTCAACTCTGAGCTATTCTGTGATTAGCCCGGAAGAGCAAGGGACTGCAACGTATGGTTCTTATAGCTTTGAAGCGCGTGAAAATTTGGAAATTATGAACCGGCCTTTAAGCACCAACTCGGTTGTTTACATCACATGAAATGAACAGCACCAGTTTCCATAATGATTTCTATGCCTTGACTACTGGAAGAAACTGTTGGTATGAACACTGAGGGAGTTTCTAATGGCAACTCCCTGGTATCATCATGACAGGTTTGCGCCCATGAAGATGTAAAACGGGACCATGATCCATCACATACCTCACACAGCTCCATTCCATTCGTAACTCAGGACATGGTTTTTGATGATCATTGGACATTAGGAAGTGGGGAATTCGAAGTACACCCTCCCTCTGTCGCAGAAGGGTGCTTACCCGAGTACAGGGCGAATGTACCAATTTCGTCGGGGTATACGATATAGCATGTAATCCCGGCGGCGACTATTTGCTCTGACGGTTAACATTACTTGCCCTCAATGAAGGCAGATCCTCCGCAATCACCCCCCTCCCCCAGGTTTTAAATTTTATTCAAGTCACAACTTTGAAAAATTTCTTCAATAAAAGGCACCGTTTTTAACTGAATAACTAATTATTTACTTTGCTTCAAAATGTTTGCAAGTGATATATTGGTATTCTTTGTAATATTTATTTCGTAAACAATGATTGCATTTTGTGAGAATTTTGTCCATATTTTTCTTTCACAATGATTAATACCTCATTACTTAATGTTTTTGTGTTTGCTTTTATCAGGACTGAATAACTAATCATTTACTTTGCTTAAAAATGTTTACAACTGATATATTGGTATTGTTTGTTATATTTATTTCGTAAACAATGATTACATTATGTGAGAATTTTGGTTATTCCCCGATTATATAAAATCCCTTTACATAATCACTGTCGTAATAAACAGAACTGCCAGCTTTGGGCAACTGTCTTCTCGGCCTTTAGGCTAAGATCATGCCTAGAAATGTGAAAGTCTAAAGGCTGTAAGGTTGGTCACGTGACCCCTTATGGGACGTTATTTGAATCTTAAAGAAAGGCATTTTAATATTTAAATAATTCCTGCAAAATTGGTCTAGATTTACATGTAATTTCTGTTAATTTTAACATTAGCAATCTTTAAATTTTACACAAAAATCATAAATGAAACAAAACATTTTAGTAGTTTAGTTTTACAGAAATTGTTTGGAAAACTTCATTACCAGAGAGAGAATATTTGCAAATGAACAGATCTGTTTTTAACAGTGTATATCCATCTCTTTTACCTGAATGTCTCTGTGCCTTGAGAGGATTTGTACCAATTATTGGTTCTGGGTTCACCGCCTCTCCGGGCTAAACTCGAAGCATAACACACAGCTGGTGCTAGGCATAGTAAGGAAAAAATGCACGACTACAGCTTCGTACTTCCGTACATAATGACACGATTTTTTTTGTCTAACAATTTTTTTTGCCCTGGATTTTTTTTTTTTTTTGGGGGGGGGGATCATTTTTTTTGGCCTTGGTTTTCTTTTCATTTTACAAGTGTGGCTTGTTTATAAGTCAAAGTTACTACTTAATAAAGTCAAAATTTCGCAAAATTTCGACTTAATAAAATTGAAAGTTTGTTAAGTCGAAATTTCGACTTTTTCCTTCAGAATAGTAGAAACTTCGCTTTGTATTAAGGAGAGATATCAAACTTTCGACTTTATGAGGGGAAAAAATTGAAATTTCAAGTTTTTAAAGTCGAAACTTTAACTCTTTTTTATTTGTATTTTTGCGTGATTTTTTTCCCTTGAACTTTTTTGGTATGAATTTTATTTTGCCCATGATTTTATGTTTAGTTTTACCCGTGATGTTTTTTTGGTATGTCCCATCGAGCCACTGTACTATTACATGTGGGGACTTGTGAAGAATGCTGAGATGACGCAGAGCAATAGTTAAGTTTCTAATTGCGAGGATCATAGGTAAATCTGAATATAGCCTAACACTAGAGTACTTGTTAATTTATTCCTTATGCTGAAATTGGCAACAGCAGAAACGTGGGATGAATTTAATCTGTTTCTTCTCGCAGTAGGCTATTTTTAAAACGAGAACTATTTGTGGAGAAAATAAATATTTGGTAGAACGCGACTTCAGTTCTTCGATTTCTGTGTAATAGTCAGAATGTTTACACAACAACCGATTTTAGAGTCAAGATAAACAAACATTCAAAGAAACAATCTGGTTATCTGTTTGTTTACAAGTCACTGATGAACGAGAAGCAAAATAAACTTCTATGGGGAAGATGAAAGAGAGTACCGGTATAGAATTGAATCACTTGATAATTCGGTTCATAAATATATTTTGCTGTTTGTCCATTGGAGGAGCAGGTGGAGGTGCGTCAGTGCAACGGAAGATGGGGTCCTGCTGGTTATGCTACTGCCGAAGAGTCTCCTGTTGTGCAGTTGAATTCGTTGAAAAATTTTGTCTTATACAGAAATCGGAGTTTTTACTTATTTTCTGAGGTAATTTTGGACGTCGGAAGACAGGAACCCTTGAACTGAAATTAATTAAGGGAGGGTGCTGTATCGCCTATCCTCTGGTTCCTCCGAACTTGCCGATATTGGAATTTGGTAGTCTGAATTTGTACTTTGTCTAGTGGAAAGACCATTTGTTTCATTGAGGGTGCAGTTAATTTGTTGCAAAAATACTAAGGGCAGAGGTTATTTGTATAATAGTACCAAATCATTATAGATGAATAATTCTGGTAATGGGGTCCATTTGAGAAATCTAATTACACAGTAGATTCCACAGTTGTGGAGATTTGTGGCGAAACAATTGCGGAGGATAGGCCTAATGGGCACTTGAAACAAATTTAACGTGTAAAAAGTGAAAGGCAATGTGTGGGAGTATCATTACACAGTATGGGAGATCTATAACCCTACCCCGAGATATCCACTTATGTGTCCCTTCTTGATCCTATAATAATTCCTGCTGCTTTTATC
Organism: Holothuria leucospilota; assembly: GCA_029531755.1. Classification (NCBI taxonomy): domain Eukaryota; kingdom Metazoa; phylum Echinodermata; class Holothuroidea; order Aspidochirotida; family Holothuriidae; genus Holothuria; species Holothuria leucospilota. Next base: position 53,969,671 of record CM055969.1, read on the forward strand.
TCTATCTCAGGTAACTTATCAAAATTCGTCTAGTTTCTGTGACCCCCTTCCAGGCGCGTAGACAAGGGGGTGGGGGCGAAGGGGAAGCCTTCCCCCTTGAGCATATTTTTGGTACTTTTTAAGTGCCATTTCCGGCTATCTGGGAGGCATTTTGGGCCAAAATTTAATCTTGCGCTTCGCGCCAACCCATGGTGGCGCGGAAGGCTGAGAGTCTGTCTATGGGCTTTGCCCCCCTTGACAAATTCCTGGCTACGCTACTGCCCCCTACACAGAAACAATAATGTAAATAAGGCATAATGAAAGCATTAAATGAAAGGGATAGTTCCTTCTGTGGTATATGTGATGTAAGACATCTAGTAAATTTGCTACTAGCCAATTTAAGTATTAAGTCAGTGTGATTATGAAAATTTAGAATTAGGTTCGATTTCATCCCCAAAAATCTTTACTGAATTGACAGTTTCAATTTGATCTGTGATATTTATCACTGTACTTTCTGATAATTTTTCAGTCTTTGCACTGTGCGAATTAACAAAAGTTAATTCTTTTTTTTTTTTTGACGTAAGCAAGAAGTTTGTTAAAGTTAGACTATTGTCATTATCCATGCACATGGGCGGCGACCCCGGGGGAAAGGAGGACATGTACCCCCAATATTTCAGAAATCGCCCATTGACTTTGATTTTTAACACAGTAAATTATTAGAAAATGGGGTCCCCCAATATTGAGAACAAATCGCCGCCCTTGTCCATACAAACTAATTCTCTCACAAATAGTGACAAGTATCGGCCGAATGAATAGTGTCGTCGGCATACATATCTAAGTGAGCATTACCAATTGAGTATCGATGTAAATCATTAATAATAACAACAGAAATTAAAACAACACCCAGGTTTGAGCCTTAGGGGTTTCATATGTTGACTCTTAATGCTTTGGATAAGAAAGTTTTGTAAGCGTCTATTTGGGACCTGTTACTCAGGTAAGAAAGATAGAAACCATTTAAACGATAAACTCCTATATATATGCTATATCCCTCAACATACTCACAGTGTCCAAAGCCTTGATTCAACTGATTACACACCACTGATTTCCTTTCCAGACGCGGATCCAAAGGGGGGGGGGGGAGGGGGCTTTTCCGGCCTCATCCCCCCCCTTTTTCGCCACATCAACAATAAGAAATACGCAAAAATTAGCATAATGTTAATCTAGGAGAATATTCAAGTGGGCTTTTAGCCCCCCTCCCCCTTTTCGAAATGTCTGGATCTGCGCCTGCTTTCATCCATATTTTTGTCCAAATATCGAGAAGCTGAACTACAGTTGTTGCAGAAGAGTTTTGGGGTCTAAATCAAGGTTGATTCTACATAACAAATAGTTATTGGTGAGAAATAAGTACAGGAGGGTATACCAGGGAGTAACAGCTCCCTGGTTACACCAGGGAGGTGGCTAATACCATCTCCCTGATTATACACGGTCCTCTATAAAAATTTTAGTGACAACAGGGAGGTGGTGTTAGCTCATACCACATCCCGATGACAACATGTAATACTGAGATAAACCTTGATTTCTGATATAAGACACGTCCCCTGCTTTATGAATACAGGTTACTCTGGCTTCTTTTCATGCATATATATAGTGCTCCTGAACAGAATTTGTTACGATGACACAACAAAACATTTCGGACAGATTCAGAATTTTGCCGCTATTACCATCGCAATGTGTCGCAACCGATTCTGACATTTTGTCTACAAAGAAAAAAAAAAAAAAAAAATCGGAGACTTCTGATAGGTTAAAACTTTGTGAATCAGTTCTCAGCTGAGGCCTAAGTATATTAATCCTCATGATCATGTACAGTGGAGCTAGCAAACAGCGGTGAAATACTTGCAGTAATGGGTCCGTCGTCAACCATGCACTCATCAGGGACCGCAGAGACGGGGGGGGGGGGGCAGTGGTGTAGCTACGGGGGAATGAGGGGGCACGTGCCCCCACGACAAAGCCGTGCCACCCCAGGTGCCCCCGTGGGAAATTTTGGAATGTACAGTTCTGTATATAAGCCCTATAAAGAGGGAGAGAATTAAGAAATTGTGCCCCCTAGAAAAGGTTCGTGACCCCCAGTGCCCCCATGCTCAAAAAATCCTGGTTATGCCGCTGCGGGGGGGGGGGTGCTACAGGGGCTTTAGCCCCCGCACTTTTTCTGCCGTAGGCACTTTGGGCCGCCTGAAACTGGGATGAAAGGCTTTTTTTTCTTGAACATATTGGGCCGCTTCGACTTCAAATTTGGCTCCGCTGTTTTACAGCCGAAATTCACAAAATGTTTCAACATTGGTTATGTGATGTGCAGGATGGAGAACTATATGACAGAAAATTATGTGACAAAGTTCCTTTGGGGGCTCCGGGTGGAGAACGAATGGTAAGAGGCCCGTAGCCAAACACAAAGGGCCCAAAGACTTAATAGGATACACCCATATGAAATTGTTTGAACCAAATGGATATTTTGATGCATTGTATCAAATCCAGAGCAGAGAACAAAAGGTTTCCCAAATTACACAAAATGGGGTTGGGTCCCTTGGTCCAATTATAGCTATAGCCTAGCTATAAGCACACCTAATGCATAACTGGAAATACCTCCCTTTGAATCATCATTTGGTCTGTCCACTTCAGGAGGGTATTAGCTAGGCATGAAAATCTGAGCTATAAAGGTTCGGGAGTATTTTGCAGCTTGATAGCCGATTAAAAGGGCCCTAATCTGGGCAAAAGAGTACCGAACACTACGAAATGCATTAAGGTCATACTGAATCAATTCTGCGCTCCAGCTTATTATTACATACAGGGCATATTACATTTAAATTGCACAGCTAGAGTGCTGGTTCAAGGAGCCCCGTACCTAATTTTGGGGCCCTGGGCCCAGGTCCCACAGATCGTGGAGTATTACGGAGCATGGCATGAGAGGTATTTATGAATAAAGCACATGGGGAAGGGCATGAAACTGTTGTTCACGTTCACCTTAGAATCTTGCCAAGAATCAGAGCTTTATTTTAAAGTCATAGTGTTTCCAGTATAGGGCCCTGGGCCCACTTATCACAGCCTAATTTTTTTCTTTTGGTATTAGTGCGGATTCGGTACATTATAAACCCATTCTCAGACAGATTGTTGCACCCAAATGCACAACAATCCATTATTATCTGGGCAAATGCAATACACTGACAATGTATTGACGAAACGTTTGGGAAACATCATGTCTCCTGTTGTCACGTGACTTGCAATTTTTGGAACGTCAATGGCGCTACTTTCCATATAAAGTAGAAAAATAGTAGTATTTAGAGTAGATACTACAAAGCAGAGCGCCACCATTCATAAGTCGGCCCGTAGCATACAAGAAAATTTTCTCCCTAAACGGCTCCCACATTGCAGGAAATGGTACTTCCAAAACATTTTAAGTATATCTAAAAATTCTTCATTTTGACATTGCATACCGTAGAAATTTGATACACTTCCAAAGAAAAGTAGGCCTAATAATTCAGGGTGGGTCAAGTGTTTCTAAACTATGAAAAACTACTTAATTGGATATGAGTAGCACCATTCCAGTGAACCGCTGTCGTCGAGGCCTTTGAGAATGTTTGCTCTTAAAAGGAGCTTAGATGCAAGCTGGGATTATTGTTATTATATTTTTATCTAAGTTTAAGAACTGTTTTGTCTTACTCACGCGTGTTATGCAAGCGCTAGAAATTACCATTTTTAGTGTCCCGAAACCAACATGTTTTGTGAAACAAGGCAAACATTTTGGAATAGTGAAAACATGAACACCGTTTCGTTACAAGCCGGCCCAGCCTGAGCTCTGCTGATTTCCCACTGAAACAGTCTATCCCGAATAGCAGTATGGTGTTGATTAAATGTTTTATAAATATGGTCTAAAGAACTGCAAAGGGTGCCAGAAATTTGAAATAAATGTTGAAGAAATTTTACTGATGGTGAGCAAAAACAACTCAGTCTGATTGGGGATATCTGTTTTGCATTGTGTCTTGCCACTAGAACAACTAGGCAATTGATGATGAAATTTCCAACCTTAGCAAAAATGACCTGTATACGATTACTAAGTATGTCTGGGTTACTGTAGGTGAGGTGGAAGGACATCTACTATTTTCTACACGAAAAATATAAGAGAAAAGCAACGAAGGCCCACAGGGCGCGAGGCGCTCTGAAAACTTTTGTGTTCGTGTTGAAGGATTTGCACTCGAGATCAACAAAGGTGGACCATCATTTGGGGCGAAAAATCGACGTCGGGGATTCCGCACTTTATTGCACCCACTATCTTGAATATGGCTCCAGAAGAAACTTCAAATTCATGAGACTGATGCACGTCGGCCCCTCTCTCCCTCTTGTGGCACCCCTAGTTAAAGGGTAGTATAAAAACAGTTAAAATGTGATTATTAAATGAAATTGCAGTAAGTCTGAACTGTCTAGCAGGCCAGATCAATGGTCTCTCCGAACACAAGATACAGACGGCTTGCGAAGCGGGTATTTTCCATAGTTTCATAACGATAAAAGTATTATTCTTTGTAAGCCATGTTAAAGAAATTAAAACACATTTCACAATATATGAGTTGTGTGATTGGACCCAACCCTTTTTAAGGTCTCAGTGACCTCCTCCGGTACAGACAAAAAACTAACCGCATTCATGAAATCTTTCTCTTTACCATTTTTTTTTTCTTTTTGGAGGGGTGGGGGGGGGGGGAGGAGGAAAAGTCCAATTTCAGGGTTCCCACATAAAAGAACTTCCACTTTCAAAGTAAAAGTCATTCAAGTTCCGATTCCGTTGTTCATTACAGTATTGTTCGGAAGAGACTGAAAACAATGTCTTGAAGTTATGTCCTCTTTTATTTACAATCATATCTTGCAACTTCAAAAATGGTATGACTATTACATACACTTCTGTGCTGAAAACAGAAACTATGCATTACCCTTTTTTGGGCAACAGTGGCAAACCAATGACAGTGAAACTCAGAGACAAAAGGAGACTTTGAAACTAAGAATCACTCACATGTCATTATGGGTTTTTGTTTTTCCAGCACAGTCATTACCCTTAACACATTGTTTTTCATTGATTCTTATTTTCACCTTGCAGAAGCTACAGAGGGGCTAAGGTCAAACTTATTTGTTGATTTCAGGAAGATTTGTAATGACCATAACATAAAAGTATCTGGCAAATTACATGTACAGGGTATGTTACTCATCAGAACTTGAAAAATTTGCTCATTCAAGTCAGTTATCCAAACTCCAAAGCCCTATACTGTATCACAACTCCATAGACTTGTGGGAACTGGTACATAACTGGAAGAGTCTCAATATAACATGGGGTCTCATCTTTCTAAATCTTCTAGATGTAAGTAAAAGCAGCATAACCAAACAAACCGGTCCTTGGGTTAAACGTTAACACTTTTGACTGCATCCATCGTTCAGTTTTACTGAATAGTTTTATGAACCGATGATTCCTGCAGGATTGTCCAATTTAACACCATGAGCTTGCCACATACTACACCACTGTGCATGACCCAACTCAACGGTTGTGACCTAGTTTCCTATATTCAGAAAGTGCAGGCAACATGACTAATTAGATTCCTTTGCTGTGGTTATATACTATGGTAATTAAGAACCAGCTTTTAGCTGCACACACAATTGTGGGTACCTGGTTAGTCAACTTGCTTCAACCTTATGACTGTCGTAGACTCCAGGTTGGAAAAGAAACCGTTTTCCCTGATTAAAAGTGATGCAACTCAATAACACATGCTGTAAATGGTCCTAGAGCTGTCTGTCCCAGTCAGGAACCAACACGTTTCAAAACAATTTGCTATGCAATCATGGAGTTGCATTGCACTGGTCAATGTTGTAGTTTTCAGCTAACATTGAACTACAGTTACTAGTTGACTTGCTCATTCACCTAAAAAAAGATATAATAATCATTGCAATTTTCTAAGGTCCAATTGAACATGTATGTACTGTATCAGATCATTTACAAGAAGGCAATCCATGGAGCTGCATATCTTATCTTCCTCACTTTTCTGCATATATTTTGCTTTGATGAAATCTTCAGACATACTGACATGCATTCTACTTTGATCACTGGCCTTTGACCTGACCAATGATGTCATCTTTGCTCATGCCCCAGTATTCAGGGTCAGGTAAGCTTATACCTAAACACAATAAGTTACACTTTGTCTTCCTCCAAAAGCAACCACAAAAGTACCATTTTGTAGTTTTGTGATCTAATGGCTTTTTTCAACACACCCCACCAGTAGATAATGGCACAAAACTAAATTCTTATGATATTTGACCTTTGACATCAAAAATAACTCACAAACAAATTCTCATGGTCTGGAATCTACCTACAAAGTTTGAAGAGGACTGGACGTACAGTCTATAGGAGTTTCCAGCACATTTTGCTGAAAGAGTGTATAGCAGAGTGTTTATAAATTAACCAGTGAAGCCACAAAAATTGTGAGGCACTTCTGCTGTACAGCAAAAAGCCAGATGATTTGTGTATCCAAATACAGTGTACAGTTCAACTTAAGAGACAACATCCTTTTATCCGTTTTGTGAAAGAATAATTTCCACAACAGAGGTATGGCATGGTGCCTTAAGTTTTGGTTATGAACTCCTGACTTTGAAAACCTGTAGTTCCTTTGCCAATAACTAACATGTTTGCACTACACTCTGCTGCTTTCTTGCTGTGTGGCTTCAGTCCAAACTGTAGGACAGCATTATTCCTTGCTTCATTTATCCTTTACTTCCATTTATATGGCTTTGACCTATACTTGACCTTTATACTTTAACCTGTGGCACCATAAAGCACAATCTCAATATTTTTTACAACCTATCTGAAGACTGAATAACTCTCTCCAACATTTTGGTGACAAGCAGTTTATGACAAAAAAAAAAAAAAACATTTTTTAGTTACTTGACCTTCAACCTGTGGCATCATCATTTACACATATACACAAGTTTACATGGTTGGCTACCTACCCACAAAGTTTGATCAAACAGTTTTAAGAGTTCACAACACACTTTTTGTTCACTCACATACACACACACACACACACCAGCAAGTATCTTCACATTTCTGGTATTTCGTGAAGAAAAATACCTCATGGCCCTATACAAATGAGATAATAATCATCTTGTTGAGGACAATGCAGTGTAAATTTGCCACCTACTATTAAAGATACTACTGTAATAAAGATTTGATATCTTCCATGCAACACTGCAGTACAGATTTGGCACAATACCATCTTGCATTTGCAGTCATGGTAAAGAGTTGCAAGGAATCTTTTGATTACCCTTTCATGAAAATGCTCATACCCTTTGAATAATTGTTCCATTTAACAAAACAAGATACAGTCCAAGTGTCTTACATTATGTTGTAACTGTCATGTAACAGATTGCTTTTCTACATAAACTGAGAAACTGAGTAAGCAGACGTAACTCAAATGCATATATTTTAGGTTCCTGCATTTTTTGACAGAAATATAAGTATCTTTGTAAATAAATTTTTATATCGCCTTTTTTTAAATATTTCCCTCCAAAGATGAACAGAGACAACATCTATTCACTTTTCCACTCCTTTACCAACTCAAAATTTCAGCTCTATGTAACTTTTATTTAGCAGTATATTTTAACTAGAAATTAAGAAAAAGCTTAATTCTAGGCATATGCTAGTAAAAATTGAATTATGCTTTCTTGTGAGAACTTTAAACTTGTGATGTTCTCTTGTTTAAAACTGGCAGTTGCTAAAAAATACAAGAAACTAATGACTGTTAGCATCACTCTTTAATTTAAACCCATAGAGCAACTTCTTCTTCACAAAGACTGTACATTAATATTTCCCTTTCATTTTGCTTTGTTGTGTCTTCCTTCGTTCCAAACTTTATTTCATTTGATCTTCCTTTGTAATTTGCATATGTATCAGAAAATTTCTTTTCAAAAGATGCTGTTTGCTGATTTTCAAAATGTGAGAGCTTCAAAACTTCTCTCATCTCCCCTTCATTACACTGCCACAGCAGCTAGAGTAAAACAACCTGAAAAAGCAGATGTAACTCAAGTGTATATTTCTGAGGTCCCTGCATTTGACAGGTTATCCTCATAGCTGAACACAAAAGATGTCACTAAAGTAGCCATTTCACATATATGCTACTTCTGTTCCAAAATTGGAAATCCCATATCAAGGTGAATTCACTTTCCACATTTCTGTTTTAACTTCACCACTAACAACACCTCACAATATCCTTTGTGCAATCAGGAATGGAGTCTCTAAGCCTTGCAATAGGTCAATGAAGGTGTCATTTTGGAAAGAAGCTTGGTTTGATCATGGTACAGTCATCAAAGTACTTGTGATGAAGGGCACCTTTGGCTGATATTCTTTTATCTGGCTCATAGACTAACATTTGCTAGAAAAAAAGAAATGAGTAAAATTATCCAAAAATGAAAATGAAGAGGAAATCCATAATGATATATCAAATCTTCATGAATACCCTGCAGGCAGAGTTACACAAAAATTTGGTGGCCATAATTTTCTGTGTAAGTAAAATACAAACAGTTGGATGGTCAGGATATCAAAAGCCAGTGCACAAATCACTCTTATCCTGGATTAAACCCAGCTCGAAAGAAAGAATGTCACTGACTGGTTTCGGTCATTCCCAGGCTAATGAATGGGTGGTGTAGATATTAAAAAGGTGGCCAACACACATTCTTTACCAACCATGTGTGCCTACTGTAGATTTGCAAGAAATTTTTAAGTCTTTCCATAACCAAGAAGGCATATTTCTTCTAATCAAGAGAAATTTTTGCCCAACTTTTTCAAGAATTGCATACCACTTAAACTGAATTGCTTTCATGAGGGTATCTGCAGGGCCTTTTACTGGAACAGGGGCATGATCCCTAACATTGTAGGATATGATTCAGTAACAAAATGTTGTGGCATGAGTACAAAGAATCATACATGACTAATAACTAGGGGGTAGGCCAACTCAAACTTAGGTGACTGCATTTACATTTTCAGTGCTTGAAGGTACAGTTATTGCTAGACATAGCTAGCTTTGAGGAAATCAGAACAGTTTTGAGACAATTAGATACTGTCCATATTAATATTGTACTCAGCATTACAGTCTTTCCTTTAAATCTTTGAACTTCACATTTCAGAAACTCACCTGGGTCCTTAACTTTGAAGCAACTTAAAAATATTCAGTCCTAACTTAGAATGGTTTCCTGTTCATTCCTGAAGATTGGTGGTTATTTTTCCATTTATTTATCCAAAGTGACAATTATTTTATCAGTTTGCACTAACATAAAGGTGTGAGATTGCAGGATTCCCTTACTTAGGTCAGATTATCCAAATGATCCAAACATATTTTGGTTCAGAAATGTACAGTAAGCCAATAAAAAAAGTTTTCATGAATTCAACTTTTTCCATTTCAATTTTTTTGAAAACCTAAGTGTTGGCCAAGGGCACATGTGAAAGGCTAACAGTTAAAATCAAATTGAATCTGCCTGGCTTATTTGTTCATCCAACATTAAAACAATCTGTAAGGCAGTTTTTCATAGTGGAGTCAAAATCTTAGTTAATTATTCACCAGAATTCTCACAACACTGGAAATTTTCATATGGACATGTCTGTCCTTCTACTCAAAAACAATATTCACTACCAATCTGACAGATGCTTTAATAACTGTAGAAATGAAAGCCAGTATTAAAATTTAATGAATGTGAACAGATGACAGGACTCTTACACTGCAGTTGTGATTTCCAAAAGTGGGGGAAAGTTTGTTTTTCACTTTTCATTACTTTCTTACTAAACCAGAATGCAGAAATGCATTGGGGTTTCGATGGTTTATGTTCTATTCCAAATAATGCCATGATGTCCCATACCTTTCAGTCACTGATCAAATGCTATCTTAACATGTTGGAAAAATACAGTTTTGTGTTCCTATTTAATCTTGGGAATTCTTGGGAAATTTGCATTTTGATCTCTGGTGACCCCAAATGACCTTTCACCTCCACCAAAAACAACAGGGTTCATCTTCTCACCGTAACGCATCTACATACCAAGTATGAAATCTATCAAAGCATCCTGCCTTGAGACATCGCGTTAACAAGGCTTTCAGTGTTTGACCCCCAGTGACCCCAAAAGACCTTTGACCTCCAGCAAAAATAATAGGATACATCTTCTTACCATAATGCATCCACATACTAAGTATGAAATCTATCCCAAGCTTCCTAACTTGAGATATCGTGTTAACAAGGTTATCAGCGTTTGACCCCCAGTAACCCCAAATGACCTTTGACCTCCACCAAAAATAATAAGATTCTTCCTCTTAATATAAGGCATCTACATACTATGTATGAAATTTATCCAAGCTTCCTAACTTGAGATATCGTGTTAACAAGGTTATCAGCGTTTGACCCCCAGTAACCCCAAATGACCTTTGACCTCCGCCAAAAATGATAGGGTTCTTCCTCTTACAATAAGGCATCTACATACGAAGTATGAAATTTATCCAAGCTTCCTACCTCGAGATATCGTGTTAACAAGGTTTTCAGAATTTGACCCCTGGTGACCCTAGATGACCTTTGACCTCCTTCAAAAATGATAGGATTCTTCCTCTTACCATAACGCATCTACATACTAAGCATGAAATTCATCCAAGCTTCCTACTGCAAGATATTGTGTTAGCAAGGTTTTCTAAGTTTGACCCCAGGTGACCTTTGACCCCCACCAAAAACAATAGGGTTCTTCCTCTCAATATGGGGCATCTATGTACTAAGTTTGAGAACTGTCAGAGCTTCCCTTCTTGAGATATTGTGTTAACAAGGTTATCAGCGTTTGATCCCCGGTGACCCCAGATGACCTTTGACCTCCATCAAAAATTATAGGTTGCTTCCTCTTACCATAACGCATCTACATACAAAGTATGAAATTTATCCAAGCTTTCTACCTCGAGATATCGTGTTAACAAGGTTTTCAGAGTTTGACCCCCGGTGATCCCAGGTGACCTTTGACCCCCACCAAAAACAATAGGGTTCTTCCTCTCAATATGGGGCATCTATGTACCAAGTTTGAGAACTGTCAGAGTTTCCCTTCTTGAGATATCGTGTTAACAAGGTTTTCAGGGTTTGACCCCTGTTGACCCCAGATGACCTTTGACCTCCATTAAAAATGATAGGTTCCTTCCTCTTACCATAACGCATCTACATACAAAGTATGAAATTCATCCAAGCTTCCTACCGCGAGATATTGTGTTAACAAAGTTTTCAGAGTTTGACCCCCGGTGACCCCAGGTGACCTTTTCCCCCAACCAAAAACAATAGGGTTCTTCCTCTCAATATGGGGCATCTATGTACCAAGTTTGAGAACTGTTGCAGTTTTCGTTCTTGAGATATCGTGTTAACGAGCAAAGTGTCACAAACACACATACATACATACACACCCACACACACACGCCATCATGAATGCATAGGTTTCTCTTACCATCGAAACCAATAATAAAATATTAAATCTTGAAAAATCATGTTGGTTCATTATCATATGCAATACTTATATTTGTTTCTGAAAATCTTCCAAAGCCATTCAGTCTTACCTTAACAAGGTCAGCACCATCTGAATCAAGACAAGGGACTACCTTTGCAAGGTCATGTGGAGACCATTTTGGAAATGAGGACTTGTAGTCAGGCAGCTGAGTCACACCTGGCCATGTATCTTCATTTGGTGTACCTAACGTACGAAATACCCTGTACAACTGGTCAATTTCAGAATCACCCGTAAAGAGAGCTTTCTTGGTCAGCTAGGTGAGAAAAACAGAAAACAGCAACATTACCTAAAGTCAAAAGTTTCAAAATTTCAGTTAATTTGTGCTTAAGTAGCAAAAAAAAAAAGTAACCCTTACATGGAATTTTTCAGGTTCTTAGGGCCTTAAAATCATAAGACAGTGAAATTTTAAGTATTAAGTATTACTTTTCTGAAGTAGGCAACCTTTCATTTATGGTTAGGAAATCTCAGGGATGGGGGAGAGGGGGGAGGGGGAGGGGGGAGGGGGGAGGGGGAGGGGCTGGCCCTGAAACATTCAGCACATTAACACAAATTTACAGCAAGCAGTAAAGCAAATTATTTTCCTAACATGTGGCAGACACTTTATATAATTTATTGGACTAGTTACAATTCAAGTGAAACCAATTAAACTAAAAGGAAAAACTCTATGAAATGCCTGTAAATCAAACCTCTTCCCACTAGAATTCAAATTCAATTCCTAGACCACTTATCCACAACATGCCTTTTAGGTTTGTTTTGTACATTATAAAAGGGGAAAGGAAATATCAGGGATTAATCATGGGGGTGCTATGTTTACAAATTGATCATGCCCAAGTAGAACAAATTTGCTGCAGTTCTTTGAAAAGATCAAATTTTACTTGTCATATTTCCCCACTGGTTGGTGGAATGAAGATTATCAAGGACATTTCTTCTCTAACCTTGCAACATCTGAGTCGTAAGAATCACTCTCCGACAAACCACCCTATTGTTTCTTTATCTCTGTTCCAGAACGATATGAGCATATATTGCAAGATAAGAATAGGTTACTGAAATGTTTCTGCATCCCTATGATCTGAGATTGCAAATGTTCAGTAAAAACTCTAAACTGACTTTATATATAATTACCATTTCAGTAAAGATGCAGCCCAGACTCCATACATCAACTGCTGTAGAATAGTACTTACACCCAAGCAGAATTTCAGGGGCTCTGTACCAAAGTGTGACAACCTGTCCCAGTGAAAAATGTAGTTGAAAAAAAAAATGACAGATAAAATGGCAACATAATTATTGAAGAAATATTAAGAAGCCATACAGTAGTGCGGTATACTTGTGTGTCGTGAACCACGTACAGGGGTCGAAATTCCCACTGTTCTGCTGTTCCGAGAACAGTGCTTTTAGTGCCGGAACTGTAACTTTTCAAAAGCCACTGTTCCGTGAAACATTGTTTTTCCACAAGAAGCAAAGTGCATATAAATATACCCACATGCTTATCTCTGATAAAGTAATGACGCCGTGAATATAGAAAATCCCTGTAAATTTTGGCTTAAGTATGAAATGCAATCTCATTCCAATTGTTAAGTGTCTCGATGCAGATTCTGAATACAGTTTTCGTCAGGGAAATCTTATTTAATGACAAACTTCGGTGCGCTTCGCACGCATGCATCATGGTTTGCACTCCTTGTCATGACCATTTAAAAAGGTAATTATACATGGAACTATTCTGATCACAACACTCTCCGAAAACAGACATACATCCCCAAACATCTGAAGGGGCCTAGCATCAACATCGGATCATTCAATCAGTGGTGTACGCAGAGGGGAGGGCTACTCGGCCATGCCCCCCCCCCCTCACTGATTCCGATTTTTTTTTCAAGTTACTAAAAATACGTAAATTTTTTAACACAGAGTTACTTCAAAAGGTAGCATATTTGGCACCAGATTGTATGTAAGGACACCAAATTTTTCAAAATTTTTCAAAGAGGAGGGGGACAACCCCTTGGGCCATCCCCCCTCACTGATGCCTATTTTTTTAGTTCCTAAAATACGAAAATTTTTAACAAATTTTACTTCAAAAAGAGCAATTTTGGCACCAGATTGCATGTAGGGACACCAAATTTTTTCAAAGGGGAGGGGGACACCCCTCCCCTTAGATAAGACCCCTCCCCCAGGCCGGCAGTCACACAACATGCTGCATACTGCATTGAAACGACTAATAGCAATTCTGACTGCTGATATCTCGCAACCAAAGTCAATGGGTCCTTAGTGTTTGCTTTTCCTCGCAAGACCTTCCCATTGACTTACGGTGTGGAATGATACTTAATCAAGGTTATGGCGAAGGATACGACTAGAACGATTTCACGTATATTTGCTGCGAGAAAATAACAACAGTATGTGCACTCATGTTGGAGAACCCACTCATTGCTTTGCTTTAGCAATAAACCGCAATGCAAAGGATGAATCAAGCAAAAATATTCCTTCACTGTGGAACTTTTTTGCTCTCACTCAAATCCCTCTTGCCTTGCCTGCTGTGCCTTCTGCATCAATTTTGAGTGTATTTCATCCTACAGTAGGTTTTGAGACACTGCAATGCTTGGTCTCGGGACAATGCAAGATTAATGGCGATAAATTTGTGCTTAAAAAATAAGAACCAAAAGAAAATCAGGATATCCCACTGGCTAATCCCCACTGCAGGCGAAAATTCACCCTCCCCACGTTACGGTCAAGTCGTGCAGTCATACAACTCGAATACAGTAGACAGCAATTTGCGCCTTTGCAGTTTGCACGTATGCCGAGGTACTGTGCTCCGGAACAGTAAAATCTGATCCAGAACAGTAATATTGGAAAAAGCACTGTTCCATGGGACAGAAGCAAAAATATTAAATTTCGACCCCTGACATACAACATGTGCAGAATATAATGTTCAATATAAAACATGCATACATACTGTACAGTACTAGAACTGTCTGTGCATTTAAAATGCTGTGGATGCATGTCCAATCATTTGTGTGGTATCATTTTTACTGTATGGCTGGGCAGTCATTATCGACTCTTGGCTGTCGGAACTCTACGACAAAATTTCTTGATAATATGACTGCATTTTTGGCTTAATATGTGAAGGACACTGTTGACAGCTATTACTTCACCAGGGGAAGCTATTTGTAATTGTTCCATCTTCATAACCTTGTCAGCTTGCCTTTCTTTTTTGTTAGTTGTACTCCGCTGCTCATAACATTAGTCCAAAGGTTGTAGTGTAACAGGGTATGCAATTCAGTGTAATAGAAACGTTTGATCTTGGTGGTACACAGCTTTCACAGTTTCACTTTAGTTTTGTTGATGTAAATAAAGTCAGTCGTAACTAGTGGCATTATTAAACGCAGTGAACCAAAAAAGTTTTGAGAAAAGAACCGTAAGAGCTGCAGTGCGTTAGGTTATTTAATTTTGTCACCATGACAAAGATCAACTTTACCTCTGCATACCAAACTGCTGCAGCAGTAGGTACTAGTCTCGGCTGGTGTGAATGGCCGACCAGTAATCTAGTGCTTGCATAAAGCACAAAAACCCATTCTCACATATATGCACGTGTTGTCTTCTTGCAATGTACTGAATCAAATTTTTGGACATGCAAGGCAATTTTCAAATCAGCAAAGCTTATTACGATATTCAAATAATATCAAACAGTATTCAGGCACTATCAGTAGTAGGCACAATTCACCATGATGAAATGGCATCAAAGTTGTACCATACGCCACTACACTACAGGCTTGTCAACATGTCGAGGCTGTACGTATGCCACCAGTAATGTCATTTTGATTGAACAGCAAATTGCTGTTCTTCACATTTTATGTTTCAGATGGACTGTTCAGGGACTATAAGGGGTATTCAAATTGCCATTTTGTGGTAATTATGAATCAATTTTGGTATGGAAAACGATCATTTCATTTAAAAATATATCTAAACATTTAATGGCTGAGATGCAAAAAATGTGTGTGTCATGCCCAGTTTAAAGGTCTGCCAATTTTTTAGGGGTCATTATCTTTGGCCAACATGAAATTTGCTGTCATTTTAAATACAAACCTCATGGGTAAAGGACCTTACAGGAACACCAAAAGCTCTGGCTAGGCCAAAATCTGCAAGCTTTATGTAACCATCAGCATCCACAAGGAGGTTCTGAGGCTTCAAATCTCTGTGGAGGACTCTGTGTGAATGGCAGTATGCAATTCCTTGAAGTAATTGTTTCAGGTAACTCTAAAATAGCAACAATAAAGAAAAAAAAATTACTTTTGGCAAAAGTGCACAATTCACTTTCCTTAACAAACCAGTTTTAATACCCAGTACTCGACAAGCCTCATCTTACACTAACCATTTCTGAACAAGAACATACCCATGTTCTGTAACGGTAATTAAACCAGAAAGTCCAAAGGCTTAGTGATTCCTTGCCGAATGGGGATGCTTTGTTGCACTGAGGTTTATCCCTCAAATTTTCAAGTATCACAAGTATTCAACATCCCTGTCTTGAAATATCATGTTTTTAAATGCATTTGGTCTTTGAACTCTGATGACCTCTGACCTCCAATGGATCTTGGATCTTGAAAATTCTTGGGAAATTTTGCTTTTTGACCTCTGGTGACCCCAGATGATGATCTTGGGAATTCTTGAGAGATTTTGCTTTCTGACCTTTTGTGACCCCAGATGACTCTCTTGGGAATTCTTGCTTTTTTACATCTGGTGACCCCATGACAATCTTGCCCCCTGTGGGCTGGGGGTTGTAGAATATGCTCACAGTATTCCCCGCCTGTCGTAAGAGGCGACTAAAGGGGAGGACTTGAAACGAATTTATCTAGTTGACACTATATAACACATTCGTGTTCAGGGCTCGATTTTAACAGTCGTCCGGTCGCCCGAGACGACCAAAATTTGTGACGGACAACCAAAACTGGTGGGTTGGTTGTCCTTTGGACAACCAAAGTTCATGCAACAAGTTAACAAACTGCTTTTAAGGATACTCCAAATTTCTTTGTGGACTACTAAATTTTCTTTTGGACAACCAAAAATGGCAGACAGGTTGTCCATTGGACAACCATAAAATTTTCTTAAAATCGAGGCCTGGTGTTGGTGTGTCGTTAAATATTATCTAACTAACTAACCCATGACAATCTTGGGAATTGTTGAGAAATTTTGCTTTTTGACCGCTGGTGACCCCAGATGACGATCTTGGGAATTCTTGGGAAATTCTGCTTTTTGACCTCTAGTGACCCCAGTAACAATCTTTGGAATTCTTGGGAAATTTTGCATTTTGACCTCTGTGACCCCATACGATAATCTTGGCAATTCTTGGGAAATTTTGCTTTTTGACCTCTGGTGACCCCATATGATGATATTGGGAATTCTTGGGAAATTTTGTTTTTTGACCTCTAGTGACCTCAGATGACCTTTGACCTCTTCCACAAACAATAGGGTCCTTCCTCTCAACACGACAAATCTATATACCAAATATGAAGTGTCGTCAGTCATTGCTATCTTGAGATATCATGATTACAAGTGATTTAAAAGGTTTTCGCAGTTTTACCTCCGGTGACCTCAGATGACCTTTGACCTCTACCAAAAACAACAGGGTCCTTCCTCTCAACATGATAAATCTATATACCAAATATGAAAAGTGTCAGTCACTGCCATCTTGAGATACCGTGTTTACAAGCCGTTTATGAGGTTTTCGAAGTTTAACCTCCAGTGACCTCAGATGACCTTTGACCTCTACCAAAACAATAGGCTTCTTCCTCTTGACATGACAAATCTGTATACCAAATATGAAAAGTGTCCTTCACTCCTATCTTGAGAAATTGTGATTACAAGGTTTTCAGTCTTTTACTTCTGGTGACCTCAAATGACCTTTGACCTTTATCAAATACAACAGGGTCCTTCCTCTCAACATGACAAATCTATATACCAAATATGAAAAGTGTCGGTCATTGCTAACTGGAGATACTGTGTTTACAAGCAAGGCGTCAAATATACACATACACACACACACACACACGCCATCACCATCACATAGATTCCTTGCCTGCCTTCGGCAAGGAATCAAAAAAATGAAAGATAAAACACAAAAACAAAAACAAAATTTGTGAAGTTGTCAACATGTCTTTCCAAATTTTTGTTGAAAGAGAACTTTATAAGAAATGTTAGAGAGGAAAAGAAGTTTTAAGTACCAGACAGCATATATAATGTGTAATTGCCATTTAGACATTGGATGACGGGCATATTGACTCAGCCTCCAGACAGGGCAGATGTTGCCTGACAGCTAAATATTGTATACCCCCACTCAGGGCTCATGTGTTTAACATGGTAGTTGTTACTATGCTTCAAGACTAAAATGGTACTCTGCACTGAAAATACTACCTTAACTAAGTCAGGTTGTAAACCATGGCTGGGACAGGCATCTAAATACTGTCTCAGATCTTTATGGAGATATTCAAAGACAAGATAAAGCTTCAGCTGGCTGTGAACAACATCCAATAATCTGTGGATTATAAAAAATACTTTAGTAGCTCAACAACAGAACAAAAGTATCTGAATTGCAACTTATTTGCTTTGAAGAAAAAGGCTGAAACAGGGACTTGAAACAGCTCATTTACAAATACTAAGGAGTAAGATTTATCAGTGGAAAGCTACTGTATATTCTGCTTTAAGTGAAGTTACTGAATGATTATGCATTGATTTTTTTATCACAATTCTAATAAGACTGTAGCAGATTTTATTCTAAATCCCTTCAACTGACCCAGCTAATAGACAGAAATGACACTACATTACCTTTTGAGGCTCACATTTCATACAGATATAACATATACAAGGAAACATTTAATACAGGTTGAAATACTGTACTTAAATGATTATTAAAGGAAAATGCAGTATAGTCAAATGGCGTAAAAAAAAAACAATGGGGTAGTTGGGTAAATAAAACAACCCTCTACAGGCAAGGCGAGATAAAATTTAAACTTATTGTGTTTTTGAACCACATGCCATTGCTTTACTATGGCATAATAGACTTGTGCTTAATCCCTCAAAGGAGTAATGGAACTTGTAAAATAAAACTTGCAAATACTGGCCATTTTGAAGTCTGTACCTTTCATCCCACACTTTTTGTTGAATAAACCATAATACAATGGTAAGCCTATAATTGCAATGTAAGTATAAATCTGGAGTGTGTCTACACCTTACAGTAGTGCAACTATTCCCTCTGGTTTTTCATTTGCCAAAAGTGTATTTTTTTCACCCCACCGACAAGTGTGCAAAAAACTAGCTATTTTTTGCCCCACTCTTGTTTTTATTTACCATACACCATTCTTACAACACTACAAAAGATACTACAAAGACAGAATCTTGCTGTTATAAGTATTATAAAATTGATTTTTTTGACTTGAAAATTATGGAATCCTTTGGTAAGCCTTGTGTTACAAGCCTATAGGTAGCCTATTAAGGTACAATTAATAGACTCCACCCTACAGCAGACCCACGGATAGCCTTATGCTGTATCCATTGCAAACCATGAAAAGTTATTCTGAAACTGATGGCTTTTGTTCAATATTAACATGTGAAAAAAGAAAACCATGCAGTAAGCCAAGTGCAGTTACCCTCTCACAGTGGATTCTGTCGTGGCTTTCATGACAATCCAATCAACATAGCCTAATGTTGCATGCACTGGAAAGCAATACTGAAGACACCTGGCATTGCTTTGGAAGTATTTTTGCATGGCAATTTTTGTTCTTTAACATAAACCCTACAGATATGTAATACAGTATCTTATTCTCTGATCGTGTGTGTGACATCACTGTGACATGGTATTCTGTGCTGTCAGTAGCAGCTGTAACTAGTTGTCAAAGTTGTTGCCAGCAATGCTGTGTAGTAGGCTTGGAATATTACAGTCAAATATTACTTTCTTAATGTTATACTCTTCAGTCTGTTGCCTCCTCATCACAGCTCCAAAGTGCCTATACCCTTTGGAATTGGTACTAGGCCCTTTATTGAGTCCTTTTACTATTCCTTTCTTTTAATTTTGTACAGCATTTTTCAGTCTGTGAAATAATTTGCAGAGAGCTAAAAAATGATTACTTACTCTTTGTAAAAAAAAAACAATTTTTCAAATTTTATGTCCATTAATTAAACTTGTCAATATTTTCCCTGTTACAACAAAAGACATTCACACTGATCCAGCGAATAATTTTGTATTCAAATTTTGTGAAGCAGTTTTGAGAATTTTTCCCTTCAGAAGTGTAAAATCACAGAAAACCTTATGGTTATGCACACAAAAAAGTGCTATAGATTTTTGCATTTGTGTAGCAATTTGGCCAACTTGTGAAGCAAATTGCGATGCGATACCGGACAAATTATTCCCTGCTGATCATTTCATAAGAATAAAACATGAATGCAGAAAATCTAAAAGGCTATCATTTTTCTTGAAAGTTTAGGGGAATTTGTTTTTTTTTTTTCCCAACCTGACTATATGGTACCGGTATACAGCATTTAACATTCTGAGGCTATTGTAAATCACAGCCAAGTTTTCAGAGAAGTACATATGCATCTGCTGACACATTATCAACAAAAGAAACAACCATGACTGTCAAAGGATGAAATATGGATGTACAAGTTTGTAACAAGTCCGAACATGGGACGTCCCAGTCTAGCAAATGTGGTAGTGGTTTGGGACTTGGTTTGTGAACTATAAGCAACATTCATTGTGCAATATTGATGATTACAAGTAGAGAGTGATTAAAAAATTTATGGTCATGTATCTGAAGGGTAAATTGTGATGTACATGAAGTTATGTGTAATTTTTTCCTTGTGTTTTCAGAAAAAAGCAGAATGTGATTCCTACTTCTTACCTCACAACATTGATATGGTCCAGTTCCTTGAGAAGTGCTATTTCCCTTATTGCAGTACTTGGAACACCATCACTTTCACTGGCAGAAAAAGATGAAAGAACAAAAGTTGTTAATGTACTGTACAGTACAATTTTCCATACTTTATAGCAATTTTGCTATGACATATGATCTGGAATCACAGGTTTAGGGAGGCAGCCATCCACCTTGACGTGGACTAACAAATTTAACTATACACTGACGTGTCGTTGTCTTAAGAGTCTAGGCCTAATACGCTATGAATTTTCTATTAGCAACAAATCATAACTTAACCCTTATGCCAACACTGACCTCAATGTAGAATCGTACTGAATACAGAAACGTCAGAACAAAGAGATCTCCATACAGACAGCAGTCCCCAATACAATAAGCACTTAGTTGGCGATTCTCATATCTGTCTTGTTGTCAAAACACTGTAAAATTGCTTCTTCTCCAAACTCTGTTAAAGTTTGACTTAGATCCGTTTCGAGACAGTGTATCTAGCTATGACATGTGCTGGGGGGGGGGGGGGGGTTCAATTAGGCCTTATCTCCCTGAGGAAAGAATCTCTGTCTCACAAGCCTCACATTTTTATTACAGTGTGGTTTAAGAAGCAACTAGAGCACCAATGGTGCTGAAGCTCCTACCTTCAACCAATTAAGGGTCCCTGGCTTCTAGTCTTTGTTAGTACAAGCATCATATGACTTTCAATGATGTCAAATGGCTTATGACCCCAAATCTCACATACCCTGATGGCACCTTCCCGAATGTCACAAAAAATGTGTCATGCTATCTTTGCTTTGTAAGTTGTTTCATAAATACAATTTAAAAAAGCAAAAGCCCCTAGGGCCCATCTTTCACCTTGGACCCCAAATTTCAGGTATCATTTTGACCAACCATCAACATTGTACAAGAGAATCTGTAGTTGAAGATGCACTTTTGTAGATTTCATAAAAGAGCCATAGGATCCACATGGGATCTTGGACCAAAATTCCAGCAAACCAGAAACAGATCACTAACCAAGCATCATTATAACAGACCATCAACTCTGTTAAACATTAACTGTAGGAAAAGTTAATCACTTGCAATACTACACAAAATGGACCCTACGGTCCATCTTGTGCCTTGGACCCCAACTTGTTAAACACCCTGAAGGTACAACTACCCAAATATAATTATGACAAACCATCAACATTGTACAAGAGATTCTGCAGGAGTAAGCAATTTTCAAAATGTCATAAAAAGGGCCATAGGGCCCATATGGGACCTTACGGTCCAAACTTCTAGAACACCATAAACAGATCACTAACCAAGCATCATTATGACAGGCCTTCAACTCTGTTTAACATTAACTGGAGGAGGAATTGACCATTTTGCAATATTTCACAAAATGGACCCTAGGGCACATCTTGGGCCTTGGACCCAAAATTTCTGTGCACCCTAAAAGAACCATTAACAGAGCATCATTATGAAAAACACACCCACATGCTCTGACAATGCACACACAATGGAAATACCCAATGGAAATCCCATTAAGCAGCTCCCTTTAAACTAAGCCTAAACAACTGCTCTGGGTTGACCTCTTCTAAACAGACAGTTTTAAAGAGGGTGCGGTACAGAGAAAATAGGTAGTAAAGTGATTTTGTGAGACTGGTAAAATAGAGGGGTGGCACAAAATTGGTTAGAAAGGTACAGTATCAAAAGTATTCTTCATCCCACATTGGAGAAGTAATTTGTAAGGACCATTACCAGAGCTTCATTATGACAAATCATCAACACTGTGCAACACAATTTGTAGGAGAAAAAGTATTTTGTAAAATTTCATAAAATGAGCTATTGGGGCCCACATGGGACCTTAGACCAAAATTCAAGAACACCATAATGAGATCACTAACCAAGCATTATAATGAGTGGCTGTTACCTCTCTTTAAACATTAAACAGAGAAGAAGTTAATTACTTTGCAATATTTCACAAAATGGACCCAACAGTCCATCTTACGCCTTGGACCCAAAATTCCTGAACACCCCGAAGGGACCAATAACAGATTAACATTATGACAAACCATCAACATTGTACAAGAGAATCTGTAGGAGAAGCATTTTGCAGAATTTCATAAAATGGGCCCTAGGGTCCGCAATGGACCTTGGACCAAAAATTCCTGAACACCCCAAATGGCCCACTACCCAAGCAACATTGTGCCTAAGTTTCAAACAAATCCATGAAAGCATGTGGGAGGAGAAGCATTTTGAACAAGTGTGGGTGGGTGGGTGGGTGGATGGATGGATGGATGGATGGATGGATGGATGGATGGACAGATAGAGTGGCGCCGCGTGATCACAATAGCTCACACCAGCATGCTGGTATGAGCTAATAAGGGTCGTTATTCCGAATTAAGAATAAGGGAACAACGACCCTTATTTTTGATTCGGAATAAAGACCCTTATCTTTTTTTCGGAATAACAACCCTTCGGAATAACGACTCATATTCTTGATTCAGAATAACGACCCTTCGGGATAACAACCCTTGTTGTCAATTTGGAATAACGGTCCTTCGGAATAACGATCCAAATGTTTTATTCGGAATAACGACCCTAACATGATATTCAGAATAACGACCCTTCGGAATAACGACTCGAACGTTATATTCGGAATAACGACCCTTCGGAATAACAAGCAGACCCTCGACAAGCAGTACTGAAAACACCATCTCATTATGTTACAACTGTAATAGACCTTACTGACAAGTCTACACCACGAAAAGCTGCAAAATTCCAGAGGAAAATTGTATGCAATTGTAGTGCAAGAAATACAGTAGACATTTCAGTGCAGCCATTATGAATGTTGTCAGATCTGGTCTTTCAAAACACAGAAATTCTAGCACAAGACGAGACCTTGCCAGCTCACTCAATACATTGAAAAATGAAACTATACCAAAGGAGAGCATCCAGAGAGTTCAACATATGCCGCAAACTGCTCAGTAATGCAAAGCGATCCAAGTCAGGTAAGAAGCCACTGCCAGATGCTACTGTACAGTTAGTGAAACACTTCTATGAAGAAAATAGCAAACCCTTTCCAGATGTAAAGCTAGTCAGCAAACCATCTGGAAAGGCAGCTGCCATCATCGACAGGCCCGTGAAACATTGTACATGAAATTTTGCAAGACCCATCCCTCAATTAGAGTCAGCCTTTCAAAATTCAGTGCTCTTCGACCAAAAAAGGTAAAGACGATGAAAGCAGCAGAGCTTGTGGGGTGCATTTGTGAATATTGTGCAAATATTGACTTAAAGCTGAAGACAATGAATAACCTCCATGTAGGGAAGGACTCTACACCAACAAAGGATCGCTACGAACTCAGCTCTATGACTTTGTGTCAAATCGAACTGATGAGGAATACCATAAAGCAGAATGTACTCCACGAAACAGTGAGAACTGTGGGGTTCAGAAGCTGAAAGTTAAGTCTGAAGTACTGGATGCCCTAGAAACTGTGCAGTGGAAAAGGTGGGAGCTTGTTGAGCAATGTCTCGGAGATACTATAAACTTGTGAAGAAGTGCACACTTGTTGCTAAGGGTGGTACTGTAACAGAACCATTGTCAGAACTGTCGGCAGAAGCAGAGACATACGCAGAGCATCTTTTTGTAAAAAATTAGCAAAACCAGCAACTCCGGATGCTCCGGATGAACTTGCCCCAAAAGTTTGTTTTGTGCATTTTGGACTTTGCAAAAAATTACACTTGTAAACATCAAAACGAGGCACAAGCTGCATATTTGAAACACCAGTCGGCCACTGTTCACCCAGTTGTAACATACTACAGATGTACTGCTTGTGCAGATGTCACAATGGAATCTATAGTGATAATTTCTGATGACTTTGTACACTGATCATCATGCAGTTCATTCCAGTGGGTAGTCAATCATCATCTTTGTGTAACTAGAGGAATTGAGTTGGACACTGTCTTCAGATTCTCTGATGGATGCAGTTCTCAGTACAAATCAAAGGGGCCTATATCTGCATTGCATGATTTTGCATTGATATATCATCACAACTATTGTGGCACACACCACGGTAAAGGCACAAGCAAAGGCAAAAGTGCTGTGCTGAAGAGCACAGCAACGACTGCAGTTAAGGCTACTGAGTGCGGCCAATCTTCGTAATGCTAAAGGGCTCTACAAATATGCAAAAGTTGCCCTCACCAAGCAACCTGATGGAAAGTTGGAAACCACTGTCAATTAACACTACTTGTGATAAATTTTCTTTGTTCCCAGTGGAGAGATTGAGAGACCAAGAAATAATAGGGCTGTTAGGTCAAAGGAACAACAAAGTTACACTCTGTGAGAACCAACAGAGTGGGAACAGTGGCAACAAGAAACCTCAGCTGCTTCTGTGATGCCTGCTTGAGTGGGAGCTACCAGTCCTGTCAGAACGATGCATATGTTGGAAGTTGGAAGGAAATCACTGTCATCAGAAGTGCTTGTGAAGCCGACAGTCAAGTGGACGGAAGCAACATTGAAACTATGTCTGTGTAAGTGATGTTGATACATTTTAGATAACTACCAGCACTGATGTAACCAGTGCAACCTGCCATCTATCACGTTGTAGAAAAGAGCTGTTTAGGCTCACACTACAGCACTGTGGCCTGGTTATAAGCTCACAGTAATGCTGATGTACAGTAAGCAATACATGAGACAAAACTAATTTACACAGCAAATGTGAAACAATTTGATTAGGTTGTAGGTGAACAGTACTCCCAAATATTTTGGGCCAACATTGGCAAGAAGTTCTAATATTGGTCGTATATCGGTCTAAAATATTGTATCCTACCCAAACATAGCAAACATAAAAACTAATTTTTCATCTGTGAATACTGCAAATTTTGTATGCTTCCTTTTCATTTTAGCCAAGAGAATGATGAGAATACTGGTGTGCCCATTATAAAAGATACTGCAGACATTGCTTTAGGGCCTCTTGTGTAAGTATGGTGTTTACATAATAGTTCAGTAGGTCCCTCATCCAGTTGCATTGCTTGGGGGTGGGGCGTTGTGCCCCTTTCCCCAACCCCCGCAATATGAGATTGGCAGGTCATGCTATAAATTGGTAAATCCTGTAATGCCAGTAAAAAGTGGGGTGCTTTATGTTTAAATCTGAGAGGGAATCCCTTCATCTTTTTGTGGGGGGGGGGCAGGGGGAAGTGGTTGTATTTAATTACAGAATAAATCTAGGCAAAAGCTTGATGCATGGATTGTATGGGATTTTCCTGTATGAGAAAAAAAATTGGAGGATGTATTAACAAAGAACCTGCCACAATCCCACCATTTAGCATGTATGCTGCTTTGTAGTACTGAAATTGGATAGGCTCTGAATGGTTACTCCTGGGGAAAAAGGCAATGGTTGTAGTGTGGTGAGTAAATTTCCTTTTGTTAATTTCTGCTGTATATCAAGAAAATTCAGCTGACCAACTCTGTCAAACTATTCAGGAGATTGTTCCTTACATAAAGTTGGTCAGCAGGTCATACTGGAAAACTGGAAAATCTTTCAAACAAGTGAAAGCTTAGTTCAGATCTTGTTGCAGCTGCTTCTTCTTTCCAGGAAGCTTCACCATCATCTTCTGCTGCCTTCTTATCTTGTAATGCAGTCAACTAATAGTAATACATGTACTTATGATCTTTGTACCCATACCCGTACTGGGTACTTGTACTTCAACCATCTATTCATTTTGCAACCACCATGAAGATCTCAAACCCTAACCACCTTGAATTTGAATTTAGAAAAGAGAATTAAGACAAGCAAGATTTGTGTTTTGTCCCTCAAGTCATGAGGAATATTAAATGCATGGAGAAAATAAATATACTGTAGCAAAGTTTAACAAAGCATGGTTGATTATTTCCATTTATTTTCTTCATGTTAATGTATCAGTGATATCTTGAGGGCCAATTCAAATCAACCTTGTTTCATGTTAATTATTTCCCACTAATGGAAGAGGCATTTCATCTATTTTAGAGTATATTTCTGATTTATTAGGTAACCCGAACTGAGGAGGAAAAGGCGCAGTTGAAGTTCGTGAGAAGGACGGCAGATGGTCATTATATATTTCCTGCTGAAACAGAGGCTATGCACCCCAAAAGTGATATCGTGGCAATCCTCAGTGAACCGGAAATGAATCTTGTTGAGAGATCATATGCATACCAGTTCAATAATTTGCAAGGACTGGAAAATGACTATTTGTTGTGCTGAACCATAAATAGAGGGATAGTACAGTATTTTCTATTTGGAAATTGACATGTTTGCAATTCCACATTGAGTTGTGAATGTTAAATGTTTAATGCAAGGAATTTATTATTTACAGCCAGTATTAAATAAATTAGTTGTTTGTAACTGAACCAAAAAGTGGATCTTGTTTGGAGATCATACAGCATGTTTACAAATTCAAGAATTTGCAAGGACTGAAAAATGACTATTTGTGCTGAACCATAGACTGGGATAGTATGTCCAGTATTTGATGTTTTAAAATGGACTTTATTGCACTTCCACATTGAGTTGTGAGTTTTCAAATTCTAATGTAAGGGATTTCCTATTCACAGCCAGTATTAAATACAATTAACTGTTTGTAGTTGAACCGAAAATGGATCTGATTTGTAAGGACTGAAAAATGCCTTATTGTTGTGCTGAACCATAGTAATGCAGGTATAGTACAGTAGTTTCTATTTTGAAATGGACTTGTTTGCACTTCCACAATTTAGTTCTGCATTTTCAAATTTTGATGAAAGGAATTTAATATTTACACAGCCAATATTAAATATAATTGTTTGTAATTGAACCTGAAATAGATCTTGTTTGCAGACCACATGCAAACAAATTCAACGATTTGCAAGGACCCGAAAATGACTAACTGTTGTGCTGAACCATAGGTAGGGATAGTACAGTAGTTTTTATTTTGAAATGAACTTGTATGCACTTTTCACATTGAGTTGTGAATTTTCAAATTTTACGTACTGCAAGAATTTCTTATTTTACAGCCAGTAACTGAAATATATTTCCAATTCTTTACGGAAAATCACTGTCCCTACAATGACTGCAGAATCATCAAGACTGACACTGACATGCTGTAAAGGAAAACGAGGTGATGTTGTACTGCACAAGATACTTTGTGCACGTTGGAGACTGTCTAGAAGGAGGGGTGGATTTTGGAAGGATAAATACAGCAGTTCTTATTACAGAACATATGCTTTGCAGAAAGTTGTGTGTATCTATGTCTTCTTGATGGATGGCATATGGTACAGAAGTTGTCGGCAGGAGCGTTTTGTGTTTCACTTTGTATAATGTATTACATTTTTAACCAGAAAGCCAAAAGGCTTAGTGATTCCTTGCCATATGGATATATTGTAACAAACATGAATCACCCACATGACAAGCATGTGATCCCTCATAGTTATCCTACTTAAGATATCATGTTAATAAGGTCATAAGCTTTCGAAATCTTGTGACCCAAAATGACCTACATGCTAAATATAAACAATCCACTGGCTAAGAATGAGATCCCTCATAGTTACCCTCCTTTAAAATATGATGTTACTAGGTTTTGACCTTTTGTGACCTCAAATGACCTTTGACCTGCACGAAAAATAATACTGATCATCGTCTCCATATGGTCAATACACAAGGTAAGTATGTGATCCCTCACAGTTACCCTTCTTGAGATATGTTTACAAGTTTTTTTGACCTTTTTACCTCTGGTGACCTCAAATGACCTTTGACCTCCACCAAAAACAATAGGGATCATCTACTCAATATGGGCAATCCACATGCTAAGTATGAGATCACTCACAGTTACCCTTCTTGAAATATTGTGTTTACAAGGTTTTGACCTTTTGACCTCTGGTGACCCAAAATGACCTTTGACCTCCACCCAAAACTGAAAGGATCATCTACTCATTATGGGCAATCCTCATGTAAAGTATGAGATCCCTCACTGTTACCCTCATTGAGATATAGTGTTTATAAGGTTTTGACCATTTTACCTCTGGTGACCCCAAATGACCTTTGACCTCCACCAAAAACAATAGGGATCATCTACTCAATATGGGCAATCCACATGCTATGTATGAGATCACTCACAGTTACCCTTCTTGAAATATTGTGTTTACAAGGTTTTAACCTTTTGACCTCTGGTGACCCCAAATGACCTTTGACCTCCACCAAAAACTGTAAGGATCATCTACTCATTATGGGCAATCCTCATGTTAAGTATGAGATCCCTCACTGTTACCCTCATTGAGATATAGTGTTTATAAGGTTTTAACATTTTGACCTCTGGTGACCCAAAATGACCTTTGACCTCCACCAAAAACTGTAAAGATCATCTACTCATTACAGGCAATCATCGTATTAAGTATGAGATCCCTCACTGTTACCCTCATTGAGATATAGTGTTTATAAGGTTTTGACCTTTTTACCTCTGGTGACCCCAAATGACCTTTGACCTCCACCAAAAACAATAGGGATCATCTACTCAATATGGGCAATCCACATGCTAAGTATGAGATCACTCACAGTTACCCTTCTTGAAATATCGTGTTTACAAGGTTTTAACCTTTTGACCTCTGGTGACCTAAAATGACCTTTCACCTCCACCAAAAACTGTAAGGATCATCTACTCATTATGGGCAATCCTCATGTAAAGTATGAGATCCCTCACTGTTACCCTCATTGAGATACAGTGTTTATAAGGTTTTGACCTTTTGACCTCTGGTGACTCCAAATGACCTTTGACCTCCACCAAAAACTGTAAGGATCATCTACTCATTACAGGCAATCATCGTGTTAAGTATGAGATCTCTCACTGTTACCCTCATTGAGATATAGTGTTTATAAGGTTTTGACCTTTTTACCTCTGGTGACCCCAAATGACCTTTGACCTCCACCAAAAACAATAGGGATCATCTACTGATTATGGGCAATCCACATGCTAAGTATGAGATCACTCACAGTTACCCTTCTTGAAATATCGTGTTTACAAAGTTTTGACCTTTTGACCTCTGGTGACTCCAAATGACCTTTGACCTCCACCAAAAACTGTAAGGATCATCTACTCATTACAAGCAATCCTCATATTGAGTATGAGATCCCTCACTGTTACCCTCATTGAAATATAGTGTTTATAAGGTTTTGACCTTTTGACCTCTGGTGACCCCAAATGACCTTTGACCTCCACCAAAAACAATAGGGATCATCTAATTAATATGGGCAATCCACATGCTAAGTATGAGATCCCTCACATTTATCCTTCTGGAGATATCGTGTTTACAAGCAATTTCCAGCATATTTAGTATTTGACCCCTTGTGACCCCAAATGACCTTTCACCTCCACCAAAAAGAATAGGAATCATCTACTCACTATGGGCAACCTACCTGCCAGGTATGAGATCCCTCGGAGTTACACTTCTTGAGATATCGTGTTTACAAGGTTTTGACTTTTTGACCTCTTGTGACCCCAAATGACCTTTGACCTCCACCAAAAACAATAGGGATCATCTACTCAATATGGGCAATCTACGTG
The DNA here is from genome assembly GCA_029531755.1 of Holothuria leucospilota. Classification (NCBI taxonomy): domain Eukaryota; kingdom Metazoa; phylum Echinodermata; class Holothuroidea; order Aspidochirotida; family Holothuriidae; genus Holothuria; species Holothuria leucospilota. The sequence continues at coordinate 53,999,677 of CM055969.1, forward strand.
CTGAGTATGAGATCCCTCGGAGTTACCCTTCTTGAGATATCGTGTTTACAAGCAAAGCGTCACATACACACACACACATACACACACACACACACACACACGACATCACCATCGCATAGATTCCTTCGGCCTTCGGCAAGGAATCAAAAACTGTTTAACATTGTTTTCATTGGGTGAAATGTGCTGTAGAAAAACAATTCATTAAACATACACAGTATAAATTCTGAATAATACCCTTCTTCTTTATTATTATGATGGTATACTTATAAGGTTTACATTTCAAATAACATGTTCTTTGGAATTGTTTACCTTTTCACATGTAATGGAGAAACCAGTTCATTGTGTCTCTGTTACATGTGAAATTGTCCAGATATTTTCAGATTTTCTTCTCTGCTGTTTTACTTTTCACTAAATCTGAAGCTGTAACTCAAAAAACAGTGTTCTTGCATTAAAACTAAAATAGAATTGTCCATCTCAACTTTCATTGGTGTTTAAAAATTTCTTGCCAAATGTAAGATGTGTTGTGAATTGACCTGTACTGAGAAAAAAAAAACTTTTGAATTCACCTACCATGAAAGCTATGAAGGCATTAAATGTTCCACTGCAAGTATCCTCTAAGAGCTTTAAAAGTGAAAGTGTGGGGCTTGAATAACATTTAAGGTAATATTTAGATCATGAGATACTCAGAATTGGTGTCTCCATTACAGGTGAAATGACCAGCTGCATCTCGACCCATAAATTTTAGTAGATGGGATCCCATCTACTATCAAATAAATACATCTTCTACAAGTAAGTCATTGATGAAATTTATTCATGGATATGTGCTTGTAGGGCCAATGATTTTCCACGGAAAAAATGGAATTTACTTTTCTGCACGGAATTTAACAAAATTTAGCAAAAGTTATCAGGCTGGAAAACATGTAAATTTTTGATAAAAGATGAGTTATTTTTCTTCAAAACTATGTCAAATGGATGCCTGAATATACCAAAGACTTACACAGACATTTTACCATCTAAAATGGTGGCAAATTTACTTTAAAATCATCAAAACACCTTGAAGTTACAATCAGAAAACAAGCAGGACATTTACGAAAATCGGCAAATATTTGCCGGTATAGGGTACAAATTGCCTATGCTGTAGTGAGTTAGGCTAGGTCGTTTGTGTGATACAAGTGTTTGCTGCCTTCAGGATCGTAACCAGACAAGTTTAGAACTTGTTTTCAACATTATTACTCCAAAGTATGAAAATCACGGAAAGGGGTTATGCTTGAAACAGAATTTTGCAGAATTTGGAAAGTTAAAACGGAATTTTGTGATTTGTGAAGCGGAAAATCATTGGCCCTATGCTTGTACCTGGAAAAGAAATGTGACCTCTATGTCACACCATGGCCTCTATGGACGCACCCGTAAACAAAGTTTTCAGATTTCGACCCCTGGTGACTCCAGACAATCTTTGACCTCCACCAAAACCAACAGGGTTCTTCCTTTCATGATTGGGCATCTACCATCAAAGTTTGAGAACTGTCCGAGTTTCCCTTCTTGAGATATCATGTACAACAAAAAGTGTCACAAACACACGCATATCACCATTGCATAGATTCCTTGCCTGCCTTCAGCAAGGAATCAAAGATATAGTTTTATAGGAAATGTAGGTGAAGTGGGGGGTAGGCTACCTACCACCGTCTGATGTTACCTAGTCAGTGAACTGTCATAATTTTTTAGGGAAAATCCTGGATCATTAAATGTGGACCTGAGCGAAGAGCACAAGAGACAAATGATAACAAATATGAAGTGTCTGTCATTGCTATCTTGAGGTATTGTTTACAAGCCATTTACAAGATTTTTGCAGTTCAACCTCTGGTGACCTCAAATGAACTTTGATCTCCACCAAAAACAACAGGGTTCTTCCTCTCAAAATGAGAAATCTAAATTTGATGTGTCTATCATTGCTGTCTTGAGACATGTTTACAAGGTTCTTGAACTCTGGTGACCTCAAATGACCTTTGACCTCCACCAAAAACCATAGGTATCATCTACTCAATACTGGCAATCCACCTCTTAACATCACAAATGTATATACCAAATATGAAATGTATCTGTCACTGCTGCCTTGAGATATTGTGTTTACAAGCTAAGCATCACATACACACCCACACATGCACACACCCATGAACACGACATCACCATAGCAAGGAATCAAAAGGTTTGTTTTTGACCTCTGGTGACCTCACATAACCTCCAACCTCCACCAGAACTAGTGCCTCTTAATATGATAAATTTATATACCAAGTATAACCAGAAAGTCAAAAGGCTTTGTGATTCCCTGCCATATGGATATATTGTAACAAACACCAATCACCCACATGACAAGCATGTGATCCCTCATAGTTATCCTACTTGAGATATCATGTTAATAAGGTCAAAAGCTTTCGAAATCTTGTGACCCAAAATGACCTACAAGCTAAATATAAACAATCCACTGGCTAAGAATGAGATCCCTCATAGTTACACTCCTTTAAAATATGATGTTAACTAGTTTGGACCTTTTGTGACCTCAAATGACCTTTGACCTGCACAAAAAATAATACTGATCATCTTTTCAATATGGTCAATACACAAGGTAAGTATGCGATCCCTCACAGTTACCCTTCTTGAGATATAATGTTTACAAGTTTTTTGACCTCTGGTCACCCCAACTGACCTTTGACTTCCCAAAAATACTAGGGATCATCTACTCAAAATGGGCAATCCACATGATAAGTATAAGATCCCTCATAGTTACCCTTCTTGAAATATAGTGTTGACAAGGTTTTGACCTTTTGACCTCTGGTGACTCCAAATGACCTTTGACCTCTATCAAAAATTATAGGGATCATCTACTCATTATGGGCAATCCACATGCTACATATGAGATCCTTCACAGTTACCCTTCTTGAGATATAGTGTTTACAAGGTTTTGACCTTCTGACCTGTAGTGAACCCAAATGACCTTTGACCTCCATCAAAAAGAAAAGGGATCATCTACTCAATATGGGCAATCCACATGCTATGTATGCCATCCCTCACAGTTATCCACCTGGAGATATTGTGTTTACAGGGATTTAAACTTTTGGCCTCTGGTGACCCCAAATGACCTTTGACCTCCACCAAAAACAATAGGGATCATCTACTCATTACGGGCAATCCACATGCTAAGTATGAGATCCCTCACAGTTACCCTTCTTGCTCTATTCTACTCAGGTTGCAAACAATAACATGGTGGATTAGGCAGGATTGTAAACAAAACTCATTCACGCACTTGGCTGCATTCTCTCTGAAAGCATTCTGGTGTGTCAGTCCACTGGCTAGGGTTTCCTGGAGCTGGATTAAATATCAATGCTTGGGATATTGTCTGTCTATCAGCAAAATGTGTTTGTACATTTGGTCTTTTCACCTGACGTCAGGGAGCATTTTCTACTGATTTGCACTTCCAGTGAAGGTAAATCTTTGGGTCCAAATAGGGCCCATACATATTTATCAGAAGCGCTACCGCTATTGCTCACTTGAAGTGTTCAACCAATAACACTGACATCATGCACAGTTTGAGTCACAGTGAACATCAGTGTTGTAACTAGTCACTCAATTTTGCAGTCGAGTGGAGTCAAATTTACTACTTCTAATGTGAATCGAGTCACTGTATTATTTCTGTGAGGAAAATTATGATACAACTGCTCGAGTCATTTCCCTTTTGAAAGTTAATGGCTTGAGTCATGACTCATCACAACACTCAGGGCTGGAAACAACTGGCAGCACCGACAGCCATGGCTGTCGGGCCCTTACTGATGGCCGTGGTGCCCCTCAGTCAATGTCCCATGTGCAGGCTTCGACAAATTCTTTTTTCATTACTGTCCATTGGGCAAGCTGTTCTCTTAGTCTACTTGTCCGGGTGAATATCTACTTGTTCACTCTTAATATGCCTTTTAACTCCTTTGGGTGAGACTTCGCAAGGGTACTTGCCTGGCGGGCTATGATATTGAACAATGTACTTGCCAAACTAACTTTTTACTTGTCCCGGACTGTAGGGCGGGGAATTTGTTGAAGCCTGCCCATATGAAATAACATAGACTGACAGCCAATTTGCTCATTTTGGCTGTGCCCTTTTTCGAGCTTATTACGAGCCCTGAACACTGGTGAACAGTGACATCGAGTTTTGCTGTAATGAACTAATTCGGAACAGTTTCAATGTTTATCCACGATGATGTAGGTGCCAGGCTTTCAGGAAGGCATGGAGCAAATGTTATGATCTTTTTATGTCCTTACTTCTCAGTAAGGATTGGATTCAATGGAAGAGATATGTTGTTTTGGTAACAGCTCATTTTACATCCATGTTTTCCATTGGCTTCAAATGGGCAACTAGGCCTAGGCCTATATGGATATTCATACAAGATGAGCATTCTCATCACTGATTGGCCCTCCACGTTTGTAGGTCAGGAAGGAAGTTTCTTCAACGTTTTGCTCCCTGACGTCAGGGGATATGTGAAAACTGCAAATGTAAACATGTTCCCTTGCATCAGGGTTACTCTGACTAGGGCCTAGACCTAGCCTAATACTAGGTTAGTAATAGGCCTAGCCTACATAAGGTACCAATGGAAATTGAGTTTGAAACCATCAGTTTGCCGACTGAAATGATTTGGAAGTTTGATTTGTTTGGTGAATATGCATTTTGGGGCAAATAATGATCGTTTTCGCATATACACTTAGGCCTGGGTCTCCTGACAGTGACAATTTTGAGCAGTTGTTTTTTTCGAAACATGCAGGCAGTGGACCCAAATCTAGCCTAGGCTAGGCCTATATGACTTTCATTCCCTTGGCCTTTGGCCCAACAGTTAGGCTAGGCTATAGTGAACTGTGCAACATCACTCATTAGGCTAGCCTACTGTATAATGGGGTAATGTACACTTAACAAATCAATCATTCCAAGATTGTGACATGGAATGTTAGGCTAGATGCGCACTCGACGAGTCCCCACAGTCGAAGGGTGCCAGGCTCTGTGGCAGAAATTTCAGTTGTGTGTGTCCAAATTTGAAAAGTGGGCATGCTAACATTTTTGAGCAGGAATTCAAGAGGCCTGCCTTAGGGGCCCTTGTGCAAGTTAAGGGGCAATGCCCCCTTTAGATTAGTTTAGAATTTTGCATTTAAGAGGTTTCTGAGGGTAAAATACAAGCTGTTTCTGCCAATTTTTGAGACTTCTTGGACCTGAAATATGAGTTTGACAGTAAAATTTCTGTTCCATTCTGATCTTCCGCCAAAATATTAGCGTCTTCCTACTCTGAGGCTGATGTTTACTAGTACAGCACATCAGGGTTAGGGCTTGCTGCATATTTCTTTGGGGGGGGGGGCATTCCAATCACGTGAAATAACTGGAAAACACGAAACGTTATGAGGTATCATCTATGATACAAACTTACAAACCAAAAGTACCCAACCGCACATACCTTCCCTCAGTTTTGACTAGCCATAGGCCTAATTGTGGCCAAGTATTAACCCTCAGCCTTTAGCTATAACCTTTACAGCCCTGGCTTCAATGTCAAAAAGAACTGCTGTGATGTGGTCCCCTATGCAGCACATATGCTAAAGCATCCACCTAATAAGTTTTACACAGGCTCTCAGATGCATAGCGGGGGGTGGGGGCACATGGGGGGTGCAAAGGGGGCAGCTGCCCCCTTGAACATACATTTGGTAGAGGGCAGGATTGCAGAATTCCTGCAAAAAAATTGCCACTCCCCTGAAAAATAATTCATTGTTGGGAAATTCCTGCAATGTGTTGCATACAAAAAAATGAAACACTGTAAAGCAGCTCTCGACACATTTTCCAAGGTGCATTCCACGCAAAGCTGGCGCCGAAGTTACACAAGGTGTCAGCCTTCATACGCCAACAAAACGTGTGATTTATAGCATACGAAATAACATAACATTGCCTGCTGTACGAAGATCATTCATCATATGTGAAGCAAAAAGTTAGACGCATTCTTTCCTATTTGGCAGGATATGATCGTATTTTGTGTGGGACTCAATGTACATCGAGTGGAAACACACCGCAACAGAAAATTTTATAGCTGCTGTTTTGACTTAGAGCTAGTATGTAGTACAAACTATATAGTCAATTGGTAAGTTGTATGTCAACTCGAGTGAATCCTCATGCCGCTACGCCAAGCGATTTCTCTCATCTACGCCAAATATCTTTGGTTCTGAGTGCACAGAATGCAAACTGGCACATATCAATTAATAACAGAAATACTGCAACCATTTCAAAGTAAAAAACCTAGTAAAAACCTAAAAACAGAACAAGATTTGTCATTCAGAAATAACATCGTTCCCATACCCTGATTCACTTTATACTCGGCCAACCCTTCCTTTTGTGCAGGACATAGCAAAGTCAATTCAATGGGTGGATTCCCATTATAAATACACTATTAGCAGCCTGTGAGTGATTGCAGGCCCAGCAATAAAACTGACGAGTTACCATTCACAGTCTATTACGAAGCTCCATTGACTGTGTGTGGAGAATTCTCCGTAATAATTGTCCACTGACTTCCTACGTGTGCATGATTTCATTGGCCAGTGTGAGGAAGCTGCTAATGTTGGTGACAGGTATGAATATATTTGTGCATGTACCCGAGGCAGCTAAATGTCATGTAAACTTTTCGAAATATTTCAACAATCCCCCCCCCCCGTATTTCTGAAATTCCCCTCCCTCCCCCAAATTAGGCAGAGCGCTGAGAGTCTATGGGCTTCACCCCCTTGACAAATCCCTGGCTATGCCCTTACAGTCTCTACAAAAAATGAAACAAATTTGGCAACTTTTATCGAGTAGTCTAACTTTTCATCATCTATGATAATGCGAGCAATTTCGTATGCTTCTAATATCCGGAGATTGCTGCCCAAACATTCCAGCCTACTGTATGATCACTCTTCAAATGGTCCAAAAGTTTCATTTCTACTGTAGAACACACTACACAATGCATTGCCACAGTCTGAAGGTAGAAATCTTCGATGTCAAACTTAAAGGCATCAACAATTATCAAGATTAACATACAATTATACATTCCATAAATTAATTATGAGGTATATGTAAAATCACTCTAACTAAGTCCCCCATAATATTTTTGGAACCTTTATGTCAGTACTTTTCTTGCACAATCCTTTTTTATCCACAAACACCCACACTAGCTCATATGCTATCCTAACGTATTTATATACAGAGATATATCGAACCTAAGCTAGTGTCATGTTTGTGTGAGAAGAGTCTCATTCTACAGACAGACTACACTGTAAAACATATGGTTTCAAGCCCTTGCATTATAACAGATTAAAGCAGGGTTTCCCCCAGTGGCATTCTTTTTATGAGGCGGCCACCTCACAGTTTTTGGCCACCACCTCACAGAAATTTGCTATACTTGCCACATGTACTGTATTAGCTATGGAGGTATTGATAGTTTTCACTCACTGATGGTGCCAAATCTGGCATCATATTACCCCCATCAGGGATTCCGCCAGAAATGCAAAAATGGGGCGGATTAATTGCTCCTAAACCCCTAGTCCAAATTGATGCTGTCCCTGGCTAAAGTTACAAGTGGGTTCAGGGGGACAAAAGCTTGCTTCAAGACCCCTATAAGGTGCATTTTGAAGGGTTTTAAAAGCCATTTACTTACGAAAGTCCAAACATTGCTGCAAAGGTGCCCTCTTCTTAAGTAAGAAGCCAAGATATGGACAATTTTTTAATTTTTATGGAAATGAAAAGGGGGGGATTTTATCCACCTTCTTCTGGAAAGGGGGGGACAAATCCCCCCTTTCCCCCTTTGGCGGAAACCCTGCCCATGAACTAATACCACCTCACAATCTCTAAAACCCACGGGAAACCCTGTAATGTAACCACACAATTCTGTTGACAGGATTTTTGTAGGGCAAGTATATTGAACGTAGTTACAGTCAACGCATAACTGCATTGGCTCAATATGTGCTACAATCAGAATTCCAATGTACAAGAGTTAGAGTTAGATGAGGTTTTACGGCTCAGTTTCTAACCAATTTGTTTAAGTTGGGCCGGCCACGGCCTTTTTTCCAGTTGTGGCTCATTGGCTTATTTTCCCTATTCCATTGTTTATGCTGAGCACCAAGCACAACAGCAATAGGTTCCATTTTTAAAGATGTACAAGAAGAGATGTGTATGCATGTTTATAGTAGAAATGTGATGTGAACAAAATCATGCTAGCAGTCCCACGGAAAACGAGGAAGATGAAAAGGTCTTCCAGTTGGAGAAATGGTCATCTCTAACAAGCAGATCGAAGACCGCTTATTTCGAACAGTCTTAATACATATACAGGAATCTTGGGGGTGTTAGTGCATGGCTTCATCTATATTTGAAAGCTGTGTATGCAAACATAGGCTGTCATTTTGGGAAACCAGCCGTGCAAAGGACGGCTAGCTGCCTAAATCACTGACGGGCACCCTACTACCATATTGGAAAGTATGTATGTTGTGCCAAATATCTTTGGCATGTGATTACAACTTTACACGCCATTTTGTTGGCGTGATTTACATTGGAAGACAATTGGTGAAGTGTGGGCTGCCTTGGCATGGCACATTATTACCATTCGAAACTTGGCTTTCACCCAGAACATGTTACATCGTCCAGGGGTCAAAATTCCCGCTGTTCCGGCTTCCAAGGAAAGTGCTTTTAGTGCTGGAACAGTAACTTTTCAAAAACCACTGTTCCATGGAACAGTGTTTTTCCACAAGAAGCAAATTGCATACATGTATACCCTAATCCCTGATACAGTAATCATGCCATGAATATCAAAAATCCCTTAAATTTTGGTTTAGAATGAAAAGCAATCTCATTCAAACTGTAATTAATTGAAGTTGGTTAGACTTGCATGTATGATTTCCCTGTGCTGCAAATGCAAAAAATAAACAAACTTTTTTAGTAAGTCATTATTGCCCTGCAAAGCAAAATCATCTTACATCACCTCTTTTCATGCATTCGTACGTTTTTCGTACATTCCAAATGACTGGTAACTGTTCATTGATATTCCCTCCAAACAAAAGGCTAATACTTGTGTTGAAGGGGTTTTGCATAAATATTCCCTCCAAGCTAGCAACTAAAGCACCAAAAGTTGAAAACGACTAAAAGCAAGTCAGACTGCTGATATGTTGCAACCAAAGTCAATGGGCCCTAGTTACAGTAAGTGTGTGCTTTTTCGCGCTTAAAATGCGAGATTGTCCAGTCAACTTACTGTGTGAGATGATCATTGAAGTAGCATTGCAGTGAAAGACAAGACAGAAAGATTTCACATAATATGTGGCAAGAAAGTAAAGATCAGTATGTGTGCTCATGTTGGAGAACCAACTCATTACATAAAAGAACTTGCTCTTTCACAATATGAAAACTTCGGAACAGTAAAATCTGACCTGGAATAGTAGTTTTTGAAAAAGCACTGTTCCGTGGAACGGCGGCTAAGAATTAAATTTCGAACCCTTTCGTCGTAATTGGGGTTTAAAATTTGGCTGCTGGAGCCATTTCCAGTGTATATACGGTGTATACATGTACAGCTCACTTCAATGCAGCCACGCCTGCAAACAGTAAATACATATGCATAAGGTCTATACGTAGGCTACACTAGAAACACATTGAGCATAATGCATGTCCGGTTATATTCATTGTGAAAACATGGAGAAAAGTGGCTTTTCTTAAAACTATAGCTGCCCTGTGCAATTGGTGTAGAAATAGGCCTAGGGCCTACCCAGATTGGAAAGCTTGTGATGGTGCATGGGGGATTTTAATAATGGGCAGGAGAATTGCGCGACCGATACTTTCTAAGCGGAGTGCCACCATTGGTTGGTGCGGAGCGTACTGAGAAAATTTTGGCCAAAATCACCTCCTACATTGCAGGAAATTGCCTTTCCCAGGCAACTTGTGTGCTTGTTGTCAACAAGTTTGCGCGGTTGCAATTGTCAGGTGTTAAATTTGCGCAGCTGGCAACTTCAAAATTCATATTGTTGTGCGGGGGATAAATCCCCTGCGAAGGGCAAACTGTCCAATCTGGCGGCCTACATCATGAATTTTGTGGAATGGGCTGTGTTGTGCATACCAGTTACCTAGTAAGAAAAAGGTAGTCATTGAAGGTAACATAAGAATATAGGCCTAGGCCTAGGCCAATCATGGGAAAGGAGAGACGAATAAATAACAACAGACGGTCAAGTACCAAATGGCAGTCGGATACTGGGCGTTTTACCCCAGATCAATTTTCTGGACGTAGCTTAGGGGCCTACAACTTGGCCTATTTTTACACTCTTACGCTCACTGTGAACCTCTCTGATTTCTTACAATCAAGTCGTTCGATGAGAAAGAACATTCAACATCTCTTCGGGCACAACTGCGAGCATTAAATCACTTCTGTTCAGAATTATTCGTAAAAAATGGTCTCTTGGCGCGTTCATTTTTACACAGACAGATGACGTATGATTAGGCCTATAACCTGCACAGCCATTTATGCTGTCTCATAAGCGAAAACAAGCAGCGCAAGGTAGGCCTAGGCTACCTGGGCCAGTATAAAGCAAAGCAAAAGGACGTAGGCCTAGCCTAGGCCTACATTCGCTAGGCCAAGGCCTATGCAGATAGATACAAGTAGCTCATTTGACAAATCCTAGCCTATGTAGGCCTAGTCCTCAGTAAAGGACTGTGGTCGTTCGCCTACAGCTCTCTATACACAGTCCTTACACCGACCATTGAAAATAGCGGGGGGATCGGCCGTCTGTGTAATGGTTGAAATTTTCTGTCTTCTCACAGCAAATTCTGAAAGAAAAATCCTAATTTACCATCAGGAATTTTCTTCTCCAGATCTTACAAGAGTATTGCAGCTGTTCTGGATCACCGAGAATTTCCGGAAAGTGCCAAAAATATGAAATGAATTCAGCAACTTTTTCTCGCCATAAAATTTACTGTGTGACTATGGAACTTTGTTTACATCAGTATGCTAGGCCTAATAAGCTACATCGTTACGTCAATTAAGAATGTTTGCAGATGCAATTGTCATGTGTATGTAGGCCTATAGGAACTAGGCCTTACAGTAACCAAAGTGTTGTTCGTGACGTCACAATGTTACGCACATGGCATTCTGATGTCAACAAATATTTCGAGCGCTACAGTAAATTGTTAAGAAGAGGCAAAGTTGATGATTTTATTTCAAATTTTCGGAACTTTTCAGAGGTTTAAAGTGATAAAAAACAACTGCAATATAAGTGTAAGACATGGAAAGGAAAAGTTATGGTAGTTTAGGCCTAGGCCTATTAAGACTTTAGGACCTAACTTTGCAATAAGAAGAAAATCAATTTCGACCAGCACTGTGCTGGTCGAAAGGAGTAAGGACCGTGTATAGGGAGCTATCGGCTACCGGCTATAGGCCTACACGGGCCTTTACTGAGGACTAATGTAGGCCTAACGCTAGGCTAAATCAAATTATTTCCTTGCCAATCACAACAGGCCCTGAATCACAACGTTACTCGGTCAGCTAAATGACAATGTTACTGTAAGTTAGCCTAGAGTTAGGCCCTAGCCTAACAACCTACAGTATGTGTACCAATAGCGTGAAACACATTTATTGATTGTATTTTGCAGAACGTACCAAATTGTGCATCGAGTATCACCCATATACAGCACAAAGACAAACTCTTTCCTACAGCATTAAAATAATCTCGTAAATTTTATTCAGATATCGGTAAACACAGTTTAATAGGTTTCACGCTATTGGTACACATACTGTAGGCTAGGACTAGACTACCACAGCCTTGTAAGTAACAGTAGAGTAGCCTACTAGCCTAAAGTAAGTTACTACTAACTTAGACTAACTAGGGCCTAGCCTAACGATACATTGGGGAGGTGGTCGTAAGTAAACTCACGAGGTCAATTTAATCTTCTTCAGAGCCACTAGATTTCCAGTTTGTTTATCCCTTGCTTTGTAGACAACACCATACATTCCTTCACCAATCTTCCCTACTTTCTGAAATTTATCCATACTTCCTACGGAATTCTCAAGTGCGGCAAACTCTAACGTTAGCATTCCATTGTTTCCCAAGGACTAGACTCCTCCGATATAGCTAGCTAGGCATATAGGCCTAGGCCTATACAGAACGGAGCAGTAAAAAGTTAGGACGGCTCGTTACATATATGCAGCATCCGTGTTTGTAATCCAAGCAGGTCGAATTGGCCATTTAATTTTGTCGTCTGTTTATATGATCAATACAGTACATACAGTAGTATACCAGCTGTACTGTAATTATACAGTAGGGCACGGTACGTTCGCGGGAGTGTATATCACATGTAGAACTTTGTAATTCTGATTGGTCTTGGTTTTCCCGCTTTAACGCTTTCACCAATTCTGATTGGATATAAAGTTTTGATCTTAATATTCATCTTATGATTATGCAATAGTACAATATGATTATGCATTTCGTAATGTTTATGCATTTTCCACGATCCGCATTGGAAATTTGCAAACAAACATGGCGGGAGACGACGAAGCATAGACGTAACTAGCCTACTCTGGAAACAACACGGTAACTTGCGACGAGGATAGAGGCCTAGTTCTCACAGTTCAGGCTATCAGCAATCGGGGTGCTAAGTTCCTCACAAAAGAATATCGTATCACTCGTCGGAAGAAAGTCAACGTCGCTAAACCGCGCGATAGGCTAACGTTAGGCCTAATGTTAAAGTTACGTTCAACTAGGCTACTGTAAATGTAGCCTAGCCTAGGCCTAGGCTAGTTAGGCCTATTTATTTTGTACAGTGACCGTATTGCCTATCGATGAAATGTGATATATATCTTAGCGCTAGGCTAGGTTTAACACATAGAGTAGAATATAGGAACTAGAGTGCTCACTCCCTGATACAGCTGTGATCGCATGGGGACTCTGTCGCCATACAGTTTGTACACACATGCTCGCGTACAGCCCAGGGTGCATTCCATGTAAAGCCTACGCCGAAGGTACGCCGAGGTTTTCGTGACCGTACGCCGGGATGTACGCCGGAATTTTCTGTACAGTGCACATACAATGCATGTACATAGCAATCCATAGGCGTGCGTACATGCGTACAGTATACATGTACGTGATACGTACACAGTCACCATACATTGGCAATGCACGTACAGGTATATAGTATACACAAATTATAGCTAAGTCAGAGGCAATCCGTAAGCGATTGTACGTACTTATGTATACATGTACGTAATGCATATACCATTCATTGGCAATACAAGTAGGCCTGCAGGTATATATAGCACAGTACTGTGCGTGAACATACTAGCGGGAGTTGACTGAATCGGCCCGCCGGTATGCCGGGAGTACCGTTTGCCCGCCAACTACGCCGGCAATCCTCAACTTACTGCATTTTGCACGCCGACAAAGGCTAGTTTCTAAGCCGCCACGCCGACCGAAATCGTATGGCCACGCCGAAGATCTTCGGCGTATAGTGCACTAAATGCACACTGGCGTACAGCATAGGCCTGGCTTCTTACCTCCACCTCTGGCGGACCACAGGCGCCCCTTAACATTGTATAGTATACCATATAGGGTAAGACGGGGGGTTTTCGACCGCAAGGGTATTTCCGTCCACCATGAACAATTCTCCCAAATTTGAATTTCTTGAAGAAACAACAGTAAAAATGTATTTGCCAGCAAGTACTATGAACTAGGGGTAGAGTGCACAGTATTCGACCCTTTAAGGGTTTTCATGTTGAAAAATCACAAAATGAAATATTTTCAAGAAAAATTCCACTTACACTCCTTTATCTATGTCTCATCTTTACATTATTGATGAATAAAGTGAAATTATCTCCTTTCACAGGAGGAGACGTCCCATTTGCGCTGGTTCCTATCGAGTACAATTCGACCTAGAGAGGGCAGTATTCGACTTCCACACCCAAAATTCGACCACGTATAGAAAATGATGTAAATTGCCATTTCTGACCTCGCCAATGTCCTTTTTTTTGGAATAACAATCATTTCTTCGATTATTTAAATTATATATGCTACAAAAATTCCATGTATATGCACCCTTTCGTAATTCAACTGACGTTTCTTCAACTTAAATGTTTTTGCTGGAATTTTTTTTTCAAGTTTTCTGTTTGCGTCCGTAATTCAATACAAAAAAGCCACACATTACAACGGAAGAAAGATTGTGCAACAGGAAGACTTTATTTCAAATATTTGTGCTCAAAATTGATGCACCATCTAATTTTCACTTTTAAACATAGCTCAAACATTAGAACAGCTGTCAATCTTTTCATAAAAATTCAACAAGGTTATTGGTAAGGTGGCTCAAATTATTCCACCAGGAAACTGCACATAATAATCTATTTCAAACATTTGTGCTCGAAATTGATGCACCATATAATTTTCACTTTCAAACATAGCTCAAACATTAGAACAGCTGTCAAACTTTTTAAAAAGTTTTTGTAAAATCTCAATTCCACCACGAAACTGCATATAATAATTGCCCAGCATACTTGAACCCGCAAATAATCATTATTCAACCATTAATGAGAAATGCTCTAAAACTTGGACGGATAATTGCAAATTACAATCCAGCTATGTACACTGTTCACACTCACTGTTTAAAACATTAACATTCTATTCAATAAGTGGGTATAAATGTCAAATTTCAAAAAGTTCACGAGGTTTCAGTGTTAATAAACCACTGGACACACACTATAATAAAAAATGTGAATGAACATGATGTTATAAAAATAAAATTTATATACACAATTAAGATGAATGTAAATTGTATTATTCGGAAAGCAAAATGGTATGATACACTGGCATTTACGTCAGTTTTCCAAACATAAAGTCTCTGCAATGAAACCCTGAGTATTCCAATATTGAGATAACTAAGTTAAATGAAGGAGATATGAAAAGCTGTAAAGTAGATGGATGGATAATATTACACTGAATATACGAAATCAGGGTTTCCGCCAAAGGGGGGAAAGGGGGGGATTTGTCCCCCCCCCCTTTCCAGAAGAAGGTGGGTAAAATCCCCCCCCTTTTCATTTCCATCAAAATTAAAAAAATTGTCCATATCTTGGTTTCTTACTTAAGAAGAGGGCACCTTTGCAGTAATGTTTGGACTTTCATAAGTAAATGGCCTTTAAAACCCTTCAAAATGCACCTTATAGGGGTCTTGAAGCAAGCTTTAGTCCCCCTGAACCCACTTGTAACTTTAGCCAGGGACAGCATCAATTTGGACTAGGGGTTTAGGAGCAATTAATCCCCCCCTTTTTTGCATTTCTGGCGGAATCCCTGGAAATGATAAAATGGTATTAAAAATCTTTATTCATAGTAATATGGAATGTGAAGTTAAAATTGGCAAGCAATTGGCGAAATCCTTTATAAAAATAATAAAGAAAAGTGTGAGATGCTCGTGGCAAGATGCGCAAAGATTATTGGTAAGGTCACTCAAGTAATTCCACCAAGAAACTGCAGGCACATAATAATTGCCCGGCATACATGAAGCCGCGAATAATCATTATTCAACCATTAATGAGAAATGCTTTGAAACTTGGACGGATAATTGCAAATTACAATCCAGCTATATACACTGTTCACACTCACTGTTTAAAACGTTAACACTCTATTCAATAAGTGGGTATAAATGTCAAATTTCAAAAAGTTCACGAGGTTTCAGTGTTAATAAACACTGGACACATAATATAATAAAAAATGTGAATGAACATGATGTTATAAAAATAAAATTTATATACACAATTAAGATGAATGTAAATTGTATTCGGAAAGCAAAATGGTATGATACACTGGCATTTACGTCATTTTTCCAAACATAAAGTCTCTGCAATGAAACCCTGAGTATTCCAATATTGAGATAACGAAGTCAAAATGAAGGAGATATGAAAAGCTGTAAAAGTAGATGGACGGATAATATTACACCGAATGCACGAAATGATATAAAAAATCTTTATTCATAATAATATGGAATGTGAAGTTGAAACTGGCAAGCAATTGGCGAAATCACTTAAAAAAATAATAAAGAAAAGTGTGAGATATGTTTGACATTCACTTGGAAGAAATTGCAAGATTGAAAATACAAAGACCAGCCCTTGTGAAAATGTGACATCAAAAATTGTCTGGTTATCTCATGTTAGAAACTTAGTATAACTTCTCCAAGAAAGCAAGTAACTCCGAACAGCTGCCTACAAGCACTCCTCGCATTGCCACTCAAGCCCTTCAATTTCAGAGTTTGACAAAGCCGCCGCATCCATAATGTCTGTACACGTTTTGTGGAACCAACGTCCACACTCGCAGCCAATCCAGTCTTCCTCCTTGTCGTCGTAGCTGGCTTTGCATTTCGCGCACTCATCTTCATTGATTGACTCGGACCTGGTTCGCTTGTCCTTGCGACCTTTCTTGTTCTGGTCAGCGGCCTTTCTCTTCCTCGCTTCTTCTCTCTTCTCTTTGTTTACCCTCTTCCTGTTCTCGTCCTCTTCTTTCTCATCTCGCTTCCGTTGTAGGTAACTGCGGAAGACCCTCCCCGAGACTGCATGGGGCAAAGCCTCACCTAGTCTGTTGGGCCTCTTCGGTCTCTCCTGTGTCGTCGGGAACCGCAGGTGTTTGGCGAAGAAATCCGAGCTGGATGGTCTTTGCACTTGGGTCACGTCTCCGTCATGCTGGCGTCTGGTGCGATATTCATCCACCCCTGTGTCATCTTGTTGAAGCCTAGTGCGATCATCATCACCATGCGTGTCGTCTTGCTGGCGCTGGCTAGTTGGGTGAGTGTCTGTGCTAGCTGTCTGTTTACTTCTGAGTCCTCGCCAGATGTTGTAGAGTTCATCTGTCTCAATATTGTACCCTTCAGACCATCGACGGTTGAAGAGCCACCTCTTTTCGTCCGAAAGAGAGGCATCCAGGTGCTTAAAAGCGATTTGAGCTTCGCTCGGAGCAGAGGACGGCCCGGATTCCTGCGAGTCAGGCTCAGGTTGTTGAGCCAGGGACGAACTGCCACCTGCTTCAGGCTGTGAAAACAGCGTCGAGGGGTACAGCTTTCCTCTGTCGCATGCAGCCTTGTTAAAGGGATACAGGCCTGCTGCCCTGAACCCATTCTGCGCTGTCTGTGGTTTCGAGGCCGCTCTCCAAACTGGGGCAAAGACAGAGGCAAAGTTGGCTTTGGTTACCACCTGTCCGATGTGGAGCGCCTTCCATCTTCTGACCTCTGTTTTCCAGGACTGTTTCAGTGCCTTAAAAAGTGACAGGTCGCATGGTTGTAACACGTGGCTGCAGTGAGCCGGCAGGCAAAACAGAATTATACCATTCTCTGCACAGAAGCTGGTGACTTCGAGGCTGAGATGAGAAGAGTGCCCATCTAGCAGCAATACGACTGGTAGCTTGATGTTCTCTTTCTGGAGGAACGGGTGAAAATGATTCGCTACGCATTCATAAAATACGGAAGCATTCATCCATCCATTTGGGCTCCTGCCCACACACCAGTCATCCGGAGCTCCCTCAAGAGGATCATAACGGAATCTGGTGTTGGGAAATACCAACATTGGCTCCACATAAGACCCAGATGCATTCATGCAGGCCATCACTGTTATTTGACGTCTATCACTGTTACTGAATTGGTACACATACTTAGCACCCTTTGGTGCAAGCACCTTTTCTGCTTTCCCCGCCAGCGGAAACCCGCTTTCATCACAATTAAAGATGCGTGTTGGGTCATTCAGGATTTCAGCGCCTTCTTCCACTTCATCTGTTTCTGTCATGTAGCTATGGAATTCATCAAACCAGTTGTCAACTTTTTCCGGTCGTGACTACCGCCCGCTCGATGCCAAGAGCTTCACCTGTTCTCTCCGACACTTCCGGGTGTCGCCTTAGAAACGCTCGGACCCAGTGCGGACCTGAAATGATTGAAATATTGAACAAGTAAGTATCACCTGGCAGACTATCTGGCGTGTAAATAGAAGGGGGAAATTTGAAACATTCTTTCATTCTGCAGTTCTGGCCGCCGAAAGCGGTTACAAAGTACTTCAAATTTTCCTTTGCAGAAAATTTCAAATGAGTGACTTAAAGTGGAATAAGTACCTGGTAAGTTGTTTTTAAAAGGGTTTGGCCTCCTGTCGTCATCCAGTATTGCCTTCACAGTGGCACACAGCTCATGCCTGGTCTGGCCATACCCTATTTTGCTCATATGCAGGATCCATCTCACCAACTTTAGCTCTTCTTCACTGGAGAGAACTGGGGGTGGACCCTGAGTTGAAATGATGGGCCGCCTTCCGCTCAGTTTGTCGAGCAACGTGGTTTTCGGTATTGAGTATTCTCGGGACGCGGCTTTCACCCCCAGTTCCCCTTGCTGGATTTTTTTAATACACTCAAGGAGAGTCCCTTCCGGGTATGCCCTGTAGTGACCCCTTTTCTTGGGTGGTTTTGCTCTCAACATGTTATCTATAAAAAGACAAGCAAACATGGCTATCAGAAAAATGTGCCACTTTTTCCAAGTTCGAGCGCTATATATTGGTGGTGGAACCCCCGCCCCTGCCCGTTCCCCTTCACTCACCCCCTCCCATATCCCCATCAGAAGCGCAAAAAGTTTTTTTATCATCCTCAGGTACGGACAGAACGGGCTTGCATATGGGAAGACCGTTGAATCCTTCCGACTACCCCTCGTCCCCTGTGTCCACGCTCACACACACATACACGTACACTGTCGGTCGATTTTTAGGCCTGGACTTCTGAGAGCAACTTTGATAAAACACATCTTGTACTCCTACTACGACAAAAAAGAACACTGAACTCATTTTCCCACCTTAACTTCTCCCCTTATTGCAAATTCGAATACTGGAACGGATCTCAATTTGCTATCCTAGTATTCGACCCCCTGCAAAAATCAGGGGTCGAATACTGGATACAATGACAGACTTCAATACTAGTTTTCGACCTCCCTCCGAGATTGAGGGCGTAGATCATTTTCGAAGTTGAACTCACTCGGGGTGGACGTATTAGCTATCGATGGTAATGTCTACGAAGTTTCATACAAGTATTTTCATTGATTCACCACGAAAAGTAGGTTTTCATGATGTCATAATGCTTACGCTCAATTTAAGAAAAAGTGGTTTTCATGAATGCATACGAACCTGGAGTAATTCCGGTTAGAATATTCGCACTTTACAGCTAGGCTTGGCCTGGTGTATAGAAGTCAGTGGTAGATAGTCGATAGGGCTTTCTAGCCTAACATGCTTATATAGCATTTTGTGTACTACGTCACGGACCTACGTCATATTAGTAACTAGGGTCGAATATTGGGTTGGGGTCGAATACTGTGCACTCTACCCTAGTGGCAATTTAAAATCACCAAACTTTTAACCCAAGCTAACCATTTAATATAAAAAATCCAAACCTGAAAACCGAATGTGTATACATATTTTTCAAACTCATGTTTTCTTACAATGGGCGATAAGCCACATGACTTACTTATACAAACCTTTACAGCCATAAACTTAATTATAAAGTGGTCAAATTTGATAACCAAGATAGATAAGGGTTGTTCGGATATTGTAATGAAAAGAACCTGCTCTAAAATTGTTACTGCCCTCATTTAACTCACCGTAACTCACCGGAGCCCACCGGCAGTAACTGCCGATGGGGTCGTAAAAACTGGGGCAGACAGCCGTTTCTGGCTTATGTAGAGCCCCTGTCTTTTCCGTAGAATAGGATCGATTACGTTTTTGAATCCATTGACTGTTGTAGCAGTTACAGCTTCCTGTGGCAAATTATTCCATTCCGTAATAATTCTCTGACTAAAAAAAATACTTCCTAATATCCAGTCTACAATAGTGTTTCTGAAATTTTAGCTGATGTCCTCTGGTTCTACTACTTTCTGACAGATTGAAAAAGATTGACTGATCCACATTTTCTAGTCCCTTAACTATTTAGTGGGGAGGTCGAAAACCACCCACCACTTTTCAATGTAACGGGCTATTTTCGACCGCCTAGTTTTTGACTAGCACAAAATCATGGAAACTACAACAATTTGATTAATTTTAATTTTAAGTGATATAATTTATGGCCATATATATACCAAATGTAAAACAGTTACCTTCATATGTAACTTCTATCACAACATCTGCAGGATGACCACTTATGACCCATACAAAATTCATTTTGCCTTAAATTAGCATGGTTTTCAATGGGGCGGTTGAAAATACCCTAAGGTAGGTTGAAAATAGCCAATTTTCGACCACTTTTATCATCATTACATATTCCAGTAAGAGAAAATTAATAAAATTAAAGGACATACACTGAATGGTAGTACAGGCATTGTAGGCGTTGACCAAAGGTAAGTTGGTTCAATTACTTTGCTCCTTTTAATTTTTGAAACCAAAAACCCTTAAGCGGTCGAAAACCCCCCATCTTACCCTACTATGTAGTATACTGGGCGTACCATGAGTCGATCACTTAAGGAACACTGTGACGATAAAAATACTAAAAACATGTACAAAAATCAATAAAACTTTGCTGTAACATTTTGTTATATGTCTTCCTCATTGTGCTATATTTTGGTGTTGTTTGGATTGCGTAATCCGTAGAAAATGAATTTTGAAATGTAGGTTGCAGTACATGCAACAATGCTTATGAAGGAACCTTGAGTCAATCACTACAAAAAACAAGCAAATAAAATGCTATAAATTACCACATTTTAGAACAGTTATACAAATAATCATGGAGACTAATGTCTTTTCTATCAAATTTTTTAACCAGAACTTTATCGGAGACATTTTGGTCATTAAAATTGTGCCAGAAACGTAAGTTGTTTGTTCGAGCTAGGAGATTTGTGACATATCTTTCCATCTATATATACTACATAGTATATATATACTATACAATGTTAGGGGGCGCCTGTGTGGCGGACGGGGCCCCATCACTGATCTTTGCTAGGCCACAGGCGCCCCATACGTTGTATAGTATACCATATAGGCCTACTATGTATTATATAGACTGAAAGGTATGTCACAAATCTCCTAGCTGGAACAAACAACTTAAGTTTCTTTCAAAATTACTGGACTTTTCTTGCCAAATTTGTCTATATCGAGACTTTTGGTCATAAGGTACCTCAAGGCAGTTCATATTCCCGAATAATTTCACGTGGCATTGTCTGAAGGATGAAATTTGATGGAGTAACAGTTTGAGGATGGTAGCTGCTGATAAGAGAGCATTCAGCACTTCCACACTATATTATGAAATACTCCTAAAATATTCTCTAAAGTTCTCTTAACTTTCAAAATTTCTTCTAAAAATTGTTAACTATGGTTCACTTTTTATTATTAAAAATAATGCAGATATAAATTAGCATGAATATGAACAATTTTTGAACATTGAATTTCATAAAATTTGAGAACCTTTTGAGAAGTAGAAGGGCTAGCATTTTCTACAAGCATTTGTGGCAGTTGAACTGTAGCTGTTTCACAGTCTTCAACTGCCACAAATGCTCATAGAAAATGCAAGCCCTTCCACTTTTCAAAAGGTTTTCAAATTTTATGAATTTCTATGTTCAAAAATCTTGCATATTAATGCTAATATGTATCTGTAAGATTTTTAATAATGAAAGCGAAAATAGTTGACAAATTTAGGAAGCAATCTTGAAAGTTAAGAGAACTTTAGAGAATATTTTAGGAGTATTTAATTATAGTGTGGAAGTGCTGAATGCTCTCCTATCAGCAGCTACCATCCTCAAACTGTTACTCCATCGAAATTTCGTCCTTAAGATAATGCCACGTGAAATTATTCGGGAAAAAGAGCTGCCTTGAGGTACCTTATGACCAAAAGTCTCGATATAGACAAATTTGGCGAGAAAAGTGCAGTAATTGTGCCAGAAACATAAGTTGTTTGTTCAAGCTAGGCGATTTGTGACATACCTTTTTGTCTATGTAATACATAGTATATGGTATACTATACAACGTAAGGGGCACCTGTGACCTAGGCCTACATGTAGATCAGTGATCCCTATATGCAATCACAGCGGATTTACGTACACGGTATTAGGAGTGCGCACTCTAGTTCCTATATCCTTCTCTATTGTTTAACGTAAAGTAAGTGGTTAAAGGGGAAGTGAGGACAAAAAGCCCATAAAATGGGTTTAGTCCTCAGTGAAGGAAACGCACCTTTCTTTCACTCCATTGACTGATTAGGCCTAGTAGGGCTGCCATGATAATTGTTTTCATTTATGGATATCATCGAGGTTTCCAAGACGATATCACGATATGGCGTACCTAGCCTAGAACTCTGCAGCCTAAATTTAGGCTATACTATTAAGGCTATACATTTGCGATGTTAACCTTAAAGCAGTGCACAGATGTGGAGTTAACCATCCCCCTCAGGCAGACTATTCCACACGTTAACAACTCTATGAGAGAAGCTGAACTTCCTAATGTTGAACCTTGCAAAACATTTAACTAGCTTCTCACAATGGCCTCAAACCTGAGAATTACTTTGAACCTTTAAATAATTGCAAGATGACAAAGGATTCCTTTCAGAGAGAAATTTGTACACCTGGAGCATGTCGCCCCTAATCCTTCTCAACTCCAGGGTGGTAAGCCCAAGATGCTTAAGTCTAACATGATAAGGTAGGTGTTTCACCTCGGGTATAAGGCGAGTGGCTCTCCTCTGAACCTGCTCTAAAAGAAACTTGTCCTTTTCATAGAAGGGACTCCAAGCCTGGGCTGCATAGTCGAGGTGGGGTCTTACCAACTGCTTATACAGATTTAGTACAATTTCTTTACTAAAACCTAGTGAAATTCCTCTTGATCAATCCTCGCACCCTATTTAATAGCTCTAGCAGCAGCAGCTGCACACTGTCTAGATGGCTTTTAATCGCCTGTAATAACTACACCCAGATCCTTCTCAAAAGTCACATCACTCAGAATACTACCATTCATGTTATTATCATAGCTGAAATTTGTAGGACCAAAGTGAAGGACTTTGCACTTACTTGCATTAAAAGACTTTTGCCAAGTCTGAGACCAAGAATATAACCTATCCAAGTCTTTTTGCAGTAAGGAAGCATCATCCTTATCACTAACCTTCCTATAGAGCTTCGTATCATCAGTGAACTAACTAGTACTAGATGTGAGAGAGCTATCAATATCATTGATGAAAATCAAGAAAAGAAGCGGGCCAAGACCTGAACCCTTTGGAACCCCACTTGTAACTTCTTTCCAAAAAGAGAAATTATCATTAAGAACAACTCTCTGAGATCTACCATTGAACCATGAATTTATCCAGTCAGCACAACTGCCCTTGATGCCTAACCTATGCAGTTTAACCATAAGTCTACCTAACCGAACTTTATCAAAAGCTTTTTGAAAATCAAGGTAAATGACATCAACACTGTGACCAGAATCAAGAGATAAAGAAACATCCTCAAGAAAGCTTAGTAAATTAGTAACACAAAATCTACTAGGTAAGAAACCATGCTATGCAACAAACATATCCAAATCAAGGATGTAAGTATAGGCCTAGTTCATTGAACATTGAACAGACCGAGCGGAATTCATTTTTAAGCTCAAAGTATGATCCATAATCCATTTATTTTAAAACCTAGGTCTTTGCAAAAATAATAAAAACAGATAAATCTGAATGCAAAGGGCTAGGCTAGCATAAACAAACAGAAGTAGCTTAGGCCACCTACGTACCAACATTAGTTGAACCTAGGCCTAGCCACAGGCCAGATTGGAAAGTATGGCACTTTTCGCCGAGATCTCGGGTGTGCACGAAAAAAATTGAAGTGTGCAGCGTGCAACAAGGTGTCAAATGCATACTTCAAGTGTGCACATGAAAAGTAAAGTGTGAAATAAATACTTGGGAGCAATATTACATGGGATTGATACAGGATCATAAGTTCCAAATATGCCTCACTCCAGGCCTTGGCTGAGTGATGGCCAACACTGCATACATCATTCAATCAAGTCATCGGCACGTCATGATCACGACTTGTGATCATCCAATAGGCCAAGTCAATATAACATATACCTAGGGTTATACAAGGCAATTGCTGTCGGCTTAAAATAATCAGGTGTGCAATGTGAATTTTCAAGTGTGCAATAAAAATCTAGAAAAAAAATCTCGGGTGTGCAATTGCCATACTTTCCATACTAGGCCACAGGCGTTCGGAGCATTATGTATCAGGGATGTATTCGAGACTGGTCTCGGTTTGGAGACCAGTTTTTCCCAGTCTCAGTCTCGGTCTTGGCACCCTGTGGTCTCGGTCTTGGTCTCAGTCTCAGGCCCTTGTGGTCTCGGAATTTTTTCCGGTCTCGCTTCAAGGACGGCAAAAAAAAAACTTGTGTTTTTTTTTCATTTTTTGAAGTAAACTCATTTATTCCAAACTATTTTTTAAGTTCATTTACTTTCACTGAAAAAATAATTCATTGAGAAAAAAATCATTTATCCAGTGAGTCCATACACATAGCTAATATGGGTTGAACTACTTCTGTGAGCTAGTGAGTGGGTAACCTGACCTGTGTGCTAGTCTAATGCACTATTATGCCCATTAACCAATTTAAGTTAAAAAGACTCAGTATAATCAGAACAGTGGCAGTGTGGTCCTGCACTGTATTGCGTGTTCACTGTGTGTGTGTGTGTTGAAATACCCCTTCTCAGTGTTTGTTCAGTGCTATCCATTTCTAGCTCTGTGGGATTTCCTGTTGGCCATTTCATGACAATATTCAGGTGCGGATCCAGACATTTCAAAAGAAAGGGGGGCTGAAAGCCACCTTAAATATTCTTGTTGATAAACATTATGCTAATTTTCGCATATTTGTTATTGTTGATGTGGCGAAAAAGGGGGGGCTGAGCCCGAGAAAGCCCCCCCCCCCCACCCTGGATCCGTGCCTGATATTTAACCAAATCTGGCTACTAATGATCATTTGGCTATTGAAAAAACAGAATGCACTAATATAACAATTCCATAAATATCTTAAGTTATTGACCAGAATTCTTTCTCAGATGGGAAAAAAGTGCAACTGCAAAACATTTGGCCATCATAATCACCATGATACTACAGCTACCTGGCAATTCTGAAGGCTATGATTCTAGGCCTAAATATTACACACTGTTAACTGTATATTATATGCTAGACCAGGGTGGGGAACCTTTTTCCCTTGACAGGCCGTTTTGATAGTCATAATCCACTCGCAGTCCACATATAGTGAGAGTGCTAAAAGCTTTCCTGAATGGCCAAGGAGCCCCAAACAGGTCCTGGTGGGGTTGGGGGAAAAGCTCAGGTAAGGAACTAGTGCGATGCCCCCAGAAGCTACTGAGTGGGTGCAAATTAGTAGGCAATAGAATACTCATCGATTAACTTTTAATGGCGTTGAATGTGCAAGGCTACTCAGACAGGAGTATCGCAATATGACCATTTGTCTTCTTATTTATGCATGAAGCAACAGTGTGAAAAGTGCGCAAAAGAATCTGGCATTTTGGAACCAATTTCATTTTTCTTCACTTTAAATTGCAAAATTATCTACTTTTTGACGTTTAACTTACTGTATTCATCAGAGGAACACTCCTAGCCCCCCCCCCCCCCCCGAATCTACCGCAATAAATACAGTGCCCTCTTGAGTTTCATACTGTAATAGGTAGACCTATATATGTGATACTGCAATTCTGTTCAATGCTAAGTAGCCTTCCACTAGAAGTGTTAGGATTCTGCACCTGGTTTGTCCAATGAAACAGTGTGCATGTTATGTTGTGCATACTAGGGTTGTAGTAGCAGTATTACGTGAAATATCCAGAAAGTGGTATGTGCAGGATAAATGATGGACACCTTGGGCTAAAGCAGGATAAACGCCGGGAACCATAGGCTTTAAAGATGGTTACCAATTAATTTTCAAATGATTCTGAATTTGCATTTATGAATTGCCTTGCGGGCAGGACAAAATTGTCTCGCGGAATGCATACGGTCCGCGGGTCGGAGGTTTCCCACTCATGTGCTAGGCCTACATAGTTATCTGCAATAGTATCCTAGGCTCGAAAGCAAAATGTCGGTAATTGAACTACAAGTACTCCATGGTCATGTTTGGTCCGTAGGAAAGGTTGGCACTAACTAGAGTTCTGTGACTCATTTTTCTGTCGGTTGGACAAACTCACTATGATGCATAAATTGGCACCAAGTTCATCAACACTGAACACGTGTAGCTCTGACTGACTCTGATTTAAAGAGAAGGGCCACATTAGAAAAATACATGATTATATTAAGTTATTAATTATGTTAACTATTTTTGTAATAGAAAAATGTATTTTTCAATGAGCGACGCACTCTTGGTACTATATAGGTCGTTTGGGGAGCATAAGGTAATAAAGTCAGGTAAAAAGTATTCAGAAAGTTGGCTCGGACAGTTTGTTTCATTTTCCTGTACAATATGTATGGTCGGTCTCGGACCTTGTTGGTCTCGGTCTCAAATTTCTGTCCTGGTCTCGGTCTCGACACCCCCTGGTCTCGGTCTTGGTCTCGATCTCAGATATGCTGGTCTCAACTACAACACTGTTATGTATACATTATACATGTTTATATATATATATGTATAGTGTACATACAATGCTCCAAATGCCTGTGGGTCTATCCCTAACGTTATGGACTGAAATTAAAGCAAACATCGATCCTAATCTAAAGATCTCTGCTGCCTAAAAGGGTGTCAGCATGAGAAAAAGAAATAGAAATAGCACCATAAAATTCGGCATAAAATCTTTTATCGAACAAAACAAAAATCATGTAAATCCGTGAACAGACGGCTGAGATATGAATTTATGTAATATAGGCCTAATTTTTAATCAGCTCCAGTGACATTGGCCACCAATAGTAATACCTAACTGGGTGATTCTTTTAATGAGGGAGACAGTGGATTTGGTTTTAATGTTGCATTGTGGTATTTTCATCTTAAAATTGTAAGTACATAAAAGCATTGAATTGGAGGAAGATGGACCCAGTCATAAGCTATAGTGGTGCCTTAAATTCGGTAAAATTTAAAATAGGTGTAGGCTACATACAAACAAGTGGTTGTGATATTATGTTCTCTGTGTAACTTGGACACCGAGAGTGTGATATTCAGGGTTTGATTATAATTTTTTTCTCATGCACTTGCATGTGGGGCAACAAAACTACATGCACAGCAAAATTTCTACATGCACCAAACAATCTTAAAATCAGAAATACCAGAAGAACTTGGGAGGCATGGTTCACCAGTTGATAATATTTCAGTCACGTGGTCAAGGACAAATAAAGTTGATGGATAAACTTTTACCCAACTGCGATCAAAAATTGGACACGTGTGATGTGATGCCATACATGCCTCCACACTGCTTTAGCAGTACAAACATGTGACGTGCAGGTTTCGCAACTGTAGGTGATTTACAGACAAGTGCATATCCATTGCAAAGAAACATATGTAAGCATATAATTATTGCCCTGTGAGTGAAACCACATACACACGCTTTTCCCCCTTTTCGTACGTGACATGTTCCACAAGACCCGTACCAGCTTGTTCTCCACATTGGAGGGTACTACTTGTACGATGGGGGTTTATTTACATTAATATTCCCTACTGCCTACAGTGATCACTTACACTGAAACTTGAAAACCACTAAAAGCAAGTCTATTTCTGATGTCTCGCTGTGAACAATGTCAGTGGGCCTTAAGTCTGTGTTTTTGCTTGCTTGAAGTGCAAGAATGTCCCATTGACTTACTGTGTAAAAGGATCGCAGAAGCAATGCTGCCCTGAGAAGTACAGATGTGGAATGGTAATTGCTGATGTTGATGTTGCAGTAAGAAAGGAGATGCTAGTATGAACTCATATTTCTGTAAAGTGACTGCTTGTCTAACTTGAGTGAGAAACTACAATGCCATGGAAGATTTGAAGCAATACATTAGGATTACTTTGTAATGTAACTTACTGTAGGATTTGACCATGGAGTTAGGCCCAGGCAAGGCTAGGCCTACATAAAAGTGCATGTGAGCCTCCACAGTTACATGCACATGGGAAATTCTACCTGCACCCGTGCATGCGTGCACCTGGGTGAATCAAACCCTGGTGACATTGGCAAATATTGTAAAGCATTTTTGACTTTGGAAATGAACTGTGTGATACCCTGAAATTTTAGAATAGTAGCAAGGTGCATATTTATGAAGCAATTGCATAGTGCCTTAAACTTTGTACAGCTCCACTTATTCTGTGTCTGTAACATGAAATATTGCTGCGATCAAAGTACAGATTCTCTGTGTAACACTGTGTGTAACATGTTGGTGTCCCATTGCAAATAATAATTCGTTTTTCTACAATTTAACTTGGAATTTTTTAGGTTTTTCCATTGAGCTGTATGGTCACTACCAAGGAATGCTTACTTTGCCAAATTGGAATCAGATTTGCACAGTCAAGTTTTGAAATCAAAGTTTCACTATGTAACGGGAACACCAAGGAAGTTTAAGGAATTCACCAAATGCTGTCCCACTTTTACGAAGGATATTTTCCAAGCGTAAACCAATATCTTCATTGCAACTGTATTTCCAATCCATAGAGGATCACCCTGCAAGTCATCTTTGCTGTTGCAGCGTTGCAGACCCTTCTCTCAGGGAAATAAGTTATGCCGTCAGTATCTTATGGAAAACAGGCTTTGGTGTTCCCATTACATGGTTAAAACTGAAACCTGTATTGACCAATAACTTTTACATGTATAGTTTTTTTTTCAAGCATTTGGCATAATATGTATATTTACAGTACCCATACATGATCTGAAAAATTAATGTTTGTTGTTAACCTGGAATTGAAAATTTCACCCAAATGTCACAAGTTGGTAACCATATTTAAAGAATCACCCAACTACGTTAGAACAGAATGTTCTAACGTTGGATGTCTCCTTGCTGCAAGTGAAATTTTGAATTTTTTATCCGGAATCATTAGCGGTGTGCCCATGCCAGATACAGGGTACAAGGTTTGTGCCAGCTGAAGAATACGAGCCAGAGGGTTAGGGGCTGCAGCCTCCCCATCCTCCCTGGAGTTGAGGCAAAACCCACTCATTAGCAGACTTTTTGGAAAAATAGGGCAATTTTCTATGGTATCAAAAGCTTTTCTCTAGAAAGAATGCCCTGCTCCCCCCCCCCTCCCTGAAATATATCCAGTGCCCCAATGTGAAAAACATTGGGGGTATTTCCACCTTGGCCAAAATTTTGGAGAGGATTCCAATCGCATGGAATTTTCGAAAAATTAGAAACATTACGTATCTATCTAGCGTATAAATTTACAAACCCAAAGTGACACAGCCACACTTAACCTCCCCCTTTCCTATTCCCTTTCCTGTTTGATCCCTAGGCCTAGTTTTGACATATTAATTCTCGGCATCCTAAATTAAACCCTACTCTTGAAATTATGCCTTTAACGTGCAGTCACTGAGAAAAAGTTCTGCCTGCCATAGTTCCAGTAGCTGCAGATCTTCAGACACAAGTCATCATGTACTGGCTTCAATTTCAAGTAGGACCACTGTGAATGTGTACTGAATGAGGTCTCCCAGAAAGTGAGAAAGTGTGCCCAAATTTTTGCCAAATAATCCTGATACAGCTACGTAACAAAATGAAACAAAAATGAACAATATTGTATCCTTCTAGAATCCTGCCATTGTTGTCCCCAAATATGAGCCTATGATCCCTGTCAGTCGTTTCGAATTTCGATTCTACTGTAGCACACACAACATATGTGTACGGCTACAGCCTTAATAAAAGTAGTCAGAAGGCTAGGTGTAAACTACTGTACTTAGACAATGTAGACCTATCTCTGGAGGCAGGAGAAAATGGACCAGTAGGCAACCAGTTTCACTGCTTCCACATCATTTCTATATGAAGCTTGGCCACATGTGCCTGTTTCTACTTCATTGATTTCAATTCCTCTTGAAATATCATGCATTTTAAATACTCTCTGTGTAGAAGTACCTATATCAGTTTTTTTGCATAGTAATATGCCTGCATGTACTCATCACTCTACCCTAATCATTGGCAGTACTGTCACTGTATTAGTGGAAACTACCTGAAAACAAAAAAGATGTTTAAAAAATAATTTCTGTATAGGAACTAACGAATGTGTCAGTATTTGGGTTGCAGTCAAGTTTGTTTCACCAATGGAATGTTAGCAGTTTGTCATTGACACCAATTTTGTGACACAGAGGGGTAGCTTAAAGTTTTGACTAGAATTACATGTATGTAGAGACACCAAACAATTAGAATTGCTCTCAGGAAATGGAGGACTCAGTATGCTAAAATCAACTGATATTACCGTACAGTTACTGTACCTAATACAACCATAAGACATTAGGAGAGCTGCAACATAGTATTTGATGGGCACATGGTTATATCTGTTTATACCGTAAAGATTTCTGCCTATACCCGACCCTCCCCCCTCCCCACCAAAAAAAGAAAAAAAGGGGGTTCATATGGTACTGCTTCAGACATTTGCTGACACAATTTCACAGTGTAAAGGGCAAATCTTAATTATAGACCCTTTTCCAAATAGCAGTTACAAAGGATTGTGGGATAGTGTTTTGGTCTGCATCATTCCTGTCCACTGTAAAATGCCACTGACAAAAGTAATGCACACAAAAACTCTATCCCACAATCCTTTGTATTAAACTGCTATTTGGAAAAAGGTCTATTGTAAAGAATTATGACATTTGACCTTTGGCAGAAGTTATGCTTTTACTTGAGCTTCCAACATTTTCAGTACTGTACATAAATGTTAACTTTATTATTTTGGCATTTCAGATACCAGACTCACATGAAACAGGTTTGAGCAGTGGAGGGCAGTAGATTCCTATTCAACTTTTCAGAGATTTCAACAGTTGTTCGTGTTTTTAGTGGAAAGGAAATGTTCTTGTAGAAATCATGGCCAAAGTACAATTCAAGCCAGGAGACAAGGTGTTTGCCAAGATGAAAGGATGGCCTTACTGGCCAGCAAGGGTCAGTTTCAACTATTTGTTTACATTAAGTCTGTGTGATAATAGTTGGCATTGACTGTGGTGCTGCTGTGCATGCTAAATCCACATGACATTACATAGAATGCATCTTGTGACTAGGGCTGCGACGGTTAAACGGTTAACCGGTTAACCGACCGATCGGTCGGTTAAACGGCCGCCAAATGTTGTTTCGTTTAACCGTTTTTGCATCCTAATAAATCTGTTGCCACAGTTCACCATTATACCTAAACTCGTTTATGCAGTAAACCGCAGAAGTCGCTTGCCCAAAACCACGTAACAATGGGTAAACTTTGGATGAAAAATTACAAAAGGTTTAGAAAAAGACCTTTATAATGTCAGTTGTACAGTCTGCGTTGCGTTGCTTTGACTGGTATATCGATCCGTTCGCCCCATGATCTGGGAGTGGTTTGCCGAAATGTGACAATAAACTCTTTCACGCAACTTGTTGAAAGGATTAAAATTATCAAAGGTGCAGGGATTAAACTGTGCAGTACACGCTTCAACAATCCACCATACCTTTTAAAGTGTGGAGCACTGTAAACTTGATAGATAAGACTTAAAAAGTTACCTCTAGCCGGCAGAAAAATATATGCTTAATATTGTTCAAGATAAATGCACTTCGGGAATTTTCCCGGGCGTAACTTCCAAGGTTACGTGTTTACAGTTCATCAGTCTCAAAACATATGGAATCTGTACAAAAAAGGGAGCAAGCTATGTAGCTCTGGGCTTAATTATGCAACCATGGCTTGCAAGCCTTGTGGGTGCAACTAAAATATTTGTAACTACGTTAGCCTTCCCATTTAAGCTGACTTAATAATTTTATCAAAAGACGATTAAACATTTTTTATAATTTTTTCAACGTTAGTATAATTCCTGGAAAAGTTTCAACCCCCAAAATTCGCAAAGATGAGTGAAATTCTTTCGGCCATTTCATTTATTAACCCCAAATTATAAAATATGGAGCATTCCAATGGTGAACTTCACGAATAATCATATTATTTTCGAACATAATTAGCATAGTTCGTTGGACTTGCTGAACGAACCGGCGCACTGTACGTACGTGCATTATACAGTACAATACAGCATTTGTAATTAGCAGAGCTGATTGAGCTTGCTGAACGAATCGGGCCGGCCGGCCGGCCATGTGCGTCGCTGCTTCGCACGTTGCATGAACGATCGTTCATGACATACCGTACGTACATTGTACAGTACAGTATTGCGTACAAGACAACTATGCCCGAGTCCCGTTATAACATTAAGTATAAGGGTAGCGACCGTTACCAAAAAGTTTCGCCGTTCATAATTACGAAGAAACTGGTATTTTTAGTAGGTATTAGGTAAAAATGCATGCGATGTAAGGTAAGTTAAAATTCAACGTTACAATTTTTTACGGAGCATGCAGTAATACATATGGGTAAAACTTTTCACACCTTTACGACATAACAGTGCTGGAATTCTTAGCAGACACACGTATATTACGTATGAATTACAGCAAGGTCACAAGGCACACTATAGTACACTGTATGTGGTACGTTTGTACTCGACACTGCTCTAGGTGTGTGTGATACTGTATCGCTGTAGCCGGAGAAGTGTCTTGAACTGCAATAATGCCAGTGATATCCATAGGCTTTTCATCTTACGGTGCTATGTTAGACCGCAAAAATCTCGAAAACTGTAATCAGTGGCATAACAAAAAGAATGCATGTTTGTGATAAGTTTGAATAAATGCGTGATTCGCCCATGCGTACGGACTGCTTGCCAAAACATCGCAAATAATGCAAACGTTTTAACTTGCACGCTACTTCGACGATCATCACTACCGGTGCCATTTTAAATGTAGAAACTTTGGTATTTAAAGTGGTGGCGCTCTTCCGAAATGTTTATTTTGTTTATATTCCTTGACTTGTTTTTATTTTCGGTTAACCGTTAACCGTTCGGTTAATAAAAACGGTTAAACGGATAGTGAATTAACCGGAAATGCACAGCCCTACTTGTGACAAATCTAAATAAAGCAGTTTCAGGCATTACAGTTTCTCCTGATATGGCAAACATGTCCCTAACATTTGGTTCGTTACATTTTAATATGCATTCAAGTTAAATGCAGGACTTTGGCTGTAGTACTTGTAGGGTTACTTGGGGGGCAGTCCGGCTCTCCTCCCATTGGGTATGGGTTGTCATCAAAATGGGTTGCTTGGATGACAGTCTCAAAAGCCCTCAGGTGGGCCAAGTCATTTACTAAACTACTTTGCCATGGTTGCAGTTCTTGAGATGATTTGCCTTAAATGTGTGCTGTAGTTTGTACCAAATGCCTTTGACTGGTCTCTTGTTTCTCATATATGGCTGCTTGCTTATTCATGGCTTTAGGTTAAGAGTTGGAAAGTAGGGTGCCAGTTGATGACTTCAGTTGATTAATAAAGGAGTGAAAGACCTTAGACATAGCTCTTCTCTAATTAAATCACAACATTATTTTAAGAGTAAGGAATCATGTGTCTGCATGCTGCATGTTTAGCAGTTTTAGCAGAATTTTTTTTTAAACATGCCAATTCAAGCCATTCTGGAACTCCCAGGCATTTTGTTTTGTACAGATGTTTATCATTTTATTTTTGCCTGACAGGTGGATGAAATCCCAGAAGGAGGGGTCAAACCCCCAGCAAATAAGTATCCTATATTCTTCTATGGGACTCATGAAACGTGAGTATCGTTGCCTGATTTTTGGTTTCGATGATAAGAGAAACCTATGCAGTCATGATGGCGTGTGTATGTATGTGTGTATGTGCGTGTGTGTGTGTGTGTGTGTGTGTGTGTGTTTGTGACACTTTGCTCGTTAACACGATATCTCAAGAAGGGAAACTCTGACAGTTTTCAAACTTGGTACATAGATGCCCCATATTGAGAGGAAGAACCCTATTGTTTTTGGTGGGGGTCAAAGGTCACCTGGGGTCACCGGGGGTCAAAATCTGAAAACTTTGTTAACACAATATCTCGAGGTAGGAAGCTTGGATGAATTTCATACGTTGTATGTAGATGCGTTATGGTAAGAGGAAGAACCCTATCATTTTTGGTGGAGGTGAAAGGTCGTCTGGGGTCACCGGGGGTCAGACCCTGAAAACTTCGTTAACACGATATCTCAAGAAGGGAAGCTCTGACAGTTCTCAAACTTGGTACACAGATGCCCCATATTGAGAGGAAGAACCCTATTGTTTTTGGTGGGGATCAAAGGTCACCTGGGGTCACCGGGGGTCAAAATCTGAAAACTTTGTTAACACAATATCTCGAGGTAGGAAGCTTGGATGAATTTCATACGTTGTATGTAGATGCGTTATGGTAAGAGGAAGAACCCTATCATTTTTGGTGGAGGTGAAAGGTCATCTGGGGTCACCGGGGGTCAGACCCTGAAAACTTCGTTAACACGATATCTCAAGAAGGGAAGCTCTGACAGTTCTCAAACTTGGTACATAGATGCCCCATATTGAGAGGAAGAACCCTATTGTTTTTGGTGGGGGTCAAAGGTCACCTGGGGTCACCAGGGGTCAAACTATGAAAACCTTGTTAACACAATATCTCAAGGTAGGAAGCTTGGATGAATTTCATATTTTGTATGTAGATGCGTTATGGTAAGAGGAAGAACCCTATCATTTTTGGTGGAGGTGAAAGGTCATCTGGGGTCACCGGGGGTCAGACCCTGAAAACTTTGTTAACACGATATCTCAAGAAGGGAAACTCTGACAGTTCTCAAACTTGGTACATAGATGCCCCATATTGAGCAGAAGAACCCTATTGTTTTGGTGGAGGTCAACGGTCACCTGGGGTCACCGGGGGTCAAACTCTGAAAACCTTGTTAACACAATATCTCGAGGTAGGAAGCTTGGATGAATTTCGTACTTTGTATGTAGATGCGTTATGGTAAGAGGAAGAACCCTATCATTTTTGGTGGAGGTGAAAGGTCATCTGGGGTCACCAGGGGTCAGACCCTGAAAACCTTGTAAACACGATATCTCAAGAAGGGAAACTCTGACAGTTCTCAAACTTAGTGCATAGATGCCCCATATTGAGAGGAAGAACCCTATTGTTTTTGGTGGGGGTCAAAGCTCACCTGGGGTCACCGGGGTCAACCTCTGAAAACCTTGTTAACACAATATCTCGAGGTAGGAAGCTTGGATGAATTTCATACTTTGTATGTAGATGCGTTATGGTAAGAGAAAGAACCCTATCATTTTTGGTGGAGGTGAAAGGTCATCTGGGGTCACCGGGGGTCAGACCCTGAAAACCTTGTAAACACAATGCCTCGATGTAGAAAGCTTGGATAAATTTTATACTTTGTATGTAGATGCCTTATAGTAAAAGGAACAATCTTATAATTTTGGTGGGGTTCAAAGGTCATCTGTGGTCACTGGGGGTCAAACCCTCAAAACCTTGTTAACACAATATCTCAATGTAGGAAGCTTGGATAAATTTGATACTTTGTATGTAGATGCATTATGGTGAGAGGAAGAATCTCATCATTTTTGGTGGAGGTCAAAGGTCATTTGGGGTCACTGGGGGTTAAGCTCTGAAAATCTTGTTAACACGGTATCTCCATGTACGAAGCTTGGATAGATTTCTTACATGGTAAATTGATGTGTTATAGTGAGAAGATGTAACCCACTGTTTTTGGTGGAGTTCAAAGGTCATCTAGGGTGGCTGAGGGTCAAACACTGAAAACCTTGTTAACACAATATCTCAAGGGAGAAAGCTTGGATAGATTTTATACGTAGTATGTGGATGCATTGTGGTGAGAATATGAATGCAATCATTTTTGGTGGAGGTCAAAGGTCATCTTGGGTCAACGTGGGCCAAACACTGAAAAGCTTGTTAACACGTATCTCCAGGTTGGAAGCTTGGATAGATTTCATACTTACAGTACTATGTGGATGTGTAATGTTGAAAAGATGGACCCTGTTGTTTTTGGTGGAGGTCAAAGGTCGTCTGGGGTCACCAGAGGTAAAAAAGCAAAATTTCCCAAGAATTCCCAAGAGTTTTATAGGTTCAGCAGAGGTCAAAGAGCAAAATTTTCCAAGATTTCCTAAGATCGTCATCTGGGGTCACCAGAGGTCAAACTGCAAATTTCCCAAGAATTCCCAAAATTAAATAGGAACACAAAACTGTATTTTTCCAACATGTTAAGATACTGTAGCATTTGACCATTGACTGAAAGATATGGGACATCATGGCATTATTTGGAATAGAACATATATCATCGAAACCTCAATGCATTTTTGCATTCTGGTCTCACTCAATAGTGACTTTCATTTTCCGGGTTTTGTTTGTTTCACATACTTATATGTGAGAGGGTTTACACAGTCCTGCAGAGGCGTCTGACTTTTCAATAAGCAATATGGGTGCTAAAACTCGCAATCCATGCCAGGAATTTTGCTGTACCAACAAACAGATTCTGCCATTTTTTTTGCATGCAAACACACACTTCTAGTGACTGCTTTAGTTTCTTCCTCCAATAATACAGTACCCCATTCAACCTTCTCACTCCAAGTTGAAAACATTGGCTCTTATGAAAACATTTTCTTTGAAGCAGATCACTTTAACAAGCAATTATTGTTGAAAACCACAGTTTTAACAGGAAGATTCTGTCTGCTAATACAGAGGAATGTAGGTGGCTCATGTCATTGGTACAGCAGTAGAATAATACTTCTCAACATTCACTTTAATCTTCTAATATACAACTTGTTTATTGTCCTGCTGTTCTGTCGTACATGATTTTTTTTTTTGAAATTTTCTGAGCATGGTTTGGGGAATTCAACTCTTGCTGGTGGGCAGTTTATTTTGAAGTGGTGAAAAAGTATAATATTGCTCAGAAGTGAACAATTTGAATGCTCTCTTTGCAAATGGCACCATGTCAGAGAAGTTAACTGCGACAAGAAATTACTAGTCTCCAGCAAAGCCCACTTTAGAGAATGGGACTGTCTTGTTGATACATGTCAAGCTCAGATGGCTTGTTGGAAATAAGTACTTTCCCCTCTGTAGTATTCAGTCATTACTTGTGTTACCCATTAGTTTGTGTATGGCTAATTGTCATATTCTGAATCTAGCATTCAGTATGTTATTTTCAAGCAAACATGTAATAATGTTCATCCAGGCTAGGAATGTGACATTAAAGTAAGCATTTATCTTGAACAATGTTGATGTTGTAAGTGTTTTTGATGAGCTAATGATAACAGATGCACAGTGTTTGTTTTGCTTTTTTATTCTTCGTTTTAAAGGCGACATCCTAAAATAGCTATGAGAGCTTTTTTGAAATTCACTCCTGGGAACACAGGTGCTTGCCCAGAAATCAAGTAGAGGGAAAGGCAAGCCTTCTTCACCCTTTAGTTTGCTTACATGCTACTTGGACTTATTATAAATGGAAATAACTGTATAGTCATTAGTTCCCTTGGCCTGGAAAGGCCATTAAAAAGAGATTGAATTTTATTTTCACTTTTCAAATAGGGAAATGTCCAGGAACTTTGTAAACTTTGTAAACAGTAACAAAAGACCTGGAAAGGTAATGAAATTTGTAAAGACTGTAACTTCTTTGAAATATGTGTATACTACACATTTTTATCCAGAATTTTTTACACTGGGGCATATGTGCTTAGCCACAGATTTTCATAATTTTTTCATGGAAAGAAAGGTCTTGAAAAAGTCATGGAATTTTGTTATCCTCAAAGTGTAAGGTGAGTAATTTGTGACAAATAGGTTGTCCTTACTGTAAGGTATCCTGTGTGGCTGTTTTTTATCATGGAATGACTGAATTTAGTCTTGTTTGTCTTTTCTATCCCATGCAGTGCCTTCATGATGGCGAAGGATCTCTTCCCGTATGAGCAGAACAAACACAAATATGCCAAAGAGCACAAGCGCTATGAGGCCTTCAACATTGGCCTGTGGGAGATAGAAAACAAACCAGATGCCACATTTATGGGAAATGTATGTAGTTAATACAATCCAAATATAAATTACATAAGGGATAGGGAACCTAGTTTTTACTTTTGAAGTATGAGCAAAAACTGTCATTGGCATAGTAACAAGTCTTCAATAGCATGTTCATGCTTATGCCAGACACATGTTTTGCTTAGTCATCATTAGGACAAAAAGGGTGTGAAGTGTGTGATGTTCATAGCCGTAATGTGTGACTGTGTGAGCCGCTTTCCCAACAATGCTGATCAAAATCTAACATCCATGATGGTGTTAAAGTTTATAGCCACAGATATCTTCCCAACATGTTCTTATATTATACTATATTTATCCACCCACATCACAGAGGCAGACATAAGAGACTCATTTCATGTTTCTAAGGTCTCTGCAGTGGATTCCATCCTTCCACAAGCCTACCAGGGGAAAAATGCAGTGTACTCGGGTCAATAGAACCCCATCACAGACGAAGAAAGTAGTGAATGCCTTTGAATAGTGTCCATTAGAGTATAGTATCATTTACTTTCATCTGAAAAAAAGTAAAAATCATTACTGCTAGCAAGTGTTCTTTCCGACAAATGCTACTCACCTGTAAGCAGCGCTTGAAATAAGGATCAAAAGGGCACAGCCAAATGCCTATCACTTTTTGTTAATTTGAGAGGGCACCGAGTCATTAAAGAGGGCACCACAGCCAAAAATCAGACAGAAAACTCAAACTCTTTGTCATGTTGAAATCTTTTGCATTAAAAGTTTCAAAGACTAAAACCACGGAAAAGCACTTGAGTTTAACAACATGGTCCTGTTAAGAGTCCTGCAGTACATAATAAGGTAATTGCATCAGCACATAAAAAGTTTATTGCACTCTGCTACATCAGGCCTATCACAACAGATGCTCAACAAGTCTTCTATTATTTCCCATCATACTCTTCACCTAGTTGCTATTCTCTGAAAATCACTTGAGGTAGGAGAGAAATCAGTACAAAGCAAATTTATTCACACAGCTACTCAGAGAAAGTTGCTTATTCCTTCATCCTTAAATGGACTAAAGCAATTCTGCCTTCACACAATAGTTCACATATTTCCCTCACACACAGTTTCTGTAATGTATTTGCATAAGGGATCCAAGTACGTCTCATTTCCTTTTTAAGTGTCCCAAGAAAATTTGAACAGTGTCAAGTGTCAAAGTATAACCACAAAATTGTAATATACGAATTTGGGACATGAACAAGGTTTATAATCAGTGGTACCATGTACCAACCTGGTCACTATAAATGACCATTAACATTCAATTTCCAAACACCTATAATGAAGCAGTTACTAAAAGCTATATCACAATTATAAACACCCAAGACTGTCACTGCATGAATCTGTAGGGGAAAAAAAACATTTCACAATTTATAAAATGACCTCAAGGTGACCCCTAGATAACCTTTGACTGTAATTCCCTGACCACCTCTGATAACCCTAAAGTATCTATTAATTAGTGAGCCCAAGATTTATTGAAAAGCTTTTAAAGTGTGTGCTCATGGGATAAGTATTGTTTTTGATTTTCTGTCACAAGAATATTATATATGGCCAATATAGCCAAAAACTCAGACACATCTGTAGCTTAGGTTCTAAGTGTCATATACGTTACATATTAGGCAATGGCAAAATTGCCAAGCCCCTCTGAAGAAAGATGCTGGGTGGAGAAAAACCTTTGCTTCAAAGCTTGCAAATATATTTCACATTATTATGTTACACATGAAAGGTCATGCACATGCAAGGTCTTGGAACTTAATGATGATCAGTCCTGTAATTGAGTAATTACCACATAATAAACAGTGCCGACTGTTGTGAACTGTATGGTACATGTGCAATCCAACCATGAATTTCAGGACTAAATCCCTTTCTTTTGGAAGTCAAAAGTTTTCGTATGTATTAATAGATTCCCAAAACTGTCACTGCTAGAATTTCAGTGGTTTCATAAGTTTTCAATCCATTTTAAAGTGAAATGGTTTAAGATTCTGAGGGTGTCAGTAAGCCGCAGTTTCTTGTTTGAGCTCTGTGAACAGTATATATCCCACACTTGGGCCAGTACCCAGTACTGCCATTGAATGAAACACATGCATTAGATCTGTGTGTAAATATATCTTGCAATGTATGTGTGATAGATGTTTCATGATCTTCTGATTGTTTAACTCTGCAAAAGAACATGTACAGTATTTTGAGTCTTTTTGAATTTGTTGAATTTGAAGTTGCAAAAACTGAAGACTTTACTGACAAATCAGCAAAACAATATTTTTCATGTGAGAAGGGTGCTACAATTCATCACACAAGGGCATGATGTCAGTTTTGGCTGTTGGTGGAGGTTAATTTTCAAGCAGCACCATGACCATTGGTAAGGGCATGATAACCATTGCCATTGGTGCTGTCAGTTATTTTGACTGCTCGAAAGTCATTAAAATGAGTCATTCATTGCTCATAAACCACACTGAATATTCATTAGGTGTAACTCATGTTAATGAGGTATCAATAGGCTTAATATTAAATTTTCAGCAACAGTCCACAGAGGATGAAGAAGAGGAGGAAGAGGAGGAGGAGGAGGAGGCAGAGGCAGAGGAGGAGGAGGAGGAGGAGGAAGAAGAGGAGGAAGCTGGTAGTGATGAAGAAGATGAGGTAGGTAGATTAATATAGGCATTCAAGGCTGGGGGGGGGGGGAGGTGCTCTGGATGGATGAATAGAGTGAATGGGTTGTCTTTTTCTCTTGGATGAATAGGGGTGGGGTGCAGATGAAGATTTGCAGGGGAATTAGTATAGAACTTTACAATAAATTTGAAGTTTCTACAAAGTATTTTTAGAGAGTTGATTGGCTATAATTGCTAATCAGTGGTGTACTTAACAAACATTTCCTCTGTCTTAATTAGCAGTCTATAAAATTGACAGTCAAAATATTTGAAACATACACCTGTGGGCAGAGCATATGAAAATGTGGATTTGCAACTTTTGCGAAG
This sequence comes from Holothuria leucospilota, assembly GCA_029531755.1. Lineage (NCBI taxonomy): Eukaryota > Metazoa > Echinodermata > Holothuroidea > Aspidochirotida > Holothuriidae > Holothuria > Holothuria leucospilota. The sequence goes on from CM055969.1 coordinate 54,040,659, forward strand.
CTAACTTAACAGTGATTTTCAGGAAGGATTTTTGGGATCTAACTGAACCAAACTATTGCATCCTTTGTGGTAGTTTCAATATGTCACATGACTTAGTCATTAGAGTTTGCATGTAAGAAATCAGAGATTTCAAGAAGTTTTGCCCAATTCTTTTGATAATTATGTGACAAGTTTTAAGTCACAGATGAAATAACCAAGATGATGTCAAGGCTCAATTTGTGGACTTTAAAGGTAAAAAGCAGTCGCCCCAAACTTATTTTGAAACAATAGCTAAATGTCACAAATTTCTTCTTATTTCTCTTCCAAGTATCTTTCATAATATTTTTGATTCCTTGCCGTAGGCAGGCAAGGAATCTATGCGATGGTGATGGCGTGTGTGTGTGTGTGTATGTGTGTGTGTATGTGTGTTTGTGACACTCATTGTAATCGCGATATCTCAAGGTAGGAATGACCGATACTTTTCATATTTGGTATGTAGGTTTGTCATGTTGAGAGGAAGAACCCTATTGTTTTTGGCAGAGGTCAAAGGTCATTCGAGGTCACCAGAGGTCAAAGTCCAAAAACCTTGTAATCGCAATATCTCAAGATAGGAATGACTGATACTTCTGATATGTGATATGTAGGTTTGTCATGTTGAGAGGAAGAACCCTATTGTTTTTGGCAGAGGTCAAAGGTCATTTGAGGTCACCAGAGGTCGACGTCCAAAAACCTTGTAATCGCGATATCTCAAGATAGGAATGACCGATACTTTTCATAGTTGGTATGTAGACATGCCATGTTGAGAGGAAGAACCCTATTGTTTTTGGCAGAGGTCAAAGGTCCTTCGAGGTCACCAGAGGTCGACGTCCAAAAACCTTGTAATCGCGATATCTCAAGATAGGAATGACCGATACTTTTCATAGTTGGTATGTAGACATGCCATGTTGAGAGGAAGAACCCTATTGTTTTTGGCAGAGGTCAAAGGTCCTTCGAGGTCACCAGAGGTCGACGTCCAAAAACCTTGTAATCGCGATATCTCAAGATAGGAATGACCGATACTTTTCATAGTTGGTATGTAGACATGCCATGTTTAGAGGAAGAACCCTATTGTTTTTGGCAGAGGTCAAAGGTCCTTCGAGGTCACCAGAGGTCAAAGTCCAAAAACCTTGTAATCGCGATATCTCAAGATAGGAATGACCGATACCTTTCATAGTTGGTATGTAGACATGTCATGTTGAGAGGAAGAACCCTATTGTTTTTGGCAGAGGTCAAAGGTCGTTCGAGGTCACCAGAGGTCAAAGTCCAAAAACCTTGTAATCGCAATATCTCAAGATAGGAATGACCGATACTTTTCATAGTTGGTTTGTAGACAAGTCATGTCAAGGGGGAGAACCCTGTTGTTTTTGGGACAGGTCAAAGGTCATTTGAGGTCACCAGAGGTCAAAGTCCAAAAACCTTGTAATCGCGATATCTCAAGATGGGAATGACCGATACTTTTCATAGTTGGTATGTAGATTTGTCATGTTGAGAGGAAGAACCCTATTGTTTTGGCAGAGGTCAAAGGTCGTTCGAGGTCGCCAGAGGTCAAAGTACAAAAACCTTATAATCGCAATATCTCGAGATAGGAATGACCAATACTTTTCATAGTTGGTATGTAGACATGTCATGTTGAGAGGAAGAACCCTATTGTTTTTGGCAGAGGTCAAAGCTCATTCGAGGTCGCCAGAGGTCAAAGTCCAAAAACCTTGTAATCTTGGTATCTCGAGGTAGGAATGGCCGACACTTTTCATAGGTGGTATATAGATTTGTCATGTCAAGGGGGAGAACCCTATTGTTTTTGGCAGCGGTAGGTCAAAGGTCATTTGAGGTCACCATAGGTTGAAGTCCAAAAACCTTGTAATCGTGATATCTTGAGATAGGAATGACAGACGGTTTTCATAGTTGGTATGTAGATATGTCATGTCAAGGGAGAGAACCCTATTGTTTTTGGCAGAGGTCAAAGGTCATTCAAGGTCACCAGAGGTGGAAGTCCGAAAACTTTTTTTTTTTTTTTCATTTTTTTGGTTATTAAAGTTTTGGTTCAAAGGTCATGTGGCATGAGCTGATGTGAGCAGGGGTGAAATTGTGACCACATCATAAAAAATGATGAAGTAGAGAAGTATAAATTTGATGGATGAACCTCAGTGTAACAAAGCACCCCCCTTTCGGCAAGGAATCACGAAGCCTTTTGGCTTTCTGGTAGGACATTAATATTGCATATTCAAGGTAAACCAAGCAGTTGCTCCTTCTAAATTTTACAATTGAGTAAGAAAAATACTGTCACATGATTCTCAAGATCCATTCAGGAAATAGGATAGTCTACTATACAATTCTTAATTGGGGTGACTGCATTCTCCCTTTAAATATTGCATTTTATAGCCTAAAAAGTGTAGAATATGCAATATGGCAAGGTTTATGAACCCTTTTGTTTCAGTTTCAAATACCCTAGGGTATGAAAGGTTGCATGTATTGATGGACTATTAATGTTAAAGGTCTGTGGAAATACCAAACAGACATTTTACTCAGTAACAATAGATTAAGATCCCCTGATGAAAAATTTGTTGGAATTATTTGGATAAAGTTTGACCATTACTGAGAGTTCTCATTAGCTATGCAGAAATTGGATGTGGAATGTTGCATAGGATCTGTATTTCTTTTGTTAATCGTTTATAAATTAGCTGTTTATTATTTACCAGCTAGTTCCTAGGTAATTTTTAATGTGGACATTATCAAGGTAATCAAGCTACTTCCGAAATAAATACCCCAGGGCATGCCAACATTACAACTTTCCTTGGAATGAAGGATAAACAGAGGATAACGTAAGATATATTTCACAAGTCCCCCTTTCCACACCACAAATTTGCATAGGTAGCTCATGTTTATTTATATTGTAAGTGCATTAACAGTAATTTTCTTGTAATATGGTCAACATTTGACTGAGTTTGATGGGAACTGCAACTTTTTTGTCGTTTCTAATGCTTTTTTCATCAAATACACAGGTATGACATTTACATTCAGTATGTATGAAAAAAATGTTTGGGTTCCATTCTTCACTCAAGCAAATTTTATGTTACTTTTTCTCATTACAGGTGATTAAAAAGCCAAAGAAAAGAAAAGCAAGCACTGAGCCTCGCAAGGTAAACAGTTTCTACCTGTACCAATGTATTAATCACCTAAACATAAAAATTGGATACTCGGCCTTTTGGCTAGAACATGTGCATATATAGTATCTGTTCTTTTTAGGAAGTCAAGAATGGAACCATGCATGACACATCCAAGATGTAGAGGTCTGAAGGTCAAGAGAGTTTTGGTTTGGGGATGTAGCTCCTTTAGGGAGCAGAACTCCTTCGGGAGAAACGTTTGGTTTTGCGCTTTGGTTCTTTGCTAGAGAGTGGAGGGGACTTTGAAAAAAGTGCTAGTAATTTATTTCATCCAGTCCCCTGTTATTTCATTAAGTTTTTTATTATAAAATTGCCGTAGCTTTGTTACAAGTTTTGGGTTAAAAAGGAAAATAAAACAAGTACAAACAACATACAACAAATGTAAATATTATTGTTACTCTCATTCATTGAAAAGTAGAAATAGTTATTCAAAGTATTTGAAGTATTGGTGTAAAACGAATGGCCATTTAGGGTTTATACAGGGTCTGGTATACTTTATTTGTAGTTCCAGCTTCTTATCAGTCTTTTGATTTTGCATCAACAAGAGTCATGCCCCAGCCTGGGCATTAGCCAGGATTCAAAATTGGGTATCTCACTTGTGTGTGAAATGCCTCTCATCACACAGGCACCACAGGTGGTTCCAAATGTATTGAAAATAGTTGCCAGTGTGGTTCCTCCATTGCAAAATATTTGCATTACATCAATAATTGTGGGGTAACTTTGGTCCATAATATCAGTGAGTTTTGAATTGACGTCTTATCTGTGCAATGTCAGATTATACTCAATTTGGGATGCTAGTACCTAGCAATGTTTTGTCATCTCAGAAGTCATCCTGCAACAATTTGGCCATCTGAAAGACAGTGAGAAACATTTTTGCCTAATGTTCTGTCACCAGCAGATTAATCATAATTTCTTGTCTGTACCATGTTTCTTTTTTTTTTTATTTTTTGGGTTAATATAGTAGTTATCCCTCAGGGTTAAGTTTGGCTGTGGTCATTAGTTGGCTCTCTCTCTCTCACAGAAGAAAGCTAAGAAGGTTCGGAAGACATCTAGTGATGAAGACGATTATGATGATATCCCAACTCCTGATTATGATGAAGGGAGTGATGAGGTTAGTCTGAATCTGTTTTGTCCTTCCTCCTGCCTTGTTATTGTTAAGTTAGGAAATAAGCAAGGTTCTTAAATAGACATTAAAAGACATGGAATCAAAACTGAAGTATGAGGTGTTTCCAGAAAGGAGTTTGCTGCCAGTACTGCCCAGGGGTAGTACTTTCATAGTCCTATCCGAATGGTCATTCAGGAAGGCAAGATATAGGCATGAGGAAACCATCCACCCTGCAGGCAAGCTCATACTGTATTGGCATTCCTAAAATGCTCCCGCAATGAACCGTAACTCAGCTGCTGTAAAAAGTGTTTATTCTCATTACTTCTGTGTCTAAAAATTCTAGCTACAGGAGTCTCTTTAATGTGATTATATTTATAGCTGTATACAGCGGCCCTTTTGCTGTGGCCCCTCGCAGAATTGAAATAGACTTCTGCACCACCTGCAGAGCTAACTCCATGCCACAAACAAATTCAGAGCTTTACACCGGGCACACTGGGAACAGCCATAGAGCAGGACATGTAATGTGTTAACATAGCCACCCACATGGGGGGCGTCGCTGGTCTATGCCCTTGAGATTATTCTGTGTACAGTGTTGTCGTGTATCCTTCGGATAGGGGGTACTGCAGTTGCTCATATTTCCCCGAGAGGGTTTACTACAATAACGTCATGTTTAGGATCTTTTCCCGCACAATGTGTGCACACCAAAGCCTAGTGTTATACAACCACATACAAACTGTAGTGATCATACTGTGGCATGCATGCAACACTACATAGGTTTCATGTACATATTGCTGCTGTTACTTTATTGTGTATTTTTTACTCGCAAATGGTCATGCAATTTAGTTATGTCCCAGACAACTGTACTTATAACTCATATAGGGCAGTACATGGAATGCTTCTTATGGTAGATGTCTGTATAGAAGTTGAGACATGTTATCAAGTAAGTTTAATATCTTGGATAGGCCTTACAGGTCTGGTATTACCGTCTAGCTCATCTCTTAAGTTTTAGTAAGTGTAAAAGCTCCAACTAGCATCACTTATTGAGTGGTAAATATTCCACACACACTGAAGGTGCAAAATTTCAAGGAAAACCAATTTTCCTACAGATGCAATAAATTTTATGGCTTTTCCCAGTGTTAGCTCTGAAGTGACATGCTCCTCAAAATAATTTATGATGTCTGTAGGAGTGCCAGAGTTTAAAACGAGAACTCTGGGCAGGCCTTTATAGAGAGGGGGCTAGTCGGGCATAAGACACATTCTTCCTTGAAAAAATAAACAAGACCAAATGTGACATCCAAAGTTTATTCCCATCGTAGATACGGTTTACTTTTAGCAAAACAAAGAAAGCATTGAGTTAAGCATCTACCTATTCGACATAAAAGCGATATTCCCGTACCACAAGAACCTGCAGATTAAATGTATTCTCTTAAAATTATAACTCACTGATTGTGTTGGAACCAACCAGCGCTACAATCCTGATTGCAAGAAGAGGCGTCCAGTCAGCACAAGTGCTATCAGGATTGTGCTGAATGCATTGTCCATGGTACGATACGTGGCTACTGCCTGGGATCGGTTAACAAATGGAATTAAATTCCCTGAACATCTTTGAAGTTTATTATTCAGATGAGTTGCAGTACATGCACATTTAAGTAACACTCCATAAAAATGTCATTTGTGGAAATTTGAGTATCCTTTCTTCTTACTCACATTGTTTAGCACATAAGACAGTGTGAATAGTCTTCCATTTGTTTTCCTACCCATAGTATGGCCATAGGATTAGAAGTATTCATAGACAGGTCGGTAACATTAAAAATGAGTAAATACTCAGCGATCAAAATAGATAGAAGTCACTCCAAAGTTAAAATGATTTCATTGTATAGTATGCACTGTGGAAATCGTGGTAAGGTTTTGAAATACTGTCTGGAAGTTATTCAAGAAAAACAAGTACGGCATTCACCACGTTCTGCCAGAAGTCACGCCGCAATTCTGACTGTGGCTTCAGCTTTTTGCAACAATTTTATGTATTTCTGTCAGTTACTAACCAGGTGGAACAGAAAGTTTACATTGCCAGTACTTATAAATTTAAAGAGGTCAAAGAGCGTAGCAGCTGGTGGTCACATACTTGACAATAGTAGTTAACTTCTTAGTCTTTTCCAAATGTGACAAAAGGTTGGTGTCACCATTCTTAATGAACAAAAGTTCTCAGGATGAAGTGAAGAATTTAATAAATATATGTATTGAAGGAATTTAATGTTACATGTGCAAACTTTGTGCTGACAAAATGTGCACCCTTTATTGAGTATGGAACCTTGTATTTACAGTTCAGAATTAGTTGTGGACTACAAAGTATGATTTTCATCACAACTACGAGAAATATTGAAGTCATGATTTGCAGTGCAAATTCTTTTTCTTTAATCTAAGTTTTGTGAACAAATAAGGAGCTATTATGAATCCCAGGACCTAGCATACTGTTGAACTGTCTCTTTTATTAAAAGATACCCCCTTCCTGCCCCATCTCACAAATTATCTGCCTGTATTGTCAGTTTTCTTTAGCTCTTTCTGTGGTTCACTGAGACAAATTGTGACAAAATGACAAACCTACAAACAGTTTGCATCGCTGAAGCATTTAAAGCACTTAGGTGTTTTCTGGCCACATCAGGTCTGTTACCAGCTAAAGTGTTTACAATAATTGTTGAGGAATTGGATCCCCACACCATTCTCTGCCGGTGTATGATGGGGGTGATATTCTCATCTGTTGGGCAGATCAGTTTCATCACTTGTACTTCATTACCCCCTCCCCTTGGAGAGTATTACCCAGGTGTTTATTTACTGCTTACTTGCCTGTCTTGTTTGACGGTCCATACAACATATACATATAGTTTCTGCAGGTATCTTTTCATTCACGTGTGCAACACAGGTGTCATTATAAATATACAGATATCTATGTCAAATTTCCTTTGTAAGAGTACTTAGATAAGAGGTACTTATTCATGTGGGTAGTATTTGTGTATCTGCCTGTCACCAACATTGCATCAGAATTGGTTTAGCGGTTCAGGTTTTGATGACCCCAATGTTTTCATTTTTCAGGACTTTGAAGTTGTTTCCCAGAAAGCACAGAAGACCAAAAGGAGGAAATCAAAAGGAGCTGCGTCATCTAATGACGATAGTGACGAGGAGAAACCAAAAAAGAAAAAGAAGAAAGCAAAAGAAAAGAAAAAGAAAAAAAGGAGAAAGTCCAAAGCAACAGAGAGCTCCCAGGATGAAGATGAGGACAGCAAAACTAAACAGAAAGGTCGAGGAAAGGGAAAAAAGAAAGTAGAATCTGAAGATGAGAGTGATGAAGATGTCAAGGTGAGAAAGCATGTCAAATTTTTATCAACACCCCTGAAAAAATTATTATAAAAAATATGAAAAACTTGCAAAATGGAATCTGCAGATTTGGAAAAACATTAAAAATTTTCATAAAATCAAGACACTACAGTACTTCTGACTCTGTCATTTACAGCCAAAAGCAAAACCCAGGAAGAGATCTACATCAAGTGCTAAGAAAGGAAAAGGAAAGAAAATTGAATCAACAGAGGAGGAAGATGAAGATGAGGAAGAAGAGGAGGAAGAGGAAGATGCAGGAGATGAAGAAGAAGAAGCAGAGAGTGCTGAAGCATCTAGTGTGGAAGAAGATGAAAAACCAGCCCCCAAGACCAAGAGGAGGAAGTCATCTGGTGGCAAGGCCAAAGGTCAGCATCAATCATGATTACTTCAGAGATCAGGGCAGATTTGGCTACATTGGTTAAACAGTCTTTCAGTGACATATTGCATGTTTATTGAAGATTAGCATGGCACAGATAATTCTTCTCATTACTAGACTACTCAGTCTCTCAAAAAATATTACACTTTACAGGAGTTGTGACTAAATGTTGCATTGTTTGAAAGTTTCAGTGAACAAATTTACGTTCTGTGAGAAAATTTCTTTGAGACAGTATCCTTTCTACTGAATATGGAATTGCATGTTCTTTAAATTGATTTTTCATATAAATGATGGTGTTACAGGTATGAAAATAGTTTATAACATGAGCACAAAAGGGACTTTAATGTTGGAGTAATTGACAACCATCAGTGAATTTAGGAAGCTGGAAAAAGTCGAAGATATTTTTGAAGTAACTAGTTGTAACACCTTGGGTCCTGGGGTGGCATAATGGTTTATTCCAGCTGCCATGCACCAATGTGTTTCACAAGTGTGTAGGTTCGGACCCTGGACCCTGCTTGAGATACGTGGGTTTTTCTCCCACTTGCCATAGCCTTGCCATCAAAACCATTTGCCCAGCAGACTTTGCCTTCCATACCTGGGCCCTTTTTCAAAAGAGTTACACTCAGTCTTAGGTATGATTTACCCTATAAAAGTACCATGTTAATCAAACTTAATATTGAGGATAATCTTTATGAAACAGGGCCCTGGAAAGGTTATTACTAGGGCTGCGACGGTCAAACGGTTAACCGGTTAACCGACCGATCGGTCGGTTAAACGACCGCCAAATGTTGTTTCGTTTAACCGTTTTTGCATCCTAATAAATCTGTCGTCGCAGTTCACCATTATACCTAAACTCGTTTGTGCAGTAAACCGCAGAAGTTGCTTGCCCAAAACCACGTAACAATGGGTAAACTGTGGATGAAAAATTACAAAAGGTTTAAAAAAAGACCTTTATAATGTCAGTTGTACAGTCTGCGTTGCGTTGCTTTGACTGGTTTATCGATCCGTTCGCCCCATGATCTGGGAGTGGTTTGCCGAAATAATGTGACAATAAACTCTTTCACGCAAATTTTTAAAAGGATTAAAATTATCAAAGGTGCAGGGATTAAACTATGCAGTACACGCTTCAACAATCTACCATACCTTTTAAAGTGTGGAGCACCGTAAACTTGAGAGATAAGACTAAAAAAGTTACCTCTAGACGGCAGAAAAATATATGCTTAATATCGTTCAAGATAAATGCACTTCGGGAATTTTCCCGGGTGTAACTTCCAAGGTTACGTGTTTACAGTTCATCAGTCTCAAAACATATGCAATCTGCACAAAAAAGGGACCAAGTTCAGTAGCTCTGGGCTTAATTATGCAACCCTGGCTTGCAAGCCTTGTAGGTGCAACTAAAATATTTGTAACTACGTTAGCCTCCCCATTTAAGCTGACTTAATAATTTAAAGAAAAGACGATTAAACATTTTTTATAATTTTTTCAACGTTAGTATAATTCCTGGAAAAGTTTCAGTCCCCAAAATTCGCAAAGATGAGTGAAATTCTTTCGGCCATTTCATTTATTAACCCCAAATTATAAAATATGGAACATTCCAATGGTGAACTTCATGAATAATCATATTATTTTCGAACATAATTAGCATAGTTCGTTGGACATGCTGAACGAACCGGCGCACTGTACGTACGTGCATTATACAGTACAATACAGTATTTGTAATAAGCAGAGCTGATTGAGCTTGCTGAACGAACCGGCCAGCCATCTGCTTCGCACCTTGCATGAACGATCGTTCATGACATACCGTACATACTGAACATTGTACAGTACAGTATTGCGAACGAGACACACTATGCCCGAGTCCCGTTATAACATTAAGTATGAGGGTAGCGACCGTTACCAAAAAGTTTCGCCGTTCATAATTACTGTACGAAGAAACTGGTATTTTTAGTAGGTATTAGGTAAAAAGGCATGCGATGTAAGGCAAGTTAAAATTCAACGTTACAATTTTTTACGGAGCATGCAGTAATACATATGGGTAAAAATTGTCACACCATTACGACATAACGGTGCTGGAATTCTTAGCAGACACACGCATATTACGTACGGATTGCAGCAAGGTCACAAGGCAGACTATAGTACACTGTATGTGGTACGTTTGTACTCGACACTGCTCTGGGCGTGTGTGATACTGTATCGTTGTAGCCAGAGAAGTGTGTCTTGAACTGCGATAATGCCAGTGATTTCCATAGGTTTTTCATCTTACGGTGCTATGTTAGACTGCAAAAATCTCAAAAACGGTAATCAGTAGCATAACAAAAAGTATGCATGTTTGTGATAAGTTTGAATAAGTGCGTGATTCGCCCATGCGTACCGACTGCTTGCCAAAACATCGCAAATAATGCAAACGTTTTAACTTGGCACGTACTCCGACGATCATCACTACAGGCGCCATTTTAAGTGTAGAAACTTTGGTATTTAAAGTGGTGGCGCTCTTCCGAAATGTTTATTTTGTTTATATTCCTTGACTTGTTTTTATTTTCGGTTAACCGTTAACCGTTCGGTTAATAAAAACGGTTAAACGGATAGTGAATTAACCGGAAATGCACAGCCCTAGTTATTACATGGGCCTTCATGTACATCCCTACAGAGGGTGATGATGGAGTGGGGTTAGCAGTGAGTTCAGTACAGTCTATAATAATTTATGCAAAGCCTTGAAATTGCTGAATCATTTAAATTTGAATAGTCATTTGCAAGTTGTGAAAATGTTTGAATGCTGTTATTTTATAATATAATCATGGAGAAGCACTTGAATTTCTTAAGTTAGAATTCCAAAGAATCCACTTGAATTTCATCAGTAGAACAGTATCTAGAATCATTTTACTATTCTTTTCACTTTTGTTTGCTTGTGTGAACTATTGGTAAAATAACTATGCAAAATGTTAATTGTATAGTGTGCTTGAAATTTTGGGAAGGCATTGCAAAGGGCTTGCTTATGTTTGAGAAAAGTGTAGAAATGCTGAGCCTAACAAGAAATAAGTTTATAGACCTTATGCATTGACGTCATGTGACCATCATTTTGGCGTGTAACAATGAAGCATACTGCATGCACACTGTAGACTTCGCACACATGCTTTGTAGACTTCAGGGCATATCCAAATGGTACACAAATCAACTGTATGTATTTGTTGGTGTAGGTAGCAATGATACGTGCTTGCCTCTAGTGGGGGTGCACTCTGTTTTCTGTGACATCATATGCTTAAGGTCCATTAGCAAGTAATTAATGTCTCAGAGGGGGGAAGATGAACTGTCTGAAAGATGAGCTGTCTGTTATAAGTTGTTGTTCATCTTAGCAGGCTTCCCACAAAGTAGGGAAAATGGGCAAAGTCTTGTAAAAGAATTTTTATGTGGTTTTGAAGTCCTTGAATTTGGGTGTTTGGTCTGGAAACATAGAAATATGATGTTAAAAAAATAAAAACCTTACATTTTCTGTACTAGGGATAATGTGGTTAGATGTATCCACAGTGTGTAAAGGAACAAAAGAAGGGGCATTTTTCACTTCTTCCTAACATATTTCTGTATACTTCTGCCTTGTAAATGACCATTTTGGTCATGCAAAAACCCTCTCTTAGAGAATACCTCACGTTTCCCCCTATTTCATTCAGGGTTGTTATATAAGTGGTCAAAACCGGTTTTGACCACAAAGCGGTTAAAACCTGGTTTAAACCGGTCAAAACTAGGTTTAAACCGGTCAAAACTGGTAAAAACCCATAAACCTTCTGTTAGACAAAATATTTTAGGTCACAGGCCATGAGCACACATCAAATCATGTGACCTTGAATGATCAGGAGGCTTTAAAAGATTGAATTAAATTTCTTTGATTGAAAATATTATTCTTTGCCCAAAATAATTATGAATTAACTATTCCATTAATTATTGGAAAAATTGGAAAAGATAAAAAGAAATTCTACACCTGACATTGTTGGGTCAAATACATAAGTCTGTGCTGTTAATTTGTGCTGTTAGAGACTGTGAGTAATTGTTACATGTGTCATGGAAGCCACATTATTACTTAGCAAATAGGCCTACCTTGTGCCCCCTAAAATTTGTAGCTGCAAACATCCTGTTTACAGCACTTCTTCATTCTTAGTAAGAAAATTCAGCACTATGTTATAAGGTTTATTAGACTTAACCATACAGTTACAGATTTTAGTTCATAAGAATCCTGTGTCAGAGTTTGTAGTGTAACTGTATCAAGCCAATGAAATAATTTTACAACTGCAAGACAGCAAGAGTGTTGATTTTTAGATGTTTTGACTTTTGAGACTGAAGGGGCAAATGAGAGAGAAGCCTTCAATAGCCCCCATGGGACTAATTTGTCTTCTGAATCTTTGTCAAATTGAATCAACTATTTGGCACATGAGTAACTGGCATGTTTTTTCTTTAAATTCAATTTAAATTGACTTGATTTAAACACTGAAGGGGTTTTGACCAGTTTTGACCGGTAATAGGTGGTCAAAACTGCTCGGTTTAAACCAGGTTTTAACCGGTTTAAACCAGGCGGTTTAAACCGCCCCGGTTTAAACCGAACAACCCTGATTTCATTCTTCTTCTCAGACACAAAGAAACCCAAGAAAACACCTGCCAAGAAAACTCCTAAGGTCACACCAGTGTCAGTATCTGATGACTCAAGGTAAGTCATACATAGAAGTCAGATTGAAAATATTCTCTGTAAAATATTTCATTGTACAATAAGTTGTGGCTGTAGCTGTAAGTAGTTCTAACGTCTGGTGACTGGTACATCTTGAGATCTCATTGTTGAATTGTTGAAAAATTTCCCAAGAATAATTCAGAAAAGAAGCAAAGAGTTGCATTTTCAGATGGCAGACTAAATATTTTCAGTCAGACACTTGACGTCGGTGTGTTGTTTGTATCAGGATTTGCAATTAAAATGTTCCTACAAAATGTGCAGAAAATCATTGAAGAAGGACTTTGATGTAGGAATGGCATTTCAGCAAGCCTAAAGGATCTAATTTTGAGGCATGCTAAACTGTTGTAAAGAAATCCTCAAAAGGGTTTGTTTGGTGAGGGAGAAAATGCTGCATCAGGAGTGTAACTAAAGGGGAGGGGTGGGGTAGGTTTAGGCAACTACCAAAATTGGCACAAGTCAGTTTGGTCAGTGAAACGGTGCTTTGATGCCCCATTATGACCTTTCAATGCCTATTCTTTGGTGAATAGAACTCACCATAAAGAGAGCTTTGGGGGAAAGAAAACTGATGTTAAGTCATTTCCTAACTCTCTTTAGAAATTGCCAAGACTATTTGAAATCTAAAAATACTTGTTTTTCTGTGAAAGAGAACTTTGAGAACAAAATATTTTCTTTTTCTCTGGTAAGCATTTCCAGTGACTCCGACAGTGAAGTTATGTCTTGGAAGAAGAAGGATGAATTGCGGCGTCAGAAACTGGCAGAAGAGCAGAAGAGATTGGAGGAGGAAAAAATCAGAGAGATGAGGGAAAGAGAAAAACAGGAGGAAGAGGAAGAAAAACGAGAGAAAGCAAATAAGAAGAAGAAAAAGAAAGAAAAGGCCTTAATGTCTGAGGATGATGATAAATCTACCAAGAAGAGTGAGAAGGGGGATGAGGAAGAAGAGGAGGCCGAAGCAGAGGATAAATTGGCAAAGGAAAAGAAGATAAAAGAGGACAAAGAGAAGAGGAAGATGGAGAAGGAAAAGATGAAGCAAGAACTGAAAGAGAAGAAAAAAGAAGAGAAATTGAAAAAGAAACAAGAAGAGAAGAAACGAGAACTTGAGGAGCAGAAGAGGAGACAGGAGGAACAAAGGAAAGAGGAAAAGAGGAAGGCAGAAGAGAAAAGGAGGGCAGAAGAAAAGAAGAAGTTGGAAGAGAAGAAGAAGAAAGAGGCAGAGGCCAGGAGAAGGGAAGAGGAAAGAAGGAAAGAAGAAAAAAGGAAACAAGCTGCTAAGCAGAAGGTCTGTGTTTAGAATTCTTCATGTACTTTTCATTCTCAAATAAGAAAATCTTCCCTTCCAGAGTTTCATGCTTACATGAAGAAACCCTGTGAGTGTCATAAAAATTTGATAACTGTGATTGTCAGATTTGTCAGTGATCCAAATTGTTAAAAAATGCAAACCCTCATGAAGTTTGCTTATGTATGGATTTACACTTTTGTAGGGAAAGCAAATTCACGCCATTTGTTCCAGTTACTTAAAGGAGAAGCAAACCCACAGATTTTGCAGTAAACCACTAGTAGAGACCAATATTCTAACACATTTTCTGAAAAAGCTAGTCAAAACAGCATTGCCCAAAATTTTCATGAATTTTCCAATTATTTTTTCACACACATGATGTTAATAGCCATTTTCTTGTTTCCAAAAAAGAGGGCTCTTCAAATATGACGTAAAAGAGCCACATCGTTAGTAACACGATGTCTCATTCATTGCACATGGAATGCACACTAACATACACTAAAAGGATCAGTACAGAAACAAGTTGTGGTGCTTCCCTAGAGCAGTTGAAAAAGCGTTATATACCCTACCTTGGCCTATAAGGACTAGAATCCATTGTCAACAGCTTTGACAATTTCAAGTGATTTTTAGGGCTTCACATAACTGACTGTTCCATGCCACTAAAGTAAGCCCGTATACTGCCCCAGTAACTGTAATCTACCTACCTTGTGGTTAGGTGCACTCAGTCCTCTTTTCTTTGCCTCAGTAACTGATCAAAATGGGAATTCAAAAAACAATTTTCCTCAAATATATTCGGGTATATTCGTCAAAAAACACTGTTGCTTACGATACTGTTAGCTCACTCCCCACTTGCGTAGGAAACAAAATCACACAGTTTCACGATCTGTTGCAGTGCTGGTACTAGTACAAGTGCTAATCATAGGCAACCACCTTCACAACAGATCCTGATCTTGCTCTCTTTGTGTCAATGTTTAAATCCATCCTCAGTATATTCAGGCTCCAAAGGATACAGTAAGATTTGAGTCTGTTTGCTCCCATGTTTTCTTTTACCTACAAGTAGGTTTACTGTTTCAAGTTTGACTGTGTAAGGTAAAGATTACGACTACTGTACGTCCTGCTCAGTGCTGCCGTGGTTCTAACGTTACCCTGTATATAATGACCTACAATTCTACACAGTGTACTATAGTCTGTGTACTGTGTGTTTAAATCTGTGTTGTAGTGTATGGTGAATTACAGTAGTGTTGCCAAGTCACGCAAATTATTTCAGCTACACTTTTGAAAACATTTTTTTTCTTTTTACTGAAATAATGTGTCATGAAAATATGTTTAATACAAAACTTCGAATTTTATTCCCTATTACAAGTGGCGAAAGGAATTTTGTCAAGCATTTTATAGTTATTAACCACAGCATGTGCAATTCAAATTAGTCGGGTGGGTTGGTAAATTTCTGCTGTAATGTGATATGAGGCTCGCTTTCGTCATCGAACATCCGGGAACTGGTAGGATTCAAACAAAAATGGCGCGAACCATTGGCAAGATAAAAATCATTTTTTAAGGTTGAAATAAATGTATTCAAGCCTTCTATGCGCTTCTTTCGGAAAAGCATATATTAAAATGTTAGTCTTGATACAGAAAAGCTAGGGTTTATTTCTCCTTTTATATATCCAAGTTGGTAGATATTGCATAGTGGATTGAGTGTATACCCTTGTCCTGAAAATTCTTGGAATTCACTAAAGTTTTAGGCAAGAAATATTCAGCAGTTTTGTATTGCTGCTGAAATTAGAAAATTTTGCATTAGCTTGTGGAGGTTTGTGATTTCAGTGTAAGGAGTTGTGTTCCATTTGTAAGAAGCAAGGCTAAAGATGCACATGCACTACATAGCTTTAAAGGGGAATTTTCATGATCCCAGACAGTTCCAATTCTCCCAACTATGCAACTTCTAGCTCCTCCCACAACTGTATGAAGCTACTCCTTGTTCAGGAATAAACCTGTTTTATTGCTTAAGGCCATGTCCTGGTGAGTCATACAAGGCTATAAAATGTAATAAAAGCACTCTCTCTGCCTTGTGTGGAATGTGAGCTACTCTGCATCTTTCAAATTTTCAAACTCTGATGTCAATCAAAGAGCAGTCACCAACTGAGAAGTTTCATACCACCTACACTAAAAATATACTTTGGGGTGATGACTGTCTGTCTTTAAGAAACATGATAACAGACTTTGGTGTGGGTAAAGTAAGTGTACACTTGAAACAGCAGTAGCAAGTTTTGACACAAGAAATAATGTAATTCACATATTCAGAGTTACAGCTTCTAAAATGAAAAGGATCCAAGTCAAGATTACAAAGTAGAACACGATTAATAAATTTCTTCCTCTTTTATTGCAAAATACATACAAATATCCATAGATGTGTATGGGATATTTTTTATAGCATGATGTATGATAACTGTTATTGTTAGTCCAAATTACATTACTACAAAGCACTGTTGGTAGATAATTTGTATCCAGTCAAACATTCCAGATCTAAATGAAATGGACTTTTTTCACATCACAAGTGTTTCATTCACACAGTGAACCTTCAGGGTGTGCAATATTTTTTATGTGAATATGATGTTTCTAGCTGACAGCTGAAGTTATTCCTGATTAAATGTATTCTTCTGTCTTCAGAAAATTATCGGAAATGATTTGGACAGCACATCAGAGTAAGTGACACCTGACTTTTGATACAGAATGACATCATGTTTTAATTAGGTCAAAGAAATGACATTTATTGATTACACTAAAGCTGTAAGCGTGCATGTTAGATTCTGAATGGAGAGTGCAAACTAAATATAGGCTATCATATTTGGAAAATTTTGTTAATGTGGTTACTGTAGATAGGATATTTGAGTGTTCAAGAATGAAAGAGTTGGAATTTGTGTTTCCACATTTTAATATGCTACTACAAATTCAAATTACCAGGATGTTGTATTTTGTCCACATATTCTAAGCCATAGTGGGCCCTCTTAATGTTTCTGTCAGTTTTGCATTGTGGTATTATGAAGTTTTTCTAGGGAAGCTGGTCAAATTTTCTAGATTTTTCTGTTTTCATGTACAGAGAAGACAAGTTTTCCTCTTATTGCCAAAATTTCCCAGCAAGGAGCTTCGTAAATTCCTGATTTTTTGCGACTCATGTATCCAGCTAAAGTTCAGAACGTGTACTATAAGTGAAAGAAATGAAATAATATTTTTAGATGACATTAGTTACCTTTTCATACTCTCTTTGTATTTCTCTCACAGTAGCCAGGAGGCAGATACAGACATGCTGGATGCTATACCAGGTAAGAAAAAACAAAATTGCATTCTTTAATAATTTCTAAAGCAGACTTCACTACAATATCTCACTGTATCATTATGAAATGTTCAACAAGGACATAAAGTATAAAGCTGTTACCAATTTGTGCTTTCACTATTGCTACAGTTGAAACCTCAGTGCCTGTGTAAGTCAAGATAAATTTGGTTGATAATTTATAAAAGCTGGGATAGCATATGGTAGCAAGGCTGATGATAATATTATGGTGTAGTTTTTGGCTCAATCTGTAAGTCATTTTGCCAAAGCTCTGAATAGACAATGATCTTTTGAACCTTGCTGACATATGCATTAATAAATAAATATTCACAAAAATATATGCATAAATCCTGCCCAGCATTTTATTTCCATCCAGCTCAGGCACACCTCTGCAGGGTTTCCCCTGGCATTCTTTTTGTGAGGCGGCCACCTCACAGAAATTTGCTATAATTGTCTCCTGTACTGTACTGGCCATAGAAGTATTGATATAGTACTGTAGTTCTCCCTCATTGTTGGTGCCAAAGCTGGGACCATTTTACCCCCTATGAACTGATACCACCTCACACTCGCTAAAGCCTAGGGGAAACCCTACCTCTGAGTTGATTCCCTCCCCTTAGACTTTCCCCAGGATGGCAATGAGTATGCTTGGCACTCAGGAAATTCTGCATACATCCCTTTGTAGAGTTGATTCATTCTTGTTTAGAGTTGATTGATTTAAGTAATGCCTTTCCTGTGTTAATTTTGGTTTTCAGAACCAGATCCTGACACACTTCTAGAAGGCCTTCACGTAGAATTAAAGAAGTCACTGAGTGTGGATAATCCAGTGAGTTGACTTATAAACTGTTTGAATCGATGGTTTCTCATTCCTATTTGGTCAATTCTTGACCTAGTAATGGTAAATATTGGGATTGCCTGGACTGGTCTAGGCATTGACTTGAAGACATTTTCAGGTGTAATCTTTGAATATCCTTTCAGTGTACAAACCAGTATCGATTTCACCCTTTTTCAAGTTTTTCTCTCATCTGGTTCAGTTTTCACCTTTTTACATAAGTCCAAGTTGAGAACTACTGTCTAACTTTAAATCAGTGACTATCCCTTCCAGTTCCAGAATTTCTCAAATTCTACATTCTTGTACATTTCTCAAATTCTACATTACTCCAGGTAAATCACCGAGTTACAAATGTAGAGAGCATGTAATAAGTGGTTTTGGAAAACTTATGTCACCCTTCTTATCACTTTACTAAAGTATGTTTTAATGGCAAAAGTTGTGATAATATAATGAGTTGGTATGTTTTTAATGTTTAAAATTAAAATTAAACTTTTCAAAATTACCATTAAATGTTTAAATGCTTCATCTCATAACATTCATCTCTATGGTGTGATTTACTATTCCTTTCAAGTGCATCCAATAAATTTAAGAACCAATGAATACATGAAGATTGCCCGTATAAAGGAGGGAGCAGTCTCTACAATACGTTCTCCATCTCAGTATTCTCAAAATTTTCGTGATAACCTCCCGTAATTGTTGACACTCACAGTGTATTCATACTGTTACAGCTGTTTCATATTTGCCACAACCAGAATAAGCTCCCATAATGCAATTATTGTTGGAGAACATTTACTATGACTGTTAGAGCCATTCTGTTCATTTCAATGGTGAGATCTTCCATAACCTTTTGACCCTTCATATTTTTGTGTCCATTGTGTTTCAGGATCCTTTACGATGCTGTCGTGTAATGGAGGAAATTGACAAGCTGCAGCTGAATCCAGCCCTCCTCAGAAAACATACTGAATTTGTTCAGACCATGAAGAAGGTATACTTCATATAGTGTTTACAATGTGTTTGTGTTTTGATATTATGTTGAAATTTATGGAAACAAAGGGTATAAAGATGTGGAGACAATAGACAAGGTATTGTTAATTTCATTGACCCTCTGTTTAAGTTTGAGATCACATTCCACAATGCATTTTTATATTTTGCCATCTGCCAGTCTCAAAAAGTGAAAATAAAAATCTGAATTTTACATACTTTAATACATTCTCACAGGTCCGGCGATACAAAAATAGTGACAGAGTGGCTAAAAAGGCAGTGTATTTATACAACAAACTCAAACTAGTCTTTGTTATGCAAAACTCAGGGACAGCGAAGCCGGTTAAAAGTACAACGCTAGAATCTAACAAGGAGAACTTGAAGAAGGGACAGACAGAAAACAAGAAAACTGCTGTAAAAGAGGATGCTTCAAAAGAAGGTGGTTTATTTAATCTTGTACTAGTTGGGTAATTAAGTTGCATGAGCTTAACCCTTTCAGCACTACAGGCAGATATATCCACAAAGCAAGGTCATGCTTTCCACACTACAGGTGGCTATATGCCCCCAACTGAGTTATCTTGATTAATGTAATATTACTATGCACCCTTCCACAATACTGACCTAAACCATACCATTCTAATTGAAGACTCATTTCCACAATTTTTGATACCATATAAGCTTGGGTTGTGCTGAAAATTTTGGAGGTAAATTGCAAACTGCTTTCAAGAAGCCTATCATATGTAAAGGCACTTCTTCACTGTCACAGGGACAAATTTTAGAGGGAATTTATGAGGGAATATTCTACTTTTTATTTGGACAAAAAGTGTGCACATTCAGTATGGTTAGTGTAACTGTAAGGCCTAAGGTGATTGAAAGGGATACAGGTACCCCAGTAGCCTTAGTCCCAGTAAAGTAAGCTAGTCTGCTACTTAGCACCTTTACTGCAGGGCCTGGTATTATCAGTGTTATAAACAAAAGTAGGGGTGAGGGAAATGATGACAAGAGATGAAATGGGTCAGATATTTCCAAAAATAACTCGAGGGCAATCAAGTTATATACCACATAATAGAGCATTTAGTAGGATTCATTTCTTTTTTAGAAGACTAATCAGAAATGATTAAAAAAAAAGGTTATCACTAAAAGACTAAGCATTAAAAACATGGTAACATGGTATATCACAGTGAAAGTCCCAAATTAGATCTTATTTGAGAGAGCAATCCCCGCTCTTCATAACTTTTACAATCATCACTTCTTATTAAAACAAATTTTCACTAGAGTAATTTGACATTGAAAGAAAGTCAGCTTCTGAAATTAGGAAGACTTTGAAACTTAATTCAGACACAGTGAAAGATGAACAGTAAATTCAGTGCTGAAAAGGCTAAGCTGTCTGTATTATCTGTTTGTGTGTATGTCACTTTGTATGTTCGTGTGTGGAAGTGCCTTCATATGACCGTACACCTATGAGTCATTATGTCTCTAGTACGTAGAAACTTGTCTTCAGTACGAACTGATTGCAAATGCAGTCTCCTCACCTGAACAATTCAGAAATTTCCTGTTCGGGAAGATGTGTAGGTGGCAGTGTTTCCTCTAAGAAATTTGATTGCCATGCATTCACACTGCATCAACTTTCAGAACAAATGGAACCCTCTTTTGTTAGTTTTCACCATGAACATTGATGCATCAAATGGAAAAGTCACTGTGTCAAAATGGTGTCATAGCGACGTAGCAGAAACACTGGTAGATGGCATGAGTCATTGTTAGGAATTGTGTAGCTGGGAATTGCCTGAATGGGAATCATCCTTGTGAATTGTCCTAAGTTGTCCAGGAGGAGTTATCCTGGTGGCAATTGTCAAGTTATGCTTGAAAGTTACCACGAGCATCTCACATTGACTCCTAGTTGAAATTTGCCTGCAGCAATTTGCCATGTGGCTGTTGCTAAATGAGCTACAACACTATTGATTCTTCTAGTCTTCTTCATAGAAACTTTGAAGACAAAACTTCACCTCATTGGATGCCTTTTTTCATGTTATGTCATAGTTGTACCTGTTGTGTCCGGTATTATATATAGTGGGTGGTGCTTGGTGAGCTCACTTAGAAGTGGTAAGTTGCTCCTGCCTGAGGTGGTTTAGCAAAGTCCTGTTGTCTGATACTAACTTAGTCTCCACATTTACAGTAAAAATGTCAAAATTGTAACTGGTTAACAGGTTTTGAAGGTACCTGGAAGCAAAATCTGCTATTTTGTGGTATTTCTCAGTGTTATTTAAATAATACACTAGTATGGCAGCCTAGCAGGACCAATAAGTAACAAGTATGGATTAATGAGCTTACATAAATGCAGTTTTCATTCACTTCACTTGCTTCAACCAACTTTAAGTGTGTTATTGCTTCATGAGAAAATATTGAGAGAAGAGTTATGTGATCATCTTGAATTTGACTTTGCACACCTTCCTCATATTTCATTCTGGTCACTGAGAAGTATGAATTGTAACAGTAACAATTGAGTTACCAGTATGAAAGTACAGTACACCTGCACATATTAGCTAGTATCGTATATCAAGACGTATGTATGTAGTAAATATTTGCACCTTCTATGAAAGTTGACATATTATTAGGCCCATCATGTTTTGGTGACTAGATTTCTAGACCTTGAGAAAAATACCTAAGTTCAACTGCGGTTGGAATAATAATTGGAGACAATTGTTGACATGCATCCAACCACCCCCCCACCCCCACCCCCACCCCACCCCCAAAAAAGGCCCTTGTGATGACCACGTATTTCAAGTTTGATGTAGGTAAATCACTGGTGTCGAAAACTTGTATGTTGATTATGCAGAGCTGTATTTGCCTTCAGTCAGTTCATATTTTTAGTTTGAGGTTTCTTTCTCTTGTATCTTTAGCTGTAGATAAAGAGTCTAACACTTCCAGTGAGTTAGAGAAAACAGAGAAGAAGAAAGACCAGTTGAATGTATCACCAACTTTAGTGAAGGAGACTGGAGAGAACAGACAAGAAGTAGAAGTTCCCACAGAGCCAGCAAAGTCAGACAAAAATGTGACAGAAACTGATAGTAAGATAGTCAATAACGGGCAAGATGTAAATAATACGACTGAAAATACACCAATAATTAATCCCTCAAAAACAAAGGAAGATTCCAGGCCGAGGGAATCAGAACAGATAGTAAAAAATAATGATACCTTGAGATCGGACGTTGCACCTGTGGATACAGCAAAGAACTTGGAAGCTGTAAGCAATTCTGTAAAAGAAATTGATTTAGAGGGACAAAGTGCTGATCCACAGGAGGAGACTTTTAAGGGTGGGGATGGGGACAATGTGAAAGATCCAGAGGAAAAGAAGGAAGAGGCAGGAGGTGAAAAACCAGCGAAAAAATTTATTGGTAGTCCTCCAAGGTCTCCTCAGTCATCAGAGGCAGAGGAGTCTGAACCGGAGGAAGGGGGATTAATGTTAGATTTTGATTCCCGGCTGGAAGAGTTTGCTCAAAGGACCTTCGGTACCAGTGTGTTGGATGAACGTGATAAAGAGAGAAAGCGAAAAGGGTCTAGTGAAAGTCTTGAGGAAAATATAGGTGTAGGAAATGAAGAGAAGGAAGAAGATGAAGGGGAGAAAATGAAGGAGGAGGAGGAAATGCCTCAGAATAATGTGGAGGAGAAGGATGTGGGCAGTCCACAGAAAGAGAAAGAGGGTAGTGGGGCTGAGGAAGGGGAAGTAGTAGAAGAGGAGGAGGAGGAGGATTCAGAGGAAGAGAGACTGGGAGAAGAGTGGTGGGATAAAGCTAGGAGTTTGCTGCAAATGACTGAGGAATTCCGAAAATTAGAACCAGACTATGAGGGTAGTGAAAAGGAGACAGAGAAGACGGAGGAAAAGTCTGAGGATTCAGAGAAAGGGGAGAATGAGAAGACAGGAGGGGGAAGAGAGAAATTAGCAGTAGAGGGTGACATTCTCAAGGAAGAGGACATGGAGATTGGGGATGAAGATGAGGAGAAAAGGTGAGTAGTTTGCTGTTTAATGTAGAGGGAGGAAAAGAAAATCAGATATGAAATGGTCGAGCATGGGAGCTAGTTAAAAAGTGAATTTGGCAGTACAAATGTTTTAAGTGTGTCTTTAGTGCATGGCATTTTTGGTTTCGATGATAAGAGAAACCTATGCATTCATGATGGCGTGTGTGTGTATGTATGTGTGTATGTGCGCACTTACTTTCCATTCAGATTGAGGACCTAAACAATGGATTTCAGGTCCTTAGAAGGAAATACAATAGATTTCTCATGTCCTCAGAAGTTTAACAATAGAGAGTCTATTGTTAAAGTTAGGGTTAAGGAAGCAAACACAATAGAGAAAACAATGAGGTCCTCAAACAGTGTGTAAAGCACAACTGTGCGTGTGTGTGTGTATGTGTGTGTGTATGTATGTGTGTGTGTTTGTGACACTTTGCTCGTTAACACGATATCTCAAGAAGGGAAACTCTGACAGTTCTCAAACTTGGTACATAGATGTCCCATATTGAGAGGAAGAACCCTATCGTTTTTGGTGGGGGTCAAAGGTCACCTGGGGTCACCGGGGGTCAAACTCTGAAAACCTTGTTAACACAATATCTTGAGGTAGGAAGCTTGGATGAATTTCATACTTTGTATGTAGATGCGTTATGGTATGAGGAAGAACCCTATCATTTTTGGTGGAGGTGAAAGGTCATCTGGGGTCACCGGGGGTCAAACCTTGAAAACTTTGTTAACACGATATCTCAAGAAGGGAAACTCTGACAGTTCTCAAACTTGGTACATAGATGCCCCATATTGAGAGGAAGAACCCTATTGTTTTTGGCGGGGGTCAAAGGTCACCTGGGGTCACAGGGGGTCAAAGTCTGAAAACCTTGTCAACACAATATCTTGAGGTAGGAAGCTTGGATGAATTTCATACTTTGTATGTAGATGCGTTATGGTATGAGGAAGAACCCTATCATTTTTGGTGGAGGTGAAAGGTCATCTGGGGTCACTGGGGGTCATACCCTGAAAACTTTGTTAACACGATATCTCAAGAAGGGAAGCTCTGACAGTTCTCAAACTTGGTACATACATGCCCCATATTGAGAGGAAGAACCCTATTGTTTTTTGGTGGGGGTCAAAGATCACCTGGGGTCACCGGGGGTCAAAGTCTGAAAACCTTGTTAACACAATATCTTGAGGTAGGAAGCTTGGATGAATTTCATACTTTGTATGTAGATGCGTTATGGTATGAGGAAGAACCCTATCATTTTTGGTGGAGGTGAAAGGTCACCGGGGGTCATACCCTGAAAACTTTGTTAACACAATATCTCAAGAAGGGAAGCTCTGACAGTACTCAAACTTGGTACATAGATGCCCTATATTAAGAGGAAGAACCCTTTCGTTTTTGGCGGGGGTCAAAAGTCACCTGGGGTCACAGGGGGTCAAACTTTGAAAACCTTGTTAACACAATATCTCGAGGTAGGAAGCCTGGATGAATTTCATACTTTGTACGTAGATGCGTTATGGTAAGAGGAAGAACCCTATTATTTTTGGTGGAGGTGAAAGGTCATCTGGGGTCACCCGGGATCAAACCCTGAAAATCTTGTTAACACAATATCTTGAGGTACAAAGCTTGGATGAATTTCATACTTTGTATGTAAATGGGTTATGGTAAGAGGAAGAGCCCTATTTCTTTTGGTGGAGGTCAAAGGTCATTTGGGGTCACCAGGGGTCAGACCCTGAAAACCTTGTTAACCTGCTATCTCCAGGTAGGAAGCTTAGATAAATTTCATACTTTGTTTGTAGATGCCTTATAGGTAGAGAAAGAACCCTATTATTTTTGGTGGGGTTCAAAGGCCATCTGGGGTCACCGGGGGTGAAAACCTGGTTAACACAATATCTCAAGGTAGGAAGCTTGAATAAGTTTCATATGTTGTATGTAGATGTGTTATAGTAAGAGGAAGAATCCTATTATTTTTGGTGGAGGTCAAAGTTCATTTGGGGTCACGGGGGTTAAACTCTGAAAAACTTGTTAACACGCTATCTCCAGGTAGGAAGCTTAGATAGATTTCATACGTAGTATGTAGATGCATTATAGTGAGAAGATGAATCCTATTGTTTTTAGTGGAGGTCAAAGGTCATCTGGGGTCACCAGAGGTCAATGTCTGAAAACCTTGTCAAGACGATATCTCCAGTTAGGAAGCTTGAATAGATTTCATACTTGGTAAATTGATGTGTTATAGTGAGAAGATGTACCCCATTGTTTTTGGTGGAGTTGAAAGGTCATCTAGGGTCACTAGGGGTCAAACACTGAAAACCTTGTTAACACAGTTCTCAAGGGAGAAAGCTTGGATAGATTTTATACTTAGTATGTGAATGTGTTATGGTGAAAAGATGGACCCTATTGTTTTTAATGGAGGTCAAAGGTCATTTAGGGTCACCAGAAGTAAAAAAAGCAAAATTTCCCAAGAATTCCCAAGACTAAATAGGAATACAAAACTGTATTTTTCCAACATGTTAAGATAGCATTTGACCATTGACTGAAAGATATGGGACATCATATGGCTTTATATGGAATAGAACATATATCATCGAAACCTCAATGCATTTTTGCATTCTGGTTTTCTGATCTTGTTCTTCCCGACACAAGAGGGGAAAGTGTTGAACTTTCAGTTATCGTGAATATAGGTATCGTAAGTGGTTAGGATCATTAAAGACTATTTCACATCTTTCATGAGGCTACATGATATGACATGATACCACACAATAAAAAATCTTGCTAGGGCTTTCATACTGTGGGCAACTTTTCCTTCATCACTGAGGGGTATTCTGATGCTTGTTAAACCATGTGTCTGATCTAACAAATGGCTATTTGTGTATTCAAATTGGCTGTACAAAATTTGTGATGGCATGTGTAATGTGTATGTATGCATGTGTGTTTGTGATGCTTTGCTCGTTTACACAATATCTCAAAAAGGAAACTCAAGTCTCAAAGGTTTCGTAATTGGTATGTGGATGCCCCATATTGAGAGGAAAAACCATATATTTGATGGAGGATAAAGGTCATCCATCCCCAGTGGTCACAATCTGAAAACCTTCTTGGCATGATATCTCTAGATATGAAAGATGGGTACCATTCATACTTAGCATGTAGGTGCATTATATCAAGAGGGAGGACTGTAATGTTGTTTTGGTAGAGGTCCAAGGTTATCATAAGTCAGACTCTGAAAACCTTGTTAACACAATATCTCCAAGTAGAAAGCAGGGATACTTTGCACACTTAGCATTTAGATGCATTACATAAAATGAATTGCTATTGCTTTTGTTGGGGTAAAAGGACATCTGAGTTCACCCAGAGGCAGGGTTTTCATTAGGCTTCCAATTCCAAGAGTCCCGAAATTCTCAGCTTTCTTTTTGGAGCATCCCCCAAAATTTTCAAGGGTTTCCAAAATTTTCCAAGAGTCTCGTACTTGTACTGTAACCTGTACGATCCGTACGTGTGTACAAGATATGGATCTATACCCTAACCCTTCAGACAGGCATATGTGTCGAGCTTCCCTCCCGGAGCATATCCCAGGTATAATAAAATATGCAGTTTGTTTTTATTGTGCAATAACTACGCATGCATTTACACAAGAATCCATCATAACTACTGCAAAGTGTGAGGTGGAAATGACAGGTGTTTTAGTACGAACGTGAACTGTACCGCATGACCGGAATATGTCGAGCTAGCTCTGCATGTCTGGATTGTCACAATTAGGGCTCGGAAAATATTTTTCAAAAAGGTAGCCCGTCGGGCTTTTTGGTAATAGACTGTGGTAGTCCGGCAAGATTTTGTTTGAGCTCGACAAACATAAAATTAGCATCGAGCGGGCGTAGTTCCTTCATTTGTTTGTAGCACGAATTATCTATGCAAATTATCCCACATGCAGGTGCTTCGATTTTCAACTAAATAAAGATAAAACACTTCAGATTTTGTTGAGTTACAACTGTTTGCTCTAGTTTTGTTCTAATTTGAAGCAATTTAGACCACTTTCGTGCCGTTTGCATAGCGCGTAAGTCAAGTTGGGCGATAAATTGAAAATTATGGCAATAACTTTTCCGTGATACTACACCATAATAAGAAAAAGGGACTATATGTCTTGTGAAACAAAATGTGAAATAATGTGGCTTGTATTCTTTCCTTTCTTCTTTTTTGCTGTCCTGAACATAGGCCCTATATTTTCTTCATTTATGGCATTCTTTTTCACATTGAACTGATGTAAAATCAATCAATGCTCATCCTTTTCTCCACATTTTTCCATTCGAAGAGAGCAAAAACATTCTCGGTCAAAAACCGTATTATGTTTGGTATAGGAATTGTGTAAGCGAACACCGATACCGTAGGCCAGGTTCAAGTGAAATGAATGGCGAAGCACGGCAAAGTTTGTAGTGCATGTGCAGTTCCATAATTGAATTCAAACACCCATACCTTAGGCTAGGCACGAGCTCTGTAGAGAAGTTGACGTACGTACGTGCGTAAATACATATGTGGGTAAAGACCATGAAATTTAGAGCTACAATTTTTGTGCGTATAAGGCTGAACATCATGCGTTCATGGGACGCACAAGAGTCTAGGCGGCTTGTCGTGCGTCTGAGACCCGGGATCTTGTAACAATCTTAAGAAAGGGAACATGTACCCTTACCATACTTAGTCATGTAGATGCATTATATTGAGTAGCAGTGCCCTGGTGTATTTAGTAGATCATCTGAGGTCACATCTGAAGAACTTGCATAACAGAATGTTTTATGCATGCACACTCAAATAAGGAAAAACTTTTAAACATGGTGTTTATTTACCATATTTATTACAAAAATTCTGTTGTTTGTGTGTTCAGTGAAATGTCATTTCAGGTCACCAGTAGTGAAAGTCTGAAAACCTTGTTAACATGATATATATCTCAAGGAAGATAACTTAACAGTTTCTCATACATGGTGGGGGTGGACTACAGTGGTCCAGAACATTAATATTTTAGAGTGTTCCTAGTTTGGGATGAAGCTAAAGTCTGCTGAAATGAATTCATCAAAACCTCAGTGCATTTTTGCATTCTGGTTATTGTAAGGCCCTTAGTGGAATGAGATCTTTAATTTCAGAACTTTAAATTTAAGGAAGTATTTCACAGATTTGTCTTCATTTGTTTAACTTCGCAGGATATCTCCACCAGCATTCCCCAGCCAAATGTCCCTTCCAAAGATACCATTCATTCAGGACAAAGTATTCCACGATGATAGCATGGATTTGGACTCAGATTGAATTTATGGAAAATTTTCCCACCTGGACGATTCAAGAGATTGATATTCGAGAGAAGGAAGATACGATAGCAGAAACAGATGTATGCCCTCTCAGCTAGTCAGTCATTCTTGAGGCCTTACATATTCTACATTGACAGTGGAGGATACTTGTGAAGAATTGAAAATTAGAGGGTACTGTATCAAAATATTGGACAGCAAATGCATACTTTCAGAGATTAGAATGTTGTTTTGGCTGGATTTATATTGAAATGTTTTCACCAAAATTTTGGAATTCAGATTTGTCCTTGTAGTGGATGATACAATAAAAGGTCAAAGAAGAGAATCTTGAGAGAAGGAACATAAAACAGCCTCTTCAGTGGAGGAGTCCAGAAGTATCTTAAGTTTTAGTTCATTGTTAATAGGTTCTTTTAATGGGATGACATGTAAGCCAATAGGAATGTGCAAGAAATTTTAGTTACATGATACATGACAAGCTAGTGAGTGGTTAAGATATGGTATAGATGGGGCAATGAAGTTTGATCTAGCAAGGAGGAATTGCTAAGATTCTGATCTTCCAGTTTTGAGAGGTGCATACTTGCCTTTTCTTCAAAATGTCCTCTTTGTACCACACTGAAACAGTTATGATGCATATTGAAGAACCATGTGTATGTACTGTTGGACAAGAAAGAGTCATTTGAAATAACTTAAAAAGTTGCTGGTAATGTCATTGAATAACGTCAGTAGGTTATTATACTTTATAACTTTCAGTTGCATTGCTAACACACTGTCAAGGTTTCACATTAGGTATTGCCAGCTGTGTACATAATTTGTGCCAGGTTTTTTTCTGTAAAATAAAGAAGTCCTGCATATTCATTCAGTGTATGCCACAAATCAGCTTGTGACATTATTTCTTAATTTGAACGTTTTTATAGGAATACTATAAAGCTGTTTCTGAATTTCATTTTAGCTTTTATGGCTTCAAATGTGCATGATTTGGGCAGCAAATGATCATTTAGCTATTTTATCAGAAATATCCAAACAGTAGGTGTCTTGAAGGGCTACAGATTTTCTAAAACCATGTCAGAACTGTTATATTTTTAGAAATGTAAAACCCAAACCTAAAAAGATGTCTCAATACTAATTGTAAACTTGTCATAAAATTGGATAATGGTATAACCCAGGTGGTTATATAATGAAGATGTTTGGTCAATCAAATTAAGTTTGTCCTTTAAATTTGAGAAAATTTACTTACAGGGGCTAGTAAAATTCCTTTCTACATGTTGACCCCCTCCCCCCCTTCCCGTGATATGTCTGACCTACTGTTGGGAGACGTATCAAAAGCCATGCTGTGTGGGCGCACCTCTTGGTTGCCCCCACCCCGCAAGATAAAAGTAAATAATAAGTTAACAGCTAAATTTGATAGTAGAGTTTGCCTGGAATTGTTTGTGGAAACTGTTCATAGGAATCTCTTATTAAAAATGCTTGCAAAGATACTGGTGCTTGCCAATGTCCTTTCTTAGAAATTTCACAGAGAGAACAGAGATACCTATGATAGCCTTTTGGGGAAAAAAACTTCAGGATTTGCTATAAACTTGACTTGTACACGGGAAAAGATGGTCTCCAAATGCAGCATTGGGAACTTTTGCAAGATCATTCTAAGGAAGATGATGACTTGTAGTCAACTCGTAAAGGTTCAAAGTAAGCCAGATGGTCAGTAATAGTAATCCTAGGACACATGGATTTGTGAAAGTTTGTTTAATATGCCAACAAATGTCAGTGAGTCTTCCATAGAATCGTGTTACATTTTACATACATCTCATACCCATTGTCTCATTAGTCTGAGTAAAAAAGATATGTTGGATTATATCATTATAAATTAGGGGATGGGAGAAGTCATTGTCTTCCATAGTTGAAGATGAAGAATCTCATGTGGTACCTGTTTTCATATTAGAGCTCCAAAATTACTCATTTCTGTATTTGTGAAATATTTTGTTTGAAAAGATGATACTGTGCTAGGTATTCCGTAAATGTTGAAAGTTCATTGAAATATTTTTCCTTCATAAATAACTTATGTCTCCCTGAATGTTAAGAATGTAAGTCCTGCTTATATTTCCCTTTTCTACCATTGTGAATTTATCTCAGTTAATTTGTGTAGCTGAGGTCACATACATTGCTTAACTCATGCATTATGATGCTCTGAATAATGAAAACAGTACAGGCAATTTTTTTAAGATAAACCATGGTAATAGCTTTTTACCATTAACAGTGAAAATGGTCATACTGTAGTTTCCATTTTTATTTTGTTGAAAGGTTTTCTACTTAAATTTATTTTGGAACTAAATTAATGCATTCTGTTAAAATTTGCATCCAGTTATAACTTATGGTTCTGGAAATGTAAGTTGATGAAAATATCTTTCAACCCAAAATGAACTTGAAGCAAACAGAGAAGGCATCATAGCCTCTCATTAGTCAACATTTTTATGTTATTCTTTAAACTTTTTTTCACATGGATAATCTCATGGCTTTGTAGACTTTAAAAATGGAACCTACTGCCATTGTGCTTGGTGCTCAGCATAGCAATGGAGTAGGGAAAACAAGCCAGTGAGCCACAACTGGAAAAAAGGCCATGGCCGGCTTGACTTAAACCAATTGGGTAGAAACTGAGCCGTAAAACCTCATCTAACTCTAACTCTAGGCTTTGTAATGTGAACGCATTGAGAGGCATGTGGCTTTGACAAATTTCAGTCACATGGTAAACACATTTAAGGTCAACACTATTTCAAGGTCAAACAAGGTGAAAAACTGAGTAATGCTCATTATTGTGGGGAGATGACATCTCTCCTGCTTGCGTCAAGTTCACTTTGGCCATCAAAAGTTATAATTTCATCTGCACATTTCTCAGGAATCATAGGAAATGAAGGCAAATTTCACCCAAATTCCTGAATTTAGTTTCTGTTGTACCCATCATAAGGGAATCTTTGCCCAAACCCTTCTTTCCTGTCAGCAGCACAAATACAACCAAAGTCAACAAATAGAGATTCAATAAAGAACTCTAACGGTAAGGATTGATCCACACATTTTACAGAAGGAATCACCCCTTTCATTCCTAGGTGAAAAATTTAAATTTCAATGTTATGGGATGTTACTAGTGGAAAGGTTATTGCTGTATATATACACCTTGAGCCTACATAGATAGAGGGCTTTTAAATCTCTCAAACTTGTTATTGAACTTCACAGCTAGTCATTATCACTGACCCTGAGTCCACATAGTCCTCTGCAGGGCTTTAGCCAGGATTTTAAAGTAGGGTGTCTCACTTTTTGATTCCTTGCCGAAGGCAGGCAAGGAATCTATGCGATGGTGATGGCGTGTGTGTGTATGTGTGTGTGTATGTGTGTGTGTGCGTATGTATGTGTGTGTGTGACGCTGCTTGTAAACACTCTATCTCAAGAGTGGTAACCCCGGGTAATCTCATACTTGGCATGTAGATTGCCCATATTGAGTAGATGAACCCTATTGTTTTTGGTGCAGGTCAAAGGTCATTTGGGGTCACCAGAGGCAATTTAGTGAATTTCTTTTAGCAGCTGTAACTCAGTGTCCGTTGTTCCAATTAAGTCATAACTTCAGGATAAGATAGACTGGTAAGAGGTGGAAATATTGTAATATGATCCGCATTAATCTGAAAGGGTCAAAAGGTCAGAAAGTGATGTTTTGTTGATATCTCGCCAATGAAACATTTTAGGGGGATGGTGTAATGGCAAGTTGTGTTCGTCTATGTGAAATACACGTGATGACCTACTTTGACCTCAGTTGACCTCATTTGACCTTTTGACCTTTGTGGCTTTTTTGTGACCCCTGGATTCGTCTTGTTGAGACAAACCAAAAAGGCAATTATAGTACCCTCCTACGATGTTCCTAACTCTAGTTATTGACATTTAAGTGAAATGTTAGGAGTGCATGTGTTATATGCATTGGAATGCGAGGTATGCGGTGTGATAACTCAATAACCAAGTGCCATAGGAGGATGGCATAATGGAAAGTTGTGTTCGTCTATGTGAAATGCATGTGATGACCTACATTGACCTCAGTTGACCTCATTTGACCTTTTGACCTTTGTGGCTTTTTTGTGACCCCTGGATTCGTCTTGTTGAGACAAACCAAAAAGGCAATTACAGTACCCTCCTACAATGTTCCTAACTCTAGTTATTGACATTTGAGTGAAATGTTAGGAGTGTATACAGTGTTATATGAATTGGAATGCGAGGTATGCGGTGCGATAACTCAATTACCAAGTGACATGGGGGGATGGCATAATGGAAAGTTGTATTCGTCTATGTGAAATGCACGTGATGACCTACTTTGAACTCAGTTGACCTTATTTGACCTTTGTGGCTTTTTTGTGTGACACCTGGATTCGTCTTGTTGAGACAAACCAAAAAGGCAATTATAGTACCCTTCTACCATGTTCCTAACTCGAGTTATTGACATTATAGTGAAATGTTAGGAGTGTACGTGTATGGCATAATGCACGTGATGACCTATTTGACCTTTTGACCTTTGTGCTATTTTGTGGAGCCTGGGTTTGTCTTGTTGAGATGAACCAAAAAGGCAATTAAACTACTGTACCCTACCATGATGCTCCTAACTCAAGTTACAGACATTTTAGTGAAAGGTTGTGATTGTGTGTACATAATGCATTGGAATGTGAGGTGTGTGGTGTGATAATTAATAACCAAGTGATAAAGGAGGATGGCATAATGGAAAGTTGTGTTCGTCTATGTGAAGCACACGTGATGACCTACTTTGACCTCATTTGGTCTTTTGACCTCTGTGGCTTTTGTGTGATGCCTGGGTTTGTCTTGTTTAGACAAACCAAAAAGGCAATGATGCTACTCTTCTATAATGCTCCCAACTCAAGGTATTGACATTTTAGTGGAAGCTAGGTCATGACTGTGTGTACATGTTACTCATTGGAATGCGATGTATGAGGGTGCGATTTCTAGAACTGAGTAATCAATTTTTTATTTGAGTCACAAAAGGTTGACCTTATTAACATGATGATATCTTATGTATGATAATTGTGAGGGATCTCATGCTTGTCATGTAGGTGATTCATGTTTGTAACAATATATCATATGGCAAGGAATCACTAAGCCTTTTGGCTTTCTAGTTACTGATTCACCAGACACTATCCATCTGGCACCGTAAGTGTTGGCGCGAAGCCCCCCCCCACCCCATGGCTGAGGTCGAGGGGCGAAGCAACAGCTTTTTTCATGTAATTGTTGAAATCATGCTCACAAAGCTGTAAAAACACCTGTGCCTCGTTGAATTTTTAGGCATGCAAACGTCAAAAAATGATCATTCATCAAATCAGACTCAGTTTGGAAGGCTAGACCGAGCCATTTATTGGCATCTCAAAAGCTGTCCTGCTCAAATTTGGCTGTCTCTCATTCAAATTTAGCCATCTCAAAGACAATGAGATGTATCGTTGGCTAAGGCCTGGTCCTTTGTTACAAGATTGCTAACATTGTCATTATATTTGAGTAATAATGATTTCCCCACCTCACTTATGCATGGCAAAGTACAACAATGTGATAATCCTTTAAAGCCATGAGTTGGTGTGAAAAAATTTCAGAAGACTGCTGTAGAACAAGCCAAGTTAAGGTGACTCTATTAAAACAATCAGAAATATGAAATCCTCATCAATGACCCTGCAACCCCACCCTCCCTAAACCCCACAAAAAGTTACTTTTGCTGATGATAAAACATGCATCTAACACATTCTTGAATTAGTTAACACTGCAAAAGGAACAGAATGGGGGCTGACAATTCCTGCACATTTACAACCAGAATTGTAACCAATTCACTTTTTTTGTAGCAAGTAAGTCATCTATGGCTATTTTAATAATGAAGTCAATCATTGTCTGCATTGTTTCAGTAGGGGAAAATGGTTGCACATCTACAGTCCAATGTCTCCAAGTATGCATAACCTAATAATTTCACCCTAATCTAAACCTGACCTAACCCACATCCTTACACAGACCCTCGTGTAGACGTTCCATGTGACGGGG
Source organism: Holothuria leucospilota (assembly GCA_029531755.1). NCBI lineage: Eukaryota > Metazoa > Echinodermata > Holothuroidea > Aspidochirotida > Holothuriidae > Holothuria > Holothuria leucospilota. The sequence goes on from CM055969.1 coordinate 54,075,137, forward strand.
ACATTTGATATTGTGTCCCCCACCCATGGAAATGCAAGTCCCCCCGTCCCCCAGGATTGACGCTCATGTAAATAAGTAAAGTGTACTGGTTGAGAAATTAAAAATTTTACCAGATTATGCACAAATTTCACCATATATTCACTTTCAAAATTTCCCCCAAGATTTTTCCAGAGGGGGCAACTCGCCCCCTGTCCCCCCCCCCCTGGCTACGCCACTGCTCTGAAGGAAGAGAAGTGAACCCTATCAATTAAATTGGGCTGATTCTGATTCTAATACAATGTAATTGTTCAGCCTTTTAAAAATGTCCACCTTCCCCTTGCTTGGTTTCTCATCCTCAGGCTGCATTAAAAAATATCTGGATTTGTGCCAGCCAAAGATTATTGAACAAGCTGGCAAAATTAGTTGCAAATTGACAATATATTACTTACAGGCAAGTTTACTACACTTTAAAGACAAGTAATCTCTGGCTTCATTTGAGTCCATATATTTCCTGTAACCATTGAAAGAAAACATCTGCCAAAAGATTGACAACTATACTGCTACATGCTAGGCTGGGTAAACTGTTTACCAATGCATTTGATAAAAAAGAAACATGACAGGTATTTTCCATTACCTACTCTAACCCTATCTGCCAGTGGCAAGTCGGGGAAGTAATATTAGACCTCCTTATTGATTTGTTTGCTTTGTGGTTTCCTCCTCACAACTGTTGGGGAGACTCTCCCATTCAGGCCCAGCACAGCTTTTCAGTTTACTACACCTTAAAGACAAGTAATTAGATCTCCGGCTTCGTTTGAGTCCATATATTTCCTGTAACCTGTAATGCGTGACTTTTAACAATACAAGTTCTCAGGAGTCAGGATGAAGTTCATGCCTGCCAGGAAGTTGAGCTGCACAGTTTATTTGCTAAGAAGATTAGTTGTAGTTAGAGTTTTTTCTCAATCCTGGCTAATGGACATTCCCTCTAATGTACTAGGAACTGATGAAACTTGAAATGCTAGTTTGTAACCAAATGCCAAATTTAAATCCTGAAAATTTAACAATTTGGTAGATTTTCAATGCAGATATAATTGTTGGAACACCAACATTTATCTCTCTATGACACTACACACATAACTGAGCACCATGTTTGGTTAGTCAATGAAGCTCATTGTTATCTGTACACAGATAAACTGAATGCTCAATCGCAACTTACTTCACATACTAACAAAAGTTTGATCTGCTATTTTAAATATATCAAAGACAGGTGGCAGAAAACCTATTATCAGGTTCATAAACTTCATTCATGGACACATTTGTTTTAAAATTAATACATTAAAGCACTGTATGATTGGCATATCTGTTAAAGTTGAACAAGTAATTCAAAATGATATACTGCTATCATCCAAGTGATTGCACAAGTCACTGAATAAACATAAACTTTAGCCACGTGATAAAAGAGTGCTCACCCATAGCGCTATTATGAATGGCGAAAAAGCTTAACTAAGCTAAGCTTTGCTACTTGATATGGTCATTTGACACACAATCCTTACCATTAATCGTATTTTTAACACCTTTATAAACCTACTCGGCTCTTCACACTAATAATACAAAGTTTTCATTTTGTCTTATTTTCCCCAGGTGATCCCTTGAAACTTCTATCTCATATGGAGAAAGTTTAATAAGAGCCTTCAACTTTGCATACTTAAAAAAGAATGGCTTTTCCCTTGTTTACTCATAAGTACATACACATTAATATTTCATAACAGAATACTCAGTTCTTTGATTATAACAGCCCATGAGCTACAAACAGATGATGTAGAATTCATATATTACTTCAACAGCTGTAAAATGCCTCGAAATCCAGGAAGGTTTGATGATCACTTCCAGCACTATGCAGAATTTCACAACAAAAAGGGTTTGTGAAGTCCCTAAATACTGAAGAAAATTACAGATATTATTTCAACATACAGCATTCTGGATCCTTCCAGATAAAAAAATTCCCCATCATTTGTGAAACTGGAATTTCATTCAAATGCTAAGATATGATGGTACTAAACAGTACATATGTATGCACTTTGTTGGAATCTATTCAAAGATCTTTAAATTACAACCTAGACACTAATAACACTGTGCTCCGATAAAGTCATATGCAAGAGCCCTTGACAACATGTATCACTTATCTTCTAGTATTAACACATGAAGGACCTTCACAGCAGCTAATGATGCTCAGTCACTTTAGGGTCTCAGAACTGATTTGCTCCATTCATAATGGCAGCAGGGTTGAGCTACCCAATAAAACTTAAACTGCCCGAAGCCATCTCTAAAAATTCTGGTGCTTTTCCATCAAATTCAATGAAGTGTAAGATGACTACAAAGTAAGAGTGCAATTGAATTATTTCATAACAATAGGGCAAGACGGGTATAAAATACAAATTCATATAAAAGAAACACTATCAAAAAGAGAAACAGACTCGTTACTATTAACTAAAGAATGAAAACAATACCTGTAGTCGTAAAATTTTGACCTCACTGTGGGATAAGGACAAATGGTCTAATCCATCCTACAGTACACTCTATCAGCAAGGTGATATTTGGACTATTAAAAACTTTTGCATATTAAGGTAATAACTCTAATGTAAATTTTCATTGTTTTGCAAAGTACTGGTCAGCAATGGCTAGTATTGTCCACACTCATTTAATATTTCATGCAGACAATTTTGCGTAAAAATTGTGAAAGGCTACTGGTATAATTGAAGTATTTATAATGTATGTACAGCAGATACAGTGAAAAGATTTCATACCACAACATTAACATGTATGTAAAGCACTGGTATTGATAGCCAATAGATGTTTGTTTTAGGACCATTCAAATGGAAAAATTCAAAGGCAATGACTCCTTACACACAAAGTATGTTACAGAATTTGAATGATTGCCAGCAGATATGAAAGGCACTCCCTTTTTGTTTTCTGCCATCAAAATAATGTGGCACAAATGAAAAGGCATAAATATTTCAACTGATTTTCACTGGTGAATATTTTAGCACTTAGTATTTTGGGATGAAGGAAATTGCATAATTCTAGATCTGGTGATTAGGTTTCACCAGACCTGCAGTAAGACCTAATGTGCTCATTCTCACACTTTGACAAATTTTGCTTGTGCTTACATTTTTGTGCATATGACTGTAGTTATGAAGTGGTAGCTAGAGTTGTCATGAATTTTGAAGACAAAACATTGGCAGTTACAGTATGTTCCATGGTATTGTTATTCTGATTCTCAAAACTCTTAAACAGGGCAAACATGTCCATATTCTAATTTACAATCAGAGGTAAAGTCAATTTTCACTCAAACTGATAAACTGGACAGACATGACTTACCTATACCCATCTTGATGGGCTCACACAATGTGTGGATTGTAGTACTGTGCCATAACCAGTGTGCTACAACTCGATATACTGAACATTAATAAAACATGTAACTGCGAGAACCATTATCATGCTAACAAAAGACTGCATACAAAGCAAAATCCCTCCTCCTAATTTGGAGTCTCAACTCTGTCAAATATTGTTGGATCCTTGCGATAGTGCTTGTTGTATTCCACATAAGCACTGTCGGGATGGATAGTGCTCATGACAGCCTTGTCATTGAGCATGCGGTCCACCCAGGGAGACAAAGCTGTTAGAGATTCAGGAATGCCCTGTCCTTCTCCGAAGCAGCCTGATGATTTCATCCGTGCAAATATAGGCCAGATCATGTAGTCAACATATCCTGGTTTTGTTCCTGGAAAAGTGGGTGAAAATTTGTTAAGCCCCGTCTTCACATATGGGTCAGTGAATTTTCCAACTTGAATACAGAAATTACAAATTTTGTAATGATTTGACGGTACCAATTTTTGTCATACTCTGAGCATAATGTCAACTTTTACTGTTGTCCAGAAAAATAATTGCCACATTTATGCACATTAGAATTGAAGAAAGTTGTGGCAGCATAAACTGAAGGCAAGTCTTGGATGCCAATCTCTTTGAGCTTGAAGTGGGCATAACAGTAAACTGGCCCCACCCACCCCCCTACCACCACACCACAATATTTTTTCACCTCACAGAAGACAGAAGCAATATCACAGTGGGGTTTTTTATTTCCTTCAAGAGTGAGCAAGCTAAGGACATTTTACAAAAAAAAAAGGTTATAAGTAAAATATTACTTTATACAGGGGCCGTAGCATCACCCCAAACATATTAAGGAAATAATCATATCTCTAAATATAATTGGTGTCTGCCCTTTGATGGACATTAACTCAAACAGTGGTTTCACTCTGGTTGGTCAATTATGTCTTGTGCAATCAGTTGTGTTCCCAAGCTCATACATAGTATAATTGTTTGGATGTGTCCTATTTATAAGCAATTTAAAGTCAGTGCAAACTACTGTATAAACTTTGTCTGGGAGCTGTTTTTGTTTACTTTGGGGAGGAATAGAAGTAAACTTAGTAGGGAGAATTCTCACTGTCTGGGGCAAGATTAGTCCACAGTAATTACAGTATAAAGACCAGAATACAAAAATACATAGTGTTTCAATGACCTAATGACACTAAACTAGGGTATTCAGAATTTGATATTTGATATCCCACATGATCTGTCCCCCCACTGAAAACAAAATAGTTCAATATGACACAGCCATAGAGCACCCAATCCGTAACATGATATCATGCATGATAATACGTCTCGAGACTTCTAACCCTAACCCTTTCCTCATGTCTTTAACCCTGACCTAATCTGGAGACATGATATCAGGCAAAATATGCATGCCTCGAGACACAAATGTGATACCTTACAAAAGAAAACGTAAGGATTTGGTGCATAGAGTGAGTCTAAGCAGTATACCTGTTCATGCTTCCTTCCTTGAGGTAACATCCTCATGGTTTTCAGAGGTTAAACTCTGATGACCTTTGACCATCAAAATCAATAGGGTACCTCTGCACAGCATACACTGTACAGGCCACATACTCTCAGCTCCCTGCTTCAGCATACAATCATTTGAAACAATAACATTCCATAACATTCAGAGTAAAGGTCAGGTGCTTATATTTTCATCATCATTTAGCTGTTTTAGATGTATTTGAACATTCTAAACATAAATTTGTGAAAAAGTTGCAGTGATGGCTTAAAATTTTTAAAAGAAAAAGCCTTTGACTTTTCTTGCCAGAGGTTGTCCGGCCAAACCTGAACCTACAAGTCATGTGACACAACTATGCACGTGCTAAAAATATGTGCCTACTGCAGACTTAGTAGCAGGATTATGTAGTGCCCTAGTGAAGACCAGTGCTCAAAGGCCAATTGTTAATGGAATAATACACAAAATGTCCTTTTTAAGGCTGCTAAGGCATATTTTTTCAGGGAAATTCTTCCTACATTTCTTTGATAATTTGTTGTTGCAAAATCATATTGAAAGTTCCACAGCAAGAACAATGGTACACACATCTGGTGCTATGTTTTCATTTACTGTGATGATATACTTTGTCAGAAAGTGAAGAGGAAATTGGCAATTTCTTTTGCATTTTTTGTTTAATGACGTCAAGGGAGCTCTAAGAGTAGAGTATGGTAACAGAGGCTTACTATCATAAGTCAGCAAAGTATCATGTCTCTGCATGAAGAGTAGATAGGTCAAGAGCCCTCCACCCCCTTGGCTCCTTTAAAAGCTCACTGTATTCTCCTCTATGGCTTTAATACCTTCTGTAGTGCATTTCCATGCAAGTACAATAATTAGCAATTGAGAGGTTTGTGGTTTGATTCTTGGTTGGATCATGATAATATGGAGTATTCAACTACCCAAAATTTACCACTTTCCCATCTTCCCAACCCATGTTTCCAAAATTTACTATTTTCCCATCTGAAGTGACCTACTTAATTAAAAGAGTCCAGTAAAATATATGGGCTAATTTTTTCAATTGAAGCAAGCTAGAGAGAAGTTGCTATTAACACATGAGACTCCCACATTGTATCCTGTTAATAGTATTGTGAAAAAGTTTTTCATATGGTCTGACTTGTTTTACCATTCATACTATCAACTTCCCTGAGTGTCTGAGAACAGCAGTAGAATACAGGCTTTAAAAGTTCTCAGGTTTTGTAGAAAGCTTGCCAAAGGTTTTCTTCCTCCACTTCAATAAGAAGAGTCCTGACCAGACAACTCCCTCTGGAAGAATTCCCACTCAAACAATCCCCCCCCCCCCCCGGACAGTTCTCCCCAGGCAATTCCCAAGCCAGACAACTTGCGACCAGACAATTGCTTCACCTAAAAAGTGGATTGTCTTCGGTGGGAATTGTCTGAAGGGGTTACTGTCCCAGGAGAGATGTGCAGGTGGGAACTGTCCGGTAATCAAGCATACACTACAGTATGTGCTTTAGTGCTGTATTAAAATATACCTTCTAGATTAATAAACTTTTTTTCTCTCTTCCAAATTCAAGATAATTTAATCTGAGCATATGCATAATTTAATCATTTTGATGAATTTGAAGCAATTCTACTCTAAAACATTTTGAAATTAGCTTTACATGCACCCATTGTACAAAAACCTTTTCCCACAAATTGACATACAAAGAAACAGCCACTGTGATATCTAAAGGGGACAAGGGGCCATTGTTAACCTTGATGCCCTTTGCCCTTTCACTGTCTTTTGGCCTGCTGTACATTATATATGTCTTTGCACATTTTAACTTAACTACACTATTGTGACAAACTTCTAAATTATGGTCACAATTTTAGATCTTACATTTCTTAGGACAGACCTCTGCAGATCTCTGCACACTATACCACTGAATAGCCTCCCTTGGCACTGGCTGCACAATGGTATTTCAGAAACCTATTAAGACATTATGCACACTTGTTATACAGATTGCCTGATTAATTGAATTTATAGTAAAAACCATATATGCCTGTTGCAGACTTCAAATGGGAAAACTAGACATATTCACTTTTCATGACTGTGGCTCAAATGACTTACTGTAGAAGTGGCTTTAAAACTGTCTGTGTAAAATTACAGTTCATGAACATTATAAACAATTTCACCTAAAACAACAGTCAACATATGTTGCAATGTACAAAGAATAATAGTGTGCTACAGCTTCAGATATTTCCAAAACAATTTGTAAATCATGATATCTAGTTACCATAAAAGAAGTCTGTGCCTCTCAGCTTCAGTTCCTCATCCAGTTTCGTAAGTCCAGCTCTCAGAGCTTCCACTTTCTCTGTGTCGGTACCATTTTTTGCTCCAAAGAAGGCTGGAAGGACCTGTCCAACAACATAGGAAAATTTAAGGTCTCAAACTTCTATTGGTGTTATGAAAGGTATCTAATGGTGAGAAAAGGTTGGTTTGTTTTTGAAGAACTTCCTCCCCAAGCTGAAGAAATGATTATGGTTGGGCACAGATCGAATCAAACTTTTCACATTTAACGCCTACTGAAGAGCAATTTCTTATAACTTTCTGCTTTGATACACCAGTCTAATATGAAACATCTAGAAATCACAGCTCCCCCCCCCCCCCCCGGGAAATTTGGCAATTCTCCCCTACATTTCTTTCTCATTAAGGAACATGTTCAACTACTTATCCCCTCTTCACCATATTCTTGTAGCTACTTGATAATACTGTATTAGAAAACCATCATCTTACAATTCAACCCATTTGCTACCCTAATATGGTTCTTGATAGCATCTAGGAGAGATTTTCTACCCCTTAAAGAGTTAAATCATATCTGCCATAACGAGGAAAAGGATTACTTATCTGGGTTCACAGAAAACGACAACAGGAACAAGGGATCTTAACTCTTTCCAAAATATTTGGAAGGGGAACTGGGGAGGGTGGGGGAAATATTCAAATGTCATAGGACTATTCAAGTTTTTTATTCCCTTAAATAAAAGAATATAGTGTTGGTAAGAAATTGAAAAAGTGGGAGTGGCTGGTATGAATCAGTATGATTGCACTTTTTTCAGGCAGATATGGCCTAAATTTGACAATCACACTTACAGTATTCATGCAAACAACATTAAATGGGCAATACTGTAAATTTATCTCACAAAAGCTCTCCTAATGAAACCCAAAGTGAAAGTCAAGAATTCACTGATTTTTATGACTGATACATGTCTTGGTATGATTTTGCAACAGGACCCAGGCAAACCAGTCATCAGACATGTAGATCTAGACAAAATTACCCCTCACAATGTACTCTCAAATATCAATAAGGTGCAATATTACTGAAATATGTCAAAATAGAAACATCCACAACATCAAGACAGTTCATATTTTACTTCATAAAATTTAACATTCATCTAGTAGCCTGCTGAGCCAGCTACAGAAGTTATTAATGTAAGTTCTATCCTTGCAATTTTCACACACAAACACACACACACACACACAGATGTAAATTGCATTAAAAGTTTGGAAAACGGCCAAGTCAGACGATCTAACAATCTGTAGCTTATACCAATCTTTACATAACAGTGCTACTCCTCAATGTTATTGGCAACTATAAATACTGTATAAAGGAAAATACAACTGCCACAAATCAAGGCTGGACAACAGCTAGATACATGAAGTTGAAGTTTGTTTACAAGATTCAAAGCTTATTTAATAGAGGCCTCCTTGGCTTTTTTTTTCTGAGTTATTTCTATTTGAAATATAGACACTGAATTTCTTTAACCAAATGAGATTGTCATTCTTTTGTTTTAATATGCACATCATGAGAACTAAATGATGTACACCTTTAAGCTGTATTAAGTAATGAAAATGTATTTACTTATGATTCATTAGACAACTGAGCACTGAAGATGGACTTATTTGTGTGAAGATGTGTACAGTGCCTCAATGAATACTTTATACTATTGCAGGCTTAAACGTTCAATACATTCCACATAATGGATATGTGGTACAGTACATGTTCATCCATGCGAATCACATACAGCTATGTCTTTGAGGTGACTACTGCAGACAGTTCTAGGCAATAATCCTAAATAAGAGCCTTGAATACATGACTTTTCTGGTGGAAAAGATTTGCATACATGTCTAGACATGTACATCTTTGTAACATTGGTAATCGAGCTGTACCATAACGTCAGTCTTGCTATTGGCCTATAATATAGTACATATGCTGTCACTGGTAAAATCAGGGAGCTGTTACTCCGAGTAACAGCTCCCTGGTAAAATGTTGATATGATCAATCACAGATAAATGTGGAGTGAATGCCCATACTTGTCCAGAAGCTCCCAGGGATACAACTTGTGCATAATGTTGATCTGATCAATCACAGATAGCCATAGAGTGAATGCCCATACTTCTCCAGAAGCTCCCATGGACAAAATTTGCACATAATGGACAGCCATCAAACTTGATTCCATAAAACAATTTGAAATTGTTTTTCATCTCTGATACTGTAAGAGCTCTTTTCTTCCTTAAACCATTATTCTGGTTATGTTTTTGTGCAAGGAATAACGAATCTCCTCTTTGACATTAAAATCTCATACTAGGACTGAAAGCAACTTCAAGAAAACTGACAATGCTTCTTCCCAGGGACTGTGGCCAGCAAACAAATTCTGTGTTATTGCACTCCAACTAAACTAAGGCTGTTAGGTTTTCTGAAAAGTGGAAACTGGTTTTCGGTAGGCCAAAAAAGACTCTTTGTCAAAACCAGTTTTATGTCATAACCAGGGCTGTTACCTTTACACACATATACAAGCAGCACATACACACAATGATGCATACAATGATGCATACGATCATGCACACACACACTATAATTTCATGTTCCAGTGGCATGTAATGTAGTTGCCTGCAAATGCCAATAATGATAATAAAAGAAATAGACTGCTTAAATGAAAATCCTGTTAACAAAATGTAAATCGGCATGTAGCCTAGCATGGCATAGCAGGATTCTAACTGTAGGCTAAAAGCCTGTAGTAGATCTTGACAGGAAACAAAGTGTGCAGCAGGGTGAACCACAACTCCAATCCAACATAAAACTTTCTTTCACCATAAAATGCATCCAATCTGTTCTTAAAAGTGTTCAAGGATGGAGCACTAATAACTGAATCAGGAAGATTGTTCCAAGTGTTTGTGACTCTCAAGCTGAAAAACCTTAATCTAACATTGGTCTTGCAGTGTTGCTTGCTGATTTTCAAACTGTGGCCTCGTGTTGTACTTGATCTGTTAATATGAAGTAATTGCTCAGTGCAGTAATAATTATGGGTATACTTATAAACTTCTATCAGGTCACCGCGTAGTCTTCTGTATGTTAAACTGGGAAGGTTCAGCTTCTTAAGTTTATCCACATAACTATAGTTCCTTAAATTTGATACCAATTTTGTTGCTCTCCTTTGTACATTTTCAATGAGGATAATGTCCTTTTTATACCATGGAGCCCAAATAACATTTCCATATTCGAGATGAGGTCTAACAAGACTAGAGAATAATGTGCGAAACATATCACAGTCCATAAACGTAAAGGTATGTCTTATCATTCCAACAATTCTATTTGCTTTATTGACTACCACCTCAGCATGTGATCTAAACATAAGATTGTTGTCCATGTAAACACCCAGATCCTTTTCACACTTTGTGCTTTCCAGGTTGATAGATTTGTTGTTAGTTTCACTCATTGTGTAACCTTGACATGCATTACGTGAACCCAGGTGCATAACTTTACATTTGCTGGCATTGAAACGAAGTTGCCACTGATCAGCCCAGTTTTGTAAGTTATCAAGATCTAATTGGAGTTGTTGTCTACTTGCTACTTCTTCAACTGGAGTAAAAATCTTTGCGTCATCTGCAAACATCCTTATGAAACTTTGTACCATATCAGGCATGTCGTTAACATAACAGATAAAAAGCACAGGTCCTCACACACTACCCTGTGGTATACCACTACTAACAGATGTCCAGTCAGAGAAAGATCCATTAATAGCTACAGTACTCTCTGTCTTCGATTGCTAAGGAAATCCGTAATCCACCTTAAAACATTTCCACCAATACCGTAACCCTTTAGTTTCTTTAACAATCTATGGTGTGGTACAGAATCAAAAGCTTTGGCAAAGTCAAGGTAAATTGCATCCACTGGCACTCCTTCATCTTGATATTTAGTCCAAATATTAACAGTATCTAATAGCTGGGTCATACAAGAGCGACCTTTAATAAATCCATGCTGGGATGGTGATAAATGTGGCGTGAGATGAACAATAAGGTGGTCTCTGATTATACTTTCCAACATCTTACAAGCAATGGATGTCAAACTAACCGGACGATAATTCCCACACTGAGATCTGTCTCCTTTCTTAAAAATAGGTATTACGTGTCCATCTTTCCACTGCTTTAGGAACAGCTCCTTTTCTTAAACAATTTTCAAACAAGATCGTGAACGGTTTCTTTAGTTCGTTGCTGGCTTCTTTAAGTAGCCTTGGATGCAAACCATCTGGTCCTGGGGATTTATTGACATTTAAACTTTCTAGTTTGTTAAACACAGTCTCCTCATTGATTGTGATTGTCTCAAGCACAGTATCAGTGGGCCTGTCATCAAAAGCAGGTATGTTTGTAAGGTCTCCCTGTGTAAATACACTTGTAAAAAACAAATTAAGAGCATCTGCTTTGTCTACTTCACCTGCAGTAACTGTTCCATCTGACTTCATCAAATTTCCAATATAAGAACGTGTTTTTAAACTAGAATTGGCATATTGATAAAAAGCTTTCGGGTTAGTCTTAGACTCTGCGGCTACGTTCCTTTCGTAATCACGTTTGGCTTTTCTAATTTCCCATTTAGCCTGGTTCCTTGCCCTTACATACTCCAGGTAAGCAGCATTATTACTTCTGGTAGAATAAGTATTATTATGGTCCTTTAAAGATGAAATAAATCTTTGGTAAAGCTTGTTTTTCACCTTAACCTTTTCTAAGGCCGTAGAGTTCATCCAACCTGGTCTTGTTCTCCTCCCTGGAGTACTAAATTTCCTGACTGGAATATGGCGCCTTGTTACCTCCTGCAATATAGCTTGGATAGTGTCAAAAGCATCATCTATATCTTTACCACCTAATTCTGCCTCCCAATCAATTTCATATAACTTTTGTCTTATTTGAAAGAAGTCCCCACGATTGTAATTGAGCTTGTCCTGGTGAGGAGAGCCTTGATGATAATAACAATTATAGGTAAAACTTAGTCCGCTATGATGACTCTTCCCTAGAGGGCTAAGAAACTCTACTTTATCAATCATATCCTCTTCATTAGTGAAAACAAGATCCAGAATGTTTGCTTGCTGATCTCCTCTATGGTGTGTTGCTTCTGTAACATGCTGATAGAGGTAACAGTCTCTAATACTTCCCAAAAATAATGAAGACATATGCCTGTAATCTTTTGAAGATAAGCAATTTCTCCAGTCTATTTCTGGGTAGTTAAAGTCACCCGCTATAAGGATATGAGAAAAACATTTACGACTAACTCCTTGAGTAATCTCATGGTTGAGTTTCAAATTTTGCTCATCAGTACTGTTTGGTGATCTATAAAAACATCCTAATAGTAATTTATCGCTACCAGTAAGTTCAAACTCTATCCAGATAACTTCAATGTCCTTTGAATCGCTTGTGAACTTTCTCAGTTGGTGGCAAGTTAGCATCTCCTTGACATAAACACACACTCCTCTCTTAGGATCATCGTTAGTAAATAACTGGTAGCCAGAAATACCTAATTCAGATACTTGAACACTAAATCTAGATGCTTTTGGAAGTGATTCAGTAATAAAAATAATGTCTGGATTGATTCTGTAAACAGTCAACTCAAGCTCACCACGTTTGTTTAAAACAGAATCAGCATTATAATACAAACAAAAGAAACCAAAACAGTTGTTTTGTACATGACTATTTACAAGGTAAGTTCTTTCTAGATTTTGTGGTTGTCTAAAGCTGTTCTTTCCCTCTCTCATACTTTGATTACTCTCTTTTCTTGCCTGAGGCGTCGTTCCATTTGTGTTAGGTCCTTGGAAATGAAAATACTTCTCAGATGGCCAATTTCTTTCAACTTTTTTGCCTTTTTCAAAATGTCTTTTTTCAAAGCAGTATCGGGGACAGTGTTCGCACTAAGGCGCGGGATTGCGGGAATCCCGCTTTTGTCTTTCAAATCCTGCACATAATTAAATCTAATGCGGGAAAATCCCGCACACCTTCTCCGCTCCCGCACATAAATAAATCATAAGCGGGCAGCTGATGTTCTGAATCCAGCCAAAATTCCAGCGCACTTCTCTGCAGCTGTGATTGTACAGAGAAATTGCAATGATAATACGCACAATAAATTGCAATATAGAATCGTTCCCAAGCAAGCGGATCGCAACTCCCAAGCTGAACACTGATTATGGTAGCAACAAATATCATCGTAGTCTAGCCATTCACAGTGCAGCTCTTATATGCTGGCTGCTGGTTGTATAAATAAGAGCGAATCTGATTGGTTTGAAATTCAATCACAGTCCCAGGGTTGCAAACGCAACGTTGCATCGTGTACAGTACGTTTGGTTACACACCTGTAGAGCTGTAGTGCACTGTGGAGTCTGACATGTGTAATTGTATTGAATATGTACAGTATGTATTTTCTTCATTTTACGTCGTACATTGCTCTCGTTAATTTCTGATCGTATGTGTATCTCCAATGAAGTTCACTCATATTTTCCACTTCAACTTCAAGTTCATGGATTTATACTCACTCATTCTTCAGAAGGAAAACACCTAGTGACGAAGTGGAGCTGTATCGGAGGAGGCTTTGAACTTGGAGAGAAGCACTAACGTTAGTGACACGCATTAACTGCCGTTAACAGCAAGTAGTACCTCTTGCGTGGGGAGTAGTTTTGCGATGGCGACGGAAATCCCGCTCAAGAAAAATTTATGGGAGGGATAAGGTCCCGCCTTGATTTTGAAAATCCCGCACAAAAAAATTTTTAGAGAGGGAATTCTCGCACAGTTTCAATTCCTTAGTGCGAACACTGATCGGGGACTTCTACACAGAGGGGCCTGGGTTTATCTTGACCTATTTTCCCTAACCGTGTCGGTTTATTGAACTTGTCATTTGTAGCATTCACCTGTAGTTGCGTGCAAATTTCCAGGACAGCTGCTACATCCTCTAATTTACGTTGCTCAATGCTTTCTTGTGCACTTTCAGGTACACTGAAAAATATCAGCCCATCCACTCGACGATCTCCAGGGTTTTCATTAGGCTTCCAATCTCAAGAGTCCTGAAACTCTCAGCTTTCTTTTTCCAGCGTCCCCAAAAATTTTCAAGGGTTTCCAAAATTTTCCAAGAGTCCCGTACTTGTACTGTAACCTATACGACACGTACGGTACGTGTGCACAAGATATGGAGCTATACCCTTACCCTTCAGACAGGCATATGTATCGAGCTTCCCTGTAAACGGAGCATTCCCAGGTATAATAAAATATGCAGTTTATTTTTATTGTGCAATAAGTACGCATGCGTTTACACAAGAATCCATCATAACTACTGCAAAGTGTGTGGAAATGACAGGTGTTTTAGTACGAACGTGAACTGTACCGGAATATGTCGAGCTATAGCTCTGCATGTCTGGATTGTCACAATTACGGCTCGGAAAATATTTTTCAAAGAGGTAGCCCATCGGGCTTTTTCGTATTAGACTGTGGTAGCCCAGCAAGATTTTGTTTGAGCTCAACAAACATGAAATTAGCATCGAGCAGGCGTAGTTCCTTTATTTGTTTGTAGCACGAATTATCTGTGCAAATTATGCCACAAGGTACTTCTATTTTCCAACGAAATAAAGATAAAACATTTCAGATTTTGTTGAGTTACAACTGTTTACTCTAGTTTTGTTCTAATTTGAAGCAATTTAGACCACTTTCGTGCCGTTCGCGTAGCGCGCAAGTTTGGGCGATAAATCGAAAATTATGGCAATAACTTTTCCTTGAGACTACACGATAATAAGAATTCAAAAAGGACTATGTCTTGTGAAAAAAATGTGAAATAATGTGTCTTGTATTCTTTCCTTTCTTCTTTTTTGGTGTCCTGAACATATATTTTCTTCATTTATGGCATTCTTTTTCACATTGAACTGATGTAAAATCAATCAATGCTCATCCTTTTCTCCACATTTTTCCATTTGAAGAGAGCAAAAATATTCGCAGTCAAAAACCCTATTATGTTTGGTATAGGAAATTGTGTACGCAAACACTGATACCTTAGGCCAGGTTCAAGTGAAACGAATGGCGAAGCACAGCAAAGTTTGTAGTGCATGTGCAGTTCCATAATTGAATTCAAACACCCATACCTTAGGCTAGGCACGAGCTCTGTAGAGAAGTTGACGTACGTACGTGCGTAAATACATATGTGGGTAAAGACCATGAAATTTAGAGCTACAATTTTTGTGCGTAAAAGGCTGAACATCATGCGTTCATGGGACGCACAAGATTTTCTTCCAAGCGTCTAGGCGGCTTGTCGTGCGTCTGAGACCCGGGAACCCGGGTTAGCGAAAACCCTGATCTCTATCTTTCATCTCTTCTACAACAGCTTGTACAACATGATCATGACCCAGCTTACCCACCTCCATGTGAAGAACACTGTAAGTTAGTTTGTGGTCAAAGTTTTACCATTACTGCATGTTAAAAATTATTATCGGGCTTGGGAATAGATATACTGTCAATAACATGGTTCTTCAACTTGAAACCATACGACAGAAAAATCGGGCCCCCTAAGTTTGATTTTCGTTTGCCATATCCCGCCCGTTTTCTAGACTCTCCGATGAAAACTTTAACAAATCAGTACTCAAAAATTATTCAAGTGCAAAACGGAAAGCTTTGCAAGTTCCCATAACTTTGTCAAATTGAGGTTAGGAGTATTTTCTGGCGTTATGGGAAAGCCCAACTCTAAGAGTAGAATATTAGAAGTCCCTCAGGCTTTAAAGGAGCATATTGAGTTTATATCGATAACTTAACAATTGTTTGAAGGGTACTACCACATGACCATGATTATTATTAGCACAACTGGTCAAGTTTCACATCCAATAGTTGCGCATAAAGTTAAAATTTTGAATTTTTTGGTATCCTGGCTTGTAACGGTTGTGTGCATAATTTGAAAAAGTGTCTGGTCACGAATTTTTGAAAACCGAATTGAATTGTTTATTACTCACTTATGAAACATTTATTTGTATGCAAGATGTGGGGATTGTTTAAGTTTGACCATTTGTCATTAATATATGAAGAAAACTTAACAGGTTTGTCAAACTTTGGTTAATTTCATGAACCAACTCAATGAGGGGCTGCCACGTAGGGTATTCTCTTTCACATAATTTTCCTAGTCAGGGTAACCCTGTTCCAGGGATAAGTGAAAAGACTAAATATAAACAACATTCCCTCTCACTGGAAGGATTACCCTGAGTAATGCACATGCTTTTCTGTGCTACTATTAAATAACATTCTGTGGGGAAAGTTGTATGTTTACAACGAAAACAAATTCCGCAAGCTGCATTGATTATGCTACTCCCATGCACAGGCCTGCACGCCTGCTCAGACCTGTTTCATTTTGGGAAAGTAAAACTTACAGTAGTCGTTCACAAGCTTCGACAAATGGTACTTTTCCAAGCTTGCTGCTTATAAAAGAGTCTCAGTTTTTAGTTACTAGTAATGAACAAGCTAGTTTGACTGTTCAATTTGTCACATAGAAAAGGACTTATACGCATATTGCAAAGGCAAATTTTATTCCCCAATCGAGGTGTTTAATCTTGGTATGTTTGATGGCCTTAGTAACGTTAGACTTTGCAGTGAAACCTAGGCATAGCCAACCCTTGTTAGGCTATGTGTAAACTGTTCTTGAAAATGGTAGCCGTAAACGCTGAGGTATTCAAGTTTGCTGTAAATGTCTTACGATCGTAAGCATGAAAGCATGATTACTTACGATCATAAACACATTGGACTGGTGACAAAGTTGTCTTCATTTGATGTTTTTCCATTTTTAGTTTTAGAATTTTGGGGTTGAAGTGGCTGAAATTTACAATTTATACCAATTGTTGGATTGGTACTTACAGATTTGTAGGTGAGTTACGTAGGTTCAGTTTTTCGGTTTTATATTTTTCCACTAACCGAACCGAACCGAAATCAGTTTTAACCGGTCTTTCCCATAAAACTGGTTTTCGGCACAGCCTTAAACTAAACTTGCCTTTGTGCTCCATTGACCACATTATGAGCTGGTCATATGACACCCAACTAAAACTGTGTTTATTTGGGAGGGTCAGGCACAAAGCTGTAATCCATCACCACAAAATGTGACACATTTTCTTGAACATGTGATGCAATTCCCAAAATGTATGGCGCATTCTAAAAATACCATGTAACATGATTCTCAGTCTTTTAAAAATTGCAAGAGAATGAAACAACTAAATGCAAAAGGCAAAACATACATTTAATATTGCCGTACAGACTCATTTTTGTCAAGTGGTGTTAGCTACAAAAAATTTTATTATTTTGAATACTGATGACACACTCACCTTTCCTCCATGAAAATCAAGAAGCATTTCATCTTTTGCCCTCAGGTAAGGGTCTTTTGGCATCAAAGGATTCTTGTCTGGAAAAATTCCTTCAACATAAGTACTGACAATGAGTGACTCATAAACAATTTTGTCATCCTGCTCTAGGACCGGAACAAGCTGTTTTGGATTCTTTTCTGCGAACCACGCTGGTTTATCCCAGATATTGACATTTATGACTTCATGTCTAAAACAAAACATAAGATAGATAGTATTATGACTATTATCTGTAAGTAAAATATCAAATCAGAAGTTGTTGTCACACATGTACAAGAAGCCGGTAATTTCCAATGATACAGTATATGTACTAAGGGACACTGCCCTTAGATCTTCTGCCTACCCTGCATGAGCAATTAATCCCCAAAGGATATTAAAGAACACAGTTACACTGTAGTCACTAAAGAATGTCAAATACCAGTAACGCCCCTATCCACAATCCACCTTGAATTTTAATCTGAGACAGACACTTCCAAAATAACTCAAATGTAACATATGACAACTTGTCAACCCATGATGGGCATGATGTTTTATAGGGCTATCAGTATAAAATTACTTGAAACTACACACCTTATCAAATTATTCATTTGATATTTCATTCCTCAAAGGAATGTCCTTTTATTCAAAATGGACTCAGTTTTCTACGAACTGTTTACTGTACCTTCATTTTATACAACTTTTTTTTTACTAATAATGTTATGCTATGTTGCTGCTTGAAGCAGTGGATAGTCTATGTGACATCATTTTTAAAAACAAGGAGAATGTAAAACTGTATTGTACTGTATTTCCTTTTGTTAAATTAACTTTCAGATTAGATTTTAAATGTCCTCACAATTTTCAAAGGTTGGTAATAATAATATTTAAGACTAACTTAAGCATATATCTTACTATGACCATTATTTCCAGTCACACAGTAGTACTATAGTGCTATACTTACTCTATCTCCTTTGCATTCAGAACAAGTCGAGCTCTTTCAGCAAATGGACAGAATTTCATGCTGTACAACCTGAGAACACCAGGCTTGAGTGGTGGCAAGGGGTCAGCTACAGTAAAATAGGGAGAGAGTTTATGAGAAATAATTGTAAATACAGTATTACTGTAGATGATCAAGTGCACTATAGTCTGAAGCATGTAAAATGTAGTACAGTTTACTGTATCTTGGAAGGACAGTAGTGCTGTACATTATACCTTAATTACATCAACTTAGCTTGTACACAAATAAACAATCAATAATCAATTAAACCACCCCTTCCCTGTCTTGCACTTTTCGTTTTACAGTTGTAGTGCAATGGTCATAGGCGTACGAGGCGGGGGGTCTGGGGGGGGGGCTGCAGCCCTCCCAGAGCAGGGAAAATGCTTATTTCAAGGCACTGACACTTGTATTTTCAGGACAAGGGGGCAGTGCAGCAAACAGCAGCGTTTGCCAACAGGGCAAAATGCTTATTAGTTGCACAACGAAATAATATCTCCCGAAATAATATCTTTATAGTTTGTAGGGGGGGGGGGGACTCATCCATACCCGCCCTGAGTGCTATCATGGTAAAAGGGGAAAACCAGGGCAATTTGCAAAATTTTCAGGGCGAACACCCTCTGCCCCCTCCCCCCCCCCCCCCCCCCCCCCCCCCAGTGGAATGTCTTCCCATACACCTATGGCAATGGCATAATGCAGTATATGTAGGCCCACAGTAGGAATGCATCACATACACACATACAGTATCCCTCCAGCTGAGAGTCAAGCTGGACAAAAAAGAAAAAACCAAAAAATGTAGTTCTGGTTATAGTTGGAGTCTGGATCATTAAAAATGCCAGCCTGATGTTTTCAAATCTTGGTCAAAATGACTTCTGGGACTGTACCTTTAAATATGGCCAAAGATAAATTTATATAACATCTTTCCAAATATTTTATCAATCTGTATCACAAACAATAGTGAAACATTGTCAAAGCTATCGACTGGGAATATTTGACCTACCATACTGTATCGTAGGTTAAATATTCCCAATCATTTGAGTGTCTGTAGTGTTCTGTAATTTCACTACATGGTAGGTACTGAGACATCTACTGTAAATCATAAATCTCTGAAAAGGTTTTAGGAACATTTAAAACAGCTGGAGAATACAAATGAAAGACAATTTCAAACTTGGACTATCCACGACCACAGCTACTATACATATTTAGTGTAGTAATTATCATAAATATACCTTCATATTTTAAACTACAGATACTGACAATTAGTCCTTGCAAGTTCATACGATGAGTGTAAATCACAATTCTGAGCTGTTTCCTTTAAATTATACTCTCACTTCTTCAATCTAATGTGTTTTACATGGATAATTTGATCCAAACCTTTTGAAATTATACCGACTGGACAACCCCATCAATATCAGGTAGACTACCTAATACAAATGGGCTGGCTAATTAAGCTTTCCTCCTTGGCATAAAACTCTCCATCCTCCCGTAACCCCTTCTCCTTCCATTAACCATGTTGCCATTTATTGTCTTTAGAGGTTAAAAAAAATCCATTTTTGGCTAGATCCCAAAAGTTGGATCTGGCATACCCCTTACAAAGTACAGTGCAGTATTCTGTGCAGACAACAGGGGGTTATTCTCATTCCTACAGTATTTCACTTAGTTTACAGAAGGTAAAGTCCAGTCAACACTGTCACTAAATTCAGGCACTGTGCTGTATTACTAAAATTAATCAGGCCTATCTACAGGTATGGGCCGACAAAGAAGAGAACCATCACTGTTCCCAGGGCTGAACTGTGAATAAGAATGATGGCTCTCTCTATTTCTTAGGACAGCCCTTCCAAGAAGGAGAATATCATCACTATTCCTGAGGCAAATAAAAGGGGAGCACCTAGGATGCACCTCACGTAAAGTAAAGACAACATTGAACTTACACTGAAGCGGATGTTTTGTTAAACTGTACGGTGTAATTCACAGTGCAATATACAGCGTTCTGGTGTCCACTGGGAAAAATGGTAACCGTGTGTATTCTATCATATTTGGCAGGGAATAATCATACTTGCCTGAGATTGAATACAAGCGTATAAAGTGAAAACACATTTGCAGCAGAGAATTTTCTGGCTACATTTTTTCGAATAGATTGGTAGTATATATTGCAATTAGGTCAGCTGCACGCTGACACAACTAACTCTGCATACCACCCTCACAGTACAGAAACCATTTACACCCCAGCTGTTTGGAAGTTTATGCATGGAATGCATGGACCACATTCTCCAGAACAGTCATGAAGGATTGTAGGTGCAAGAATCCTGTAAGAAAGACTGACATAATTACTTTCCAATTATGCACAGCACTTACAAAAGTTTCCAGACCTACATTTGTTTTTAAAGCTTTTCTAGCTTACAGCTCCATGATGCAAAAGGAATTCTATCTTGGAATCACATTATACTAAACACCTTTGGTCCAATCCATGATTCAATGACATGCTCCAGTTAAAAGCAAGGAGGGCAGAATAATTTGGGGCAGATGGCTTCCATTTTATAATGGAGGAATGAGTGCAATTTTAAAGGTCAAAGATACGTTTAACCCTGTACCTTAATGTGTGACAGTACAAGATACACACAAAAATACCATTTCGTGGTATTGCTTGCCCACATACTTGACATGGGCAAACTTGCACATAGACTTAATATCTAAAGGCAAACTTTACTTTTTACCCTGCAGTAAATTCTACTACATGACCAAGGCTGTTTGATTCTCTGAAAAATGGAAACCAGTTTTTCTGTGGGCCAAAAACCAACACTTGAGCAAAACAGGTTTTAACAGTCATAAGAATTGTTTTGGATGCTTAAATTATGGGCGATCACACAGTATTCTTCATAGGGCTGTCATGTTCAAACTTTTAAACAAGTAAACAAATAATCAGCCAATTAAATGTTGCCTTAAGTAATTCAACCAAACCTTTAAACAGGTTTCTTCTCAAAAACAACATAACTTAAAAATTTTTCTCCCCCACGATTTGCTTTCACACCTTTTCATTTAAACCATATTCATTTGCCAATTTAATGAGAGGATAACGCTTTGAAAGTAAACTGTCCCAAGTTGGTGACTTGATCTTATTTAAACCCCTGTCACACCAGGGATGCGATCGCCTCGCACTCCAGCTGCGACCAATAAATCATGGAGGCGCAGAGCAGGCGTGAGCTCAGTAAGGTCTCCTAGAGCATACCGATGTCGCAGTGGAAACTCGTTGGTCTCCAGAGGAATGCCAAGGTCGCCATGGGAGCGGTCGCTGAGGCTCAGCGCTCTGATAAGTTGCTGTAAGGACACATTACGTTAGCAGCTGCAGTGCATAGCGAGCATCATGAGCACAATACGAGCGCAGCAAGGACCCAGCCCGCGTATTGTGATCACAGCCAAATTTGGGCCTATACTGGCAATTTTACGAAATATGGCAACAGACCAAATTGTTCTGATCACAAAAAGGGTGTAACGAGATCATGTTTGCTGTGGAAGCACCGTGGGAGCTTAGTCGACTTCAACACTGAATGAGATGGAAGCATGGTGAGTCGCAGCGGGTGGGCAGTGGAAGTGCAGCGAGCACAATGGAAGCGTACTAAAATCTCCATTGTTGGATGTTTTTGGAATTTTCTGGACAGTTTGCAGCGATCGTAATGCACTTTGCCAAAAATTAAAGCGCACTGTGAGCGCCGTCCTGTCACCGTAGAATATGATGGACTTTACAGCAAGTCTGTGATACAGTAAGTTGTACCATACTTAATAACTTAAACAAAATGCAGTGCTTTTGTAATCCTGTTCAGAGCAGAAGCCTAATATTGCTACAAGACTGGACTTTATAAATTGTTCCACATGTAAGCAACAAGCATTTGCTGCTTGACAGTGGGTGTGGGCCCATTGATAAAGATTATGACATTAACATGTTACTACAAAATGAAATGCTTACGTGTAGTTTCAGAAGCCTCATGCACAACTACCAAAACTTAAAGTTTACAAGTTGTCTGTTAAAAACATTTCAAGGTCATTATAACATAATATGAAATTTGTCATTATGATGAAAATCATCACCCTGCCATGTGAAAAACACTAGGACAAAATCATCAATGCAGTGAATATTCATGAACAGTTACAAATTGACCTAGATATTTACTGAAACAGGTAAGCACCAAACTGGCCCTGTTAATTGAAGCAGGGAGTTGTTACAGTACTTTGGAAAGACTCTCTGAAGGGTTTCTAAATTTCAGTGACAGGGCTATGGGCTGAGGCACCACCACTCTGCATACTGTTCTTTCAAAAAAGCAATATTAAAGTAGGTCAGGTGTTGGCAGCACGATTGGATGAAGTAGGGCTTACATTGTGAATAATGAAATGTGTATCTTTGAGACATGGCGGCTTGTTAGTGTAACATATACAGTACATGTACATTGTACAAAGAGTATAAATTACAGCTATCATGTTGAGTGCACTGCTATAATTTATAGATTCTATCATGTGGATGTGCTAGAGAATACCCTGTTCTGTCTTCTAATTGGTGAAGATTAAAGTGTCCTAAATGTCTCAACAGCTTTCACTTTAGTTAACTGCATGAATGTTAGAAAATGCCCCTTATGCCCGTCACACCAGGCAATGATTCCGAATCCGATACTATAGCAATTTTAGCACAGAAATAGCGTACAATTTCAACAGAGTGGTCACACCAAAGCAATAAACAAATCAAAAATTGTCCATGTATCGTGCAAATTGTTTGAAGAATGACAAACACATGACAGAATGATACGATAAAATTCTAAGTCAATGAGATGCTTTATTTACATGTGACATAGCATCTCTCTCCCCTAGACAAATGACAATCAGCTGCCATTGTTGTACACCTATATTGTGCAAACATTGTATACATACAGCATAGAAATGGAACGCATGTTGTGTAAACTGTGTATGCCTAGGCCTGTTTTTGCAATATTCTAATTTTTTGGAGGAAGAGCCAATTCTGTAGGATAAACAACTGAATGGCTTCCCAATATGAACAAAATGAAGTGCTCAGACATACAGAAAGGAAGTGGTAGACTACCTTTGTTTTACATGTTTGACTCATGGTGGTACTGTATAGCTAGTTTGTTTACAGGAGCATCTGGACTAGGTTCTTGAGTTTATCGCCACATTATCGTTGTAGTGTGACCAGCTCGCTCCTGAGTGAAAATTCATTATCGTGTAGGAGTCGTTATTGTTGCCTGGTGTGACCTAGCCCTTGTGCACTGTTAAAAAAGTTTTCACGTCCCCCGGCAAAAATGTCTGGGGACCTTTCACGCTCTCCAGTGACAATACTTTTTCACCACACTTTGTCCATCAACTCTCTTTCACATGATACACCTGTAAATAATACTCTTACCCTGGCAAACTTTTTCAAAAGGATGCAATTTGAAGCAGAAATTAGGCTAAATGCATTGTTGATGTATAATATACGTACAGTATGTGTAAGAGCCAAGTCACTCACGAGATATCTGTAAGTGAACATGCTTTGCCGTTGACCACAACACGTAGCCTGATTTTGGCTTCAAATCGCATCTTCTTAAAAAATTTTGTCAGGGTAAGAGTATAATCTGCAGGTGTATCTTGTGAAAGAGAGTTGATGGACAAAGTTTGGTGAGAAATATTGTCATTTGAGGGTGTGAGAGGTTCCCGTACATTTAAATGGCCGGGGGATGTGAAAAATTTGTACACAGTGCACAAGGGCTGTGATGGAAGAGTGCAACAGAAACACTGTTCAAGGGCTAGGTGTGACCGGGCTTTACTGTAAACCCAAGACATCGCAGGCCTGAGGATTTCAGATTTCATGGTAACCATTTTTTAGGTTACATGGTTTTTGATCCACATAACCTAACGTAACCCATTTTGTTGAGTCTCAAAACCCATTTTTGCGTATTCCCAATATAAAGAAAACACGACTCTGTGACAGTTTACCACACTGAGCTTTGTATAGTGTGTAGGTGTACGAGCGATCACTTGCACAATCAATGCCACAGTTCACAACATGTGTTCAACTTATTACGAAAAAAATATTTCAAAATAACATGATGCTGTAAATGTGTGTGTTTACGCCATGTCGTGAGGTAACAGCATATGGTTTGGAGTACAGTAAAACCCCATTTATCCGAACACATCAGGACCGAATGTATTTCGGATATCGGTAAAATCAGATGTGGTTTCAACTTTTTGCCTCACAAGTACGGTACACAGGGTCCATAAGAAAGAGTGTGAACACATTGCCCAAATAATTCCGAAAAGGCTGGCAAAATTGCAGACAAAATTCCCCAAAATGTTTGGTCACTATTTTTTGTGACCGATGATATGACAAATAAATTATTAGACTTCTAAAACACCTGGATTTTATTCCCAAAATTCGAGCCTACACCCTTCTGAATGACCAATGCTTTCTACACACTAAATGAGTGTATGTGCTGAAAAGAAGCTATAACGATCTGGAGAGGTATCTAGCATATAAATTTGGCATAAATTTCCAAAAGTATTAGAGACACATGTGTAGGAGACTCCCAAGCAGCAATTAGCAATGTTTTTGTAAGGTCAATTCTCCTTATTTTTAGGTATGAAGCTCACTACGAAACTAACTTTTCAGATTTAGTGAAACTCGGACGTACGCTGGCCTAACATATTTTAGTATAAGGAGAAACTGAGCCTATACCGACTCATGGATCCTAAATTTCAAGAATTTCAAAACAAATACGTACGATTTTTCTTCCAAATTTGACAAAGAAATAACAAATTGCATGTTTTCTATGCCCACATGCTGGCTGTTTTAGCCCTCCTGACCTCTTGCCGTGACTTTTAAAGTCCTGAGGAAATTAGTGCATTTCTGCAGAAATTTATGTTAAATTTTGACTTGTACAGTAAAGCCCTGAAAACTTGGTGGATTCTGCCATAATTGTGATGAATATTATTGTTGTTAAATCTGACAGCTAATTCCGAAAAACGGGGCTTTACTGTACACGTAGAAATAGAATCATAGTAAATTACTGTTGAAGGACACTCTGATTTCTCGTTTATTTTATGATCGAACTGAGTATAGATAAAACCAATATCAGTCTGACACATCCATTTTATCATCTCCAGTACTTATCAGTTAGCTGCATAAGCAAGAAGTTTCCTTCAAGTTGACATCATCATTGCAGAAACGTTACAGAGAAATCTCTCCGGGCACTCAATGCGTCCCCACTGACATACTGTGTATTAACTGTGGCATAATTTTTGGAACAACTTTCATGATATCGATGATATCGGGCTGTGTGCAAAGTCAATGCAGTGGGGCCATAATCACAGCCTGTGTGCAGTGTATCCACATGGTGACAACCGGGAATCATGGCTGCGCAGGTTGTCGCCATAGTGCGTGATACCCAGTCAGCTAGTGTGGACTCGGCAATAGACCCTTTTTCCAAATAGCAATTGCAATGGCTTGTGGGATCTGGATCTGGATCTGGATAAATACTGCACAACACTCCTGGTGGAGTCAAACGTGCAGGGTTGGGTGTGCGCATGAAGTTAGTCGTCCCGTCTGAGAATCCTCAAGGCTGCGCTCTTGAACTGCTTGGGGTCCTCGAGATCTGTTATGTTCTGGGGGAGAAGGTTCCAGTCCCTGACGGTCCGAGGAAAGAAACTGTATTTGTAGCAGTCCTTATTGGTTGGTATATGTAAAAAGCTATTTGAATGATGATGCCTAGAAGGCCGCCGGACCGGTTGAAGGTTGTTCATTAAAGTTCAGATAAGTTCTGGTACGCGATGTTTTTGTCAATGGCATTTTCCTGTGGCAAAAAATGATGCATACCAAAAATCTATCCCACCATCCTTTGTAATTCCTATTTGGAAAAGAGTCTATTGCAATTTGCGATAGCACATGGTGCGAGCCACTTGAGATCTATTTTATGGTTTGTGATATGAGGCAAGAGCAATGTGAGAAAAATGTCACAAATGGTAGTCTGTATTTTATCAGATAATATCTTTTAATTGAATAATCGAATGTAAAATGCCTACTAATGAATGGTCAAATTTTAGATAACAGAAGAGTTGAATTTGAGTGTCAAGTGGGACATCGTAACCGATTTTTCGGTTACGTGGTTTGGCGGTCACGTAACCAACACGCGACCGCGCACGATCATTCGCGTGAAATCCGCAGGCCTGATACCACCTCACAGTATAGTCATACATTCAATGAGTCCTACAAGGTCTAGCCTAGTAGTACCTTCAGTTAGAGGCCCTGTATGTGTAGGTAGTCCCTAGTCTGCTGACCTAGTATTTGGGTCACTTTGGGCTTCTTGTACTAACTTAGTCCGCAGTCTGCTGACCTAGTATTTGGGAAGCTTTGGGGCTTCCCATACTAGATCAGCAATATACCCATTGTCAAAATTGGGCTACCGCACCTTAAAAAATTTTAAATAGTCTCGAACTTTGTCAAATTCGCGTAAACTCCTACATAGTTGACCTCTACGGGTCCTTTATATGTTTAAGACCCTTCATTCTAAGATTATTTGCAGTTAGTGTCCAAAAAGAGACCAAAAATTTT
This sequence comes from Holothuria leucospilota, assembly GCA_029531755.1. NCBI lineage: Eukaryota > Metazoa > Echinodermata > Holothuroidea > Aspidochirotida > Holothuriidae > Holothuria > Holothuria leucospilota. Next base: position 54,102,218 of record CM055969.1, read on the forward strand.
GATTTACACAAACGATCCTGTTTTGTTTTTTAAACATTCTGTGAAACTGCTAAATCGTGTAACTAGGTCGTTCACGCTATTGTATGCTAAATAGCACACATTGCTGTTCAATTGTGACATAGTCCATAGCTATAGTTACGTTCATGTACGCACATACGCGTATGTAGCAACAATCACTGCAGCAACGCACGCAGACGATATTACTCTCACAGTAATATGCGGTCAAAAGTTTGTGTTGCAATAGCCTAGGCCTAGTTCAGGGAACAAAGTGTACGTGAGAACAGGCCTAACAGTTAGGTACCCTAGGCTAGTACTAACTCAGCCAGGGATACAGCCTTCCCCATTTGCAAAATTGGGCTACCGCATCTTAAAAAGTTTTGAATGGTCTCGATGTTGTATGTAGCAACAATCAAATCACTGCAGCAATGCATGCAGACGCATGTTACTCTCACAAGTCACAGTAACATGCAAGAATGCGACTGGTTTTGGCCCTGTGATTGTGAATAATCACCTCCATTGCAATCGATGTACCATCATGCCTGGATTCGTGGAACTGGTTCGTGCAAACGGCAAACCAACCGCAACGTTAAGCGTAATGTCCAATCTCGATTGATAAATTCATCATGAATATTTACCTGAAGTGAGGTGCCTAGGAGCAGGTGCCATATTCTAAATTCGTGTTCTTCGAATATACTTCTGTAAAATTTACTTTGACAGAGGTAGTTATTCTGATGATATCTACTGGTACTCGTTTAGGCGAACCGTGCAGTCTGCTGTCTGCTGCCTGCATGCCAGAAATGATTTGGCTCATTCAGTGACCCTAACCCAGTGTTTCCATATTCTAATTCATTTTTCCTGAAGTGAACTCTAAAATTTCCTGAAATTGGTTTGGTGGTTTGGTATTTCCTGAAATTTTCAAGAAAGCTTGTTTAATGCTAACTGTAATGGCTGATCCAGGATTTCACCCTTTAAAGCCATACGTCATTTCTATACTCCACATGCCATTTCCAGATTTCCCGAAATAATCCCACTTCCCGATAATTTCCCGGAGAGCACCTAGATTTCCCGAATTTCGGGAAGAGTGGAAACACTGCCCTAACCTGGCCTGGTCATGGTGTTTTTTCTTTTTTTTCCAGGCCTGACGATCGAGTCAGTCCAAATCTGGCCAATAGACCAATCAGCTTCTTGGAAATAGGCCACACCGCTAAATTCCAAAATGACAGCTTTTCGACCCTTTTTGGTATTCTGACGCCGGATTATGAAAGAACTCGGCAAATATCACTGACCTGCATGACTCTCACCATAATTTTCACCCTACCCTTCATTTTGAAACAAATTTAAAATTTTTTGAAAAACCGATTTGATTTGGACTGACTTGTCCTGGAAAAAATTAGGCAATCGTGTGTCTCACCCGGGTCTTTCTTGCTAAACGTAGCCCGCGGGTTTTCCATGTACGGTACCGTGTACAGATCTGGACCTGGAAAGAAACTGCACAACACTTCTAGGTGGAGTCAAACGTGCAGGGTGAGGTGTGCAGGATGAGTTAGTCCTCCAGTCTGAGGAACCGCAAGGTTGTATAAGCTTGTATGAATGGACAAACTGTTCGAGTGTTGGTGCCTAGAAGGCCGCCGGACCGGTTTTGAGAGATTGGCAATTGGCAAAGCAAGGAGGCCCAATCTAGCTTTGAAAAGAGCAACAAGCCTATTAACTGTTTTTCTGTCTTTTAGACTATCCCGCCCTAGGCCCCTCAACATTTCAGTTACACTACTGTGAGAGGAGTAGTCATTACAGACAAACCTAGCTGCCCTACGTTGAGTTTGCTCGATTTTACTAACTAGGGAGGCAGAGTAGGGATCCCAAACCGAAGAGGAATACTCTAGAAGTGGTCGAACAAGGGTGAGATAGGCATTGGCTTTAATACTCTTTGGACAGGAGTACAAATTTCTTTTAATAAAACCTAGGGACCTATTAGCAGACGAAGTGATACGATTAATGTGCTTGTTCCAGGAAAGGGTGTTAGAGATGTCAACTCCAAGAAAGGTATGGCAGTCAGTAGACTCCAAGATTTCGTTAACTAGTGAGTAATCAAAAAGTTTGGCGGGGATTCCTACAGCAACAAAAGTATTGCTGTTCCTTTACTGTTCGGGAAATGAGGGGGAGAATATGCCTCTTCTTTAGTTCCGAAAAGCACCAAAATGTCGCCATGTTTCCCCCACTAACTGTTCACAGCGCAACGACTGATTGTCGGAGACTAAACCATTTTGGACCTAAAGCTGGCTTTCCGTAATCCGTTAAACGTCATCCGTCATGTGACGTAAGTCAAGTCCCTTTCCATATATACGACACGTCGATACGATTTTACTCTCTTTTTTGACGTGGGACATTAAAATACTAATACAGTCAGCATAATGAAAACTGAAAAGTAACCGAAAGGCTTGTGCTCCTCTGCTGTGTGCACACGTGGCATTGACCTGCTACCCCCTGGTCCATTATATCGGCTATACTGGCCCAGACATTAGCAGTCTCGGTGGCATCCTTATGTTTTTTACTTCTGACGTCATACAGCAAGGGTTTTCCTGAACTAAGGTAATCAACTTTTCAAAAAGTGTGTCTGTTACCCTCATTTTGTAATAGCAAACACGCATGCTTTGGGAAATCCCCAGAAACCTACGTCACAAAATGGCATTTGACGTACGTCAGTCCGCAAAATACGGATCTGGGAGCAATTAAATCGGAGACGTATTACGGATGACGGACATATGGAAAGGGTCTTGTTATATTACTATGGAAGCGGATGACGGATGACGGATAAAAAAAAACGGATATATGGAAAGCCAGCTTTACTCTTGCTTTCAAAATGGCCAAAATTTTATACAGGACATGTATTAGACCTTGGCCTCTAATCAATAAATACTATTAGTGGGGACCACATTCTGCACTGCGCACAAAAAAAAAAACACTCAGATCCGAAAGAATACTGGCACGTTATTAAAAAGGCCTCGGGCAATGTGAGTGCTAGAATAATATCCCAATCGAAACCTTCTACGACCATTTTAAATCATTACATAAAGTCATTTGTAGCAATGTTAATACAGGTCCACTTGACATTGACTTGGTATCAATCAACGACTTGAATAGACCAATCTTAGTCTCTGAAGTTGGGTGGCATGTCAAAAACTTCGGAATAATAAAGCCCCATGCAGGTGTTGATTTCCTTATTAATGAATTTATTAAACATATATAGTCCCTGGGGAATGCTTCAGTTTTCGACTGTGATATTTAATCTTGTTCTTGACTCTGGTATTATTCCCACTAACTGGTCAAAAGGATTAATTAATCTAGTATTTTAAGGTAAAGGTTTGGGTCGACGATCCTGACAATTACAGGCTGGGGTATTACGCTTTTAAGTTGTATTGGTAAATTGTTTACTGGTATTCTTAGCACAAGAATTCACAATTACCTAGTGTGGTCAGGAACCTTAGTAGATGAGCAAGCTGTTTTCAGAAGTGGTTTTCCACCAAAGATCATAGTTTTACACTTCATTCAATTATTGACCTATATCTCAAGGATAAAAAACGGATTTACTGTGCATTGATCGATTACAGTAAAGCTTTTGGTCCTGTGAATCATACTTATCTCTGGCAGAAAGTCATCTCAAGTAATATTAACGGTAAGGTCCTAAAAGTGATTCACAGTCTCTACGGAAATGCAAAATCTTTTATTAGAAATAATGGGGGTAAATCTAATTTTTTCTATTGCAATTTGGGATAAGACAGGGAGAAAACCTTTTCCCAATTCTATTTGCTCTATTCATTAACGACTTTGAAAAATCAATTTGTAAGTAGTACCGGTCATTATAAGGATTGACCGACTTGGCTACTAGTATACATGGTCATTTAAGTAATGAAGATATTGAAGTCTATGCGAGGATTTTTGTTTACTGCATGCTGACGTCACAGTTGTTTTGGCCGAAAATGAAAATGATTTACATTTACAGTGAGAAATTATTGTGATTTACGGCACTTAGCTTTTAACACTAAGAACACTAAACTTGTTATATTTCTCAGAGGAAAGGTGAGAAGTACACCTGTTTTTATTTCGGAAAAGACAAAGTTGATGTAGTGGACGACTGTACTTATTTAGGAACTGTTTTCAATGTTAATAACAAGTTTAAAAAAGCAAAAGCTAAGAAAATTAATCAAGCAAGAGGCGCTCTTCACAGCCGTCTCTCCAAATGCTATAATTTACAGTTACGAATAGATTTACAACTCTAGCTTTTTGATCAAGTTGTTTTACCCGTGCTTATATATGGTTGTGAAATTTGGGGGTTTGAAGACACTTCGGCTCTTGAAAGTTTCTTTGCCAAGTTCTGTACACAGTTTCTTAAAGTAAATAAATATACCCCAACTGTATATGGGTTTGGGGGAATTGGGGAGGCCAAAATTGGCAAAGTTTGAATTGAGATTGGTTATTTTTTGGGCAAGAATTGTAAGTTGTAGTCATTGTAAACTCTCCCATATTGTATATCGACTACTGCAAATACTGTGCGAAAAAACATGTATTGTTCCAAGTGGATTCTTAAGGTAAAATATATTTTAGATAACTCAGGAATGTCTTCCGTTTGGACTAATGCCCTTAATGTAAACTTACTGAAACAGATACTCGATAGACGGTTAAGCGATATTAATGAACAGCAATGGCTTTTTGATGTTAATAATAATTCCTGTTGTGAAAACTCCCCTATATTTAAAACTCGCTTAGTTCTGCAAGATTATTTTCAAAAGGCTCAAAAGCTGAATTTCAATGAAAGAAAAATTTTAAGTAGATTCCGTTGTTCAAATAGCAGGTTACCGACAGTCACTGGGAGATATGAAAATGTTGATTTTAGCCTGAGATTCTGTACTTTATGCAGTGAAGGAAAACTTGGAAATAAATTCCATTATTTTTTTCAGTGTACTGCATTGACGTCAAGTAGAAAAAAATTCTTTAAATCCTATTTTCGACTGAGGCCAAACACTTGAAAAATGTAACAATTATTCCAAAGTAAAAACAAAAGTACACTAAATAACCTCTCCAATTTTTTGCAAAGAAATAATGAATTTGTTCTAAGGTAAGGCGTTTTTTTTTCAACTTAAGTAACACTAAGTTTCCAAAACAAATCGTTGTTTCTTTTTATTATGTATCTTTCATTCTCTAAATGATGGGCTGGTGCCAATTTCTTTTTCATTCTTTTCTATTTGTTTCGCTTTCCACATTGTACTTATATACAGGCGCGGCGCCACAGGGGGGGGGGGGGGCAGGGCAGGCATTTGCTCCCCCCTATGGTTTTTCAACCACAAAAATAAAATCGTCTAAAAAACGTTTTAAGACACATAATTTTGTAGGGGGTGGGGTGAGGTGTTACAGTATGTCACCCGTCCATCACAATATTGGTTAAATTGTTCGTTACAAAATACCTGAAACTTGCAATCGCCTCACGGATAATGTTTTCTGTTTTCTCCATTGTTTACATGAATGCAGGTTAAGTATTACATAAACACTAAGGCCATTATACATAACACGCAAACAAAAAAGGCATAGGAACCGAGAGTAAAGCTAAAAAATACAGTAGTATACCCTAAAGCCAAGTTATTGTGAGACCTTACACATATGGTGTCACAGAGCAAAAAGGTTTCCCTCTCTTGGAGAAAAGGTGCGTATCATTGCAAGTTACACCGAAAAATACAGACAGCTAATTTGTGCATCAGGGGATACGCCTGATCCATGAATCTCTGTCTAACCAAAACCCCAACCCTACCCGCAACTCGGAATATATTTTCGTCCGGGGGAATCTTCGGTCTTTAGTGAACCTTCGACCAAGTGAACCTTCCGTCTATGGGTATTCCCCCCGTCCGGATTATGTAATCTTTGGCAATCTCAAACATTTACTGTCTCTCCATTTCCAGCATGTGACCATTTAAAATTTAGAACGTGAACATATATATTGGGGGTATCAAGAGTCAATCACTTAACGAACATTTTGACAATAAAAATATAAAAAACATTTCATAAAATGAATTAAACTTTGAAGTAATATTATATGTCTCCCTTATTGCATACGCGTAGGAAGCGGGGGGGGGGGGGGCTGGGGGCTAAAGCCCCAGTCAAACATCTGGGGGAAGAAGCATACTTCTGCCCCCAATATCCAAGGTCAAAAACCCCTTATTTGTCTCCTCAGTAAAAACTGTAAAACGTTTGCAGTAATTTTCCTCAAAATTTGCCCAAAATGTTGCACCAAATTGCATCTGAGGACCCTCAAATACCCAAAAATTTTCCAAAGAGGAGGGGACACCCCTCCCCTTAGACCCCTCCCCAGGACAGCGATTCGAAACAAGGTTCAGCTCCCAGTCTCGAAAAGTTACCTACGCCTATGCCTTATTGTGCTTTATTTTGGTGTTGTCCCGACTGAGTAATCCATAGAAAACGAATTTTAAATAGTATAGGTGCATGGCCGTACACAACACAATCTTTACTGTATGAAGAAATCTTGAGACAATCAGAAAAAGAGCAAAGAAAAACAGGGCGATGCCACATGGGGCAGGGGGAAACCGCTTCCTATCATTTGCAAGAACATGGGGGAAGAGAGAAGGAAAAGAACAGGGAAAAAGAAAAGGAGAAAACGAAAGAGAAGAAGGGGAAGCGAAGGAGAAAGAAGAAAGGAGGAGGGTGGGGTAGGTATATGTTTGATCCATATAATTAGTCCAGAGCTTCCAGGAGGCCCTATTCCGGTGTCTGCCAGCCTTTAGATACCTTGTATAATGCATATATGAAGCAACGAAAATATTCGTAATAGTTCGTGTTTCTGTCGACTCAACGCACGTATTTTTGAGTGAAAACATACCCTTACATAAAACGGGGGTGGCTTCAGGAGGTTTGTTGACTATATACCCTTCTCTTAGACAACAAAGGTTACTCTCCTCTTTCACTAAACCAAAACTTAAAATTCAATAAAATTATTAACATTTTTCAGTTATATATGACAGCTCAAAAAATACCAAAGATATCACCATTTTGCATCTAAGCAATCTTAAATTGATAAAAATTTCTCAAAGGGGAGGAGACACCTCCCCAGAAAAGCATCTTTCCCCCAAGCAAAAATTAAAATTCAATAAATTATGAATACTTTCTTACATATACGTTCAGTTCAAAAATATACCAAAGATATCACCATTTTGCATCTAAGCAATCTTAAATTGATAAAAATTTCTCAAAGGGGAGGGGACACCCCTCCCCCTTAGACCCCTCCCCAGAAAAGCATCTTTCCCCCAAGCAAAAATTATAATTCAATAAATTATGAACACTTTCTTACATATATGATCAGTTCAAAAATATACCAAAGATATCACCATTTTGCACCTAAGCAATCTTAAATTAATAAAAAATTTCGCAAAGGGGAGGGGACACCCCACCCCAGAAAAGCATCTTTCCCAGAACAAAAATTAAAATTACTTAATTATAAATTTTCCAGCCATATATGATCAGTTCAAAATATGTACCAAAGACATCATCATTTTGCATCTGAGCAACCTTAAATTAACAAAAAATTTCCCAATAGACCCCTCCCCCAGGACGGCGATCACTCATCTCACGCTTTGCCCCCCTATCGAAATACCCTGGCGCCGCCCCTGCTTATATATTTGTTGATTTTGTTATTGACTTGCATACCTCTAACAGAGGTGAAAAAAGAATAAAAGAACAGAACAGAACAGAACAGAAGCAGTATTGAATCAGCTATATTGTGAGCCATATCATGACCAGGGTGTGCCTCTTAATTTCAAAAGGTTATTGGTCGTTTTGATGTCTTTAGGCTTCTGCTATAGCTATACCGATCCATGTGGCCCTTTTGTCACAGTAGAAATGTAACAACAACGCTGTTACCAGTGAAACGCAAGCTTGTCTTTGAGAAAATGAAAGTACGGTCTTTTAAGGAGAAACACCACAACTTTACTTTACATGAAAAAATTCAAGTCCCACTTTCTACATCGATGCTAAAATTTGTTTTTCTTTTCATTCTGACTCAAATAACACCCAGTACCACCCAAATCGAGTCAGTATTTGATTGTGCAAATTTTGCAAAAAAAAAACAAACAAACAAACAAACAAACGAAAACAAAAAAAAAAAAAACAAAAAAAAAGTGGATTTTTTACCCTTCATGACTTTCTTGTCTCTTCTGAAGTTGTCCTTAAAAATATCCATGAAATATTCAGGAAAGTCCCTATATTGTTTACATTCGATCGTCATCAGTTTTGTGACATGTAGCCCTTAGAAGTGGAAGTACTGAAGTCCAAGGTAAACGCAGGGAGTTGCTATTTGACATGAGTCAGCAGCTTTTCATGGTTGTTCCTGTAGTTTCAGCAGGTATAAGAACAGAACGTAATCAAGAAGTGCTCTGTGATCTCGAATATGACAAGAGAGTTGGCAGTTGTGCTGGTTTTTCTTTGCCGTGGACAATTGGATCCAAGCAGGGCAATACGCCATACCGTCAATAGTCTGTGCACAATATAGCTGCAACATCCCATATTCTACTAGACCTATGATACGACGAAAACGTATAGCGGCCTTATGTGATAAGCTAGGTAATGTGGGAGCCTAGGAAGGAGCCTCCTTTTCCCTCCCCTATATACACCTGTCTCCGTACATCATAATGACACTTGAAGTGCACGTGGACTTCTATCAGTACGTAGTACTATTGAAATCAGGCGCGGATCCAAGGGGGGGGGCTTTCCAGGCCTCACCCCTCCCCTTTGCGCCACATCAACAATAACAAATACGCGAAAATTAGCATAATGTTAATCTAGGAGAATGAATATTCAAGGCGGGCTTTCAGCCCCCCCCCCCCCTTTCGAAATGTCTGGATCCGCGCCTGGATATGTCACAATTACTAGGAATGACATCCGTTTGAGCCCACAACATCCCCCATCCCTCAAATTGACCATCCTTGACTTAGGTTCAGAACCTAGCTCATGGGAAGATTTGTTGCTTCCTCAGCGTACCGCAGGCCAGGGTCATTTCTGGACAGTGAAATGTTCAGTGTAGTTTAAGTAGTACATTTCGTTTGTTAAAACCCAAGGTTTCCAACCTGTAACCCTTCAAAGACGTTTGTAACCCCGGGATCTGGCGTCATCATATTGTAGGCGGATCCTTAGACCTCACACCGGTACCTACTACAGAGGAGTGTTCGTGCACTGCTGCAAAAAAGACTACAAAATGGAACCGTGAAGTCCTGTCACCCAAGTGCGTGGATCCATTTCCAAAGGTGGGGGAGGGGAGGGAATTTTCACCATTTACGAATCGTCGTCTGGGGGAGGATTCTAAGGGGTTGTCCCCCTCCCCTTTGAAAAAAAAGAAATTGGAAGGTGTCTATATGGCAAATGGTGTCATATTTGGGGGCAATTTAGCTTTTAAAATGTAGTGTCAATTTATAATCTAATACTGAAAAAGTGGGGGACTTATTGGAGATATCCCTCCTTCCAAAAAATGAGGGGAACACGTCTCCTCCGTCCCCCATGATCCACGCTCATGCTGCCACCCCTTTCAATTTTCAAATCCCCCATGTAATCTCAATTTCTGAAAAGCCTCACGACGCACGGCAGTCAGATTAGGCCATTGCTTTACCTTGACTTATACGGCATTATGCCAGGTGCCAGGTAAACGAACCTCACAATATACGAGGCGTAAGCATACGATTGCTTGAGCTGCACAGCTCTATAAAAATGCGTAGTCATGAATTTATTTGTTTGCCTATTCATGTTTAGTGCAAGGTCATAGAATAAATTGTCAGTTTATTGGATATGAATATAAAAATTTGCTTTGTCATACTAGCTACAACAATTGTCTGATACTGAACCATCAAATACAAGATAGCTGGGATTTCAAGCCTTTTTTGATAACATGACGTGTCATGTGGAAAACCCACACTTTGAGTTGCAGAGAACATGATAGCCTATTGCATAAAGTAAGTGTATTTGATATCAGCTGATCGACAGATCTCTGGGGAGGGGGGGGGGGTAGATTTGGTGCAAACGCTAAGGTCTCTCGCAGTGGTGCCGCCAGGGTTTTGTGATTGGGGCACCACAGATGACGTCGTAATGCCACCTCAGTTCCCCCCAAGTCGGCGTTAATTGTCCCCTCTTTTTAATGAGTCCCTGTCATTGTATACAGTAGTGAGGTATCCTCCGACACTACATAAAGGTGCCGTCCTGGGGGAGGGATCTAAGAGGAGGGGTTATCCCCCTCTTTGAGAAATTTTTGTTAATTAAAACCTGCTTAGATACAAAATGGAGCTATCTTTGAGATATTTTTGAAATGACCATATGGTTGGAAAATGTCCATAATTTAGTGAATTCTAACTTTTGCTAAGGTGAAAGAGTTGAGTATGTTGTATGTTGTCAACAAACCCGAAACCCCCCGCCCCCCCCCTTTGGCTAATTTGGTGCCTTCTAGGGGAAAACTTTTACGCAAATATACGAGCGTGGAGTCCACAGAAACATTTTTGGACTATTACGAAATTTTCCTTTGCTTCATTGTGTATTTTAAAAGGGTATCCAAGGTTGGCAGACACCGGTATAGGGCCCTCTGAAACAGTGAATTGAGTTAATAAAATGGGGCACTGGCATGATACTTATTACCTGGCATCCAAATGATACTATAGAGTATGACGCCGATCACTTTGTAAAGATCGAAGTTTTACTGAATATCCAGACGAACAGCTTCCATGCAGCAATGGGGAATGGGAGGGAGAGTATAGGAGCAGGAAGGTGATATAGGTATAGCAGAAAGGGTGGAGGACTAGCAAGAATGTTTTTCGTCGTAATTGTATTAACATCCACCATCTATACCCATAATGGCTACCCGAAAAGCGCTAGGTAAAATTTTATGAAACATGTATAACGGCCAATACGTACTTTCAACACCCCCCCTCATCGTGCTACAAATTAGATTGAAAGATCCCATATTGATGCGAGGCCCCTACAGAGGTTGGAGATGTACCTCTGTTTTTCTAAAAAGTGTTGAGGTCAGAATAGCTCCATGTATTATAACGGTCATGAGATGGAGTGCAAACCGTGACGAATGCCTGAAGTGCGCCGAAATTATCATTAAATAGCCTATGACTTCCATGACAAAACCTGCATTCAGGCTCTGCATCGAGAAACTTTCAATTACCCAACAAAACGTATCTGCCGATCAAAGAACCAGTCTTTTCCTGGGAATTCGTAAAAAAGCTTTCAACTTTTGCTGCTGTGCTTCTCTGGGAGTTGTTATCGGAAGATATTATGATAACGAGGACAATATTAAGGAAAGGTTTGAAGCGCACGAAAATTTTGATAGTTTGCGAAAATTACTCCCTGCACTGATTACTGATTAGCTAAGGAGGGGGGTAAATACGGCTGGCTTTCACTAAAGCGATATAATAGTGGGCGTACGATTCAGGGGGCTGAAGCTCCGATGGTGGGGAAAAACCAATTTCTCAGGCAAGTAACTGGAAAAATCAGGCATTTTTTCGGTTTTCTCGGGCAGGAACGGTTCTGCCTCGTGAACTATATCCCGCGCGCCTATGGATAAAACAGACACTAAAGTTAAGTCTCCTGTCTCTGCGTTGCGATTGTACTGTATATCACATATGTTATTGAACATACAGATAAACCTAAAGCATTTTACAAAATTAAACCAAAGCACCAATTACTTAAAAGTTGTTACAAATCTTGTCACGGATTGGCTAATCGGTTGTGTTCACCCGTCAAAATTCTTTCCTCTTATGGTCCTCCCTCATCCACTGACAGGATATACTAACCAAGTGTAATTGTTCAACATTGGAGTTTCCAATGTTAATCCCCCACCACCACACACAAATGTTAATACCTGACCGTGCTACTCTCGGCAGCAGAGAAACTACACACACTATTTGACTTGTACCCTGTACGTAAATTGTTTAGGCTACTTCAGTTTAATACGTCGAGCTGATATTTTATTAAAAGTTTCAAGTACTACACGTATTCATCAACGTAGTTGCTACACACCAACAATAACCTTCGCACCAGGTGTGGATCTTGACCATTCTGATATTACGAATGTACCTACCCAGAGCATAAGAACCGTAATACACGTCCGCTAAATGGGCTTTTCATTTGCAGGACAAGATAAGTAAAGCTGCTTTTTCAAGAATTTAAAATTTTCTACAAAATCTCGGTCAGGGTTGAGGAAATGGACCAAATTATCACCAAATTCTCTGGCGGCCGCCACCTTCATCGTGCACCGTACCCAAGTAGTAGTTTCCGTCTCTAATGACCCACCTGCCCATTAAGTTCTTGTGAACTAGGAGGGGCACAGGCAAATTAATTGAACTGAAATGGATCAGGGAGAATAAAGATTGGTTTTTCATAATCCGAAGGGAAAAAGTAAAGAAAACAAAGAAAGAAAAAACAAAGAAAGAAAGAAAAAACCAGAGCTGGGCGACTCCTACAGAAGGTATGTATCATTGTCTGCTTAATGATCGTTCACATTCGGTTAATGCTGACGAAATTACACACATCCTCACAATTTCATATAAGTATGGTTAAGTGTGGGGAAGTGTTGTCAATGTGCCCCAGACAGACCAATCAGAGTTGCAGCACACTGGTACTCGCTCAAGATTTAAACTGTAAATAAGTCTGTTTTTACTTTTTGCCTTCTAAAGAAATCATGCAGAACCAATTTGACGAAACCTTGACTTCTTTCAAGTCATCTGATGGTGTACTCTTTGAAATTTCTTTAAAAGTGCCCTTTTGACGAACAATTACACTTTCTGTATAATTTGACGGGTGGGTTTCCTGCAATTTACGTGTTGCTTTGTAGAATTTACAAAACTCTCTTAATTTGGATCTTGCCAGACAAATGGGCTATTTAAAGGAAAAGTCTTGGGGAGGAGGCTTTTCCAAAAGGGACCACTGTGATCGTCGTGTACATTGCGTGCCATAAACAGGAAAGTTCGGCAGGTATACTGTACTTGCGTGCTTGTTATGCAAAATGATTTCGATATAAATCGAGGAATTCACGGTAGCATATACAGATCGTGTGACTGCTTCCTACTTCTAATAGAATGACGTTGATAGTTCGATTTTCACTAAGGGGCCAGGCTTCTCCCATGTTTCTCTTTTCAAAATCAAAGGGTCCTTCCTACGGTTCGTGATGTCATCTGCCTACCCCTGTTCTGCGAAGACATCATAACATTGCAAATATTAACGGTCAAAATAACAACCAAAGAACAGGCCCGTTGCCAGATAACCCTACATACATAAATATGACACAAGCTTAACGATACTTGTCTTCGCTAAAGTATCCCCATTACAGGGTTCCATCAAAGAGACCACTTGAAATCTACCTATTAGTACAGAAATAAGCCATTCAGCATTTTATGAGAATGGGATTCACTCACTGTAGACTGTAAATATTCGTATATAGGCTATTGTTATAGCATGTTCACATAAATGAAACCATGAGTAAACCCCGATCTCTTCTCCTTAGAATAAATACAAGTTTGCAACTATGAGCAATTAACAAGAAGGTTAATATAGGTAACGTACAAGTACTTACAAGTACCGATGCTTTCTGTATAGGATACCAATGCTTTCTCTATAAAATGATTTGCGAGCATAAAAAGTTTAATCTTCAGAACCAAGCTCTTCCTGCTAGTGAATGTTCGGTAAAAACTACCAAATCAATAGGAATACTGAACTTTATTAGTCACGTTCTCGTTGGTCAATAAAGATGTACTTGTGTTTGCAAAATAATCATTAAAATGTTCAGTTTATTTCACATATGACAGATGTCTAGGAACTTTGTTCAGTTTGGCGTCTCAATCTCATCAAACATAGTATTTTCTGTTCGGTAGTGTTTACCCCACTCTATGTAAGCGCTGTCTGGATGGATGATACTCTGGACACTACTATCTTGAAGCATTCGGTCAACCCAGGCCGTCAGAGCTGTCAGAGATGATGGTATGCCCTGGCCCTCACCAAAGCAGGCCGCTGCCTTCATTCTAGCAAAGACCGGCCAAATCATATAGTCCAGATAGCCTGGTTTGGAACCTGTAGTGGAATGAAAATGTGGAAGCATCTAAGTGCTGTTTGTCCAATAAACAGGGGTGGCGCCAGGATTTGCCCGACAGGGGGCCAAGTTTCCCGACGGGGGGGGGGGGCAACCCGGACCCCGAAAAAGGCGATGGGTTGTCGGAAAGGTGTGTAATGTAAAATTTTCGGAGCGCGAAGCACGCCTAAAAATTTGTGGCTATTTTTACAAAATTTGAAATTTTGGGGGTTTAATTGACAAAAATTTGAAAAATCTGTATTTGTTTGAAAGAAAATTTGAAATATTTAGGCTTTTTAAGGAAAATTGGAGAATTTGAGGTCTTTATTGAAGAATCTGCCCTTCCTATGAGCAAAATCAAGCAGATCCAAGGGACGACTGAAGGTCATTGGGACGACTGAAGGTCGTTGGGATTACACATTATCGTACGGATTAAGGCTCCCCGACGAAACTGAAAAATTTCCCCAACGGTGGGGGGCAGCCTTCCTTGACGGGGCCCCTGGTCCCCCGCTGGCGCCACCCTTGCCAATAAAGTGCAATTTGTCAAAAGAATGCTGTCAGTGTTGCATACAGTATGCCGTGGACAAGCTGGATATACCAAATTCCGCTACAACAATCTGTCATGATCACCAGACAGGAATTTCAGGTAAAGATACGACTTGCACACACACATAAAATTACTCCTCTGACCACTGGTGGCTTGCAGGCTCTAAAATCTCACCCCAGACAGTTAAAGTGCTCCCTTTTAAGTTCACTTTTAGCCCCTCCTCCAGTGTACCCCATAACTCCTGTTAGTACACCTCCAAGACAGAGCCACAGTAGTCTTAACTGAGGTTAAACTACTCTAGCTATATTGACACACAACTGTGTGTGAGCTTAATTGGGAACACAACTGACTGTAGAAGTCGTCATCGACAAACCAGAGTGGAGTTATTATTTGAATGAATGTCAATCAAAGTGCAGTCACTAATTGTGTTTAGAAATATTACGAGACACATTTGGGGGATGTCTCAGCCGCTTTATTTGCCACATTGTTACTGAAAAACACAGGAAGAGCACAATCGAGATAGGAAGGTAAACCTGCTACTCATACAATTACCCATTGTCTTACCATAAAAGAAATCTGTTCCTCTCTTCTGCAGATCTTCATCCAAATGCTGCAAGCCATTCCTCAGTGTTTCTACCTTTTCTTTATCCACCCCATTCTTGGCCCCATAGAATGGTAGCATTACCTACATAATGAAGAAAATAGAGTGGAATACATACTGGAAGCACAGTTCTCTTCACTTCATCCGTAAGTTAAGAAAGTTATAAGAAGATATAATAAATAAGGGTAAATATTTGATGAACTTTCATTAACTGTACTCGCTTTTCAATCGTTTTGGAAGTAACTAAACCAGCTGCAGGAAGCTAGTGCCTTCTTGCTCGATCGAACATAGCCAGATCCCATCCTTCATTGACTGCATTGCCAACACAATTTATGCTACTTTGAATATTCGATTACAACGTGAAATTCTATAAAGGAATGATGATGTCTCGGTTCATTGACATTGCACTTCAATTTGCACAGTAAACAAAGGAAGGGCCAAGTGCAACAGTAGCAAAACATTTTTCCTTCTCGTCATGTTTGCCCACAGAGTATTTCAATCCACTTTCCACAGGATCACAATTATGTTCAACTTTTAGCCACATGGTCTTCAATCCCCCTCAGCCCTCATCAACAAGAACAAAGGAAATAGGGACTAAATTTCTAAGGTCACCATTACAGAGGAGGCATTCTTTTGTATTTGTCCTTTTTATGTAGTCTTTATTATTTATTTTAGTCCTTAGGGCTATCTCCCACTGCAGTTGAAAACCCGAAATTACTCCCAAAGTTACGACCTCGAAGAGACACTAGGCTTAACGAATAACAATCAAGATGTAAGACAGATCAATCTTCCGTGCAATCAAGCTCTTTCTTGATCATTTTCGATTCTCTTCTTGATGAGCTACCGGTACCTGTTATTCACGATAACTAGTCCTTGACTGATTGAAATGTACCAAAACCAGTAACAACTCAAGCTGGGCAGCAGGGCAAGGCTGTTACACCTGGAAACGTTATTCGAAAGGACTCAGAGATTAAGCATTACAAGGTTGTTGCTAACAATAATCATTTCCTTGTGTATTTTCTGAAGGTTCTGTAGAACCATGGAGCTAATACCCTTCGGAAGGGTATTAGCTCCATGGTAGAACTTAGAACTAACTGGAAAAAAAGTCAACACGTAGGGCACTTGTGGTCTGCTACATTTAAACATTACAATCATGAAGTATAACCTTGTCAAGGTAATATTTCCATGGTACAATAATGAGGACGATTTGTCCCACTAGCTAAACCACCAGAGCACAGTACAATGAGCTCTCTGAATAGTAATATTGTAGTTTCATTTAATATCATGTAAACCTCATAGTAAAAGAAGCACAGTAACCATATCAGTACGAGTACAAGTAATAGCGGAAGTAACAGTGACAGCGACAGTAACATATAGTTTATAGCAAAGAGTAATAGTAGCAGTAACATTGACAGTAACGTACAGCAATAGCAAAGCGTTCTAATTAATAGTTATACAGTTCAGTTTTGATACAAGATATTCAACCTTGTCTGGCCTGTGGATGCAAATCGAATGGATCCAATTAATTTTGTCAATAATCCTGCAACTTACCTTATCTCCAAAGAAGTCTAACAAAATCGCATCCTTCGCTCTCAAATAAGGATCCTTTGGAATCAAGGGGTTTTTGTCAGGGTAAATATCTTCCAAATACTGACATGCAATGAGGGATTCGTAGACAATTTTATCATCTTGTTCCAAGACTGGGACAAGTTTCTTGGGGTTTTTCTCAACAAACCATGTTGGTTTTTCCCAAGTATTAATGTTAATCACTTCATGCCTAGCAAAAGAAAAAGCATACAGACAACGCAAATTACGATGTAAATATCCGTATGCGTCCATACAACTCTAACATATGACCTTTCCATTAATCGAAGGACATGTCCTCAAACATTCTTGAGCGTTCCCGGGAATCTCCTGTTGCCAATTAATGTTATTTAAAACATTTCTGTTTACTACTGATAAAACCCAGGGTGGAGGTAGGGGGCATCCCCCACAGGGGGTCTAGTTCCAATCCTCAGCCCGTCGGGGATAATGTGAAGTTTTCAGGGGCCATAAAACTATATTTTTATTATCTTTTCATTTTCTTTCACCAAGGTGTAGGCCAGCGGCTTAGGTCCGAAGTCAGACAGTACAGAAAGGGGTGTTAAGGCTGCAAGGAGGCGACTCGGAAATATTTTTCAGAGGACGCTCAGGACGGAACAATTTTGTCCCCAAACTTTTCTAATAGAAGAATATTTTACTGGGTTCTGCCCCTACCCCCTCCTTACTTTGAATACAGGACTACAACAGCCCTTGTCTTATGGTGCGTAATGCTATGTCGAAGATCACTCTTATCTTTGTGATTACGTCACCGAGTTGCAGTGAAGGAAAGGTATATACTTATGTCATCGGCTTTTAAAGCAAAAATATTGTATTAAAACATGCATACATACAAATTCATTTAGCCACGAAACACATTATTGACAGCTACATTTGGTGAAATTTTAATTTTACTATATATTCTAGCTCTTTACGCTACTTACTCAATTCCTTTGGCATGAAGAACAAGTCTTGTTCTCTCGGCAAATGGACAAAATTTCATGCTGTATAGCCTTAGAACTCCAGGCTTGAGTGGTGGTAATGAATCACCTACGGTAATAGCAGAAACTAAATGTGATCACGTGTAGAGGTTTGTGACGGGGACGGAGGGGGGGGGTAGAGAAAGAAGAAGAGTTGCCTCAAAAGGAACTCTCTGTTATATATCATACTGACCAATTTTGTGAAATTTAACCCTCCCTCTGGACTGAAATGTTTATAGACCTTATGCATATGACGTCACAAAAGAAAGTACGCCCTCCAATGGAGGCAAGCGCGTATCATTGCCACCTACACCAGCAAATGCAGACAGCTGATTTGTGTTCCGGTGGGATACGTAAGTCTACGTCGTAAGACAGGCTCGCGTGCAGTCTTCCTGGTGCGTACAGTGTGCTTCATTTTGTATCCGCCAAAATGACGTAGCGTGACGTCAGTGCGTACAGTCTATTTCATTTTATTTCATTTCATTTATTTGTTTTATCACAACACAGCATTTGCAAGTAATAGATAAAGTAGGTATCAAAACAATGAACATTTGTTAGAATAATACTAGCAACAGTATTATTTGTTAGAATTTTATCCATTTTTCCTGTCTCTCATACTATTAAAATGCAGTGACAGAAAGTAAAAAAATCAGTCTAATTATTTTGGCCTGTAAAGGAATATTTTCAACACCACACAACCCGGCAAGCTAAAAACAAGGATCATGGTCATTGTACATACGCTAGTCTGTTATCTGGTTAAAACCTGTACTACCACCAAAGTACCCTGATAGGTTCGACCGGAAGACAGCTCAATTTAACAACAATTACAAAGTGAAGGGTTCAGAAAGAGAAAAGGGGGAAGAATTTTTACGTTGTAATTAATTATATGATTTGTCTTAAATTTTACTTTTTGAAACAAAAACAACCCTGAAGTGCCTCTAAACTGTTACTTTTTGGCGGGCTTCGCGAATGCCCATCCTAGATGATTGTATAGTTATTATTTCTTTTAAACAGGACATCTTCAGGGGATAACTGTGCAGAAGTGACATAGAAGTTTTACCATCAGCCATCGTCTCAACCATACGCTCTCTGCATCATCACGATGACCTGCCGTTAGTGCGAGCTGAGATGATATACAGACTAATGATCAAGATGTAATTTCACCATAAAAGCCCTGTGGTGGGCCCGTGGATCCCATACACAGACAAACATCCTCAAAGGCGTACGAGGGTCAATAGGTCTGGGGGCAGGGATAATTTTTGCCCGAATTTAGAATTTTGGACCAAGTTGCCCCAATTTGGGCCCTCGAAAAGGGTATAATTAATTTTCTTGGCTGTCTTATTTGCTCGAATAAATCCACTATTTTTGCCCGAATTGGAAGGGCATATGCCCCTGCCCCCTCCTCGTACGCTTACGAACATCCTAAACAAATTTACTAGTGCAAGTGTTACAATCAACCTAAACGCTGGGGTAGGTTATAACAGGGCACAGAGTTGTAACGCCCTTCACTTTCAAAAACAAAAAGTGCAGACCTATGGCTAAAACAAAAATGGACTATTTTATTTTGATGACCTAACTCATGTAAAAGGACTTAAGCTAAAATATTCTCTTCTCACAAATTTGTAAAATATACACACTGCAGGTATGCAGGTTCGGTCCGCACTTTTCGTGTACCCAGTACAAACTATTATAACCCATACGTATTTTCTTTATTTATCTGTGTATGGTATTTTATATTAAAGGTGATCAGTCGTCTTGAAATATTCTTTGTGACGTCAGCCTTTTCTTGACATGTTTCTGCAGTCGTCACTGTTCAAGGATACACCGTACAAGCATGGTATAGCTAATCGGTAAGCAAGAAGAGACGGCTTGTAGCTGTATACCTACTAGCTATACCGATGTCATCATAGCTACTTGTACGGTGTATCCTTGAACAGTGACGACTGCAGAAACATGTCAAGAAAAGGCTGACGTCACAAAGAATATTTCAAGACGACTGATCACCTTTAAGTCATTTTAAAACAGGCTACCAAAGGTGAAAAATGTGCCTATTAACTTTTGATCTTTCATGATGAGGATATTGTTACAAGCTACCAGCCCCTAGTCAAGTGCTACCCACCTGGTCCCCCCTACTAATAACCAGGAATGAAATATACCAGGAAATCAAGTCTAAAAGTTCTTAACTTCAATCTTTCTTTTTTGGGGGGTGGGGGCTGCTGATCCCCCTGTCTCCGCAAATTTCTCGGATACTCTTGATGCGGGGTATAAATTATAAATATAAAGTATAAATTGCAGTACTATTAAAATACTTTTCTCCATAATAAAAATCCACAGTTCCGTACAAAATGTTTCTTTGTGTACTTAGAGGGGACTGGAGCAGGCTGACACACTTTATAAAATTTAGTTTTCTTTCGAGATTGATACTCAACTAAGCGTTGCAGGGGTAATATCATCAGGGAACTGTCACTAGAGGCAGCTCCCTGATATCATAACCGCATTTCAAAAGATCACAAACAAACATCCTGAACAGTTTGTGAGACGGGTGTTATAAACACCTATTGTTGTGGTAGGTTGTGACAGGACATGAGACAAGCTTTAAACGCCATTTTTCTCAAAGACAACACCAAATACTGCTAAAACAAAGTAGTATAATATTTCATTTTGATGTCCCAACACATTTCACCTTATAGGCATACTCTCTTTCAAAACCACTACATTTTGGAGCACTTTGTGTCTGAGCGCTTTCAGTCCAACATACACAGTTTTAATATAATTACACGAAGTGTGGGTTTGTATACACACGGTGTAGGTTATGCAATTCGGACCACACTTTTCTGTGTGCTCAGTCAAAGAATACTGGTACAACCTACCCACGCATTTTTTCCTTTTAGGTTTGCATCTGTATGTAGTATTCAGTACAGACTGGACAACTTTAAAACAGACTTCCACCAGTGAAATTTGTCTGACTTAATATCTCTTTCAAACAGAATAGTTATTAGGCATGTAGCCTATGGTCTAGACGAAAAAGTTAAGTAGCTGAGTGAAACTTTAGTTACCATGGTCGAAAAAAAGTTTATGTCACTAACTTCCATTCTCTTTTTATAAGTTACGATCAATTAGAGTGTAGTATAACAACCTATCCCTATTACTTTCCACCCGGCCTTCTCTTCCGACAGGGGAGTCAGATGCCAGGAAATCTGGGAAACTTGGGACTCCTGGTCCTCCTTTCTAGGCATTTTTGTCGCATACGCATGCTTTTGAAATTACGGTGGACTCACTGCACAGAACCAGTGACGGAGCACGGACATGATGTTTACTAGTCAGCCAGTGCACTTATGTTGATCGCCAAATGTCATGAAACTCTTTCTTGAAGACATGCTTCCATACTCCCACCCCCCCCCCCACCCCGTTGTCTTGATTGCTTTACCAGTGTATGATACGTTTACCTGTTGGTAACACTTTCCGAATTTTCCGTGGTCACAGTGCATATTGTACTCGTGATGCACGAAAAGTGGTTTCCTTGTGTATTCATCTCGATTGTCAGATACCAACAGATACCATTTAACAGCCAGGCGCGGTTTTACGGGGGGCTTTGGGGACTCAAGCCCCCCAAAATTCGCTCAAGCCCCCCCCCCAAATTTCCGAGGTTGTGTGTTATCTTCATGCTATATTTGCGTGTATTGAGAAAAACAAAATTGTCCAATTTGTCCAATACATTTGTGCACATCTTAGTCCAGTGGATTTAGTTTCTCAAATGTGTCATGCAAGATAGACATGTGATCACGTTTCTTGTATCCACGTCCACGTACGTACACCGTTGTTTGGACTGCATGTAGTACGACAGCCACGCTTCGCCTTAGTACTGTATTACGACGGTAGGCATAGTGCGGGCGCCTACTAGCTTACCCAGCTGCATTCTTACGTTCGACGCCAGTCCCAGGGGCGTAAATACAGGTGTGTGTGTGTGTGGGGGGGGGGGCGTGAAAATCAAAAGTCGGTCTCTGAGGGCCAAAAAGTCGGTCTCAAATCCAGTGATTGCTCAAATCCAGTTCAGTATGCCTTTGTAACAGTAGACCAGACATGAACAACATTTGATACCTTAATCAAATTGAAATTCCGGCAGATATGAAGTAAAAGTGAAAAGATTGCCCTAATTTTCTACTGAGCTCCCGAATTTTTGATCGAATGCCCGAAAAATGTGCAAAAATTTTCGCGCGCTTCGCGCGCCTGTAGTGGTTTAGTGGTCTGTTTCATGTACCTGAACTGCAACGGATTTCTGGCAACTTTTTGAGAAGTGCGGGTAAAAAATTTTCTGGACCCCAAACTGTAAGAGTCCCATACGCCTACGATTATTACTATCAGTGGCGTACGCAGGGGGCCATGCCCCCTCCCTGATGCCAATTTTTTTTTAGTTCCTAAAATACGTAAATTTTTTTAACACAAACTCTTCTTCAAAATGTAGCGTATGTGGCACCAAATTGCATGTAAGTACATCTAATTTTTCAAAAATTTTCAAAGGGGAGGGAACCCCCTCCCCTTAGACCCTTCCCCAGGCCGGCGATCACACACCATACTGCATGCACCCCCTCCCCTTGAGAGAAATCCTGGATACGCCACTGATGGAGTCCTCCTTAGCATCATTCCCCAATGTCAGTATTGATAATGACAGAAAATTTTATTCTTCCGTTTCAAGCCCCCCTAAGCCCCCCAAAAAATCTCGGTCTAGAACCGCGCCTGCCCCTAAGCCCCCCCCCCCCCAAAAAATCTCGGTCTAGAACCGCGTCTGTTAACAGCGTATATTTAATCCCCTTCCTCAATCTAGACTGGCACATTTGACGTTCGTAGGTTCAAACTTCGTCTAGCTCACGTCGCAAATTATAGTTGGCCCCTTCATTTTTTTAAATTCATGGATCCGCCCCTATATGTGCCTTATCCGGATGTTAAGTCTAAATATCACAGGAAAAGAGGACCGTTTGGCCACACTCACATTAAGTGACGAGAGTCCATCAACGCCACCGATCACCACCGACGCCACCATTTACTTTCGGCACTCCATGTCAATTTTTAGCTATCGTAGAAATTAAAGTAAGGAAGAATGACATCTGGCGATCAATACTGATCAATACTGAAGCCATTGATTTGCCTGTACGGCAACAGAGCAACGGCCCGGCGCGTAATACATACACCATGTCGTTGCTTTTGCCCCAGTTATTGGCGGAGAAACAAGTTTTCAAGTTTGGAGTGTAAAACAAAACATTTAAGGCACCATAATTTATTCCTGTTTTGAAAATTACACCTTATCTCTCGAAAAACGGGTAAAATGACATTTAACTTCTGAATGCACACTGTAGCTTGTGCCGTACAGCAGAAGCGCCCTTACAATTCGTGGCTTCACCGGTTAGATAAGCAGATAATGCACTGTTCTCCCCTACTTAAATTTCTATGGTAGCTGTACAGTATGGTATATTGCAGCTTTCCGAGTATTATCACACTGTGTGAAGTTGAATGCACACTGTAGCTTGTGCCGTACAGCAGAAGCGCCCTCACAATTCGTGGCTTCACCGGTTATGAATGAAAGAAACTCAGGAAATTACAAACGAAACAAATAAATTAGGCTACCTGCTTTCAAATGCCTTGGACCTGGTGCCATTTTGATTCACCTGAAGTGTGAGCTGCTAGTCTGTGTAACGTTGAATCGTTCCCCACTCGCACCCGTGGCTTCAACTTGACTATACCAGTGCTGAAGAACAAATGCATGTGTATATCGAAAATGACGGGCTGCTTGCATTGACAATATGAATACTTCGGTATTTGTATCCCGTGCAGTAATTATTTCCCTGGACGTACAAGGTCATTTGATTCAAGCATGAACAATTTGTTCATTACGGGTAAATAGTTCATGGCCGGTGATAAGACGCTGTATAGCCTATAGTTTATAGTGCACCAGTTCTGTACAATGCCCTTCATAAATATTAGGAACGGCTGGTAACTATTAATTGAGGATAGCGCAGTCACGTTTGTTCGGTTGAAGACGAGGGTCATTAGAAGCAGTTCCATGATTTTATTAATGATGCGCATGATACGTTCAGGCGCGGATCCAAGGGGGAGGGGGCTTCCTCGGGCTCAGCCCCCCCTTTTTCGCCACATCAACAATAACAAATATGGGAAAATTAGCATAATCTAGGAGAGTATTCAAGGGGGCTTTCAGCGCCCCCCCCCCTTTTCGAAATGTCTGGATCCGCGCCTGAAGTTCGTATCTTAAAGCCTGTCTCGGTCCAAAAGCGTACGGGACTATACATCCCATGTGTTTGTGGAGGGGGCGCTATAGCACTTTGGTCCGATCTTTTATTACGTGTGTGCCTGAAAAATGTGTAGAGCCCTATTTTGTAGAAATGGTTTCTGCCCCCCCCCCCTCCCCTCCCATTGATCACCTTTGATTATATCATCAATACCATGCACTAATGCAATTCCCGGTTTTTCTACGTGATACGTCACAAAAACTGCTACATATCCAAGCTATCTGCTGGCGCAATACCAGACAATGATTGTAGCTTATGACAAAGCAAATTTTTGTGCAAGTGGCAGGTGTTTGCACTGCTGATATAATTGTAACTGCTGTTTAACTAGCGTAGGCTTTTCATAAAATACTCTTTAGAATATCTTAATTCAGTTAACTGACCACTTTTCCATTGTGTTTTTGTAAGGGCACGGAATGCCATGAATTGGCCGACAAATACTCCCAAGCGTGACCATACATTTTAAGCAAAGGTGCAGCTCAAGCAATCGTAAGTCTATAGCCTACATCGCTTCTGTACATGACCATGCACTCTCCCCTAAGTCAAGGTAAAGCAATTCTGACTGCCGTGACTTGCTTCGTCAGATGCTCGAAATCAGGATTACACTGAGGGATCACATTGAGGGGCCGAGGGGGCTTTTGGAAGGACTTCGTGATTCTTTTTTGCTCTTTTATAAGTGTGAAGAGCCCTTATTGGTACTGGCGTCTGTGACGTCCCCAGAGGGAGGGGGAACACACCCCAAACGTTTACCGTGCCCTCGTGTGCCCCTAGTTGACACTTCGGGTTATTGGAAACTCGATGTACAAGCACACTGTTTATATATCGATTTACAAACGAGGACACACTATCACTTTATTCGTCAATCTGAATCTTTGAGCTAAAACTGCACAAAGTATTTTCAAAACTACATTACTGAGGCGCCCAAGCTTCGAGCCCATCTAGGCTTTGGGAACTTTGTGAAACACTACTGGGAAATAAATTCCAGAGTTATCGTTTCAACATCTATTTCCAACAGCTACAGGACCTCTGAGACCGTGAGTCCAGGCTCCGTTCAGTACACTTTCCACATCGATTATATTTTAGTCCAATTTTATGTTCGAAAACTGTTAAGAGTGATTTTATGGCCTTTTTATAACGCACACCCAATAATATATGAGGGTAATTAAATAGCTTGATCTTATAGGCTAATGTCGGTTTATTTTAAATACCCGTGCCTTATAATTTGCAAGGCGGATTTTGTCTCCTCCAACAGTATTCGTCTGACACATTCGCCACTAGTTACTTTATTCTCGTGAATCTTCGACGAGGTGGAGCACACCAGGGATCATTAAAAGGTAGTACCTCAATAAGGAGTATAATCCAGGGGCGGATTTAGGGGGGGGGCCCAGGGGGCCCCGGCCCCCCTTCAAAAAATTTTTGAAGTTTTTTTCAGCTTCATAAAACAAATGACTATACCCTATTCCAATTAAATAGGCATTTGTGATGTGTCAGAGTGAAATTCAAATTTGTTCATTATTTAAATTTCTACCTCAGAAAATAAGTCTTATGTTAATAATTGTGTTACTGACCTCCGGCTGATAACATTTTGGCTTATATTGGTCACAGTAACTATTTCCGGGCATTGCAAGGGGTTACCCATGAGCGCTGTATTGGATTACTAACTTCAGTCTATTACCGGCCGGGCCCACAGCATTGGAAACACTGCTTAAATGTTTAAATCAGGGGTCGAAATTCCCGCTGTTCCGCTGTTCCGTGAACAGTAGTTTTAGTGCCGGAACAGTAACTTTTGAATATAAGAGATCCCCCTAAATTCTGGCTTAAGTATGAAATGCAATCTCATTCCAGCCGTGATCAATTGAAGCTGGTTACACTTGCACGTTTTATTTCCCTATGCTCCATGGTAAACCTCTATTATGGAAACGTGCATACTGAAGCAACGTTGTGGCAAAGGATAAGACGACTATTTCACGTAAATCTGCGGCGAGAAAATAACATCAGTATGTGCACTCCCATACAGTATGTTGGAGAACCCACTCATTGCTTAGCTATAGCGATAAACTGCAATACAGTGTAACTTTTTTTGCCATCACTCGAATCCCACTTGCCTTGCCTGCTGTGTTCTACATCAATTCTGAGCATTTTTCGTCCAGTCTCGGGACACTGAATGGAAGATTATATACTAACAATAAACTTATGCTTAAAAAATATGAACAAAAAGAAAATCAGGACATCCCACTGGTTAATCCCCATTGAATTTGAAAATTCATGCCCCCACCCCACCCCCCCCCCCCACACACACATTTTGATCCAGTCGGGCAGTAATACAACTTGAATGCATTAAACAGCAATTTGTAACTCTGTACGAGTGCACGAACCCTATGTATGCCGAGGTACTTCGGAACAGTAAAATCTGATCTGGAACAGTAGTTTTGGAAAAAGCGCTGTTCCCTGGAACAACAGCAAGAAAATTCAATTTCGACCCCTGAGTATATGTCCTGGCATGAAAATTACTTTACTACTTAATACCAAAATCTTTTTTGCACGGTTCGCGCTTGCACCTGGGGTGGCTTTAGATGGCACTAGCCATCCTTTTTCTCATTTACTGCTGAAGAAAAAACAGTAAATACATTTGACGTAATTTTAATTTTAATTAAGGCACCCAAAATACAATAAATCACATACAAGGGCTATGTTTTCGAAATTTTCCTTGCATAGGCACCGGATTCTGAGGCGTAGATGCACCTTCGGTGCCCTAATGTGAGGGCTCCCCCTTAATGACATACCTGAAAGGTAGTTGTCTCAATATTAATTCCTATTGAGCAGTGTGAGTGGCATCATTGCTCTAAAGCCCAATGCAAACCTTTAAATGATCCGTCGTCCCTTCTCACAACCCCTCTTCTCGAATCAGTGAATCGTTAGCTATAAGCTGGCAAAAATTAGTCAATTGTGATTTTTATTTTTGTCTTCTGCAAAGTGCGCATCCAATACTATTTAAAGATACTTAAATGCTTCATTCTTATGGTTACAATTTTATCATATCCACAGCCCGCGGGTTCCCCTGGACATCCACCGGGGCCTTGTCCCTGTACCCTACCAGGGGCTCTACAGTGGGCCTCTTAGCCCCTCGTCTTCGGGGGAGCCCTTTCATGTCACCACGACGTATACAGCGCTGCTCAATCTTTCATGTTGGTGTGCCCTTGGGGAGGAACGTTACGGTGCACCTAGTGGCCTCCCCACTTCGAAAAGTCTGGCGACACCACAAATGGAGCGGGGTCCGGGGATCCGCGCGCCACATAAGGACTCCAGATCTGAAGTTACAAAAGCTCTTGGGGGACTCATCTTGCAACACTCGGGATGTTAACAAAGTAACATTTCACTGCGGTAGGCTGTAGGGAGCAACAACCGTTTCCCAGTTAGGTTCTGAACATCTTTAATCGGTCCTGGGTAAAGGATGGGGGGGGGGGGTGGGGGAGGTGTGGTGAATTTTAGCTAGATTAAGTTCCTGACAATCGTGTCATTTGCATCGTTCAAAGGTAAGACTTTACAAGTAGGCCTAATGTTTTTACCGGAGGCAGGGAGGTGGAATTACGGAGGATGCGAACTTAACAACGGGAGTTCTTTCCGCCGCCAACTCCCTCCCCCCCCCCCCCTCCCCGTTTTGCAAGATATATTTGTTAATAACTGAAAATCTTCTCAGTGAAGAACCTGCAAGAAGTTCTTATCATGGCCATGATTTCTAATGCGAAATTTGGAGCTCTTGGTGGGCAGTCAGGCAGTCGCCACGGTTAACTCTTCATACATGTGACCATAATTCTGAGGACAATAATGCACGGCAACATTCCGACCTCTAGAGTGGCACCATGATTGATTTTGAGCGATATTTCCGATATGGCCTTGTTTGGATGTAAATTTCTAAAACATGAGCTTTCACATAAATGCAACTTACAAGGCCTGGGAAATACTATTTTCTACACTCTTGGAGACATTTTTGACAAAGATTTAGTTAGTACCCTACACTACGGTACAGGCAAAACGTTTCTGAGGCTGTACTAAGATAGTGCCATGATGGTCCCTTGTAGGAAATATCATGCTCCAGTCACTCTAAACATTTCCTAACAAAATGCTGTGCTCTTTACCCCTCGGTATATCATGGGAAGGGGGAAGTATATAGGGAAAGTAAACAATTTTTCTCGAGCAAATCCGAGCTCATAAGCATACTTTACACATTCTCTCTACGGATCTCTGGGCTGGAATTGCGAAATCTTCTGCGGTGTCCCCAATCACCAACTACTGTGACTCCACCGTGGGGCTTTTCATAATGATGCACGCAAACAGACCCCAGACCTCAGACCTCGAAAATACAGACTGCCTCGAAAACACAGACCTCAAAAATACAGACCTCGAAAACACAGGCTTCAAAATCACAGACCTTGAAAATACAGACCTCCAAAAATCAGACCTTCACTTGCAGACACATCTATGTCGTTCGAAAAGCTGATAAGATCCAGTGTAAACTTTAATTCTTTGCACCATTGAATACTAGTTCACTTTCTAGGTCTATACTTTTCAACATTTTGGCAATGAAACGTTAAAATAATCGTAGACAGATGCAGCATCAAGGTGGGCAGAAGGGCACCCCTATTTCCAAGAAACTCAGAGGTGATTACGCAACAATAGCCTACATTTTAAAAATTTACAGCTATAACAGGTATATGCATTAATGTATTCTATAGACTATGCCTATAGTAAATATGTTATAGGTAGAGATGGACAAATGGGAGTTTGCGTTTCTTGCAGAGCTTTGGCGTTTTTGAATTTTATTGCGTTCTTTCAAATTTACCAAAATATCAATTTTTCACCCCCAATTTAGAGCAAATTTCGGTGAATTACACTGGGGAATACCTTTAACAAATTAATAAGGACGAATTTTCGGAACGATTGTTTTAAGATACTGTACTACCCGAGATAAACATATAAACAGGTGAGTTCGCAAGCATTCAGTGTAATTTTTAACTAGTCGAATATAATCATGTGTTCCTGGTCCCATGGCTTAGAATTGCGAATGCAAGTAGCATCAACTATGTACTGATAGATGCTCCTAATTAGTAAAAAGAACTCGAGGCGGCTGATGAGCATGTCTGATTTTTACCCTTCCTCCCACCTGAGGGCCAACAGGGTCTTCATTACCATTCACTAACCCCATGTCCCCTAAATGCTTGAAGGTTCCTCTTTAAAGGGGTTAGTTAGTTAGTTAGTTAGTTAGTTAGTTAGTTAGTTAGTTAGTTAGTTAGTTAGTTAGTTAGTTAGTTAGTTAGTTAGTTAGTTAGTTAGTTAGTTAGTTAGTTAGTTAGTTAGTTAGTTAGTTAGTTAGTTAGTTAGTTAGTTAGGTGAGGTTTAACTGCCCAGGGGTGAGGAGGAAAATTTTTGAGGCTTGAGTTTTCGAGGTATGTATTTCAAAAGAGGCATGTGTTTTCGAGGTATGAGATAGGGGGTCTGTATTTTCGAGACACACACACGCAAATATGTTTTGAGAGGCACAGTTAAAAGGTTTTTTCAGCCGGATGATCCTCTATCCAATCCCCCTCCCCCCCCCCCCCCGTCGCTACTTTCCCTAACCTGTCCACCACATCGGGGTTTCCGGTAGCTTGTCACTCCTTTCCCGTTTACCATGAAACATTGTATTTAACTTAAGCTTGCATGAGAACTATACAAAGCCACAATTTTATTCTTCTAACCGTAAAGGGCTTGAAATGTGTGTGTGGAGGGGGAGGGGGATGGGTTTGAAGGGGGTTGCGTTACCATTTCACACCTGGTATAAATGTCTCAGTTGTACGGACATGTTCGTTTCAACACCCAAGCTTTGCGTACATGAATTTATGGAAACTAAAGCAGGCTAGTTAACTTTGGATAGTTCAAGAATGACACACACACATTATTGCGAAATTCCAACACCTTATGTTTCAGCAACAGATTGAACTGTTAAGATGTGACCGATGAGATTCATTTATATAGCCAACCAACACTGCCATTTACGTTAGTGTCAAAGACCTTCGAGAAGTCGTCGGAGATGATGGAATAAGACAAATAGTGTAGGAGTGTATGTAGATTTTGTCATTTTTTTTTCAAAAAAATGGGGGTGATATGTTCCCTTTCTCCTCACATGGTGACGCCAATGGTAATTTAAGACCTTAGGCAGACTTTTTTGTCAAACATTAAACATCAATGAGACTTCATTAAGTCAGTTGGTAAAAATGATATCTTAATGTCGTTTTGATTAATTTAGTTGTTACAGTAATAGCGTTCGTATGCAGGGGGTGGCAGTTGACTGCATTGTCGAGATGATCGATTACTGAATTCACCAGGAATCAAAGAAGTGCTGCGTCATCTTTTGACTCAGTATTTGCATTTACAAGAGCCGTGCATACGATTGTAAAGGCTGTAAAGCAAATATAAATGTTTGCATTTTACAACCAAAGTCAAGACACATGGGTAGAACAGAGTTTATGGCCATTGACAGGGCACTGGCATTCTGAAGTAGTGGTGGAATGTAGCGACATAACATGTTGTCAATATAAGGCTTATTGAACCGGGAAGCGACGGGGACTGTAGAGAGGGCCAGCGCATTAATAGACCGAATTAAGCCAAACAATTGGTAACAATCTGCTAAGTTAGGATTTAAGAATCTTAGCAGAGTTAGAGAACTTTTATTGACGTGCTCTCTGGAATATCATGAATTCAATAGTTTGGAGAAGAAAGTATATTTAAAGCGGCACATTGAGTTGATATTGATAATTTTGTGAGGATTTTGAAGGGCACTACCACATGACAGTGTTTATAATTAGCATAATAAGTTTCACATGTAACACTTAAGCAAAAACTTAAAAATGGGAAGTTTGGAGCCATGCTTGTAATGGTCATCATGTGCTATTAATACTAATATGAAAAAGTGTCTGGTCACGAATTATTGAAAACCTAATTGAATTGTTAATTACGTCACTCATGAAAAGTTAATTTGTACGTAGGGTGTGGGGATGATTTTAGTTTGACCATTTGTCATTAGTACGCGAAGAAAACTTGGCAGGTTTGGAAAACTTAAGTGAATATTACGAGCCAACTCAAAGTGCCTCTTTAACATACTATAGTACCTCCATATCTAATAATATGACTATTAAATTAACGATATTTTTCATTATTTTATTTATTGACGCTTTCCTTAACAGTGTTACTAGGTAAACCGAAGCCATCTTCTCTGAAGCCCTTGTATACATGTATACATACATATATGCCTAGTGTATATACAACAAACAGCCATAGAAGGAAAAACTGAAAAGAGCAGATACAAAAATAAGAATAAGACAAAATACTGCTGTCATTATCAGCAGGGGAGCTATTATAGACAGTTTAAGAACCAATTGCAACACGTACTTGCCCGTCGAGTCGGTTGGAACTACGAGGTTTGCCGATAAGTTAGTATCGATTAGTTTAATACTCTGTATGACTTTAAAATGAAGTAAGAAGTGACGAAAATGATCCTTGATTCTTATCTAATAGATGTAATCGGGTTGATCTTTGCAGTGGCGCCGCCAGGCATTGGTGATTGGGGGGCACAGCAGATGATGTCGTAATGGCACTTCAGTTAACCTCCCAAGTCTACGCAAAATGCGTTTTTTTTTTCGTGTGCTCCCTACGTTCGTATACACAGTGGGGATCCATCCTTTGTCAGGAGTCACTACACTAAGGTGCCGTCCTGGGGGAGGGGTCTAAGGGGAGGGGGAAACCCCTTCTCTTTGAGAAATTTTTGTTTATTTAAAGTTGCTTAGATGCAAAATGGTGCTATCTTTTTGATATTTTTGGAGCTGTTCACACACCTGTACGGCTGGAAAATGTCCATAGTTTAGTAAATTCTAATTTTTCCGACTGGCTGGATGTTTTTTCCAACTGAGTGGCGACGCTTAAATATTCGTTTTTTTTTTGCGGCCTGCGTTTTGAATACAGCAGTGAGGATCTTTCCTTTGTCACTACATAAAGGTGCCGTCCTGGGGGAGGGGTCTAAGGGGAGGGGGTGTCCCCATCCCCTTTGAGAAATTTTTGCTTATTTAAGGTTTCTTAGATGCAAAATGGTGCTATCTTTTGGAATATTTTTGGAGCTGATCATACATAGCTGGAAAATGTCCATAATCTAGTGAATTCTAAGTTTTGGTTAGATGAAAAAGGAAAGCCCTTACTCAAAATCCATATCTGGCTTTATATCTGGAAATATCTGGTTGATTAAAGACTTTATATGGCCATATAAAGCCATATATAACTTGATTAAAACACAACCCAGATATGCATATAAAGTTTGATATGGCCATATAAAGCCAGATATAACTTGATATAATCGTGATCCAGATATGTATATAAAATTTGATATGGCCATATAAAGCCAGATATAACTTGATATAATCGTGATCCAGATATGTATATAAAGTTTGATATGGCCTTATAAAGCCAGATATAACTTGATAAAACTGTGATCCAGATATGTATATAAAGTTTAATATGGCCATATAAAGCCAGATATAACTTGATATAATCATGATCCAGATATGTATATAAAGTTTGATATGGCCATATAAAGCCAGATATAACTTGATATAATCGTGATCCAGATATGTATATTAAGTTTGATATGGCCATATAAAGCCAGATATAACTTGATAAAACTGTGATCCAGATATGTATATAAAGTTTGATATGGCCACATAAAGCCAGACATAACTTGATAAAATGGTGATCCAGATATGTATATAAAGTTTGATATGGCCACATAAAGCCATATATAACTTGATTAAAACATAACCCAGATATGCATATTAAGTTTGATATGGCCATATAAAGCCAGATATAACTTGATAAAATCGTGATCCTTATATGTATATAAAGTTTGATATGGCCATGTATGGGCCAGATATGAAATCCCATATCTGGGCCATATATGGATTTTGGGTAAGGGAGCATGTTAAAGAGAAGAATATGTTTTCAACAACCTCCTGAAGGCTCCCTTTTGGCTACTTTACCTCCTTCTATTGGCAAAGTTTTTACTCAAAAAAACGTGCGTGGAGTCCACAGAAACATTGTTGGACTATAACGAAATTTTTCCTCCCCTTCATTGTGCATTATAAAAAGGCATCTAAGGCTGGCAGATACCTGTTTAGGGTCTTCCGGAAGCTCTGGATAAAGTACATAAAATGGAGCAATGACGTAATGCTTATTACTTGACATCCAAATGATAATATAGAGTAGAGCACTCTACAACTATCGTATTTTTACTAATTCTGAACGAAAATCCAGATGAACAGCTTCCAGCAATGGGGAACGGGCGGGAGGGAGACTATTGGTGCAGGAAGGTGATATTAGACCTCCCTGATAGGTATAGCAAAAAGGGGTGAAGGACTAACAAAGGCGTTTTCAGAATGCTTTTTTGTCGTAAGTGTATTAAAAATCACCATCTTTCAAAGGCGTAACCAGGAATTTGTCAAGGGGCGAAGCCCATAGACAGACTCTTAGCGCTTTGCGCCACCATGAGTTGGCGCAAAGCGCAAGAAAATTTTGGCCCAAAGTGCCTCCCAGATCGCTGGAAATGGCACTTCCCAAGCCTAGTTTACAGCATATAAATAGGGGAAACACTAGCAATATTGTAAAAAAAAAGCATTAAAAAACCAAAAATATGCTCAAGGGGGCGGCTGCCCACTTCACCCCCTTGGCTACGTGTCTGCCATCTATACCGATAATGGCTGCGCGAAAATCGCTCTGTAAAATTTTTTGGAAAATATATAACGGCAAATACGTAATTTCAACTTTCCAAATCATGCCACAACAACTTAGATTGAGAGATCCTATATTGATGCTAGGCCCCTACAGTTGTTGTGATTACAGTTCCATGTATTATTATGTTAATAATGGTCATGAGATGGAGTGCAAACCGTAAAGCATGCGCGCAAAGCGCGCGAAATTTTTCGTTAAGTGAGATTTCCATGACAAAACCTGCATTCAGAATCTGCATCGAGACACTTTCAATTGCCCAACAAACCTACATGCCACTCAAAAGCCAGTCTTTTACCTGTTAATTAGTGAACAGCTTTCAATTTTTGCTGCTGTGCTTCTCCGGGAGTTGCTATCACTAGATACTGATAATAAGAACACAGTGGTAAGGTTTGAAGCGCGCGGAGCGCGAGAAATTTTTGATAGTTTGCGAAAATTCTGATAGTTTGAGAAACATTTGTGATAGAAAATGATTAAATAGATCTATCACTCGGTTGAAGCACACCTCACCCTACCCCCTACAGAAATCTATAGCTTAATCGCCTTTTGGGATCATTTTAAAATTTTCAAAAAATTTTCATGAGGGGGGGGGACGCCCCCCATGCCCCCCCCCCCCGTGCCGGCGCCACTGGATCTTTGGACCTCCATCCGTAACAATTCCCTTATGTATTGCAGTTCAGAATGCAAAGGAAATTAAGGCCAAATACGTGTAAACATGGACAATGTACTTTCACACTGATTTCTGCATGCATGCATGGGTTAAACTCCAAATGTTTGCAAAACTAGTGTAGTGCTTTTTTATCCTTATTAAATGGCTGTTAATGTTTTTCGATGCTCGCCCCTTTATCCTTACAACGATGCCTTTTTTATGTGCTGACTCGCTTAATTCTAGAACGTGGCTACATGTCAGTGAAAAAGGACAGATCTTATGAAGCCCTCCTCCCATGTCCATATATTTAGCTAAAAGGTGTTAAAAGAACATCTCTTGTAAAATTTTCAATTTAAGATGGATTTTGAGTGGAATAACGCTATCTGGCTATAGCGGTCTTGCGTTGGCGTCATGTTTAAGGGTACCGTACAGAATATGTACAGGAAACAGGCCACAATAATCCCACACCAACTTGGTTCCAGGGATCTCGGTCCCAAGCCAACTCTCAAACCAACTAGGTCTAACACCGAGTTCGTAAATCTTTAGTTATTTCTGAAAGCAAATAGGTGGGGCTCGTCGCCTGAGTTTTGTTCGATTGTTAGAAACTTTACAACGATGCCTTTTTTATGTGCTGACTCGCTTAATTCTAGAACGTGGCTACATGTCAGTGAAAAAGGACAGATCTTATGAAGCCCTCCTCCCATGTCCATATATTTAGCTGAAAGGTGTTAAAAGAACATCTCTTGTAAAATTTTCAATTTAAGATGGATTTTGAGTGGAATAACGCTATCTGGCTATAGCGGTCTTGCGTTGGCGTCATGTTTGAGGGTACCGTACAGAATATGTACAGGAAACAGGCCACAACAATCCCACACCAACTTGGTTCCAGGGATCTCGGTCCCAAGCCAACTCTCAAACCAACTAGGTCTAACACCGAGTTCGTAAATCTTTAGTTATTTCTGAAAGCAAATAGGTGGGGCTCGTCGCCTGAGTTTTGTTCGATTGTTAGAAACATCGCCGAAATAACCTGCAGTGTTTTAGAAATGACCATTAACTGGGTGGTGTTTTTTCTCAATGTTTCCCATGCTTTTCTCATCACATAGACTGACATCACATTTTCATGCCAACATGCCGTCAACCAGGGGAGCGACACATGATAATGACACCAGAAAACAAAAGGAAGAACAAAAATGATGTTTTACTTAAGAATATATATTGGTTAATATAACTAACATCCATGCGTAGAATTATTTATGTTACACTGCATTAAACCTGGCAAGCTACAATACCGTGAAGCCCCCTGTGGGCTGGGGGTTGTGGAATATGCCCACGGTATTTCTCGCCTGTCGTAAGAGGCGACTAAAGGGAAGGACTTGCACCGTATTTAAACCTTGCATGACACTATATAACACATTTGTGTTGGTGTTTTCTTAAATTTCATCCAACTAACAATACCGTGAACTCTTCCACGTGGTGTTCGTTGACAGCAAATGATTAAATAAACCACGAATGCAAATATCATTGATGTTGCGATGACATCACCTACCAAACTTTGCATGTCGGATTCCTCAACTTTAAGAACAACAAAATTCCATGACTTTTCGCGACTAAAAAGCATCTGGAATAAAATACGCAATACATGCACTTAAAACATATAACACAAAATTCCAAGGCTCTTCCATGACTTTTGACATTTGTACAGTCCCATGGCACCTCCAGGCTACATCAACCCTTGGATGCCATAGACTTTATTAATCAGCTATAGGATTAACTTGTATGATATTTGTCACTGATACCATATTTGAGATAAGGTGATTGCAAGTTCCTCAAAACTGAAGAGAACCAAGATGACCTTGACCTTTCACCAAAAAATTATAGAATCTTCTAAAATTAAATACATCTTAAAGATAAACATTTGTTCCCGTCAACCGCTCCTGCGGCCCCTTCGGCGACGTTGGCTTGTTCCATATTCCCCCCCCCCCCGGTTTTAGAATAAATCTCCGCCAATTAACTCAGATGACCTCCACCAAAACACACCGAAAACAGTTGGGTTCAACCAACCGGTGTAAGAAACTCATTATATTGTTTCACTGTAACCCTTCTGTGCACACGCATGCAACACCCATGCACACTAACATAAGCACACTCATACTATCATGACTGTAAAGATCGCATGGGGTAAAGCACGGTAAGTGATACCTAAGCCTATTTACTGAGAAGATTTAGGCTCGACACCCGAATTGAAGGTGCTAAAATATAAACACAGTATGATACTGGTTTTATTAAAATTGGTTCCATTTGAATGTTCACAAAACTAGTGTAGTGCATCTGCTAGTCTCTTACCAAAGGCTGTTAATGTAAAATATCCCGGCATTGGATGCATTTTGTTGAATAAATTGCAAACAGTTTCCTTTCGTTCCTTTCTTTAGACAAGGTATAATCCAACAAATTACTCGCCCGTACTCCCCATTAGAAAGGTTGTACACGCTATCCTGATATACTTTGAAAACTTATAATTTAAACAAAACTTCTGGCGACAAACGTTTTTGATCTTTAAAAGGAATAGTTCAAGCTACAATGTTTCATTCATTTGCTATGTTTTTTCTCGACATGTTAACAATTTTCCTTCCGAAAACAAGTTTATCCATATAAAATGGTATGACACTCCTGCTTGCTTCAAGTTCACTATGTGTAGAAAATGCATGCGGTAACTTCAACTGATAACTAGATTTATTTCCTCTTTCACATATCAAAACCATTTTGGCTTCAAGCATACTTTAAGCATTAATCAGTCATCTAAATCAAAGCTTTTTGGAAAGACTATCTAAGCATCATAGATAATGTCAGAAAAATAAGGTTTAAATAGTCGACCCAAACTTACTTTGAAACATCAGCTGATTGTCTAACAAATATCCCGTCCTGTTCCCATTGCTAGTATTTTTCACTAATTTTCAGAAAAAATAATCAGTACAGATTGAAGGAGAATCAAGGAGTTACTCTGTTTGAATCAAACAATTTATAAGATATTGTCATATAATTCAAATAACTGTTCATGAATTAGGGCACAGGGGTGTATTGATTCAAAATGGGATGACTGCATTTTCCTTAATTTTCAGTTTCAATTTCATCAAATTTGGTATTGTCTGTGCGGTAATGTTTGGAGAATTCTGCATAAGCACTGTCAGGATGAATGATGCTCTGTACACTCTTGTCTTTCAGCATCCGATCGACCCATGGAGTAAGTGTAGTCAGAGATGCAGGTATGCCTTGGCCCTCACCAAAACTACCACTTGCTTTCACTCTTGCGAAAATAGGCCAAAGCATGTAATCAAGGAAGCCAGGCCTGGACCCTGGATAGAAAATAAAACCAAGATACAAATGTTAAAATCTTGTCATAAAAATCTTATAACCCCCAATTATTGCTAAGATGTCGTCAGCAAAATATTTTGCGGACTCATGCTTCTAAGGTCCCCCTTTCAAGCTCGGTACTAAGTCCTCCAAATATTGCTACTCACAAACTATGCATTCCTCTTTTATCAGTGAGTATACACTTATAACAAATATTGTTAGCTAAGTCAAATAAGTTGCAGTGTTGGTTGAGCGTAGAGATAACGTGCTCAAATTCACACGATAAGCAAAACAAATCTGTTATTGGAGTGTAAAGGCCACTTGATGCTTATACTAAACCATTCTATCTGACACTGGGGTGACAACAGTTTACGTGACTCGATCATTATGAAATGATCATACCCTACCCTTCACTATGTGCATAACACACTGATACCAATGAAGATAGCGCACCAACAAAACATAAACAGAAAATGCCTCCTATGAAATGACGCTGCTGAAGCTCAGCTACTCTGATATTTCCTTCCACAGATTTTTATGGAGAATACTTTCACTCATTTTTTGATTACTGTATAAAATTGTCAATCGTAAAATTTTGACAGTGCTACAACGTAACCTTTAGCCAGAGTGACTTTTCGTGCTTTTAAAGTTATCATTCGAAATATACTGAGGACAAGGTGTATATACAACATATTTCAAGGGGGGCGTGAATTGATTCTGAGACCAAATAGCTTTTTTTTACCATGCTTTAATTCTCTGGCGTAGTCGCAGGTCCGAAACGTGGGTGGCCCTAGTCTTGTTCAAGACTCTAGTTCATTTCCGTCCACCACACATCTGGCTCTGAAGCATATGTACCAGTTCGCCCTTTAAAGCTACCCTTGAACTCTCAGAATAGAGGGCGCACTGGTACATATGCTCCAGAGCCAGATGTGTGGTGGACGGAAATGAACTAGTCTTGAACAAGCCTAGGGTGACCCAAAAGTGTGAGACAGTGTTATTAATCAGTAGTTGTGTGCCGTCACAGCAGTGCTATGAATACAATTTTCACCACTCACTGGCCTAAAACGTTTCAGATAACCTCTCTTTTGGACCCTCACAAGATAACGGTGCTTTTCCTCCAGAGGAAGATTGGTTCATCACTATTCAAACTACCAGTTACACAGTTTAGGCAAATTTGAACCAATTTTACGAAAGAGTAAAACGCTTCTACGATTCCGGAAAATGACCTCTACTGACGTCAAAAGGTCATTACATTTACAAACTACAAATGCCTTAGGCCTATTAAAACCTTATTTCTGCCAAAATATTGGCCAAATTTGAACCGAATCATTGGTGGAAAACTAAACTGCTAAAGGAATGTTGGCCATTTTACCGCAATGTCAGAAAGTGAAAGTCAGTTTGCAGCCTTGCAAAATAGCAATAGCTCAGCGGAGCTAAAAAATAGTCAGATATGAATGATACTGTTAGCTCATAGACCGATTTTAATTGAAAGTCATAAATTTTTGCAGTACATTTTTTTAGGTAACGAGAGATGATATTCGTGTATAGAAACATACATTGTCCATAGTTAATAGTTCCACACTCTAAAAACGTCCGGTTCAAATGGGCACTGAACCGAAATCTATTCAAAATACTGAGTAGTTTCGGTTTAAAACTAAACATTTACTGTTCAAAAATGAGCCAGATCTAGTCAAATATTTGAACAGATTTCGGTTCAGTGCGTACCCATTTGAACAAATTCGGTTCAAATCTGAATATTACGTTTTTTGAGTGACAGCATAGAAAATCGGAACTTGAAAACTTCATTCTTACCTGGATACTTAGTAGCGATATAACTGAAGTATGACCCTTAATTGCCTCTTTGTTTATGCTAAAATGATATTGTTAGTTGTAATCATTGCACTCATGGTCTCAAAAACTGATGTGGGGTAACCTAGACCTTAAAAGAATCCCTCAAGTCTAAAATTACAATAGAGGAGTCAGAGTTGAAAATGAAACTCCTTGGTCCAAATCCCCCTTTCACAGTCCATTTCCTAGATACATCTAACAGATAAATGATATGAAATGATTTCTATGATAAAAATCAGAGATAAAATCTGAGATATGAGATTTATCTACTCAATTTAAAATTGTGCACAAATTTTTGATGTACTAATTAGGTCGCTTTATGACTTTCAACAATGAGTCAGCAATAACTGCAATGCAACGCTGACGTCATACGAATGAGTAACAGTGAAAAACATTTTCTCACTACAACGCTTCAAAGCCTAGCTGTGAATGTTTTTCTTTATTTTATTCTCAATAGACACTGGTCTCTAACAGGAAATTTAAGAACTCACCAAAGAAAAAATCCGTTCCTCTTTCTTTTAAATCATCATCAAGTCTCTGTAAGCCTTGAATAAGGGCTTCCACTTTTTCCTTATCCTGCCCATGTTTGTTCGTAAAGAATGGTGGAATCACCTAAAATTTTGAAGACAAGCAACACTAGACATTACCACCAATGAAAAATTCACTCAATTCAGACTTCGTAAAGCTTTCCTAAAACTCAGTACAAAAATGCATGGGCATTTTGATGACTTCCTCTTTCGCTTGCTTACTAGAAATAGCTTTTGGAAATGTTGTAAAATGTCCACGATCCCCACATTGAAAGTTGTGACTACCACATTTTTAGATTGCTACCTGTGGTGGCCTCAGATGACCTGTGAACTCCGCCAAAGCAGTAGGATCTAAGCTCTTGCTCTCATATGGCTCATCAACATAGAAGGCCTGAACATAAGAAATGTCAATGATTCCTATCGTGTATAGGCTGGTGACCTAGGATGCTCTTTGACCATGGAGCTAATACTTGGACCAGGTAGTAGCTCCATGCTTTGACCTATACCGATACCTGAAGAGCTCTTCTACTCACTAGGTCTATGACACACCCATACACAACGTAAAAGATGCATCCATGCTTCCCTATCTTGAGGATCTATATTGAAACGTCATTTGGCGATCGACCCCAAGTTACCTTAAACCTCCTATAATAAAGCACGAAGTTTTACCTATACAGTATAATGCATCCATAGGTCACCAATAAAAATTGTCCATGTTTCCTACGTACTGCGGTAACTTAATTTGTGAGGAAATTCCTTACAGCCTGATTATTCTTCCAAAACTCCCATGGTTTATCTGACACAGAAGTTTGGGAGCACAACTAAGAGAGTGAATTCAGGTAACGAGGCAACCTTCATGAATCTGTGAGCAGGTGAGCAAGAGGTTGCATGCAGTCTAACTGCTGGTCCCAAAGCCATCCGATTCATTGCTCTCAACCTCTTTAAAGTCTCAAACTCACCTTACTTCCAAAGTGATCTAGCAG
Organism: Holothuria leucospilota; assembly: GCA_029531755.1. NCBI lineage: Eukaryota > Metazoa > Echinodermata > Holothuroidea > Aspidochirotida > Holothuriidae > Holothuria > Holothuria leucospilota. The sequence goes on from CM055969.1 coordinate 54,143,480, forward strand.
CATTGCATCCTGAGCTCGCTTGTAAGGATCTTCGGGCATTAACTTAGTTTTCTCTGGGTACACGGCTTCTAAATACTCAGAAGCGATGATTGACTCGTAAACAATCTTATCATCCTTCTCAAGGACTGGTACAAGCTGTTTAGGATTTTTCTGCTTAAACCATTCTGGTTTCTCCCATGTGTTGACATTGACTACCTCATGTCTGAATGGAGAAAAAATTGATAGTTCAAGCTTGACAGCTTCCATCCAACATTTAATCAGAAAAACGTTACACACCTTCATTTAAAACTAATGTACTCTTGAAGATTTACGAACTTAAAGGGGAATTTTCATCCCAGACAGTTCCAATTCTCCCAACTGTGCAACTTCTAGCTCCTCCCATAACTGTATGAAGCTCCTCCTTGTGCAGGAATAAAACCTGTTTTATTGCTCAAGGCCATGTCCTGGTGAGCATACAAGGCTATAAAATGTAATGAAAACACTCTCTCTGCCTTGTGTGGAATGTGAGCTACTCTGCATCTTTCAAATTTTCAAACTTTGATGTCAATCAAAGAGCAGTCACCAACTGAGAATTTTGATACCCCTACACTAAAAATATACTTTGGGGTGATGACTGTCTGTCTTTAAGTTAAGAAAATGAGTAATGAGCTTCAGGTATTTTACGACAAAACAATGAAGACACTTTGCAGGTGGAAGTAATTCATAACTTCAGCACTTAATTTGTCATTATTAAACTGGTTTTTGTCTTTGAAGAAATATCCCTTTGATATCATTTGAAATGCTTTCATTTTGGACACACTTTTTTCTTTCTAACAAACATGCATTTAAAGTATCAAAGTCATAGTTATACCTCTCGATAATGATCAAAAGTGATATCATGGGGATAAAAGATCAGCGAAATGGAGTACATCACTACATCCTGTAAAGAACCCAAACGATTTACAACCTACTGGCATTTTTGGAGTACTGTAGAAATTACTCAAACTTACTCGATGCCCTTTGCATGAAGAACCAACCTCGTTCTGTCAGCAAAAGGACAAAATTTCATGCTGTAAATTCTTAGAACTCCTGGTTGAAGGGGTGGCAAGTCATCACCTGGAAGAAAACGAAATACTGTACTACACTGGAAGAAAAGGAAACACTGAGTTGAGAGATGTATTTTACAGGGGTTTTGTTGCTCAATTGCCATGGGTTTTCGGAGGCTCAATTGCCATGGGTTTTCAGTAGCTCAATTGCCATGGTTTACAGTAGCTCAACTGCCATGGGTTCACAGTAGCTCAATTGCCATGGATTTACAGTCTCTCAATTGTCATGGATTTTCAGGTGCTGAACGCTGAAGTACGAAGTGGCAGCATCTACGGACACGTTCAAATTTTGCAAGCCTTGTGAACATTTTATTATTCATATAAGCTATAGTAATGACTACAGATTATAGCAGGTCTACTGACCCACTGACAGTTTTTGGATAGTGATCAGAACGGCACTAGGTCACCTGCTATCTGCAGTATGTAGTGGCCTTATTATTGTAGGTGCACTGTGATAAGTAAATTTAGGATAAAATTTGCATAAATTTATCTTCAAATCTATCACGAAAAATTTCAAGTAGCAAGAAAGTATACTTTGCCGACATGGTTGATTACATTGCATATTGTTTTAGATATATTTGTCTTACCCAAATGATATGTGATTACAGGAAGATTTATGTTCTGGTTGTATACGTAATTTATCTAAAGCAAATAATAAACCATTTCGTTTCCACTGAATTGTCCCATGGAGATAAAACTTGGACAGGAGAAGAAAAATTCCAACTCCCTTGGACGAGACGATGATACCGCGAAGGTCAAACTCATAAAACTAGTTAACACCGATCTATTTCCTTTGTATTTTATTAAAGATTCAATAAGATTAAAAGGTGTTAGGAACTAATTAAGCACAATAGTTTCATGTCGTCTGCTACATCTTGAAGAGCACATCGGTGAATTTTGCCAATCACTTCAGCATTGCAAGTCGCCTTAAATGCAAATTAAATTGCTCTTTTTGTCGGGTAGGGTCGTTTATACATAAGTGTTGTTTGGATTCTTTGTAAAACACTGAATAGCTATAAACCCTTTGCAATGTGCCAAATAATGCGGAAATTGATCAAACTTCAGCTGAAAGGTAAAGACTTGTAACTAGTCTGCTCATTTCCATATGACATTTACATTACTTCTAGCACCGACATCTATTCTTACGAAGTAATAACCAGTCGTCGTTTTGAATTTTTACCCTGAATTTCTTATTTTCGGTATCTTCCTCTATGATTGTTTTATTTAGTCCATTTGGTAGGGTAGCAGTATATGAATGATGTGCAAAGGATAAGAAGTGTAAATTGTAAGTGCGAGACAAAAGAATTCAAAAGCCTCCAGTCTAACCATCGATCATTACAGGATTATCTTCTCAAACATGTCTGGGTCTAATTGAATTGGCATAAATTTAAGTCGGAAATTTCTTCTCTTGTCCAGGTAGTAGCTTCATACTTATCCTAAGAGACACAGGGCAGTATTTTACAAAAACAAAAACAAAAAAGTGGGCTTACCTCCCCCCTTCACCCACGAAAGTGCCAAAAGAACATTGTTAGCTTAAATAGCACAGTTCTGTTGGATCCTATGTGCATTAAAATGCAAAAGCATTAAAACAGATAGTCCTGAATAATTGATAGATTGTTCGCTTTTGATGAAGAGCAAAAATTTGAAACACTTATGAAGTCTGACTGTATATGGGGGTCATGTTATTTTTTCCAAATGGCTACCATCGAGAATTAAGTATATTTAACACAAGTTTACACATGCGTATTCGAGGGTTATGGGTTAGATATAAAGTTCCAATTGTATTTTTATGCCGACAGCAATGTGAAATGATCACTATCATTTGTAAAGTGCATCACTTATGTCGGAATTTTCTCGCTTATATGATTACACTAGTTAATTCTATGGACCAGGGTCATTTTCTAAGATATTCCTCTTTGACTTAGTCCTTGGCTCTTTGAAACAATCGTTTTACCGATTAGTGTTAGGAAAGTGTGTAAAAATGGGACGACCCAAAGGATCGATGAGTGGGGGTGTTGGACCTTTACTCGACAATTAAGGGTTTCATTCCCGACAAAATATACGTGTCGCAAACGGTTAACTCATAACCCCGTTTTAAGGTAATCTTTGCAAAAAGTACCAAATGAAAATTTTCAAAATAACGGGAGGACAAGATAAGCCAAAATGATAATAAAAAACGTACCGGAAAACGCGGTTTAATATTTGGCAATGTCAATTTGACCGCGCCACCGCGGTGCACCCATTTTCATTAATCTGCTACAACAGCAACGTCGATTTGTTCAGGGAAGTACTAGTACTTCCGTGGTAAGAAGTTAGGAACATAAGATCATCTTTGGCATAGGGCTCAGTCGTCCGATTTAAGGTCCATCTAAGTGATGTTCCTTCGCCCCGGAAGCTCTAAAGCATTTGTGCGATTGTGGCACTAGAATAAAGCAATTTACTATCTGCAAATGGCATTGATACGTACTAAACAGACCATAAAATCGCAGTCTTTATCTTTTCAAAATATAGCTTAATTCGAACTAACCGCAGGTCGATTTCTTCAAGATGCAGCATGACTGATGGCGAGGTGGGTGGAGGGTCATGGAATTTCTATGGAGTTTTGCAATAATCTAATAACACCTCCCTGATTATACTCACTTTATTCTATGGGAAGTTATGATAGGTAAACAAGAGTTCAAGATGAATGGGCGTGAACCGCTTCGAAAAATAACCCTTATACGGACATTTTAGTACTGCCTTTATTTTACAGAGCAATTACCTATCCACAAATAACACTGAATACGCACTAGACAGACGTAAAAATCGCAATTAGCCCCTTTGTTTTATGAAAGCCACAACTAATGGCCATTCGATTCCTTTATGATACAGCAAGTTTGAGGGTTGAGAGCTAGGATGAGTAATCGCGAAGGGTGCACGGAGTTTTGCAATAATCTAAAGTACCCTCTGTCCTTCTTGAATGATTTATTGGACACTTAGCGCATATGGATATGCGTGCAAAGCGCGTCCGAAATATGATTTTAAGGCATTTCAGTATTGTTTTTAGGTACTAGGCTACATCTACAGAAGGAGTGGGGGAGCGAGCCTCCTTTGCAACCATCGCAATACAAAGTGTACGCATTTTCAAGTGTTTACAGTAAACACAAAAGCGTTCGGACTTCACGATTTGAGTAAGCCCACACTGCACCGCGCGACTACATCCCGACGGCGAAAACGGTCTCCTGGCAGACGGGTCAGTTAAGTGTGTTCCAAATTTTGATCCTACCGGAAGTTCAGTCCCGATTGCGATCCGACGGTTAACTTCATGACCACTTCGGAATATCAAACTCTTTGATATTCGTTCGTAGTGGAGTCGGGGAAGGGTGAAAGTCGCGTCGCAGTTGAGGAAAGTCTTGTGCAGCTGTCATCGACTCAACTGCGACCCATTTTTTATGAACTGGTCAACAAAGAAGGGTTTGTGAAATCAGACGACGGTTGTAGAAAGTAAATGTGCTCGAGCTAATGTGTGATTGGTGAACAGTAGATAGACTGTGGTTAACCTTCAACCCGACTGCGACCCGACGCAACTGACCACGCATACCTAGCCTACAACTCATCCCCGACGAGCATGGGCGTCCGCAGAAAAAAATTCAAGGGGGGGGGGCAAAATTTTTTAGGGGCCCAACTTTTTCCATAGGAAATATTTTACTCCCAGAAGACTTTAGATGCTACTTTTTTCACACAGTGTTAACAAAGGCGTAGCCAGGAATTTGTCAGGGTGGGGGGGGGGGGGGCGAAGCGCATAGACAGACTCTTAGCGCGCCGCGCCACTATGAGTTGGCGCGGAGCGCAAGAAAATTTTTGCCCAAAATGCTTCCCAGATCGCTGGAAATGGCACTTCCAAGGCCTTTTTACCGCATATAAAAAGGGGTAAACATAAGCAATATGGTAAATATAAACTTAAAAAAATACCAAAATATGCCCGGCGGGCTGCTGGGGCCTGAGTGTCGATATTTTTATTTAATTCCTGTTTTGAGAGTAGAAATTCACACTGATTGAACTGTTAAGAAATGTTAATGTTATATTTTCTTCGTTTTTTTCTTTATTTTTTCTTCGTTTTTTTCAAGTTTTTGCCCCCCCCCCCTCCGGACGCCCATGCCGACGAGCAGTTCAGGTTGAGTTGCATCACATTACAATTGACAAGGCTTTTTATTCCAGTGTCTGCAGACAGTTATGCAATACGGTACTACCATAATTGATAACTGTGTGGTAGAGATCACTGACACAGCGACGTCAATTTTCGGAAACCTTCCTAACGTTGTATAATTTCCCAACAAACAGATTAGTTTCCCAATATTGTTGTTACATCTGGGAGGGTTAGGTTTCTGGTTAAATGTATCCAAAGCAATTCCACCCACATGATTTCACTTAAGTGAAACTTGTGATCATAAAAATTTCTGACATTTCTGTACCTGCCAATAAGATCTTTTACAGCTACATCTTTTGTAGAAAACATCAGCCAAAAGAACCCTCTATTGAGTGGTTGCTTTGCAACAAACCACCATAAAGTGGGTTTAGAGGGTCAACGTTATCCTAACCGATGAGGTAACTTTAGTCCACCCAAAAATTACGAAAAACCAAAAGGTTCATGTGACAACTCAACGTAGGTGCTAACAGAATCTATTCTTGAACCAAGGAGATGTACGTAATTCCATACATCATGAATAAAAATTACACACAGAAAGGAGAACAAAGTAGGCCTATCTCTTTTCTACGGTGAACCTTCATTGTGGCGATCATTTCCAAATTTCCAACAAGGAGTACATGGTCATAACAGGGAGCTGTGAGAGACTTACAGCTCCCTGGTCATAAGCAGCCTTACCAAATAATTACAGCGCGATTAGAAAATATAGGTTTCCGTGGGGTGCTAGTCATCTGCAGTGTTTACAACGGAAACGAATCAGAAATCACGAAATTGCCGTAATAGCGAAAATAGGAGCTGAGCAAACAGAGTCCGCTCCCCGGGGTACGTTTCGACCTGATATAATGGCAGGTCGAAAACAGGGTGAAACAGTTTGGGTGTCTTATGTATCTGGTGTAGAATTTTTATTTACATTTACCGTGACGTGTAATAAATACCTTGAATGAATTTCCACACTGATGTTAAATATCCCTTTAACGTAATTCCTCCCAAGTTTTAGTTAGATGATCTACTGCAATCGTGCACGGCTGCTTTTTGGCACTGTGTTGATATAGCTGGGGTTTCTGCACCGATCGGTGATAAAATTGGTCACTTTGTTGTCGGAGTTAAGGAGTTGGCGTTTGTCCACACCAGACCGACCGTGTAATTTGGTCCCGACCTGTTTATTGTTTTTTATTTGTTTTATGTTTTGCAGGGATGAGCCTGACATAAAAAAAAAAATCACTGAACTTTTGGGTACGTAGCATACTGACGCCCAAGGCGTCAGTCTGAGTGCGAAGTGCGAACTCTTACGGGTGGGGTCCAGGGGCCTGCCTTAGGGCCCCTGGTCAGGTCTACAGGCAACGCCCTGGCGGGGGTCCAGGGGGCAGCACCCCCGGAAGCTCCTGGCCTTTTAAGATTTCATAAGGCCCAAATGGGCTAACTGTTTATCATATTTTGTTGAAACAAATTACAAAAACAACCTAAGCGTAACATACTGTATAACCTATGTGTTAAGGTTCACTAAGTTGGGTCAACATTAATACCTTGTCTTTCCCAAAACCTAGTTCATACCAACTGGCTTCTTGATTTCTTTGATCCAGTGTCCAACATTATTTTGTGGCTCACTATTAAGTTTTAACACCATTCAACTTGCAGCACATTTTAGAGGCCTTTTGCCTAGGCCTAGGCTATAAAGTATAGGGCCTACCTACTAGTAAATATTAGCCCTTTTTCTACATCAGAATATATGGCTAAGGAAACTGCCTTGGCTGTGCTCTGTAAAGTAAAGCACATTTATGAGCCATGCCTTGCGTAGGCTAGGCCAAAACTTCAAAGGCCAAACATTAGGCCTAGGCCTAGCCTTGTTAGGTAAAGTCTAATTTAAGCAGGGTTGTTCCCGTTACGCTTTGAAAGTAACTCGTTATAGTTACAGTTAATTCCGTAAAATTGTAACTCGTTACAGTTACTAGTTACAATGTTGAAAAAGTAACTAGTTACAGTTACTTTTGACTAAAAAGTAACTAGCTACATTTCAAAAGTAACTCGTTACTTCAAGGTGAATATACGGTACCTCGGTACCTGAAATGGAGGGGGGGGGGGGCATAATTAGATAGTAAGACGGGGGCACATGAGACGACCGACACCTCATTTGTGCCGGTTATCCTTAGGTGTTCCCCAAAGAAAGTCAATGAAGCTAGCTGATCTTCAATGGGCATTGTCGCAGAGGCTCCTAATGCTCAACATGAAGCAGCGAATCATGATACTGTGTCGGAGCTTACGCAAACTATTTGTTAGAGGAATATGGTTATAACCAAAACTTTTCCAGTTACCAAAGTACTTCTTTGAGGGTTGAAATCTTTATACTCCCATCACACAGTCGGCTAATTTAGAGAGGTTAGCGGCTATGCCGGAAAGGGGAAGAGCGTTGTTTCAGCAGTAAAGTCTTCACCCCTCAAGAGCATAAATATGGTATAATAAGAGGATGAATACATTTGTTAGCAGTAAAATTTTAAAACCTCACCGCTAAGGTTGGGCTAAGTGATATTTCCCCATAAATTTCAAGTTTCACATTGTGTCGATATAAAACAGTGCATAGAAATGGTGATACTATGCAGTTTATACATGCAGATCATGTGCACATAATTCACTTTCCCTTTACAATAGGTAAAGCTTTAAGTCAGACACTTCTCTTTCCAATTAGCTTTGTTAGGATACTTTTAACGCCATTGACCATTTCAATATTCTGCTGTTTTTTTTTATATTAACCGTACTATTATTCCAGTGTAAGGAGTTACGGACATTGAAAAGAATATGATATAGCCTAAATTCATACGTTTGATTCATCAAATAAAGATACCATACATGTTAAATTAGATGCATAAATGGATGCACGGTGTTTACCAACACTTGGCACCGTATAGATTTACTGGGCTCCAATGCAAGAGTCCGGATTCGGTTAGCTTAATGCCGGTCTCAAGAGCGTTTTTCTAGATTAGGAATTTGCCCGGGATAGAAGGTTCCGGAATCGAAATTTTTACGGAATGTGATGTAACTGGACTCGGACTCGGAGTTCATTCCAGCCGAGTTCTCAAATATGAAAGTTACATTAAAAGTGTTTAAAGTTCCATTTGTGCACAATGTACAGATCTAAGGTATTGTCACATACAATCAACTAAATTACTCAGGAGGCCAGGCTATGGAAGTGAGTACAAACGATGACTTTGTTAATTAATGGTGGACATGTACGATAGAATTAAAACATCTGTATGTGTGATATGATATACATTGGCAAAAAGACTGGTCTCGGAATTGGTGCCATTGGAATCAAAACTGGCAGAAATTTGAGGATCCTGAGTAGTACCATGCTCGGAAAGATTCGGGAATCTAGAATCGCAGTTAGCTCCGACTCGGATAGGGTGAACATGGGTCCAGCCCTAACGTCTCAAGAGGCAATGATTAAACTTTCAAAGTAAGCTGGTATTTGAATGCCCATGGGCCAACCCGTTTCTCACGGTACACTGTCTCCACTGTGTCCTCTAAAGGACAATATAAGTAAAGTCAGCTGAGCCTTAGAGGACCGTTCAGTATTTTTCAAATAATCGCACAAATCGGTCTCATGGATAATAAGCATTGATCTGTCTAATAAGTATTTTGACATACAGATCAATTTTAAACTTATTTCAATCAGGGAGTTGCTATTTGACAACTCCCTGGTTCAATAGACAATCAAGTGGCCCGGCCTGTAAGCCTGCAGCGTGTGCATCTAATATCAACTTCTGATTCTAATCGTGAATAAAATTTGATGTCGGTGAGGGCGACGTCGATAATAGCGATGAATGATAAATAGCCTATATCGAAAATAATTTTACATTTTACTACCAAAGTGTCATCAATTTGAAAATTTTCTGTTATTCTGTTATTAGCTCAAAGAAAATGCAATTTGTGGTCATTTTGACTATTTGTAACGGAAAAGTAACGGGACCCAAATGTAACGCCGTTACAGTTACTTTTACACAGAATTGTAACTAGTTACTTGCTCCGTTACTGAAATGCAAATGTAACTCGTTACAGGGTTCCGTTACACAAAATGTAACTCGTTACAGTAACGGCGTTACTTGTAACTCGTTACTTCCCAACCCTGAATTTAAGGCATCAATTTATAGCTCTTTTGGTGAAAATTGGTACCAGTTTGTTACAAACTTCATGCCAAATCCCTGAATGGCTGCCTTCTTCAGACCCAGCCAGAGACCTGTCAGCCTGTGCGAGTATGGGCTAGGCTCAATAGCAGTGCACATATATAACCTATGTTAGGATAGTGTAAGAAGGTAGCCTAGGCCTAATTAATGGCAATGCCTCTAAGTTAGTGACAGATGTATGAACAGAATATGCAACCTGCCTTAAACCTTATAAAGATGTAGGAATGGGCGCAGTTGATTATTTTGCACATTCCCTGTGAATATACAAGCTTTGATTAACTTGCAGACGATCGTTCTGTTCAGTGCCCACCAAGTTACGTTGTAGTACTAGTATACAGTAAATCTAGTAGTAGCAAGCATGGTGCAGTACAGTGTGCACGTATCTACACACACTTGCATGTACAGATACATGTAGGGCCAATGGACGTACGTACATGTATACAAAACTTGCACTAAATCAGAGCATTATAATACTGTATGTACTAAGTATATGGAGTGGACATGACTATTTGCTTCCACTTTTACTTTCCACTTTCAAGCAGCACATACACAGTATGGCCTAGGAGCTATGATATGACAAGGAAAAAGGGTACCATAATTAAACATGTCGACTATGCATTTCCAGCTGCAGTGAAACGTAAACAAAATATGTGGAAATACACATTTTACTGAAGACACTATGCTGTTTCACTGACATCTTATGATAAATCATGTGCTGTTCCCATTTTCAACTTCAAATTTTTTCGCGGAAATGAAAATGCGAAATAGCGGAACTTGGAAAAAAATCACGGAAATCCGCGAATTCGCGGAAAAAGCTCATGCCTGGTTTTGCTCACCGAAACAATTTAAAAATTTTCACTGACGAAGAATATTACATGTGCACCTTTCATAAACATCAAACTACAACATATTTCCTTTGTGTTTCTATTTCTCAATTTCAGCGCCACTGACTGTTCTTCACATGTGCATACCTGGGCATGGGTAAGGAGCCAGTCCTCAAAAGAACAAGTCCTGGAGTATGGGGCCACAACACTTTACAACACTCTATAGGCTAAGTCTTTTCCCTGTCTAACCAGTCCACTCTTCTATAGGATTTTGCGTTTTCTTTCACACTAGCACATATTGTTCCTTAGCGTGATGTGTGGCTAAAAGAATACCGACTGAACCAAACCTATCTTTTTGAAGGACATCAAAGGACAAAACAATTTCTATTTTTTCCTTGGCCCAAGGTCTTAACTAGGGGCCCCGTAGAAGCTCATACCAGATCTATCATTTGGATAACTGCATGTGTCACCAAATGACCAAAATAATTCTAAAAACCCTTTACCCCAACTACTACACACTGTAACCGATTCACCAATGCTTTAAAGCTTGCTGCATGAACACAACTATCCAGTATAGATATACACGCTTTGGGCTATAAAAGTAACTTCTCACGACCAGTCTCCATGTATAGGGATTTTAAGGAACCACTTGTACTCGCAAGATTTGTCCTGACACTAGAGGCAGTAATGAAATACAATCATGATGACAGTTCAATCTAAACAAACTGAAAAAATTTAGCACTCAAACGCTATGTTTTGAAGGTAGTTCATTGGAAAGACTACAAATTACTGCCCTGAACTTAGACTCACAAAATGAATTTGTCTTAAACAAGGTTCAAAGATACTGAAAACCTTGATCTGAAATTGGGGATACGAGTTGTAATCCACCCTCCAATCATGCCTTTGAGCAGTTAAATGATAATTCGGTTATTTGTCTGGGAAAAGGACCGCTTAAAATTGCTATGGTATATACTGGCATAAATTTGATCCTTACATGATCTTTGACCTTATTTTTTTACACATCCCTGAAGGGTTCCTCATCCAAACATAGTTGTGAACTACTTTCAGATAAACTTGCAATATCCATGACCATTCCACCCGTGCGTCTCGTATTAATCTTTCCCTTCCATTTTGTCGTTTAACTGCCTCTCAGCATAGCATCTGTTTTTTAGGACCCAAAACTTGGAATAACTTACCTGAAAGACTTCGTAGTAGCTCCAGTAGTATACGTACTTTCAAAAAATCTCTTAAAGATCACTTAATGCAAATTTAAATGCGAACTACGGCATAATTATAATTTATTTCCATCTAAGTGTCTTTGCTTTGTTTAGTGTTATTCTATATCTTTCTGAATCTTGTAAGCTTTTTCATTCCACTATATAAGTAATTGTTTACCTGTTTTGTTTTGTTTTTGTCAAGGGGTAACTCATTCCCACAAGCAGCCGTTGCTTTCTATGAGTTGTCCCCAGTCTATTTACTTTTACTTTTAACGAAATTGTACACTGTATTTACTGATAAAAAAGACTGAAATAAATGTCAAATGAAATGAAATGAAAAATGAACTCATGGAACACTGGATTGATGGGAGGAAGAACGGAAGGATGGATAGATAAGACGTTTCATGGTTACATGTACTCACACTAACTTTGCTGGTATGAGCTAATAATGCATGCATATTTTGTAAATTTTACAATAATTTCAGGTGGGAGGAGGAGAGATCATTTTCCAGAATCGCACAAATGTTGACTTTTTCGTCAAATTTTGGTTCGAATTTACTGAAAGTTTGTACATTGGTAGTTTGAAAAGTACTGAAGCTATCTTCCTCGAAAGAAAAAACCTCATTTTCTGGTGAGGACTCAAAACAGTGATTTTTGAAACAGCTTTTAGTCCAACCAACCTTGCCAGTTGAAGATGCCATCATGACACAGCCGTGAGGGCACGTAACTACTGGGTTGTCTGTGAAGATTTGTTGCTGTGTACCTTTAACAGTCTAGTTGCAAAGCGAGTGGCGTGACCCTAGAACAAAGATGCAAAGTTGACCTTCAAGATTATTATGTCCTCCTAATGTACTGCTCACACCCCCAGATTTGCAGCCCTGGTTCGAATTCTTCGTATTGTAAATTATGATTTCGTGTAAACAGATATTTACCGTGTTTTGTGCTGTTCCATAATTATATAAGCGCCACTCAAGTGCTGGCGCTTTTGATGCCGATTTTACTTCAACACCCCAAATTGGCACCTAAAGCCTTTCTTGTTTTCTAGAGTGTGGGGAAATACCATTTCTATGTTGATAGTTACTAGGACAAATTTTTTCGTGATAAATTTAAACAAGCACAATTTTTTAGCAGATGGTGTATAGTGTGTTCTCACTTGAGTACGAGCAGGAGATCAGATCCGGATCTGCACCCGGGCAGGGGATCAATTTGCAAGTGGGGACGCTCTTTTTCCCCGCATGAGATCTCGAGAGTTTAATCGGCTCTTTTCGGGGAGGATCAGACCTCGCGTACGCAATCCGAAGAAAAAAAAGTGGGAACACAACGGGGGATCAAGGTGACCCGAGATCAAAGCAAACAAATGACGTACTTCCGCAGACTGTTTTTGTAGCACAGCTTACCCGTAGTCTCTTATCCCACGCCACACAACTAACCTTGTGAAAAGAAACATGACATGCAGACATAATTTCAATGACGCAACTTCCTGTCGCTTGAACCGGAGGAGGCGATCAGCTCTCGCGCAAGACTCGAAATGGGAACACTCTTGCAGTTGGCCACACAATTTTCCAGAGCTTGGGGGGATCAACATCGGGGGATCAAGTGGGAACAAGGCCATAATAGAGTCGTTAGCAATTCTGTTAAAGAAATAAAATTACATGACGTGACGTTTTAAAAATGGAAAATATTTTAAGAAACCGAACCTCCACTTTAACCGACTGTTTAAAGTTCATATATAATGAATGTGGGTTGAACAACAGCAGGTACCGTAGGTGTTAGGAAGAAGATACCCAGAATTCCATAGACTCTTTGACAGAATTTTCATTTTCGATGGTTATCTTGCTTTTCTCCTCAAAATGTTAATCAAAATATCAAGATCAGCTAAGATTAGTGACTTATAGCTTCAACATGGGCAAAATACAATCATGACATGCAATCGCTACTCCATTGGTGTAAGAGGCAGGGTAAACAGGCAAAGTGGCTAGATCCATTTGGATAAAATGAGACAGCCTAAATTATGCACATTATAAAGGTTAAAAGATTAAAGTTCAACATCTCATGGTCAGAAAACTTGAGCTCAATGAAGGCCCTAGCACCAGGGGTTCTCAGGTGTTTTCGGCCACGGGCCACATTTCCTTGACTTTATGGTTTATCACCGTTGTAGTAGCAAGCAGGTGCGAAAGTGCCTTTGACAGCAAGCATTGACGATTCTAGGGATTCTTAGTTTGGTTGGTGGTTTCTTAATGGGGATGGGGATATGGGTCCAGAACTGACCTCAGCCCCACCAAATTTAGGAGGTGATAAACTTTGACATTCTAAATGCGCTCGATAGCAGGAAAACACACGTTACAACACAAATTTGGCTCCGTGGTCCCACGTCTCCCAGCCGTGTGTCGACAGTAAGGGGTAAAAATATTGCATCCCAACCGCAATAGATTGTAGGAAATTGCACTCTTAAAACACAATTTGTCGTTAGAACCTCTGCGTCTACCATGCGTTGGTGAACAATACGGGAGAAAAATTGGCATCCCATACACTCTAGATAGGAGAAAATCTCACTTTAAAAATAAATTTGTAACTAGAGTTTTGCGTCCACCATGGGTGAATCAGCAGTTAGTATATGTGAGAAAATGGCATCCAAGCGCTCTAGATCGCAATTAGGAAATTACACGTAAAAATGTTCTGGCTCCTCGAATCTTTAGCCGGTCGCATTTATGGACCTCGCAGGCTACCACTTAAGAACCTAGACTCTACACCAGTTCGATCGTGGATCAACACCAGCAAAATTCGAACAGGGCTCAGGGGGTAACGAGGCAAGACTGTACTAATCTCTCCCAATCCTGATCCCGCAACCTCCATTTAGCGTACCCATGCGACGGACGGAGTGTATACCAGCCTCCTGAGTTAGAGTTAAATGAGGTTTTACGGCTCAGTTTACAGGTTTCTAACCAGCCTTCTGAGATACTCTCAAAGGCTGGGAGGGATCGAGAATCCTTGCTCGACTGACAAGACTGTTCGACAGCTGAAACGATTCAGTGAAGGCCTGAATCGGGTACCTTCCTGTGTCTCACAACCAGGAACCGCATCACTGCGAAAAGCCATGCCGAACAAGTAGTTTTTAGACCTCAGAAAATTTACAGGAGGTACCACCGGTATTTGATCCGGGTATCTCTCGAATGCAAAGCATGTACACTCAAGTCAACTCCACCCTTAAAAATTTTGTTTCTTTCATTGTATCACGATACGTTTAACCTTTGCCAAGGAGCCATAAAAATGTTTGTTTTCTGGATTATTTTCTTAAACTGTTAAAATAATGAATATTTCGAACACTAAAGACACTTCAAAACTATACGAAATGATACCACATTTTGGATTTCAGCACCTTCCGAAACAATTTTTTCAAAGGGGAAGGGGAATGCCTCTAACTCAGAACGGCAATTCATCATCTATACAAAAAGGTCAGTCAGAAGTCTCACTCCCGCTTTGATCAACTATTTGATGTTCATTTTAAAACAACTGAAAAGGCACTTTAAAACAATCGTGCAACTCGGTTCTGAATTCGGGAAATTCTCCTTGAATTTCACAATTCACTAACAAAAATATTGTCACATGATAAAAATAGGCCATTCATGAACTAGAGTGACCGGGCATACTCACTCTGATTGGGGTGACTGCATTTTCCCTTTAAAAACTTATCGCATTTTACATTAATCCTCACACACGCCGGGCGAATATGGCTTTAGAGGACAAAGCAAACATGCATCGACCATCGGTGATTTACCAAACGAACGTTTCCCCGCTCACCCTTTTGGAAAGTTAAAATTTTTAGGGATTCACCGGATCCAACTTTTGGTTCCGGTCGGAAAAGGATTTTGCCGGATAGTATTTTAAATCCTGCCGGATAACGTACGTCCGGAACCGGATTTTTTCACTTGTAAAGAGAGACATTACAAAATAGCACTGTGGGCTGAAAGGTCAAGGCAGTGGAGCTGGTGGTCGACTTCATGATAGTTTTACAATAGCGTCGTATTTGGAGTGACATGCAGATGAGGCCAAGACTCTACCCAGTGATCATCATCAGGGTGACCAGACGTCCCGTAAAATACGGGATTGTCCCGTATTTGGTTCATTTGTCCCGCGTCCCGTATTGAACCTCCCCGGGACACCTATTTGTCCCGTATTTCCATGTTCCTAAAGAGGGTTCCTTACAAAATACACACAAAAAAGGAGACACTTCTGGTAGAATGGACGGATACAAATACTGCAAGGAACATTGAAATCTACTGTGGAGTGCGATAGCAGCTTTTCAAAGCTTGCTCACCCACACGTGTTTATGTATTACAATTGTGGGCCAACGTAGGATAGTGTCGAGGTTCGTAGTCAGTTCCGCAGTTTAGTCCCGCATAACACTGGTGCCTCTGGAATCGTATGTAGCCTGCAGAAATAGTTGTAGTGTCTTCCTTATCAAATCAGAACTGCAAATTGTAACTTTTATGTGACATGTTCTGAGTTTGTTACATATGCCCAATCTTACAGGCAATTACTCAAAGCTGTGTCATCAAAAAGAAATATAACTAGTCTAGTAACTGACATTTTCAACACATTTTTGGACCTTGTGATTTATAACTTGGACGACTTTCTGGTACTTTGAATGCACTCAAATCCAGAAGGGCGGGCCCCTGGACCCCACCTGATGGGGGCTTTGCGCTACTCGTGCACACAACCCACCTTCCAACCATGCAGTGTCCCGTATTTTACTTTTCAAAATCTGGTCACCCTGATCATCATATCTATCCGGATCAAAGCCATTAACCGCGTGTTGGCGTGGGGGACGTCCTTCTAGGATTTGTTTATGAAAGTTCAGGTTGGACCCTCCGAACGCGGTGTCAAAAATATTCATGAATTTGACGCGGCATCCAAAGTTTGGGGTCCAGGAGACCGCCATATTGATCCCCTGTGGGCGGCCACATGAAATGCGGAAATTGTAGTGATCATTCTACATAAACACCGGTCAGTAGCGTGTTTAAAGGGGGAGCGGGGGCACAGGTCCCCACAAGGGCGGGATTTGATGTCTGAAAGGGGGGTAAAGCCGGGTGGACTGTCAAACGGCGCCGAAGGCTCCACGGGAGCGTAAAGCGCTTCCCCTAACGGTGTGCGGTCCAGAGGCTCGCCTTAGGGCCCCTGGCGGGGTCCAGGGGCAGAGCCCCGGTGGGGGTCAAGAAGGCGATGCCCCAGAAGCTCTAGGGTATTAACGAAATCCTAGGCATTAAAATGATGCATTTTAGCTTCAGCTTGAAATGACATAAGGTGGGCAATGAACATACCACAAAAATCACAATTTGACTTTTTCAATTATATTCCTACTCCATGCGACTAACAGTCAGATGGGATCGATAATGCTGAGGGATTGAGGGAGTAGGGGTGAATGGATTATTTTGAGGGTATCCCGGGGCTTTGAAACAATAAGTTTCAAAGCATGGTCTGGTGACCAAATTTGATGCTTTCAAAAAAAGCAGAAAAATTTTCTGTGTCAGGCAGTGAAAACCCCACCTCAATAGCATCTTGCATTTGGAAGATACAAATTTTTGAAAAATTACTATATTTTCAGTTTCCCCAGTGCATGATGGGAAATCTGTGATGTCATCTGGGCAAATGGATTTGATGTAGCTTTTGTATTTCTTTATAATGTTGATATCACTATATTGAATATTCAATAACTTTATTTGCTGTACCATAAGTATGGAACAGTTTTTCACTATATCTACACGGAAAAACATCTAAACATTCCAATGGTATCAAATTTCAAGGACAAACAAGGTAGCCAATTATAAAGAATAACAAAAGGAATCCCAGGCAATTTGCCCACTTTGGATCACATTTTGTGACCTTGAGGAAACTTGGAGGTATTTCGTATTAAAAGTAACCAATCTTTAGGAAGAGATATCTTGAGTAAGGAATGGAGTTTTGATATTGGGTTTGGATGAAACGTAATGAAAATTTTTTATCTTTCATATAAGACCCCTTCAAAATGCCACCAGACAATGCCTTTAAGAATGGGAGATCTAAATTCAGAATGGGCCTGCACCAAGCGCGCTGAAAAATCGCATTCTTAATACTTTTTAGTGATATGACTAATAGAAATGCTATGAAAGAAAAGTATCCTCAAGGAGAGGGGTCTTGCCAACCCCCTTTCCCTTCGCTAAGCAGTTGTTCCTTATTACGGTGCCGAAAATGACACTTTCCGTGCCTTACAACTTGGACCTAAACAATCTTTAAAGAGTCGATAAATTTACACAGATCGATGGTGATAAAAATTTGCTTGAAAATTTCTGGGGAAGGGGAACTTCCCCTACGCTGCGTACGGTCATGGAGGCATTAGTGGTTTCAATGATAATAGAAGAGTTTGTACGAAGCTATGACAAGCAAGACGTTCTACAGGAAGTAACCCCAAAACTCTGAAGCAATATTTAAAACGGGTGCGCAAGAAGGGTGCAGATTAAAACAGCGTTGAGACATTTCATTGTAGCCTACTGTTTTTCTTTAGTTTTAAATGCAGTATTTTTATTGCATAAAAAATTTCCGACTTTGCCCAGGTGCCTGTTCTTTCCGTAGAACAGGATATGGGAATCTTTACCCTGCTCTATGGAGGTTCTCTTTCACGTTTCATTTTGTCGATGGTCTGAGACAAGAGCCCTTCAACTTTTTCATCAGTGTGAAACATGGGTGGCGATCCCGGGGAAGACAGGGGGCATATGACCCCACAATATTTGAGAAATTGCCCACTGACTTTGATTTTTCACACAGTAAATTATTTGAAAATGGAGTCATGTCCCCCTCAATATTTAGAACAAATCGCCGCCCTTGGTGTGAAAACTGAAGTTAGTGTCGATTTTGAAGGTTATAAAGTATGTGATACTTAGGGAAGTCAATGAAATCTTTTGTGGGGAGTTTGTACATGGACACTGTCAAGGTCATCGGCAGTTAAAGTGCCAGGGAAGTAATTCTTATTGGAGGCTGCATCTTGGGAAGCAGGGCCGTAGCAAGCGGGGGTGTGGGGGTGTCACACCCAGGGTTGGGAAGTAACGAGTTACAAGTAACGCCGTTACTGTAACGAGTTACATTTTGTGTAACGGAACCCTGTAACGAGTTACATTTGCATTTCAGTAACGGAGCAAGTAACTAGTTACAATTCTGTGTAAAAGTAACTGTAACGGCGTTACATTTGGGTCCCGTTACTTTCTCGTTACAAATAGTCAAAATGACCACAAATTGCGAGTACTCGAAGTAGTAACAGAAAATTTTCAAATTGATGACACTTTGGTAGTAAAATTATTTTCGATATATTTATAATCCATCTCTATTATCGACGTCGCCCTCACCGACATCAAATTTTATTCACGTTTAGAATCAGAAGTTGATATTAGATGCACATACTGCAGGCTTAAAGGGTCACTTGATTGCCCACTAAACTAAGTTTAAAATTTGATTTGTGTGTCAATTTACTTATTAGACAGATCAATGCTTATTATCCGTGAGACCGAATCTTTGTGCGATTAGTTGAAAAATACGGAACGGTCCTCTGGCAAACAAAGGCCCAGCTGACTTGTTATAGCCTATTATATATACTAAATGAAGTCAGCTGGGCCTTAGTTTACTCATAGTGTCATTTAGAGGACACATTGGAGATAGTGCACCGTGAGAAACAGGCTGGCCCATAGGCATTCAAATACCAGGCTTACTTTGAAAGTTTAATAATTGGCTTTTGAGACGTTAGGGCTGCTAGTGGACCCGAGTCCACCCAATCTGAGTCGGAGCTAGCTGCCATTCTAGATTCCCTAATCTTTCCGAGCATGGTACGTACCCCTCAAGTTCCGGCGAGTTCTGATACCAATGACACCAATTCCGAGACCAGTCTTTTTGCCAGTGTGTAGCATATCAAACTTACAGATGTTTTAATTCTATTATACATGTCCACCATTAACAAGGTCATCGTTTGTACTCACTTCCATAGCCTGGCCCCTCAGTAATTTAGTTGATCATGTGTGACAATACTTTACATCTGTACATTGTGCACAAATTACAATGGGAGTTTAAACACCTTTAATGTAACTTTCATATTTGAAAACACGGCTGGAATTAGCTCCGAGTGCATGTCCAGTTACATCACACTCCGGAAAAATTTCGATTCCGGAACCCCGGGCAATTTCCTAATCTAGAAAAACGCTCTCGAGACCCGCAGTAAGCTAGTCGAGTCAGGACTCGTGCATAGAAGCCCAGTAAATTATACGGTGCCAATTGTCAGCAAACACCGTGCATCCATTTATGTATCTAATTTAACATGTATGGTATCCTTATTTGATGAATCAAACGTATGAATTTAGGCTATATCATATTCTTTTCAATGTCCGTAACTCCTTACGCTGCATAGAATATAGTAAGGTTCATATAAAAACAGGCGAATATTGAGATGGTCATATGGCGTTAAAAGTATCCTAACAAAGCTAACTGAAAGAGGAGAAAAGTGTCCGACTTAACGCTTCACCTATTTACTGTAAAAAGAAAGGGAATTATGGGTACATGGTCTGCATGTGTAAACTACATAGTCTCACCATTTCTATGCATTGTTTTATATCGACACAATGTGAAACTTGAAATTTATGCCGAAATATCACTTAGCCCAACCTTAGCAGTGAGGTTTTAAAAATTTACCTTTAACAAATATATAGAGAGCATCGTATTACCATATTTATGCCCTTGAGGGGTGAAGACTTTAATTACTGCTTAAACAATGCTTTCCCCCTTTAGGCTAATAGCCGCTAACCTCTCTAAATTGTGATGGGAGTATAAAGATTCCCACCCTCAAAGAAGTATTTTCGTAACTGGAAAAGTTCTGGTTACAACCATATTCGTCTAACAAATAGTTTGCGTAAGCTCCGACAAAGTATCATGATTCGCTGCTTCATTATGAGCGTTAGGAGCGTCTTCCTGAATCCCCGGTGAAGATCAACTGTAATCATTGACTTTCTTTGGGGAATACCTTAGGATAACCGGCACAAATGAGGTTCGGTCCTCTCATGTGCCCATTCTTAATATCTAATTATACCCCCTTCCATTTCAGGTACCGAGGTACCGTATGTTCACCTTAAAGTAACTAGTTACTTTTGAAATGTAGCTAGTTACTTTTCAGTTAAAAGTAACTGTAACTAGTTACTTTTTCAACATTGTAACTAGTAACTGTAACGAGTTACAATTTTATAGAATTAACTGTAACTATAACGAGTTACTTTCAAAGTGTAACGGGAACAACCCTGGTCACACCCCCCCCCCCCCCAATATTTGGTCGCCCGTCGGCAAATATGCGGTCTGTCGGCAAAAAGAGGAGAGGGAAAGGAAAAGAAAGGAAAAGAGGAGAGGAGGAAAAGAAGAGAAGGGAAAAGAAAGGGAAAGGAAGGGAGTGAAAGGGAAAACGGAGAATGAAAAGAAAAAAAAGAGAAAGAGAGAATGGGCCAGTCTGTTATCGGTTATTTCGATTTTCAGCTCTTCATCTAATTGCCCATTCAAGTTGAAGACCCGTCCGCAAATTGATTATGCATGTGACGGCCGTATACGGCCGTCGGTGTAATTGGACGAGTGACCGAGTCCGTCGGTAACTCGGGAAAAGAAAGGGACTTAACGGCTTCCGTATAGGTGCGCTATTTCGGGTCATATGACATTCTTGAAGAACCACTTTCTGCACATTATTCCTCACTTTTATCTTCACCATGGGGAGCAGCACCCAATTACCCATGGAGAGGGTATCCTTAGCCCGTCTTCTAAACCATAACTTTGACTTAAAACACATTTTGCAAACTTCTGAGGATCCGGTCTACCCACAAACATCCTGGGAAAAATAATACGTGCCGCGCTTGTCTTCCCTTCACTGCAATCTCCGGCTTTTAACTTTTAAACACAAAACCCATCTTCAGATTCTGGCGTTCAAAGCATATTTTGAACACTTGTGTTAAGATTCTGAACACTTTCTCTCCCTTTTTGGGCGCCGGACGCCTATCCACTTATCGTAGCGTCTAGTGTTCAAATGCTGAACACATAGTGTTCCAATTCTGAACGACAGAGTCAGCTCCTGACGTATAGTGGCATGACGGGAGGAATAGCCTAACACATTAGAATTAACCGGAATCTTTGCATTGGATAATGCATTATGAACCAAAATATACCAGTTCTGCATGAGACTTAATTTTTTACCGAGAGATTAAGCTATAACCTTAGAGCTTCCGGCGGCGAAGCCCCACGGACTCCCACCAGGGGCCCTTAAGCCGGCCCAGTGTTTTAGCCAGCCCCTATTTGTGGGACAGTGTCGCATAAACGGCGACAAATGTCGCACAAAAAAATCTGACACGTAAATTCTGCTCGGGTGTAAATTTTGAGGTTCCTCATTAGGGCGAAAATCCACACTCACGGGCCCACACTCGCGGGCCTCTTGATCCCAACCGCTCACAACTATAGACCCCTGACGAGAGGGATAGCCTAATACATTAAAATTAATGGGAATCTTTGCATTTGATGATGCATTATGAACCAAAATATATCCATCCTGAGACTTAATTTTTCACCCAGAGATATACTTAAACCTCAGGGCTTCCGGGGGTTTCGCCCTCCGGAATCCACTAGGGGGCCTAGTGTTTTAGCCAGCCCCTATTTGTGCGACAATGTCGCATAAACGGCGACAAATGTCGCACAAAAAAGATCTGACAAAGTAAATTCTGCCCGGGTGTAAATTTTGAGGTTCCTCATTAGGGCAGAAATCCACTCAAATATTGCACCATTTGCGATCTAGACACCTCACAAATTCCAAAAATTTCCAAATGGGAGGGGGTAACCCCCTCCCCTTAGACCCCTTCCCTAGGCCACAGCTCAGTAAATGTCGCCTTGAGAAAACGTCCAGGCTAAAACACTAGTGGACCTCTGAATCCCAACCGCTTAAAACTATAGCGGCCTGACGAGAGGAATGGCCTAATACATAAAAATTAGCAGATTAGTGGGGATCTAGTTTGTATCTGACGATGCATTATGAACAAAAATATATTCATCCTTAACCTTAATTTTTCACCCAGAGATATACTTAAACCTCAGAGGTTCCGGGGGCTGCGCCCCCTGGACCCCATCAGGGGTTATTCAAGGGTCCTTAGGCGGGGCCCTGGACCCCACCCGCTAAAGCTCGTTTTCGCACTACGCATTACCAGATCGGTCGGCAAAACATAATCTCCATCCCCACCCCCCCCCCCAAAGATATCACCTTCGCTACGCCCCTGTTGGGAAGTTGTGGCCAGCGAAGTCTTTAACCGCGATCGCCGAAGCTGGGGACTGAGGGTCCTCCCAGAGAAATCTTTCTTAAATTTGACGGTTTTTGCGGCCATTCTGGACCATTTCTAAAGCAAATCCTGCTTTCCCAAGGTGTATATGAAATGCTAATGAAATAGTTTTCATATGATGAATTTGAGATGAATTTAAGATAGTAATCGTCAGTCAATTTGCTGAGGATGGTGGTAGTCAGTGGCGCCGCCAGGATTTGGTGATTGAGGGGGGGGGGGCATAACAGATGTTGTCATAATGCCACCTCAGTTTTCCCCCAAGTCTGCTTAAATTGTACCATTTTTGTGCGCCCTGCCATTGTACACAACAGTGTGGAGTCCTTTTTGTCACTACATAAATGTGCCGTTCTGGAGGAGGGGTCTAAGGGGAGGGGTTTACCCCTCCCCTTTTTGAGAAATTTTTGTTAATTTAAGGTTGCCTAGCTGCAAAATGGTCCTATCTTTGGAGTATTTTTGGAAGTGATCATATATGACTGGAAAATATCCTTATTTAGTGAGTTCTAATTTTTCGTTAGGGGAAAGATGAGGGTGTGCGTCCCTGCGATGGTATACAGCAGTGTGGAATCCTTTTTGTCACTACATAAAGGTACCGCCCTGGGGGAGGGGTCTTAGGGGAGGGGTGTCCCCTCCCCTTTGGGAAATTTTTGTTAATTTAAGGTTGCTTAGATGCAAAATGGTGCTGTCTTTACGATATATTAGGAACTGATCATACATGGCTTGAAAATGGCATAATTTAGTAAATTCTAGTTTTTGGTTAGGTGAAAGAGGAAAGTGTGTTGTCTTAGAGAAGGGTATGTTGTCAATAAACCTCCCCAAGCCCCCCCCCCCCTTTTGGCAAGGCTTTAATGCCTTCTGTTCTGGGAAAGTTTTTACGACAAAATACGTGGGTGGACTATTACGAAAACGAAAATTTTCCTTTGTCTCATTGTGCATTATAAAAGGGTATCTAATACTGACAGACACCGGTATAGTGCCTCCTGAAAACTGGATTAATTATGTACCAGAAAGCCTAAGGGCGTAGTGATTCCTTGCCGAATGGGGATGCTTTGTTGTACTGAGGTTCATCCCTCAGATTTATCTTCCTTGACTACATCATTTTACGATATTTTAACAATTTCACCTTTGCTGACCTCACATGAACTTTGAACCCCACCAAATATAACAAAAAAGAAAAACGAAAGTGTCTTGAAAGGAATTTAACTCCAATGGATCTTGGATCTTGAAAATTCTTGGGAAATTTTGTTTTTTGACCTCTGGTGACCCCTGATGACTAACTTGGGAAATTTTGCTTTTTCACCTCTGGTGATCTCATATAACAATCTTGGAAATTCTTGGGAAATTTTGCTTTTTGACCCTTGGTGACCCCATATGATGATCTTGGGAATTCTTGGGAAACTTTGCTTTTTAACCTATAGTGAACCCGGATGACAATCTTGAAAATTCTTGGGAAATGTTGCTTTTGATCCCAGTGACCCAAGATGACAATCTTGGGAATTCTTGGGAAATTTTGTTTTTTGACCTCTGGTAACCCCAGATGACCTTGACCTCCACCAAAATTGATAGGGTTTTCCCTCTCAACATGGCAAATTTATATACCAAATATGAAAAGTCGCTGTCACTGCTATCGTGAGATATTGTGATTACAAGCCATTTACAAGGTTTCTGTAGTTCAACCTCTGGTGACCTCAGATGACCTTTGACCTCTACCAAAAACAATAGCATTCTTCCTCTCAACATGACAACTCTATATCCGCCATTCCTATCTTGACATATCCCAATTTCAAGGATTTCGGTCTTTGACCTCTGGTGACCTCAAATGACCTTTGACCTCCACCAAAACCAATAGGGTTCTTTCTCTCAATATGCCATATATATATATACCAAATATGAAAAGTGTTGGTCACTCCTATCTTGAGATAAAGTGATTACGAGCTTTTCGGCCTTTTACCTATGGTGACCTCAAATGACCTCTGACCTTCACCAAAAATAATAGGGTTCTTCCTCTCAACTTGATGAATCTATATACCAAATATGAAAAGTGTTGGTCATTCCTATATTGAGATTGCGTGGTTACGAGCCTTTTCGGCTTTTAACCTGCGGTGGCCTCAAATGACCTTTGACCTCCACCAAAAACAACAGGGGTCTTCCCCTCGACATGACAAATCTGTATACAAAATATGAAAAAGTGTCGGTCATTGCTAACTTGAGATATCGTGTTTACAAGCCATTTACGAGGTTTTCGCAGTTTAGCCTCTGGTGACCTCAGATGACCTTTGACCTCTACCAAAAACAATAGGGTTCTTCCTCCTGATATTCAAAATCTGTATACCAAATATGAAAAGTGTCGGCCTTTGCTATCTTGAGATATCGTGTTTACGAGGTTTTTGCCCTTCAACCTCTGGTGACCTAAGATGACCTTTGACCTCTACCAAAAACAATAGGGTTCTTCCTCTCAACACGACAAATCTATATACCAAATATGAAAAGTGTCGGTCACTGCTATCTTGAGATATCGTGTTTACAAGCCGTTTACAAGGTTTTCGCAGATTAACCTCTGGTGACCTCAGATGACCTTTGACCTCTACCAAAAACAATAGGCTTATTCTTCTTGACATGACAAATCTGTATACCAAATATGAAAAGTGTCAGTCATTGCTAACTTGAGATATCGTGTTTACAAAGTTTTCGGTATTTGACCTCTGGTGACCTCAAATGACCTTTGACCGCCACCAAAAACAATTGGGTTCTTCCTCTTAACATGATAATTCTATATACCAAATATGAAAAGTGTCGGTCACTGCTATCTTTAGATATCGTGTTTACAAGCTAGGTGTCACATACACACACACACACACACACACCCATACAGTACACCCACACACACACACACCCACACACACGACATCACCATCGCATAGATTCCTTGCCTGCCTTCGGCAAGGAATCAAAAATGGGGCACTGAAATGATTATTACCTGACATCCAAGTAATACTATAGAGTATAATGCCAAGCACGTTACAACAATAGTATTTTTACAAAGTTTGAACGAAAATCCAGACGAACATCTTCCACCAATGGGGAATGAGAGAGAGAGTATAGGTGCAGGGAAGTAATATTAGACCCCCTGATAGGTAAAGCAAAATTTAAGGACTAAAAGGCGCGTTTCAGAATGTTTTATACGTCGTAAGTGTATTAACAATCACCATCTATACCGGTAGAGGCTGCGCCCGAAGGTCGGTAAGAATTTTTGAAAAAATGTATAAAGGCAAATATACGCACTTTCAACCTTCCACATCATGCTACAAATTAGACTGAAAGATCACATAAGCCCCTACAGATGTTGGGGATGTACTTCTGTTTTTCGGAAAAGTGTTGTGATCAGAATAGTTGCATGTGCTATAACCTTAAAAATGGTCATGATTTGGAGTGAAAACCGTGACGCATGCGCGCCAAGCGCGCCGAAATTATTCATTAAATAAGATGACCATGACAAAACCCGCATTCATGCTCTGCATCGAGACACTTTCAATTCCCCAACAAACGTATTTGCCAATCACAAAGCCAGTCCGAGTTTACCTGAGAATTCGTAAACAGCTTTCAGCTTTTGTTGCTGTGCTTCTGCGGGAGGTGCTACCGGAAATTATTGATAATAAGGACAATATTGAGGTAAGGTTTGAAGCGCGCGGAGCGCGCGAAAATTTTCAAAAGGATTTGCGATAATTCTGATAGTTTAAGAACCATTTGTGATGGAAAATGGTTACAATAGATTCATCACTCGCT
The DNA here is from genome assembly GCA_029531755.1 of Holothuria leucospilota. Lineage (NCBI taxonomy): Eukaryota > Metazoa > Echinodermata > Holothuroidea > Aspidochirotida > Holothuriidae > Holothuria > Holothuria leucospilota. Next base: position 54,170,107 of record CM055969.1, read on the forward strand.
TGAAAACACACCTCACCCTACCCCATACAGAAATCTATAGCTTAAACGCCTTTTGGGATCATTTTAAAATTTTCAAATTTTTTTTCTGAAATCGATTGGGCCCCCCGTGCCGGCGCCATTGGTGGTACTTGGTGAAGAAAGTGAACGGCGAGAGGTGCTGCGAGGGTTTTGGAAATGGTAATTTAGTCAAGCTGCCCCACAGAAAGTAATAACGAGACAATTCCACCAAAGTTTTTTAAGCACAGCAGCAGGCCTACTAATGAGACATCGATTTATATAAGACTCACGCGAAGCACGCCTATTTTTCGAGAATTGCGGTTTCCTATACACGGGTAGGTTTTGGGACTGTTTGCAAGGACCATCGTGCATATTATGACGTACATTAGTACTTTCATTGACCCTTATTTTAGAACTTCAAGTCACAATAGTGTGGCGGGTAGGAGGAAAGAAATTGTGTTTCGAACGTACGCTTCGTTTCCCATCGCATATAATTTGAGCAACATCAATAATTAATTACACTTTCTTTTCAAAAGAACAGTGACTCTCAAACAAGTTTTCATGTAACAACACTTGAATCAATCAAAATCTTATTGACATACCTAGGGAACACTTCCCGAAGCCAGTGACGCGGCAAGGCCTTCGGAGAAGGAGCACGCAAAACTTCTACCAACCTTCGTGCCGTACCAATGTTTACAAGTATTAGAAAGGACTTGTGCCGTACCAATTTTTCCAAGAACTGTAAAGGAGTGGAACAATTTACCTGAAGGGACTGTCAATGCCACCAGTATTAGTACCTTTAAAGCAAACCTACACTTAGATTAGCACACCAGTGGCTCATAGCCTATGCTCTTTTTAGAGCCCTGTCAGTATACGAGGAGTGAACTAGAATTTTAAAGGGAGCGAGAAAATGTCCATGGTGGAATCTTAGCATCTTCAATTTTTCTTAGACAAGACAGTGTTTTCTGCAGTGGCAGCTCCGACCTACTAGCCTATAACGATCTTTGAGCTTACTACTTCTTCCAAAGTCCCCTCGACTCTCTGGCGAATAGCCTAGGGGCGAAACCAAATGTTACTCCCGAAGTTCTGCTCCCCAAAGGAGCTACGTCCCCGAAAGGACAACAAGCTTAACTGACCAACCCCTCGACTTTCAGACCTCTACATCATGGGTCTGTCATGAGTGGTCCCGTTCTAGACTGGCTGTAAAGAACATAAACTACACATGATCTTAGCCAAAAGACCGAGCAGGGGCATTAAGCCCTTTTTTACGTAATGAGCGACCCAAGGCGCCGTCAACTGTAGGCCTAACACTGATTGCGTTATGTCCTGCCATCTAAGTGTATTCAAAACTCACGAACAGACAGTTCTGCGAGATTGTTGTTCAAAATTTGGCCAAATGAAAGTTCTTACTTGACGCTGAGCGGCTAGGATACCGGGATGAGAAAGTGCAGTGCAGGGAATCAAAATTGCACGACGATGTTGTGGTGGTTTCATCAAAACAACGCAGAACGCTTACTTCATGTTGTCTTCATTCTTACCGGGCTATTAAAGGCTTCTGCGCCTCTGCAGTTGATCGGCTTATTGAGAAATTCGGGAATCAATAATGATGTCCTTACCTGTTGTTAAATGTCTTGGACCTGGTGCCATTTTGCAATATTGTTCTAACGCTAACACAAAGTTTCTGAGAGTACAACAAGCGTTTAGCCAGTCTTTGAATGATCAGTGGGCTATCAAGGCCTGAACAACACCGCACAGTTACAAGAATGCCCCCGTCGTTCATGCAGTTTCTCATACACTGTGACTTACAGTAGCCGGAGGTGTGCACTATATATACGAGTATAGTAGCTGAACAGTTAGCATTCTTCACAGTGAGCGGAGGGTAGATCCGCTCCCTATTCCGACACGGTAAAAGCGACTTGACCTTTAGACATCCAGACTCTAGACTCTTGAGCTCGTTGTCCTGCAAGGATATCAGAGAGAGTACGTGTTAACTTTGCTAACTCGTCCCATCATGGCTGCACGCTTTATTGCGAATGCCAATTAAAGCCATGGGAATTGTTTAAAGTCATGGAAGTTGTTTAATTTGATTCTTCAGATAGGCTAATTAATTTGAGTAAGTCAATATTATTTCGTGTTGATTGACTTCACGTTAACATATGAACATGTAAATTGACAATGTTAATAGGCGCATAACAGGAATGCACAAAAGTGGGGAGAAACTTAGGGAATCAAGCCTGCTGAACGAAAATAAAATTAATTGCTAAAAATTTGGGTTTTTGCCATTGTTTTCCCTATCAGTTTATTACAAAAGTAATAAACCAAATAATATTTTGGGACTGATAGGACAACTTTTCAAACAATACTGTTTTTTGCTAAAGATGAGGTTTAAAGTCAAAATGTAGGCCAAAAGTCCAAATTTCCTCAATTTTGTGAAAAGATTGACATCAGATTTCTCCTAACCTAAATCGTAAGTCTGATCAAGTTCAAACTTGGTAGGTAGGTACCTGACCATAATACTTGTGCATGCCTAATTGATGACATCATAGGCCAAAGGTCAGAGATCAAAGATCAAATTTGCTTAAAGTTAGATTTTTGCCTCTATTTGCCTATCAGTATGTTACAAAAGTCATAAAACATAATGAAAACGATAAACAAAGTTTACATTGTGCTTTTCGCTGCTGAGGTGGGGATCAAAGGTCAAAATGTAGGTCAAATGTCAAAATTGCCTAAATTTTGCAAAAAAGTTTGTAGCAAATTTCTCCTAAACCGTAAGTCCAGTCAAGTTCAAACTTGGTTGGTAGCTACCTAGTCTTGGTCAAGACGTTAATAAAATTTTCACTTCTCAAACGTTTTTTTTTTTACAAAACGGGGGCGCTTGTCTACTAGACTGTACAGAGACCCTATGTGGGAGAGATTGTCCAACTTATTTCATGGGCGCCATTTTGGAGCCAAATGTCTATGGCCAGATATCTCATACACTGTGTGCGTACATTTTTCCGCACAAAATGTAAAACAAAGTGAGTTACAGCGATCTGTTCTCTTGTGAAAACCATTGGTATTGGTTGACTCTGGCTGGCACTGTCTGCCGGATCCTTTAGTTTGTCACCCGGTGCAAGAAAAGCCGTCCTGGGAGGGGTCTAGAGGGAAGGGATAACACCCTCCATTTTGAGTAACTTTTGCTAATAGAAAGTGACGAAAATGTAGAATGGTATATGCTATTTTGACAGTTTTAAAAGTGATTTCATTTAAAAAATTTCATTTTAGTGTGTCTTATTTTTGTACTGGTAAGAAAGGGGGAGGGGTGGGTCTATTGGGCTGGGTCTACCCCTTCTTTCTGAGAAAACTACTAGTACGTTAATGCAGGATGGCATACATGCAAAATGGTGCTTTTTATGGAAAGTTGTAAGCAAGTTGAACCAATCATTTCAGATTTTTCATTATTTAGTGAAAGTTTCAGGAGAGGTCTGGGGGAAGGGGTAAATACAGGGGAGCACTTTCTAGTGAGACTTTTTTATGGAAAGGCCTAGGCCTAGGTTTTACAAAGTTGTGACTGACCAGGGTGTATTCCATGTAAAAACCTACATTAAAGTCAAAGGTATGCAAATGTTTCAGTTTTCTCATGCTACTAATAAGTACAGGAGCAACGTTTGATCTCTTATTGTGTCCCCCTCCCCAATGAAAAGTTTTGAAAAATTGGGTGTCTTTATATGCAATCTTGTGCCACATATGCTACATTAGAAGTAAAATTTGTGTTAAAAAATTGACGTATTTGTAGGAACTAAAACAAAAACATCGGCATAAGTGAGGGGGGAACCATGGCCAATGGGGTGCCCCCTCCCCTTTGAAAATTTTTGAAAAATTAGCCTGCAGGGGCGTAGCTAGGTTTAAATTTTCAGGGGGCCTAGGTATCAAATGGGGGGTCACGGCATCGATCACTGTCCTTAATTCTTAAACATTTTATTAGGACATGCACAATTTTTTTTTTTTTTGGGGGGGGGGGGCTGGCAATGGGCGACAATCTTCTTGCTCGAATGTGGGGGGGGGGGGGGACATGGCTACGTCTGTCACAAATTTACTGTGTAAAAATCTGAAGTCAATGGGTGTATTTCCAAAATGTGGGGGGACGTGTCCCCCTGTTCCCCCAGGATTGACGCCCATGCCTGGCAAACATCTGGGGGCAACCCCCCCCCCCCGCGTGGCTACGCGCCTGAAATTAGGTGTCCTTACAAGCAATCTGGTGCCACATATGCTACCATTTGCAGTAAAATTTGTGTTAAAATATTTACGTATCTTTAGGAAGTAAAAAAAAATCGGCATCAGTGAGGGGGTGGGGCATGGACCAATGCCTCCCCCCTAAATACGCCACTGCCAGTACACCTATGACTGGGGACTGCAGCTCTGGTATTCCAACGTCTCTATGGGGATATTCCGACAACTCTCCAATAGGTTTAGTATTAGGATTAAAGTTAGCCGGTTAGGTCAAAGGATTAGGAGTTGTATTTGGGTTTATGTGTTGGAATATCAAGCAGTCGGAACATGGAAGTGTCAGGGTAATACTTCCATGGTCGGAATATAGAGATGGAACCGCCGTATACGGTATAGGCTAGGCCTTGTACAGAACGTCGTAATGTCTAAGGCTAAGCCTACTCAAATGTTAGGCCTACATGTATTAGTATGTTGTGTACTGTAAAGGTACATCACATAAGCGGTCGCTGTTTGATGGATTCCAATGGGACCTTCTAACTTTTACAGCCCACCGAAGCCTTCTTTTTGTACAGGATGGGAATCTATACAACTTGTAACCCTTTTCTGATCTGTTCGTGCATCCAAATGCAGCACAACCCGGCCGCAATTTTGGAAGCAAAACATGTCTATCTTACATAGGATGAGTACGTCAGGTCGGACGTACAGCCCGCACAACTCCTCGAATGTACATGGTCTTGCAAGCTCGTACTTTGGCTCCAAAATGGTGCCCATACATTTCGTCCAATCAGAATGCGTATCTGAGAACAATGGTTGACCAATCTCTCCTACTATAGGGTCTCTAAGACTGTACGTACTTGAGTATTTCGATCTCATGTTCATTACAGACAAAAATTTGAAGACATGTAGAGGGCGTCTCCACAATAGTTTCCAATGATTGTTATGCATTTATGTAATGTGTACAATTAATACTGCAGTCTTGGGCAAGACCATTAGGTACCTACCAATGAAAATATGTGCATGGGTAATTGATGGCAAAATTGTTTTTGTCATTTGGCTCTCAGTTTTTTAGAAAAAGTCATTAAACCACATGGCATGTTGAGAACCAGGAGAAAAATTATAAAATAAAAGATTTTTGTTTGGTTATTAGAATTGGTTTTCACCCACTCTTTTCATACCGGTACTTACGGAAGCCGAGAACATCGCAGTGGTGTGAAATCTGACGTGCCAGTTTTCCCACCCCTTTCTTCGGTAAACATGGGAAGGAGAAATCAAGATACGATTTCTCCTAACCATTTATCCACCGATAATGTGGCATGAGTGGTGAAAACCAAATATAGTGAGGGGGTACTTCAAGAAAGTACCATTACACAGTGTCTATTTTCGAACACCCTGTCTGAACAGCATTTGCTCCACATGTGGTAGATGCGGACATATGCATATAACGCGCCAGCAATAGTTCTTTTCCTCGGTTAGTTAGATATGTTAGATGAAGTTTTAACGGCCCGGTTTCCAACCAACTGGTTCAAGTCGAGCCGGTCATGGCCTTTTTTCCAGTCGTGGCTCACTCGCTTGTTTTCCCTTACTCCATTGCTTACGCAGAGCATCACCTCACAATGGCAGCAGGTTCCATTTTTTTAAGTCTTTGGTGTGACTCATTCTGGGAATTGAACCCCGGCCTCCCGCTTGAGAGGCGGATACTCTACCAGTAGACCGAACACGCGGTCTGTGCCTTTTCATCGGTGTTCGTTTTCTCCATACCACGTGGTGGGATTATCCCCATTGGTAATAATATAACCGAAGTTATATAGCACCAATCCATGTCATGTACGGGCTCATCCATTTATGGACAGGGTGTTTGAAAATAGACACTGTGTAATGGTCCTTTCTTGAAGTACTCCCTCACTATATTTGGTTTTCTCCACTCCACATTATCGGTGTATAATGGTAAGGAGAAATCGTACCTTGATTTCTCCTTCCCATGTTTACCGAAGAAAGGGGTGGGAAAACTGGCATGTCAGATTTCACACCACCGCGATGTTCTCGGCTTCCGTAGATACTAGTATATTGAGAAAGGTCATTAAACCTCATGATACGTAGAGAGTGATGAGACATATTTTTAAATAGTGCATTATAGTTAAGGTCGGAATCGAAGGGTTTAAGCAAAATATTAATTTTCCGATATGTGAAGGAGGAACTTCCATTTAATTCGGACAAGTAGTTCTCAAGATATCAGCAAATGAAGTTACTACATTTGTGACCCAAAGTGAGCTTGAGAGTTGAGGCAAGCATGGGTTACATCACCTAATATGGATGAGCAATGCTTCCTTTGTCAGTCTTTTGTGTTGACCTTGAAGTTAATAGGGATAGGACCTCCCCATGGAAAATTCAAAGTTTGTAAAATTCCCATGCCTGTCATGCATTCACATTCTGATAACATGGGTTTATGGGGGGAGAAAATTGGTTGTAAAGTTTAAAGATTAACAAAGCAGAGTTCATTAATGTGAGTGTATGATGTCATATAACTAGAGTCAGGGGTGAGGTCAGCCAAGAATGGGTGGGTTTCTGAGTTTTATTGTGCTCAGAGTGATTGTGTTAGTAGCACGGGGAAGCATTTATCTTGGGCAGTTGGAGGAATGAAGGTCATGTTTGGCATGTTTATCAATGTTCGCAGCATTTTCAATAAGTTCAATGAGTTCCTTGCTCATACTTCCATAGACCATCCAGACATTGTTGGGGTTACCGAAACTTGGTTCCACAGTGAGATCAGCAGTTCTGAAATTCACGTTCCTGGGTACAAAATTTTCACGCAAGATAGGGCTGATACTGTCTGTGGTAGAGGTGGAGGGGTTTTACTGTACGTTAAGGATAGCATAAATTGTGTTGATGTCACCAACAAGTTTTCTTCTGGATTTTCTAACTGCTTGTAGAGTGAACTTAGTTTTATCAATGAGTCTGGCACTCCTTTAGTTCTTGGTATTATTTATCGTTCATCAAATTCTTGTGCTGATAATAATCAGAGTTTGCTCCAGTTTTAGGGAAGTCTCTTCGAAAAGGGTGGTTGTGTTTGGGAATTTCAACTTTCCTGATATTGATTGGCATTCATGTACTAGTGGGTCACATGGGAGGGATTTTCTAGAGGCAGTGTCTGATAGTTTCTTTACCCAGCAGCATGTTCTGTTTCCCACTCATGAGGATAATTGTCTGGATTTGGTGCTAAGTACTGATGAAAACATGGTTAGAAATGTAGCTAGTGGTGGTAAGATAGGATCTAGTCACCATGACCTCATTAGCTATGAGTTACGTTGTTTCAGCAAACTTCAGGGTAGTGACAAAACTGTTTTAGATTTCGGCAAGGCTAACTTTACTCATGCTAAAGAGCTTCTTACCATAGATTGGGCTACACGATTGTCTCACTTAGGCCCTGCTGAAGCATGGAGTGTTTTTCGTAATATAGTCACTGACACTACAAAGTTGTGTATCCCACTTAAGAAAGCTGTGGCTAAAAGTAGGCCAATTTGGATATCTAGAGAGGTACTCACAGAAGCCAGGAAGAAACATAAATGTTGGCATCGATATAGGGTCAGTAAGAATTCTGATGACTTTGCAGTCTACAATAATCAGGAACTCTTAGTTAAAAATTTGGTTATTGACACTAAAGCTAGGTTTGAAAAGCAGTTGGCCAAGGAGGTTAAGGAAAATCCAAAATCTTTTCATGCATAAGTCAGGTCTAAGCAGAAAGTTAAGGAGGGACTGTTGGGCCTCTCCAAGGTAATCAAGGCATGCTAGTGATCATCAGGATATGGCTAATTTGTTAAATGATTATTTCATATCTGTTTTTACCAAGGAATCATCTCTTTTGGGGACTTCACTAGTAGGGGTTCTGATAACTCTTTAGTTGGTGATGTTGTTTTCTCTGAAGAGTTGGTTTGTAATAAATTGAAGAATTTAAAAGCTAGTAAGGCCCCTGGGCCTGATGGGATCCTTCCTGCCATTTTTCATGAATGTTCCAAGATTTTGTCAGTTCCTCTTTGCATTATATTTCAGAAGTTTCTGGATTCAAACTTTGTACCTGCTGACTGGCGGATAGCTACTGTTACTCCAATTTAATTTTCAAAAAGGGGGATTGGAGCTTGCCTTGCAATTATAGGCTGGCCATTTTAACCAGTGTTGTGAGCAAGTTATGGAATCTGTGATCAAGGATTGTTTGCTTAAACATCTTTAAGATAATGGGTTTCTCAATCTGTCACAGCATGGTTTCCTACCGAGTAGACCTTGTGTTACTACTGTAATTTACTAAGCTTTCTTGAGGATGTTTCTTTATCTCTTGATACTGGTCACAGTGTTGATGTCATTTACCTTGATTTTCAAAAAGCCTTTGATTAAGTTCCATTAGGTAGACTTGTGGTTAAACTGCGTAGGTTAGGCATCAAGGGCAGTTGTGCTGACTGGATAAGTTCATGGCTAAATGGTAGATCTCAGAGAGTTGTTGTTATGATAATTTCTCTTCTTGGAAAGAAGTCACAAGTGGTGTTCCACAGGGTTCTGTTCTTGGCCCACTTCTTTTCTTAATTTTCATCAATGACATTGATAGCTCTCTCACATCCAGTATTAGTAAGTTTACTGATGATACTAAGCTCTATAGGAAGGATAGTGATAAGGATGATGCCTCATTACTGCAAAAAGACTTGGATAGGTTATTTTCATGGTCTCAGACTTGGTAAATGTCTTTTAATGCAGAATAAGTGCAAAGCCCTTTACTCTGGTCCTGAAAATTTTTTCAGCTATGATTGTAACATGAATGGTAGTATTCTGAGTGATTTGACTTTTGAGAAAGATCTGGGTGTAGTTATCACAGGCGATTTAAAGCCATCTAGACAGTGTGCAGCTGCTGCTAGGGCTAATAGGGTGCCTGGATTGATCATCAGGAATTTCAATAGTTTTAGTAAAGAAATAGTTCTAAATCTGTATAAGCAGTTGGTAAGACCCCACCTCCACTATGCAGCCCAGGCTTGGTGTCCATTCTATGAAAAGGACAAGTGTCTTTTAGAGCAAGTTCAGAGGAGAGCCACTCACCTTATACCCGAGGTGAGACATCTACCTTATCATGTTAAATTTATTTTAGCATCTTGGGCTTACCACCCTGGAGTTGACAAGGATTAGGGAGGGGGGGGGGGACATGCTTCAGGTGTACAAATTTCTCTCTGAAAAACATCCTTTGTCATCTTGTAGTTATTTAAAGGTTCAAAGTAATTCTCGGGTTTGAGGCCATTGTAAGAAGCTAGTTAAGTGTTTTACAAGCCTTGACATTAGAAAGTTCAGCTTCTCTCATAGAGTTGTCAACAAGTGGAATAGTCTGCCTGAGTGGGTATTTAACTCCACATCTGTGCACTGCTTTAAGATTAACATTGACAAGTTTTTCCATAACTGTGGTAGAATCTAATTGTACTGGGCTCGTTTGGTGTTAGCTGGTTGTTTGTTTTCAGTTAAGGTTGTATCAGGTATGGACTTCAGGGCATCTTATAGGGCGTCGGCCCTCCTTTGCCCTTTAACCTGTTATGTTATATGTGCTTGCTTCAAGTTCACTGTGGATTGAAAATGTGACAACTTAAACGGCTAAATATCTAGAAAACCACACATTGTATTCAATGCAAATTTCACCAAAATGCTTAGAACAAGTACTGTACCCCTCTACCATATTAAAACTTAATTCGAGCCTAAACCCTTCTTTTAAATGACCTACAAGTGGAATTTTGTCATTATGTACTTGTCAGTTTGTTGGGACATTTCATTAACGACAAGATATGTAGAGAAAATGTGGTAGATGAGACTTGCAACTCCATGGATTGCCTTCTTGTTCAGTGTGTCATTGGTCATAAGCACATTCTTCTTCTCCCCCCCCTTCCTCCCACCTTCCTCCCCCCTTCCTCCCCCCTTCCTCCCCCCTTCCTCCTCTTCTTCTTCTTCTTTCAAATGCAGCACAAACGCCAGACAAGGCTATCCTGTGCTGTTGAACTAGGGCTAAGGGAGTCGGATGAATAGAATAACTAGCTATAACGATTTTGATCAAGGGCTATGAGCTGGTTTTTAAAGCTGTCCACTGATGGGGCACAGCGAGCCTGTTCCGGTAATAGGTTCCAGCTAGGGATAGTTCTTGGATAGAGAGATTTCTGATAGCAAAGCTTGTTAGTGGAGGGATAATGGTATAGATACCTTCCACTAATACGACGGGTAGTCCGTCGATTAAGATTTGAAGGGTCAATAAGATGATTCCTTACATTACTTGGAAGTAATCCATGCGTTTCTTTATACATAACAACAAGACGAGCCCTAAATCGTCGAGTTTCAAGGCTGTCCCATTTAAGATCTTTAATCATCTCAGAAACACTTGATTGGCGACTGTAGTTGTTAAAGATGAATCTGGCAGCACGCCTCTGGACATTTTCTATAGAATTCTTTTCGGATTGGGTATAGGGGTCCCATACCGTACTACAATAATCGAGAATGGGTCGAACAAGAGCAAAGTACGCTGCAGTCTTAGTATCTTTATCACAGTGCGAGAGGTTTCGCCTCAATAGGCCTAATGTCCGGTTTGCTTTGGATACAATTTGGTTAATATGTCTTTTCCAGTTCATACTAGAAGAGAGTTCAACTCCTAGGTAAGGGTGGTGATTAACCTGCTCTAAAGTATGATTACCCATTTGGTAAAAATAAGGATTTGGATTTGCTTTATGGGAGACTCTCATAGTAAAACACTTAGATTTATTAAACCCCATCTGCCAGATTGATTCCCACTGACACAAATTGTCAACATCATGTTGAAGAATTTTTGTGTCCTCTATGTTTTTTATTTCACCATACAGAATACAGTCATCGGCAAATAACCTGACGCTTGATTGAATATTTGCCGGCAAGTCGTTAATATAGACTAAAAAGAGTAAGGGTCCCAACACAGTGCCTTGAGGGACACCAGAAATGACTTTAGATTTGTCTGAAGACGTTCCATCAATTAGCACCCTCTGGTAACGGTTAGTTAGGAATTTCTCAATCCAATTTAAGATGTTATTACGGATTCCAACATGCTTGAGTTTATTAAGAAGTCGCTGGTGGGGAACTGTATCAAAAGCCTTGCTAAAATCCATTATGATTAGGTCAGCTTGGCTTCTGTTATCTAAAATCTTCATTATATCGTCGACAAGGGCAGAAAGCTGAGTTTCGCATGATCTCCCTTTACGAAAACCATGTTGAACATCAGCAAGTACATTAAATTTGTCAAAGTGATCCATAATATGACGGTGAATAATATGCTCTAAAAGCTTGCAAGGGATGGATGTCAACGAGACAGGCCTGTAATTCGCAGGGTCCGATCTTTCACCCTTCTTATAGATGGGGGTTATATTAGCATCAAGCCAGGCTGCTGGTAAACATCCACTTGACACCGACTTTTGGAACAACTTCTGAAAAATGGGGGCAATACTGTGGGCACAGGACTTTAAGACTCTGGCAGTGACATTGTCAGGCCCCGCAGCCTTGTGCACTTTAAGATCAGTTAACAGCTTAAGGACACCGGTGGTTGAGATCTTAATGTCCCCTATAACATTAACAGGGATGGGACTAGAATCGATAACAGGCATACTATTTAGATCTTCTTTTGTGAATACAGAACAAAACTGATTATTCAGGGCTTCGGCTTTATCTTTGGAAGTGGACAGGAGTCTTCCATGAACCTGCAGCGGCGAGATACCAGAAGTATCAGTCCCCTTAGATTTAATAAAATTCCAGAAAGGCTTAGTATTATCTGATTTCAAGCTACCCCCGATAATGTCTCTAACGGGGCTCTTGTTTTGCCAATACATTCAAAATGTAGGCAGCCTTAATCCTTTGAACCCTGAATTATTTACAGGGTTCGTGACCCTCGCCCTGTATTATTTCGCCTAACTGCTCCACCAGCATCAACATGTCCACCTCCAAAACCCCCTATTACGTCTTATATCAGGCTGTAAGCCTACATTGTCTCTCTCTCAGAACCAATACCTGTATCAACAGATATCAACAGATATAGTTACACTCACAGGCGCTCGGTACTAGTATAGGTAAGAATTCCTGAAATGACAGTCACATTTCCACCGTTTGCGTTTTGAAGGATTTCTATTCCAAATCAGAATTCTATATTTCATATTATATTTACATTTGAAGGGCTAACTGTCTCATTTATATCGTCTTTTTTAATAATTTTGGCTCCACTGAAAACTAAACACGTTCATATCCCTCTTGTTGCGTAATCATGGGATGTAGCTTTGCAAACAACCCATGATTCCACTTTATAGTAAAAAGTTCCTCATTAGTAGGGACGTATAAACGTGTTTAGTTTTCAGTGGAGCCAAAATTATTAAAAAAGACGATATAAATGAGACAATTAGCCCTTCAAATGTAAATATAATATAAAATATAGAATTCTGATTTGAAATAGAAATCCTTCAAAATGCAAACGGACCAAACGGTGGAAATTTGACTGTCACTTCAGGAATTCTTACTTACCTGTGTAGAAGTAGTTCTTCACTTGAAACTGGTCACTGAAAAACACCTAGAACGCGAGTGTCGGACGGGAGAAAATTGCCTAAATTTTGTTCAAATACAGCACTTGAAAACCTAAGACATCAACCAGTACTTACCTACAAATTAGAGAGACGCCGTTGTGAACTTTTTTCAGGTAACCAGTTCGATATGGTGATAAAAATGGACCGCTAATGCGCGAAACTTGGTCTGAGACCATATTAGATTCCGACCTTTCCGTGTTATATATATGTATAGTGTTGGCCAGCCTATACTAGTACCGAGCGCCTGTGGTTACACTCGCTACTCTCGCGTCGCTCTCAGATTCACTCTCTTACCTCTCCAATTCGGCCTCTGATTCACCTTCAAAGTCCCCCACGTTGTTTATAATGACAATCATTGAATCCAAGATACTTACGAACATCAAATACCAACGCAGAATTGCTCATTTTCCTTGAAAACCTTCCCAACGAAACGTAAAAAAAAAACACTGATAAAAATGTGTTCCTGCGATGCTGGGTGTACATCGTTGTAACCAATACCATACAACCAGTTTTGAGGCCGGAAAAGCGGCCTTTCGGGTTACTGCACGTTTTCTGTGCGGCCAGTTTTCTGGCCTCTAGGGTTCAAAGGGTTAAACTTCTTGATGTCTTGAATGGTTCCATAATTTCCCCCGTATTAAAATAAGAAAGTTTAAGCACAAGCAGAAAAGAAGAATGAAGACTGAACAAGAAAACTTGGAAATTGCGGGATTTGATAAGGAAAAACACTGCACACGGTGGGACTTGACCTGGTCGTAACAGTAAACCACTGAACGGGAACGTTAAGTCTCATATACTTATCATACTTCCAGAATGTTGTACATTGATCTATCGGTTCTCCTTCACAATCTAATGTGCAAGAATTAAATTTGTTAAAAATTGGTCCATCGGGACGCCATTGGCATCATTTTGTTAAGTTTTATCCACCTACCGACCCTTACTCAAAATCCATATCTGGCTTTATATCTGGAAATATCTGGTTGATTAAAGACTTTATATGGCCATATAAAGCCATATATAACTTGATTAAAACACAACCCAGATATGTATATAAAGTTTGATATGGCCAAATAAAGCCAGATATAACTTGATATAATCGTGATCCAGATATGTATATAAAGTTTGATATGGCCATATAAAGCCAGATATAACTTGATAAAACTGTGATCCAGATATGTATATAAAGTTTGATATGGCCATATAACGCCAGATATAACTTGATAAAATGGTGATCCAGATATGTATATAAAGTTTGATATGGCCATATAAAGCCAGATATCACTTGATTAAAACATACCCAGATATGCATATTAAGTTTGATATGGCCATATCAAGCCAGATATAACTTGATAAAATGGTGATCCAGACATGTATATAAAGTTTGATATGGCCATATAAAGCCAGATATCACTTGATTGAAACATAACCCAGATATGCATATTAAGTTTGATATGGCCATATCAAGCCAGATATAACTTGATATAACCGTGATCCAGATATGTATATAAAGTTTGATATGGCCATATAAAGCCAGATATAACTTGATTAAAACATACCCAGATATGCATATTAAGTTTGATATGGCCATATAAAGCCAGATATAACTTGATATAATCGTGATCCTGATATGTATATAAAGTTTGATATGGCCATATAACGCCAGATATAACTTGATAAAATGGTGATCCAGATATGTATATAAAGTTTGATATGGCCATATAAAGCCAGATATAACTTGATTAAAGCATACCCAGATATGCATATTAAGTTTGATATGGCCATATCAAGCCAGATATAACTTGATAAAATGGTGATCCAGATATGTATATAAAGTTTGATATGGCCATATAAAGCCAGATATAACTTGATTGAAACATAACCCAGATATGCATATTAAGTTTGATATGGCCATATCAAGCCAGATATAACTTGATATAACCGTGATCCAGATATGTATATAAAGTTTGATATGGCCATATAAAGCCAGATATAACTTGATTAAAACATACCCAGATATGCATATTAAGTTTGATATGGCCATATAAAGCCAGATACAACTTGATATAATCGTGATCCTGATATGTATATAAAGTTTGATATGGCCATATAAAGCCAGATATAACTTGATAAAACTGTGATCCAGATATGTATATTAAGTTTGATATGGCCATATCAAGCCAGATATAACATGATATAATCATGATCCAGATATGTATATAAAGTTTGATATGGCCATATCAAGCCAGATATAACATGATATAATCGTGATCCAGATATGTATATAAAGTTTGATATGGCCATATCAAGCCAGATATAACTTGATACAATGCAATTCCAGATATGCAAATAAAGTTTTATATGGCCATATCAAGCCAGATATAACTTGATATGCTAGATATGCAAATGAGCATTTTGTTAGTTTGTTTTATTATTTATTTGATTTGATTCTTGGATTATGCTTGTTACAAACTAAGACATGTTTTTCATACAGCATCACCTTCCCAGACACTGCAGTTATTTAGTGGCTACACTTCTGTTAATACCGCAGTGTACTAAGTGAACTTAGGCAAATAATTTGCATATTTGGGCGGAGCTTGTATCTAAACCTACATTTTTCATGATTTAGGAAGTTGAAAGTAAAATATGCACCACGCAGTAAACAAAATTTAGAGTCAAACACGTAATTAAGTTTAAAATAAGAAGCCCATATCACTGTGATTACATAAAATAGGAAATTTCAAGGCATTTTTTTGTTCACTGTTATGAAATAAGTTGAATTTATGTACTTAAGTCAATTCAACCTAATACGTACATTAAATTCTAATTCATGGAGCACTTAAACATTGTTTTCTGGTGTTCAAAGTCTCCATGAGGAGTGTTGACTATAAATCCTAACTATGATTCATAACTAGAGCAGATCTGTGCCATATAAAGGCTTGATCCAGATAGAACTTTATCTGGCCATATATGGTTTAGATCTGGTTCTGGTTTAGATCTGTGTTATATCTGCGTAACTTTTTATCCGATCTGATATAAATTCCATATCTGGTGCAGATATGGGCCAGATATAAATTTCCATATATGAGCCAGATATGGGCCATATAAAGAGTGAGCCATATAAAGTTTTATACGGGTCATATATGGCACAGATATGGGCCAGATATAAATCTCTTTATATGTGGCATATATGGATTTTCCATATATGGGCCAGAAATGGAGTAGCTTTATATGGGGCATATCTGGGCCATATAAAAGTGAAACTTTACCTGGGCCATATATGGCCCTATATGGCCTTTATATTATATCAAGTTATATCTGCCCAATTCTTGTACAAGCCAGATATGAATTCCATATCTGGCCCAGATATGGGCCAGATATGAAATCCCATATCTGGGCCATATATGGATTTTGAGTAAGGGGAAACTGGTGGTCACGAAACCTTTTCTCCTATTAAATAGCCTTCTGCCTGGTACACTTTGTTACTTGAAGTAGGATGGGAAGTGGGACCATATATTGAGTCAAAAGACAACGAACAACTGCTCTTCATAACTGACCAACACCTCAGAGTACAATGTCCGTACACACTGAGATACCAGCAGGATGTAGGATCCTGCTCTGTGGATATCGAGGCGGAGACCGCTGTGACACTTGAAATACAACACAGCATAGGAATAGGAAGGTGTTCTCAGTTGGGCTTGAACGTTGAATCCCACCGCCCCTGTCAACATGCCCGCATGGGTTGTTATTGTCATTACAGGCGTTTCATGGGCATGGACTGAACAGGGTCCTGTGGGCTTGTGGTGCATTTTCGATAGGCAAGTTCTTCAATTTGGACCTACAAGGGCACAGTGGATAACATTCTTCGGCCCACAAGGGCAAGTTCTCCCCATGTGGGGTCCACAAGGGCATTGTGTTCACCCTTGTTTTTGCCCATACGGTCCCTATGTGGGGTCTTTGGGCATGTTGACAGGAGTCCCGAGGGAGGAGTCTAAGGGGTCTTTAGAAAATGTGAATTTTTGAGAGATTTTAGATGCAATTTGATGCCACATTTTACGCACTTTTTGAAGTACATTTATTGGAAAAGTTTGATACTGATAAAGTTCACAGAGTCGAAAAATTAGGGGTTTTCGTCCTTAAAAATTAGAGGTGGAGGCATACTTTAATCCCCTCACATCTTTTTACTGGATAGGTTTTAGCCCTTCCCATCCCCTCCTGCTTCCTGCGCCTATGCGGGTAAGCTTGAAATTCTGCGAAACGGCCACCCCACGAACAAACACTGCATGCGTGCCTACACAACTGAACAGAGGAGGCACACGCCGATAGGAACATGTTGCTCAGTTGATGCATGTGAGGGGTGATGTCTGCCCTATATGATTACACATACATACTGTACTGGGTACTAGAAATCCTTAGCCTTAGCCAAACGATTCTCTGCACTGTACAGACTACAGGGGTGACGTTACAATAGACCAAATTGGAACGTTTGCTGTATTTCATCTCATGCTATTACGGCTCCATATTCAAGGCCTGAATCATGATTCTAGCTCATTCGGTGCGTTATCTATAGCCAAAGTTGCCCCCTCTGTATGGGCGCTTTAAAATGTGTCAGTGCAGTGAAAACGCGAGTGAGCTCTCTGTAACAGTGCACATCTCCATACATTTTGTAAGTACAATGCAAACAAATTTTCTGTAAAATAACAGAAATCGATTGAAAAATTCAATCGATTCCTGTTATATAATATACAGTAAAACTGTAAAAAGGAAATACCAGAACTGAAATGTTTTTATTTTACAGTTTGTAGTTTGTTCCTGTAAATTTTTTATAAATGCTACAAAGAACACAGATATATTGGTCGTCAACATTTTTAATCAAGGTAAATAGTTTACTTGTTCCTGATAAAACCAAATGCGAAAATACGTTATGCGAAGCAGCAGCAATTATTTTTTTAAGAAAAACACTAACAGAAATAAGCTTCGTCTACTTAAGTATAATGTTACATTACGTCATAAAGCTGTAAATTTACAGTCTTTTTAGAGTCCAGTTTTGAGATATTTAATTATCTTCAATGATATTAGGCCCCCTGTGGGCTGGGGGTTGTAGAATATGCCCACGGTATTTCCCGCCTGTCGTAAGAGGCGACTAAAGGGAAGGACTTGCACCGTTTTTGGACTGTATTTAAAACCGAACTTGGACTTGACCCGTAACAGAAACCGTATATAAACTTTACCTTTTTACCTAGTTGACACTATATAACACATTCGTGTTGGTGTGTCGTTAAATCTTATCTAACTAACTAACAAACTAACTTCCATGATATTATGAAGTGTATAAGCACCTTTGGTGAGGATTTGACATTGGCACCTTCAAGGTACTTGAACTTAGCACCTTGTAGATTTTTTCTAAATGCATGGTCTCTTTGCTGCCCGGTAGTGAACGCAACTTCCATAAAGTTGTCATACGGGCTGAAATTCTCAGCCAAAGGTGTAGATCAGGGGTGGGGAACCTTTTCCCTCTGACGTGCCGTTTTGACATTCATAATCCACTCTCGGGCCGCAGACAGTAGTAGCGCAGCAAGTTTTCCCAATAGGGCGCAGGCCAAGGGGCCCCAGACATACCCTGGTTGGGTCTAGTGGAAAACCTAGGTAAGAACCTATGGCGAAGCCCCCGAAAGCTCCGGAGTTTGTAAAAATTTGTAGACAATAGAAGTCTAGAGCTCTGGAGTCTATCTTTAATCGGCATTAGACGAAAAGGCCACACAGACCAGAAGTATCGTATCGTAATATGACCATTATTTTGTCTTTTTATTTATGTGTGAAGTAATAATGAATGAGCACATACGACATGTGCGCGCCGGAAGCGCGCCGAAAAAAAGCTTATTTTAAGACTAACTTTATTTTTTCTTTACTTTAGATTGCTATGTTTTCCACTTTCTAATGTTTAATTCACTCTTCGGAGGGACAGTTCTAACCATCCCCCCCCCCCAAATCTACCGGTTTAATACAAAACCGCACTGAGTTTTGTACTGCAATATATTAGACCTATACATACGATAGTGCAATTCTGTTCAGTACTATGTAGCCTCCTACGTAAAGCTTCCGTTACTGTACCAGCTGTATAAGGATTCTTCACCTGGTTTATTTCTAGAAAGAAGCAGTGGGCATGTTACATTGTGCATACTAGGGTTAATAATATACTGGTAGTGGTTTGCGACAGTTTTATGTGAAATATCCGGAAAGTGGTATCAGCAGGATAAACGATGGGCACCGTAAGCTAAAAGATTATTATCAATTACTTTTCAAGTGATTCTAAATTTAAATTTATGAATTTCCTTGCCGGCAGGATAAAATTATTTCGAGAACCGCATACGGCCCGTGGGCCTGAGGTTCCCCACTTCGCTCGTGTAGATGATGAAGATATCGGTTTTCAGAATCTGTATTCGTGGGAACTCCTAAGATCATCGCGTATAAGCAAAGGCAAGGTGAACAAGTAGTATAGGCTGATGTAATTGAAGGGTCTAGACAATAGTCTGGAACCAGGCGCGGATCCAGACATTTCGAAAGGGGGGGGGGGAGCTAAAAGCCCCCTTGAATATTCTCCTAGATTAACATTATGCTAATTTTCGCGTATTTGTTATTGTTGACGTAGTGAAAAAGGGGGGGGGGACTGAGGCCGGGAAGGCCCCCCCTTGGATACGCTCCTGGGAACTGTTAAGATGGCGTCTCCCACCTGGTGGGTGACGGGTCCTGAAAAACACGTTGCCCATGCAGTGGCGGATCCTGGGGGGCGCCGACGTCCGGACCCCCCTCAAATTTCCCGATGTGCTCTTTTTCAAAAATTGTTTTTTTTCACACTAGCCTAAACAATAAAAAAATAAAAAGTAAAAAATAAAAAATAACAAAAAACACGACAATTTCACAGGTAATGACAGTTGTCCAATTCCGAGATTTTGGTTACCCCCATCCAGTATCGATCAATCCACCCGTAAAAGTCCAGCCATGTATCGCAGAAACCTTCGGCAATATATTTGACTATGGTAGCCTATATTGGCCGCCCCGAAACACGAACAGTGCAATCATTTGACAGAGAATGTGACTACAGTATGTCTTACTGCTTGCAATGGAGAAGGGAAAAACAAGACAGTGATCCGCAACTGGAAAAAAAGGCCTCGGCCGGCCCGACTTAAACCAATTCGATAGAAACTGAGCCGTAAAACCTCATCTAACTCTTAAGTCTTACTGCCTGCGTGACGGTCAGGCATACTAATCACTTTTCGCTTGGAATCACGTGTGGCGTGCTTGGGCATTCAAAGTAATACAAAAAGCGCAGATATTACGTCATACTCACTAGCTAGCGCTTTATGCAACGTATTACTTTTGGGTTTTAATATTGATTCCAAAAGGTCACTGCTAGTCTTTTGGTCTAACAAAATAATGATCTGTTCACACTCCCTAAACGCTACATCTACGAAACCTTCCCTCCACCCACTAGCCTGAGTATCCCTCCTCTCGTGAACAAGAGTGAGTTGGTAAATACGTTTCGCTATCATATTCATGGTCTGGAATTACTCTCTTCATCATTTATAGTGATGCCCTAGTGATGGGAATAAAAAGCCAATAATCTTGGTTTAAAGTCCACAGCCAAGAGTTGGCCAGAAGTCACAATAGACGAATCGGTGTTTGTTTCATTTTAAAATTACTATATAAAATCTCCACAAGGTCAAATAAAGCAATGTCAGTCGGTTCAATTTTTTGACGTCTTTGGACCGATGACCGGTCTGCTGTCGCAAATAAAAAGCAAACATTTGACTTCAGTCATTTGTTCTGACAAAGCGTTTTTGACAGTCGCGCCGCAACTATATAGGGAACACAACATACAGTATTTAACCCCCTTCCCCAGTCGAGATAGCGGTGGCGCCATGTGGGGGAAGGTTCATGCCCCCCGTCGGGGAAGACTGGCCCCCTATTGGGGAAGTTTACAGGTTCGTCGGGGAGTCCAAGTCGAAAGTATGCAGTCCCTGACGACAACTTGTCGCCCCGACGGTTTACCTGTTTTTTTGCTCTCAAGAGGATAATTTTCCTAATAAAAACCCAAAATTTTCGGCGCGCTACGCGCGCTGTAAAATCACTCTATTTTCTTCAATAGTTCCATTCCGCATAGCAGGATAGCACAAGTCCTGTTCACCTTACCAAGTAACATACAGGTAGAGTGCATAGTTTATGTAAAGGTCGTAACTTTCATCCCATATCGCAAAGCCTAGTTGGTGTTCTCTTGTGTGTATCATGCGGTACAGTCAGTTGGTGAGCGACTTACGGATCAAAGTTTGGCTATTTTATCTTGTAGTCCAGGTGGTTTCGATACAATGTCCGTTACACCCGATTCGGTCTACAAACCTTACAGTTCTTTTTTCGTTTCGTAATATGTTTTATGTGTAAGCCTATCAAAAATTTTCTTCCGCTTCGCGCGATTTTCAATTTCACGATCCAGATTCAAAGAACACTATCAGTGCGCAACTCGAATCTTGAAGTATTAAGGGATACAATGTAAAATATGCCTGCAATAGTATGGGATAACGAGGCTCCTCCATTTGCCCTTCTCATCATCCCCTCGAAATAGGGAATGTCGGAACTTGGGGTAGCTGACATGGCCCGGCCCCCTGTTGGGAAAATTCTGCCGCCACCCATGGTCGGTTTACTTATTTTGGCTTTCATAAGGGTAATTTCTGGGATAACACCTAAAATTTCCGGTACGCTTTGTCCACTCTTCCTCAGTTCCGTTATTGGTTGGAAACTGGGACGTTAAACCTCATCTAACTAACTCAGTTCCGTTATACTTATAGCTAAATATAGTACAAACCCTTTCCACCTTTTCAAGTTAATAAGTAGAATACATGGATTTGTGTAAATGTCGGGAATTGAATCGCATTTCGCTAAACCTGGTTAACGTTCACTTGTGTCTGTCGTACGGTACGGCTAGTGACTCGAGGAGGAAAGTACAATAAAGTTATGCACGATAGGGCCCAACTGTCCGGACAATTGTTCTATATAAGCTTTAAATTAGTACAAATTCTCATAAGTGCAGGCTTACCCCAAAAAATTTCGCGCGCTTCGCGCGCTTTGCAATTTCACCGTTTAGACTGCAGATTTTGATTCCAGTTGTTGCATGTCTCTTGGTATATCCTTTCTTTGTCAATCTGCGGTAAATTGTATAATCGCTGACGTTTATGGGAACCCAAATTTTAAAAAAATGAATGTGCCCTTTTTATGTTGGACCCCCCTCAGAAAAGACCCTAGATCCGCCCCTGCCATGTACTGTCAGGGTGTCTGAAGAGGGTCCATGGACCCTACACCATCGAGGGGGTGAGCTTCCATGTAATAATGTTCAGTCATATTGTGCGTGCGTGAAAGAAACAGCTTATTTTACGAAAACGATTCTACAGTTTTGCTAATGAAAAAATTCTGGGCAAAAATTGAATTGTTCTGTTTAAAAACAGACTTGTTAAGTGGCAAATACAATTCATTAATTGTATAAAAACGGTACCATCATGTTATTAGAAAATAACAGATGTGGGTTGTGAAATACAGAATTTTTAAACTAAATTTTTAATTTTCAGTTATTTCGGCCAAAAAATGAATGATTACAATCAAGTCTGATTTAAAAAAAAAACAGAAAATAATGGTTTCTCACATAAATCGAAAATACCGTATCGAACGACATTTTTTATCGTAGTAATACAAATTGTTCGTGAAAATACAGCAAACTTCTGTTAAAAGAAAAAAAAACAGAAAATTTATTTAAAATAAGGGGGTGGGCAAGCTGGGAATCTCCTGATTTATGTGACGGATAGGTCTTTGGTGTAGATGCATAAAATGTAAATTGTTCACTTACTTAAATTACGCACGACTTAATTGTGTGTTGGAATGAAGACGAGGAAGTCCAGCGCAATGATAAAATCAATTATTGCTATGTCGTTGACTCAGTTTACACTTGAAAACTGTACAGTACATAACAGAAGTGTAGCATATCCTCAAACTAGAGGGGTAGTAAACGGTAGACTTGCCCCAAGTCTCTCGCGATGTTCTTTCCCAGCTGATAGGATTCCTATGGTTCCATCTACTCTTTCACTGTTTCTTCTCATAATGACACCCTCTCAGGCCTCTTCGACTGCACCGCTGCAGGCACAACAATTTCTGACATCCCCCGCTTTCTACACAGAATGCACTGTAATGTCGTTATACACTGTGCATGATACCCGTATCGACCAACACACAGCGAACACCGAATCATTGTATTGCCGTTATTCACAGACTGTGCTACATATATCGACTTAAGCGCGGTCACACTACAACGAATTCGGATCGGTTTCTGATCCCATTATTGTGAGTTTTCATTAAAATCTTCTCCATTTCAGTTCAGAAAGAGCCAGAAATTTGCCAACCAGTGTAAATATATGATTTGTATCAGAGGTTTATGAAAATGAAATGTTAACTGATTTTTCTCGTGACGTCACACCAACAGACAGCTTTTATCGGACACGCGTAGTCCGATAAAAGCTTTCTGTCGATGTGACATCACGAAATAATTCGTATAAATTTAATTTCCGTAGTACTGCGATAGAAGTCATATAATTACACAGGTTGGCAAATTTGGGGTTCTTTCCGACCCGAAATGAAGAAGATTTTAATAAAAACTCACAAAAATCGGATCGGAATCCGATCCGAATTCGTTGTAGTGTGACCGCGGCTTAACACACTACGAGCGAGTTCCCGCGAGAGACTTGTTGCTTTTGGCCTTGGTGGGCATCACATTTTAGCCAGCGGTATTCTAATATGAATATTCACCATTCTACAGCCAATGAAGAGTTTCCAATATGTAAACAACTCAATGCGCAAAAGTGAACTGCAACGTTCGTAACAACGGATATGAGTATTTATCTATGAATATCCAGCAAATGCCATACAATACCCAAGCTGATTGGATGATAACGGTTAATTACTTTAAATATATTCAGCCTTATTTCTGGATGAATAAACTTAAAGCTACCAAAGGTTACAAGTCCCTCACGGCAAGCCGCTCGATTGAACAGTCCGTTACGTGTGTGTGTGGGAGGACAAGAACCATTTGAAACAAGTGCTATCGCCTTGCGCTAGCGCGTGTTGCAAGGGACAGGAGGAACAGGGAGGTGTTATTAACTAATAACACCTCCCTGGTAGGAAGTAGGCTGAGACTGGTGTATTGCAGTGCAATGTGGAAGTAGCCTAACTGTGAGAGAAAGAAAAGGCAAAGAATGAGAGGTGGAAGAGAGAATAATGTGATGGACTTGGGGCAAGCCTAAGCAAACGGTTGCAAATTAGATAATGACGTCATGCAACACATCACATCACCATCTACTTGACAATCGCTCGCTCCGCCCCATCAGACGAGTGACGTGCCGCGGCAATATGATTGTGCGGTCACTGTAACATTTCTATTATCCCATTGCCTGCTGCGAGCAGGCTAACCCATAGCCTGGAGCAGGCTAACCCATAGCCTGCTGCGAGCAGGCTAACCCATAGCCTGCTGCGAGCAGGCTCCCATAGCCTGCTGCGAGCAGGCTATTGTTGAGTTTTATGAGCTACAAGACAATTCCTAATATTTGCTTACCACTAATGTTAATGTACAGTACACAGACGAAGTTTAATACAGTACAATAGCCTGCGGCCAACTTTCTAGCCAATCTCATTTCCGAGACAAAAATAAGGCTTCATGATAATTAATGCACACGTCATCAGCGTTGGTAAGGCCTAATTCATACTGGCGCACTCATAAACATTCATTATTTGTATAATAGCCGTACTGCATTGCTACAGCAGACAACTCTTTTCACTTGTATACACGTTATGCAATGCAGTACGGCTATTATAAAAATAATGAATGTTTTTCATTCGTGCGATAGTATACAAATAATGAATGTTTATGAGTGCGATAGTATGAATAATTTCATGAGCTGAAAGATTGAACGTTCTATTCAACGAGGCGAAGCCGAGTTGAATAGAACGTTAAAGCTTTCAACGAATGAAATTATTCATACTATCGCACGAATGAAAAACATTCATTATTTGTTTTATATAACACCTTATAATTTTGCTAGTAGTTTTGGCGGTCACTATGGATTCGTGTTAGTAGCTCCATGGTTTGTCGTTTTCTAACTGCGCGTTTATGTAGGCCTGCCTGATATAGAGGGATTCTTTGTGACGTGAAGCGCGTTGGATTCTCAGGCACTGAAGGGCAAAACACACATACGCAGTAAGCGTATTTACAGCACACGGGCATGGCATTACCATAGATACTTCTGTGACACAATGGACGCTTGTCCTTCAAAACCAAAGAGACGCGCGATCACTTGACGTTGGTGAAACAATGTACGATCCCCAATGCTGCAGTGATTTATTGAGACGCGGCATAGCTTGTACGTAGCGCGCTCAATGCATCGCTGACTCATTGCCGTGGGTTAGTAAATACTAACCAACGACCGTGGGTTAGTATATACTAACCAACGGTCGAGCACCGCTATCTTGATGATAGTGCCGAATCACGCATGGCATGTGACCACCAGTCTTCCAATCAGATGTAGAGAAATTAATAAGGTGTTATATAATATACAAATAATGAATGTTTATGAGTGCGATAGTATGAATAATTTCATGAGTTGAAAGATTGAACGTTCTATTCAACGAGGCGAAGCCGAGTTGAATTCATGGGCGTCAATCCTGGGGGGGGGGGGGACGGGGGGACAAGTCCCCCCACATTTTGATGGGTGGGGGACACAATATCAAATGTCACCCCCTCCCCCACATTTGCGTAAAAGAGTAGTGCCGTGGCTCTATTTGACTGGCTTTTTGAGTGGTATGTAGGTTTGTTGGGCAATTGTTAAGTGTCTCGATGCAGATTCTGAATGCAGCTTCGTCAGGGAAATCTTGTATAATGACAAAATTTCTCCGCGCTTCGCGCGCATGCATCACGGTTTGCACTCCTTCTCATGACCATTAAAAAGGTAAAAACATGGAACTATTGTGATCACAACACTCTCCGAAAACAGACATACATCTCCAAACATCTGAAGGGGCCTCTCATCAATATGGGATCATTCAATCAGTGGCGTACGCAGAGGGGAGGGCCATTCGGCCATGCCCCCTCACCTATTCCGATTTTTTTTTAAGTTCCTAAAAATACGTAAATTTTTTAACACAAATTTTACTTCAAAGGGTAGCATATTTGGCACCAGATTGCATGTAAGGACACCTTATTTTTCAAAAATTTTCAAAGGGGAGGGGGACACCCCTCCCCCAGGCCTGCGGTCACACACCATACTGCATGCCCCACCCCCTTGAGACAAATCCTGGGTACGCCACTGCATTCAGTCTAATTTGTAGCATGATGTGGAAGGTTGAAAGTACTTTGTTGCCGTTAAACATTTTTCAAAAATTTTTACAGAGCGCTTCGCCGATGCCGTTATCGGTATAGATGGTGATTGTTAATACACATACGACTTAAAAGCATTCTGAAAACGCCCTTGCTAGTCCTTCACAACTTTGCTATACTACGATCAGCTCCAAAAATATCCCAAAAATAGCACCATTTTGCATCTAAGCAACCTTAAATTAACAAAAAATTTCTCAAAAGGAGGGGCGCCCCTCCCCTTAGACCCCTCCCCAGGATGACACCTTTATATAGTGACGAAGGAAGGATCCCCACTGCTGTATACAAACGCAGGGGCATGAAAAAGGTGCAATTTACGCGCCGCCACTGCAGTTAGTAAAAACATCTAGCCAGTCGGGAAAATTAGAATTCACTAAATTATAGACATTTTCCAGCCATATACGATCAGTTCCAAAAATATCCCAAAGATAGCACCATTTTGCATATAAGCAACCTTAAATTAACAAAAATTTCTCAAAGGGGAGGGGGAGTCCCGCCTTAGACCCCTCCCCCAGGACGACACATTTATGTAGTGACAAAGGAAGGATCCCCACTACTGTATACAAAACGCTCATAAACAAAGTGCAATTTACACGTCTCCACTCAGTTGGAAAAAACATCTAGCCAGTCGGAATTTGGGACGGTCACCTTCACACCCCAAAACATGTCACCCTAGCAACGGGCCTGGTCGGGTCCATGATCTCCGACAATGATCCACGCTGCGAAGCGTGGTTTCAGCTATTTTGGGACATGGTAAAATGTATTTCACCTGGCAGATCAAGGTAGATAGTTATAAGGTGTTATATAAAACAAATAATGAATGTTTTTGATTCGTGCGATAGTATGAATTATATTTCATTCGTTGAAAGATTTAACATTCTATTCAACTCGGCTTCGCCTCGTTGAATAGAACGTTCAATCTTTCAACTCATGAAATATAATTCATATTATATAACACCTTATTAATTTCTCTACATCTGATTGGAAGATTGGTGGTCACATGCCATGCGTGATTTGGCACTATCATCAAGATTGCGGTGCTCGACCGTTGGTTAGTATATACTAACCCACGGTCGTTGGTTAGTATATACTAACCCACGGCAATGAGTCGGCGATGCATTGAGCGCGCTACGTACAAGCTATGCCGCGTCTCAATAAATCACTGAAGCACCGGGGATCGTACATTGTTTCATCGACGTCAAATGATCGCGCGTCTCTTTGGCGTCCATTGTGTCACAGAAGTATCTATGGTAATGCCGTGCGCGTGTGCTGTAAATCATTAGCGGCTCGCGATAGGGGCACGGGGGGGGGCACTTGCCCCCCAAAAGTTTACAAAGCATGGTCTTCAATTTTCAAAAATAAAAAAAATAAATAAAAAAAAACATGTAATTCGAGATGGGTTAGGCCCTCCCTTTTCCTTGAGTGGGCTTAAAATTAAAGAAGTGAATAACTTTTCAATGCAACGCGAAAGTTAAACATTAATAAAGTGCTTTCAAAACGACATTTTTCGGCGCGCTTCGCGCGCGTTTTCTCAGTTGCTTATTTGTAATCTGATTAGCTTAGGCATTATAATATCATTTACAGAGTGTAACGGTAAATGCTGGAGTTAAATGCCCATAGTTTTGCAGACACTTCAGAGCTATCGGGGTCATTAGATACACTACCCATTAGCCGTGTTGTATTTATTTTTGAAGTAGTCAGCTCATGACTTACTGCCTGAAATGGTTTTTGAAGAGCTTTTGAAAACTACATGGGCATCGCTGTAATACATAATCATAACCATACTCCCATAGGCGTAGGAGGCGGGGGCTAGGGGGCTGCAGCTCCCCCAACAAAATATTTTTGTGAAAGTTCGGGCAATATTCTGAGAATTTTTCGGGCACCTATACTGAAAGAAAAATAATGCAATAATGTAGCTTAACGGAAATCGATACTTTAAAAAAATTCCGTGGTAATTAAAATATAGTTCTGATTTGGATTGCACCATCACCTATATATTCGGTATTAATTCACAAGTGTGTTTTAATTGTAATGGTTAAACTTATATATTATGATTATCAGTGGTGTATTTGAGGAGCCATTAGGCCATTCACCCGTCACTGACGCCGATATTTTTAGTACCTAAAATAAAGCACAAAATTTTACTTCAAAAGTAGCATATGTGGCACCAGATTGCATGTAAGGACACCTAATTTTTCAAAAATTTTCAAAGCGGTAGGGGGTGATGGCTATTTTTTCTTTTAGTACCTAAAATACGTACGGTAATTTTTTTAACACAAATTTTACTTTAAAGGTAGCATATGTGGCACCAGATTGCATGTAAGGACACCTAATATTTCAAAAATTTTCAAAGCGGTAGGGGGTGACGGCTATTTTTTCTTTTAGTACCTAAAATACGTAAGGTTAATTTTTTAACACAAATTTTACTTTAAAGGTAGCATATGTGGCACCAGATTGCATGTAAGGACACCTAATTTTTCAAAAATTTTCAAAGCGGTTGGGGGTGATGGCTATTTTTTCTTTTAGTACCTAAAATACGTAAGGTAAATTTTTTAACACAAATTTTACTTTAAAGGTAGCATATGTGGCACCAGATTGCATGTAAGGACACCTAATTTTTCAAAAAATTTTCAAAGGGGAGGGGGACACCCCCAACCCTTAAACCCCTCCCCAGGCCGGCGATCACACAACATAGTGCCTGCCCCAGCAAATTATTGTATGTAATTGGCATGCGGCGTGATAACGGATGCATACCTATATGATAAGTACACAAACATTTTGAACGCGCGCGGAGCGCGCGGAAATTTTTGTTTCTATCTTTCGGGCAGATCGTTACAGCCCCCCTTCCCCCTCAACTTGGGCCCCTACGCGTATGCATACTGCTATTGAGGCTATTGTACTATCCGGAGCTGACCATTAATATTGCTGGGGGGTCTTCCGAACCTCCCTGAATACGAACTTGAGTTTGCCCCCCCAAACAGAATTTCTTAGAGCCACCCATGCTGTAAATACGCTTACTGCGTATGTGTGTGATTTTTTACCTTCAGTGCCTGAGAATCGAACGCGACTGACGTCACAAAGAATCCCTCTGTATCAGGCAGGCCCACATAAACGCGCAGTTAGAAAATGACAAACCATGGAGCTACTACACGGACAAACACGACTCCATAGTGACCGCCAAAACACAAATTTAACCAACTACTAGCAAAATTGTAAGGTGTTATATAAAACAAATAATGAATGTTTTTGAGTGCGATAGTATGAATAATTTCATTCGTTGAAAGCTTTAACGTTCTATTCAACTCGGCTTCGCCTCGTTGAATAGAACGTTCAATCTTTCAGCTCATGAAATTATTCATACTATCGCACTCAAAAACATTCATTATTTGTATACTAACCAACGACCGTAGGTTAGTATATACTTACCAACGGTCGAGCACCACAATCTTGGTGATAGTGCCGAATCACCAATGGCATGTGACCACCAGTCCTCCAATCAAATGTAGAAAAATTAATAAGGTGTTATATAATACCGTATAGTTACTGGAATTAGCTGCTACACATATACAGCTAGCAAGGAACGTTCTCTTGTCCATGAGAGGGCTATTAGGGCGTTCCATTGGGTCGGTGAGCTCGGTCATTAACGCGTGAAAAGCGTTTCATAGCCCTCACAACTTGTGAACTCGTGCGGTGCGCTGGGAATTTTCAAAGCAACTCGAGTTACCCACTTGGGACAAAATGGCGGACGTAGCGAATGCAGATGAAGAATGAAGTTACGTTCCTATTTTACCTTTCAGCCAGTGAAATTGATACACAGCTCTTCTAGATTGTAAATCTGAAGACGCAAATCAAATTTAAGTGTTCAGTATTCATGATTATTACTCAATGCGACAGTTTTGTCGTTGTTTTAATGATCGATTCTTACGCCATTTGCCTGTTCGTCGAACATCGTCTCATTTACGTGTACGTCAAACGTACAGGCTACGTAACGATGTTATTGTTGAATAGTGTATAGCTATCCGTTTCACCACTTAAAACCGAATGAAACGCTTTTCACAAGTAGTGAAGTGGTGCATACCGAGCGCACCTAACCAATGGAAAGCGGCATGTATACACGGGCCAGTTTGTACAAACCGGCAAGATCTGGGACAAGATCCTACGCCTAACGTTAGGCTCACTTGACTTTTCACTGCAAGGATTAGATCGATTTTTAGCCCATACATGATAATTACGTACCTATTTAGGATGTCACCGTATAGTCAGAAGTATTCGTATATGTGCAATGTGCATCGTCGTTGATAAACATGAAAAGTCAGTACCGTGAACATCATGTGACCTTCTTATGAATAATATTCTATCCCGCATTTTGGGGATTCGTGTAAATGAAAACTGGACGGAGGTTTGCAGATTCTGTATATAGACAGAGGTGTATTATGATTTCTGAGAGAGCGCCATCTTTTGGAAGGCTGCTACAGAGTCTGCTCCGCAGGCTAATTCTCCCACATCCCGTGCTTCCCACAGACGTTCTATTCATAACTAGACGGAGTACGTCAATACAAACGACGTGCTGATTTTGAAGCTCATTATGACGATGGGGTTACCTTACTGACCTGATCCTATTACTAGTCTTCTCAACTGCAACAAAACATTGTCTACTAAAAGGCCGATAGGATCGCTAAATGAAAAATAGAAAGTTTTCCTTTCTTAGGATAGCTCAGACTAACCGTCTGTTGTAGAATGTATCGATCTTCTTTCTCGCCTTCACGTGTTAAACTGAAAATACCTACAGCTGAGAACATATAGGCAGAATTACGAGGGGGGAGGGGCACTTGTCCCTACTGTTTTCCATTTGAAACGGAAGGAAGCGAGGCGAAAGAAATTATGAAGTAACTTTCAATATTATAGATAATTTTGCAATGAAAAATTAAGGAAAACATTTATATCAAATACCATAAATATGTCAGAAAACTTTTCCCAGTGCGCTTCACGCGCTCAAAGGTGGGGGAGGCAAGGAGCATTTTTTCTGTTGAAAGTATGGGCGTCCGCACCCCGCCACACTGTTGTGACTTAAAGCTCTGACATAAGGGCCACTGGCAGTACTAAATATTCGTTATTACATGTACAATGGTCGTTGCATACACAATTCATAAACCTACCCGTGTATAGTGAGTCACAATAATTTTTTCGGCGTGCTTTCCTTGAGCTCAATACAAGTAGGTGTCTCGTAAGCACTGCTGTCCGTATGAAAAAAAACTATGGGATTTCCTCATTATTACTTCCTGTACGATAGCTTCAGTGAATATTTTTTTCGAAAACCGTGCAACCAGCGGCGATTTGTTCTCAATATTGAGGGGGGGGGGGGGGGACATGACCAAATTTTTCAATAATTTACTGCGTGAAAAATCAAAGTCTATGGGCGATTTCTCAGATATTGGGGGGACATGTCCCCCTGTCCCCCCCCCCGGATCGCCGCCCATGGTGCAACCTATTCCGTTGTTCACTATCCCTACTAACTATCGCCATGCTCGATGAAATTGACCGGCGGTTACTATTTTAAATTTCCAAACATAATAACAAAAACGTTCTATTAGCATTTCAAATTACACCCGGGGACTGGAACCACACCTTGCTAAGATGACGCATCTAATGAAACTTGCTTCCCTGGCATTTCTACTGCAGATGCCTACGGTCATATCTCTGTTATAACAACTCACAATATTTCATTGACTTTGGAAAGTATAACAAACCTAAATTTAACCCTCAAACTTTGATCGTCCTTACAAAGTAATACTTTAACCTGTGTCTTCGAAACTATTTTATTTTTCACAGTAGTAAAAAGAGACTTGAGGGGTACGTCCATTGTCCTAGACCATCCACAAAAATGAAACGTAAAAGAGAGAATTGTTAGCTGGGGAAAGGAGGAGAATCTTTTATGTAATGGATAATACTGCATATAAAACAGAGAAAAAACCACTGGCTAATAAAATGTCTAAAAATAACGCTGTTTTCTTCGGCGCCCCTAGCGCTTACCCGTTTCAAATATTTTTGTGATTTCCTCTTGCAGAAGACCTCGAGTGTTTGATAGATTCGTACCAACTTTCCCATTATAATTGCAACCACCCAAAAGCCAAACCCCTTCATCATAAACATGACATGTTATTCTGAATAAGGCTACTACGAAAATGGTCAAAATGTAATTTTGGCATCTGTATAGTGGACATCCGATGAGTTTTAAGATATCCAAATACTTCATTCTAATATACCCTTTCCGAATAGCAGTTACAAAGGGTTGTGGGATAGAGTCTTGGTACTCGTTGTTTTGTCAATGGCATTTCACTGTGGCAAAAATGACTCCGACCAAAAATTTATCCCACAATCCTTTGTAATTGCTATTTGGAAAACCGTTTACGGTATTTAATTCTTTAAATACCTCAGGCCACTTCCGGGACTTTTCCCCTGGACCCCTGACTGGGCGTTTTCCTGGTCCCCACCAAGGGTCCTACCACGGGCCCTAGACCCAACACATTTAAGATGGCGCTTCGCGCTCTCTCGACGCCTTTGGCGTCGTTTGGTCTTCGGTCTGGGTTTTCCCCCTGCCCCGCACGTTCAGACATCAAATTCCGCCCACATCTAAGAATATCTTCATGAGAAGTCCTGTGCACAGAACGAGTCGAATTTAGACTGTTTACTTTGATAGCAATGCAAGCACGAAGGTGCACTGCGGTGTGAAATGTCCACGCTGGACAGGAATCATGCTAGCGCACGTGAGTTTGAGTCCTCTCAAAGACCTGGCAATGTGCCACATTTTTGTTTTGCTGTTGGAAAATTTTGGAACGGTCGATTTTTGCAGTTGTTTTCTCTTTCATAACTTCCTCTTTTCCTTGCTTTTATCGACTTTTCTGTGTTCCCACATTTTAGTTATAATTATTCTTCGTACGTTTACTAATGTTTTACCGTAAATTTCCAAATCAGTTCATCACGCCCTGTTGTACCTTGCTTAAATTATCAAGACGTATAACACCCCCCCCCCCATTTTGCAAAACACTTTTTTCGGTTACAGTTGGAAATAGTTTGATGAATATTTTCCGGTTATGAGATGAATCCGATTCCAAACTTCATGTAGATAGCATTTGATACGAAAGGTGTCGATAATGACAGAGCACTCGGCGACTTCGTCGCCAAGTCATTATCGATACCAAATTTGCATATCTTTCAAAAACAACTGTTGGTTTCCCTGGAAAGCCATTTTGGAGTGAATATTCATAAGTTATCGACCTCAAAATACGTTTTTCTATTGCAGCTATGGAGGTAGGTGTAAACACTGATAACAGTGGGTGACCATTGTCCTTGTTTGATGGTGCACTGATTTGACAAAGGAGACAGCGGTTCTCTTAAACTTGACCAAATCTTTCTCTCCGCGTTTTCTCGATCACAGCACTAGTTGAAGCATATCGAAACAACATCATTTCGACGTATTTAGTGCCATATAAAGTACCGAACTATTATTTTAAAATACATTGCTCTTATATCAATTTCTTTTGGTTCATTTGAGTGGAAGAGCTTTCAAACACTCTCTAGTACTACAAGTTTCTAAACACCTCATCAGCACACACAGTAAACAGACATCTTGGCCATTTCAACCCAACCTTTCCTTGTTCGACAGTTGTCAACACGGAACAGGGGCACCTCCCTGGACCAAATTGGGTAGCCATTTCATTTCCAGAAATCGCATCGGGTAGTAGGATTTGCTTCTTACGGTCTACCACCCTCTGTTATACCCGACACTGCATCTTTCTTGGATCGTGTCTGCGTCGGTTAGAGATACAACATACTTTGCACGGGCTGTCTTTTACCGTATGCCACCAGTTCTTAGTCTGTTTTCTCCTACATAAAAGCCAAGGATAGAACATAGTACGCAGCGGAGTACGTGAAGTCCGGGGAGCATGACTCACTCGTAGCAGATGAACATGCGTCGTAACACCCTAGCACACGAGCATTGGCAATGGAACAGAGGAGCATGCGCTTGCGTGATAACACTCGGAGTAGAGGCAGATGCAGTGAAGCATGCAGAGCAGATAAGGAGAACATACCTAGTGTTGCTCTCGCAGCACACGAGCATGGGCAATGGACCACGGGGAGCAGAGG
The DNA here is from genome assembly GCA_029531755.1 of Holothuria leucospilota. NCBI lineage: Eukaryota > Metazoa > Echinodermata > Holothuroidea > Aspidochirotida > Holothuriidae > Holothuria > Holothuria leucospilota. The sequence continues at coordinate 54,204,502 of CM055969.1, forward strand.
AGTATAGAGGTTTTTCACTGACATCACCGCGTTCGCGCGTCTCTCTATTTTGACGGCCAGGCGTCCAGTGTATAACAATCGTAACTAAGATCCTGCAGTCTTTTGCGCATGAGCAGTGACGGCCAGTGAAACGCGCTGACGTCACGTGAAAAACCTCTATACGCAGTCAGGGAGTTGGCAACTCCCTGACGCAGTGGAGTACATGAAGCACGGAAGTCTGCAGCCTTAATTAAATGTGTCCTTACATGAAACAATTTTCGACACGGCTAGATTACGTCATCGCTATGTATGCGTATTTGCTGACTAGGTACAACTTCTAGCTATTAAAGGCATTGTCTGGTGGCATTTTGTAGGGGTGTTATAGGAAAGATAAAAAATTTTCACTACATGTCATCCAAACCCCATACTAAAACTCCATTCCTAACTCAAGATATCCCTTCCAAAAGACTGGTTACTTTTGACAAGAAATCCCTCCAGATTTCCTCAAGGTCACAGAACATGAAGCCAAGTGGGGCAAATTGCCTCAGATTCCTTTCGTTATTCTTTATAATTGGATACCTTATGCCCTTGAAATTTGATACCGTTGGAATGTTTAGATGCTTTTCCGTGTAGTGCAGTTTTAGTGTAAAACTGTGCTATACTTATCGTACAGCAAATAAAGTTATGAAATAATCAATTTAGTGATATCAACATTTATAAAGAAATAAAAAAGCTACATCTCATCAATTTGCCCTGATGACATCACAGATTTCCCATCATGCACTGCGGAACATGAAAATAAAGCATATCTTCAAAAATTCATACCTTCCAGATGCAAGATGCCATAGAGATGGGTTTTTCACTGCCTAACACAGAAAATTTTTCTGCTTTTTTTTTTTTTTTTTTTGAAAACATCAAATTTGGTCACCATAACATGCTTTTAAGCGCGAAAGTACACCTCGAACCACACCGATGCTGGGTAGCGTGAGGGACTAACCACGCTCATCACGGTAGGAAACAGCCGATAAAACACTCCTTCCGCCCAGCCATCGGACTAACTTCTCTCCCTAGCTCGCGGTGGCTATACAATTGTCAATCATTGGCCTTTACGATTTGTTAACAACCATGGGCGTCCGCAGAAAAAAATTCAAGGGGGGGGGGGCAAAATTTTTTAGGAGCCCAACTTTTCCATGGGAAATATTTTACTCCCAGAAAAGAGTTTAGATGCTACTTTTTCACACAGTGTTGACAAAGGCGTAGCCAGGAATTTGTCAAGAGGGGGCGCATAGACAGACTATCGGCGCTACGCGCCACCATGGGTTGGCGCGGAGCGCAAGAAAATTTTGGCCCAAAATGCTTCCCAGATCGCTGGAAATGGCACTTCCAAGGCCTTTTTACTGCATATAAAAAGGGGAAACATAAGCGATATCGCAAATATAAACTTTTAAAAATACCAAAATATGCTTGGGGGCTGCTGGAGCCTGAGTGTTGATATTTTTATTTAATTCCTGTTTTGAGAGTAGAAATTCACACTGATTGAACTGTTAAGAAATGTTGGTGTTATATTTTCTTCGTTTTTTTCTTTATTTTTTTCAAGTTTTTGATTTTCTGGGGGGGGGCAAGTGCCCCCCTTGCCCCCCTCCGGACGCCCATGTTAACAACAGAATCTTCGAACATAAATTCATCTTGTTTAAAAGCTCGCATGTTTCTCAGGTCATGGTGCCAAGAGTTTGAATTTGCTGTCCTATTAGCAATCTTAGCTTCGGAAATAACTTATTCGGTCGACTCGATGTCGCGACTTTTGCTGGTTGTGACTTGCTTTGCTTTTATCTGGTACGAATTAATCTGTCGGCCGACTTTGCAACATTTACTGGTTGTGATTTTCATGAAATGTCTTCAAGACCAGTTACGAAATCAACTTTCTTGTTAACATTTTGTGTGAAACTAATGTACTGATTATCGGGCGACTTGTTTAGGATGCATTTTGCGTAGCATTTATTATCTGGAAAGTTCTCTTCCGTGAAAGAAAAAACCTACCCGCAATACGTGCTTTGACTCGTTCACCAAAGACACACACACACATACACGTACATACACGCGCGTACAGAGGCCTCCCACCCAAAACGGCGGCCATACTAAAAACGGCTCCTAAATACGGGAGCCGTCGGCTCCCTGGGGGTGTAATCGGTACCCCCAGGGCCGTAGCGAGCGGGGGTGTGTGTGGGGTGTCACACCCCCCAATATTTTGGTTGGCGTCGGCAAATTTTCGGTCTGTCGGCAAAAAGGGGAGAGGGAAAGGAAAAGAAGAGGAAAAAAGAGGAAAGGAGGAAAAGAAGAGAGAAGAAGGGAAAGGAAAGGGAAAGGAAGGGAGTGAAAGAGAAGACGCGTGATAATGAAAAGAAAAAAGAGAAAGAGAGAACGGGAGCGCGTGGCCAGTCTGTTATAGGCTATTTCGATTTTCGGCTCTTCATCTAATTGGCCCATTCACGTTGAAGGCCCGTCGGCAAATTGATCATACATGTGACGGCCGTATACGGCCGTATCAACTGCCGTCGGTGTAATTGCACCAGTGACCGAGTCCGTCGGCAACTCGGGGAAAGAAAGGGAATTAAAGGCTTCCGTATAGGTGCACTATTTCGGGTCACATGACATTGTTGAAAAACCACTTTCTGGACATTATTCCTCACATTTATCATCACCATGGGGAGCAGCACCCGATTACCCATGGAGAGGGCATCCTGAGTCCGTTTTTTAAACCCTAACCTTGGCTTCAAACACGGTTTTGCAAACTCCTTAGGATCCGGTTTACCCACAAACATCCTGGGAAAAAATAATGCATCCTGGGGAAAAAATAATGCGTGCTGCGCGTGTCTTCCCTTCACTGCAATTTCATGCTTTTAACTTTTGAGCACTAAACTGAAACAGATACAGAACTCATCCTAGCGTTCAAAGCATATTTTGAACGCTTGTGTTAAGATTCTGAACACTTTTTCTCCCTTTTTGAACGCCGGACGCCTATTTGAACACTTACCGTATTTGAATTTGAACGCTTCTATAGTGTTCAAATGCTGAACGTATAGTGTTCCAATTCTGAACGACATGTTCAGCTCCTGAAGTATAGTGGCATGACGGGAGGAATAGCAAAACACATAAAACTATCCGGAATCTTTGCATTCGATAATGTATTATGAACCAAAATATGCCTATCCTGCGTGAGACTTACTTTTTACCCAGAGATTATGCTAAAACATCAGGGCTTTCGTGGTCTTCACCCCCTGGACCCCCACCGGCCCAGTGTTTAAGGCAGCCCCTGCTTGTGCGACAATGTCGCATAAACGGCGACAAATGTCGCACAAAAAATATCTGACAAGCAAATTCTACCCGGGTGTAAATTTTGAGGTTCCTCATTGGGGTCGGTAGAAATCCACTCAAATATTGCACCATTTGCGATCTAGGCACCTTTCAAATTCCAAATATTGCCAATGGGGAGGGGTCCCTTTGACCCCTCCCCCGGCCACAGATCAGTAAATGTCGCATTGAGAAAACGTCCTGGCTAAAACACTGCCGGGCCTCTGGGATCCCAACCGCTTAAAACCATAGATGCCTAACAAAGAAGAGAGGAATAGCCTAATAGGCTACATTAAAATTATTGGGAATCTTTGCATTTGGTGATGCTTTATGAACCAAAATATATCCATCCTGGGACTTAATTTTTCACCCAGAGACATGCTTAAATCTCAGAGCTTCCGGGGGCTTCTCCCCCAGATCCCCAGCGGGACATTGCCCCTGAATCCCACCAGGGGCCCTAAAGGCAGGCCCCTGGACCCCACCCGCTAAAGCTCGTTTTCGCGCTACGCATTACCAGATCTGTCGGCAAACATAATCTCTACACCCCCAAAGATAAAACCTTCGCTACGCCCCTGGGTACCCCTCTACCCTCCTACAGGTGTCAAATTCAATTGTGAAACATCCTAAAATTGATAAAGTCAAGAAGTATAATTTGAGGGATGAACCTCAGTTTAACAAAGCACCCCCTTTTCGGCAAGGAATCCGGCACTGAACCTTTGGGCTTTCTGGTTATGATTTAGCCTGGTCAGAAATTATTTTTCTAAACTTTTTGTCAGGGTCCAAGTCCAAAAAATACAAAATAAAAGTAACAACAATTTATCAAAAGTTTATATTTCTCGTTATTACAGTATATGATCATAATATTGGCAGCCATTTTTTCTGCCTTATTGGTTGACCAATATCCCCTAATTTAAGTTTAGAAAAACAAATTTTGAATACATATTGTAAAAGAGCTAGCCGTCAATGCTTCTACCGGTGTCAGCAGGCAGAAGTGTCTTATCATGGAAGTATTACTTCCATGGTCTTATTTAGGTAAAAAACCACATGAATCAGCCTTAGGGGAAAAAAATATCAACCTCAAATCGGGGTTCACCTCAAGTTACACGGAATGGCACTGTTTGGTCTAGTGGTAGAGCATCCGCCTCTCACGCGGGAAGGCCCGGGTTTGATTCCCAGGTCTAGTCATACCAAAGACTTTAAAAAAATGGAACCTACTGCCGTTGTGCGTGATTCTCCGCATAAGCAATTGAGTAAGGGAAAACAATCCATTGCCCCACAACTGGAAAAAAATTATAACGGTGGGCACCGCTAGACTAAACCAAGAGGTTATAAGTTGAGGCGTAAAACCCTATCTAACTAACCAACCCTTAACCCTAATCCTTGTTAACCCTCCCTCTAACCCTTTCCCCTTCTTTTCCTACATAACACCCAACATCAGTGTCAACATTTGTCAGTCACCATAGTTAATACACACATGTCACGAGTACACATTTGATCACTGAGACCGAGCGTCGCATAAAGAAAAACATTAGGCCGTATGTATTTCCCTTTTCTTGATCAGGTAATATCACTTTAATGGAGCACCGTATCCAATGTAATCACTTTGGGACTTTCCCTGATATCCAGGCCAACACTAAAACTGTAAATGGAACTCCGAATTGAGCTTGTGCTATTATGCAGAACGCCGCACTAATCCAAACCTAGTCAGGGTAACCATGCCAGGCATAGGTAAACGTTTTCATTTGCTCTTTCCGGTCCGGATGTAAACGTTACCCTTACTAATCCAAACCGTACTTTCTCAGTCCTGGCTGGTGTGAGACCAAGCCGACACCATAATTTCATTAAAAAATATGCACGGCATGTCCACGCTCTGAAGTAGTGCTAGTTTATTCCAGGGCTAACGTTTACACAATCAAGGTATTGTGAGCGGGTACGGTACAGTTTCTCTTTATAATTACTGACATTGGAGGTCGCGAGGCAAGCCATACAGGAGCTTTGGTGAATGCAGAATATATAAAAGACATATTCCTCGTAAGTACGTAGGCGTCTTTTGGTCTTGTACGCTAGCCTAAGTGCAATGTGAGTTTTATTCTGACTCTTTGAGACCACAGAGCAGGACATAGGAGGAACCTAGCCTAGGGCACAGGCGCCCCTTAACAGTGTATAGTATACCATGTACTATGTAGTGAATCTAGTGTCTTTCCGCCATCGGTACATTCCGCCATAACATTCCGCCATGGGTTCTGCACCATTCCGCCATGGCGGAAAGGTGCAAAAACATGGCGGAAAGGTGCAAAATCTATGGCGGAAAGGCACTTTCTTAAAATCTGAGAAACAAAAGGTCGTGTTTTCCTTGCAAAAATATTTTCAAAGGGTTATTTTGAGAACGACACATCATTCACTATTAAAATAATCATAATTAACACTTTAATGCCATGGCGGAAAGACATGTTTTCTATGGCGGAATGAACACATTTTCTATGGCGGAAAGTACCTATGGCGGAATGGCACGGCCCCCACTATGTAGTATATATAGACGGAAAGGTATGTCACAAATCTCCTAGCTCGAGCAAACAACTTACGTCTCTGGCACAATTACTGCACTTTTCTCGCCAAATTTGTCTGTGTCGAGACTTTTGATCATAAGGTACCTCAAGGCAGCCCTTTTTCCCGAATAATTTCACTTGGCATTGTCTGATGGATGAAATTTCGATGGAGTAACAGTAAGAGGATGGTAGCTGCTGATAGAGAGCATTCAGCACTTCCACACTATATAATAAAATACTCCTAAAATATTCTCTAAAGTTCTCTTAACTTTCTGAATTTCTTCCAAAATTTGTCAGCTATGTTTTGATTTGATTATTGCAAATCTTACAGATACATATTAGCATTAATATGCAAGAACTTTGAACACAGAAATTCATAAAATTTGAAAACCTTTGAAAAGTGGAAGGGCTTGCATTTACTATGAGCATTTGTGGCAGTTGAACACTGTAAAACAGTTACAGTTCAACTGTCACAAGTGCTTGTAGAAAATGCTAGCCCTTCCACTTTTCAGAAGGTTTTCAAATTTTATGAAATTTAATGTTCAAAAATTGTTCATATTGATGCTAATATATATCTGCAACATTTGCAATAATAAAAACTGAACCATAATTAAACAAATTTTGGAAGAAATTTAGAAAGTTAAGAGAACTTTAGAGAATATTTTAGGAGTATTTTATTATATAGTGTGGAAGTGCTGAATGCTCTCTATCAGCAGCTACCATCCTCTTACTGTTACTCCATCAAAATTTCATCCATCAGACAATGCCAAGTGAAATTATTCGGGAAAAAGGGCTGCCTTGAGGTACCTTATGATCAAAAGTCTCGACACAGACAAATTTGGCGAGAAAAATGCAGTAATTGTGCCAGAAATGTAAGTTGTTTGTTCGAGCTAGGAGATTTGTGACATACCTTTCCGTATATACTACATAGTATATGGTATACTATACAATGTTAAGGGGCGCCTGTGGCCTAGGGTACCTAGGCCTAGTTCTCACATACACTTTGTTCCCTGAACTAGTGTGGGAAGCCCCAAAGCTTCCCAAACAGGGTCCTACTAATGAATGCCCGATATTGCCCGTCTGTACAATGAATGCCCGACCTGTGTGAATGATTGCCCGTGATGTGTTATTGATTGCCCGACCCTGTGAATTGATTGCCCGTGCTGTTTTGATCTCGTCGTGTGCATGAATGATTGCCCTACCTGTGAATGATTGCTCGATTAGGAAAGGTTTCATTTTGAGGCTGGTGAGGCCTAACGTTATTAGGCCGTACCGTCACGATAACACGTAAGTCGGAGGTGGGATGATCAGCTTAGACATGTAGGTTAAAGCTGGTGAGGTAGAAACACTGAGTTTTTTTTCCGCACCTAGGCCTAAACATTACTGAGAAATAATATTATTCAGTGAACCAAAACAGTCGGCATGTTGGATAAAGCCACTTCACTTAATTTACAACTGAAGTCTGGGGGAGGGATTCAGCCACAGGGGAAGACTCGGGAACACCCAAACTTTATCTTTTAATTCTCTATGAGTACTCAAGAAGGCAAGGGCGATGCCAGAATCAGATGGGCGAGGAAGCATGTGGTGAGTGATCGGCGTCACGGTCCTGGGAGGCCGGGGGTTCTAAGGGAATGAGTACTGACATCCCCTCCCCTTTGAGGTTTTTTTTTTTGGATGCAAAACGGTGCTGTCTCTATCTTTGTGATATTTTTTGTAACTGATGATATATGGCTGTGATGGCTCAGCCGGGATTTGGTGTCGTTCAAATCTCATCATCGTAGCTAGTCAGTAACGAAAAGTTAGGCCTACAAATTTTAAGTTTTCAAACGGAAAATGTCACATAATGTTATCAGGTCACTGACTGTACAATAACCTTTCCATTTTGTAAACTTTTTCTTCTAACGAAACCGGTACTATGAGCTTTTCATCCGTTGCATCTAGTTTTGCGCATCCCGCATTCACACGACGAGCGATCAATAACACAGCCTCACGGGCAATCAATAACACACTACGGGCAATCATTCACACACGTCGGGCATTCATTATACCAACGGGCAATATCGGGCATTCATTAGTAGGACCGCCCAAATACTACAGTATGTGTACCAATAGCGTGAAACCAATAAAACTGTGTTTACCGATATCTTAATAAAATTTGCGAGATTATTTTGATGCTGTATGAAAGACTTTGTCTTTGTATTGAATATGGCTGATACTCGATGTACAATTTCATAAGTTCTGCGAAATGCAATCAATAAATGTGTTTCACGCTATTGGTACACATACTGTAGGTCAGCAGACTGCGGACTAGGAGGAACCCTACTCGATGTCTGGGGTTAATGTTATATGCTGTAACTTCTAGCAAACATGAGGCCCAAATAACAGAGACTAGCTCTGGCTTAGGTGTAAACTTCGTTAACACAACACAACTATTGTAAAACGGAACAGTCATCAAGCTCCTCCATGACCACCTTGTAAAATACTGGAAGATCTGCATCTTTAGACTAAAGTTTAGGCCTAGATTCCTAACATAGGCCTAACTGTGACCAATACTAGGCCACAGGCGCCCCTTACATTGTATAGTACACAATATACTATGTATTATAATATAGATGGAAAGGTATGTCACAAATCTCCAAGCTCGAACAAACAACTTAAGTTTCTGGCATAATTACTGCACTTTTTTTGCCAGATTTGTCTGTGTTGAGACTTTCGGTCATAAGGTACGTCAAGGAAGCTCTTTTTCCCGAATAATTTCACGTGGCGTTGTCTGAAGGATGAAATTTCGATGGAGTAACAGTTTGAGGATGGTAGCTGCTGATAGAAAAGCATTCAGCACTTGCACACTAGGCCTATAATTAAAGGTGGAAGCTATTTACCCGACAGTCGGGAAAATAACACGACTTTCCTTCCTTATTTTCCCGACGATTGGCCAAAGTGATGGCGCTATCCTAAATTTGTAGCCTCTAAAAATACTTGAATAGTGTGTCGGGAAAATAAGGTTAACTTTATTTTCCCGACAGTCGGGAAAATTATTGGACATCCTTATTTTCCCGACTATGGACGAAAGTGACGGGGCTATTCTAAGTCTGTAGCCCCAGAAAATATTTGACTCTGTATGTCGGGAAACTAATGGTCCTTATTTGTCCTACCGGCGAGCCTAGGTAGCAGTGGCGTGCGCAAGTTTTTTTTTTTGAAAATGAGAAGTTCGCCATAAGAAAAATGGTGCCACCAAATAACAGTTTGAAGCCTATTCCGAGTCGACTTCAGCATTTTGTTAAATTTGCAACATGCAGACAACTATTGAGCGCAAAACTCTGCATATTGCATTTCTTGTTTCCTTCCTTTCAGTATTTGCCTTTGTTCATAGGCGTACGGGGGTCAATATTTCTGGGGGGTCAGGGAAATTTTTGCCCGAATTTAGAATTTTGGACCAAGTTGCCCGAATTTTGATACCGTTGTGTCGGTTCCAAAAAGGCATAATTTGTTTTCTCGGTTGTCTCATTTGCCCGAATGGATCCACTATTTTTGCCCGAATTGGGAGGGCATATGCCCCCTGCCCCCCCCCCCCCCGCCTCGTACGCTCATGCCTTTGTTTGCTGATTCTACTGTTCTACAAACAACTATGCTAAAACACAGAAAACGTTTCTTCTGATAGTTTTTAAAATAATCCGATGGGACTCAATTGGAATTGTCTTCTGGAATTTTCTCCTGAGTACTGTACTCTGATAAGTCATCGAAGCTATGGAAGTCCACTGAGTGTGCTGATCTGTAAGTAGTAACTACACATAATGTACGTATGTACACACCACATAATTATATATTGTTCTGTGGTAGGCCTACACACGCACACCGCCACGCGCCAACTAACATTTCTTACATCACAAGCTCGTTGAGGTGATATGATTGGTCGATTGCTGTCGGGAAAATAAGAAAACTAAACTTCCAATTTGCCCGACTGTCGGGCAAATAGCCACAACGATAATTAAATACTCTAAAATATTCTGTAAAGTTCTCTTAACTTTCTCTTAACATTTCCTAAATTTGTCAATTATTGTTCGCCTTTCATTATTACAAATCTTGCAGACATACTAGCAATATTATGAACAATTTTTTGAATATTGAATTTCATAAAATTTGAAAACTTTTTGAAAAGTGGAAGGGCTTGCATTTTCTATGAGCATTTGTGGCAGTTGAACTGTAGCTGTTCAACTGTCTTCAACTGTGACAAATGCTCATAGTGAATTCAAGCCCTTCCACTTTTCAAAAAGTTGTTCAAAGTTAAAATAAAATTAAATGTTCAAAAATTGTTCATATTAATGCTAATATGTATCTGCAAGATTTTTAATGATAAAAAGTGACCCATAATTGACAAATTTAGGAAGTAACCTTGAAAGTTAAGAGGACTTTAGAGAATATTTAATTATAGTGTGGAAGTGTTGAATGCTCTTCTATCAGCAGCTACCATCCTCAAACTGTTACTCCATCGAAATTTCGTCCTTCAGACAACGCCACGTGAAATTTTTTGGGAAAAAGAACTGCCTTGGCATACCTTATGACCGAAAGTCTCCACACAGACAAATTTGGAGAGAAAAGTGCAGTAATTATGCCAGAAACTTAAGTTGTTTGTTTGAGCTAGGAGATTTGTGACATACCTTTCCGTCTATATAATACATAGTATATGGTTTACTATACAACGTAAGGGGCACCTGTGGCCTAGGCCTAGGCTGTACAGTACAATAAATCATAAGCTCATTGACATAGGCTACCGAACTGCATTTCCTAAAAGCCAGTGATGTGGCAAGGCCTTCGGGGAAATAGCACACAAAAACTTCTGTTTTGAACCTTTGTGCCATATTAATATTTACAAATAGGCCTACTATACGCTAGCCTACTCCTTTTTTCCAAGAACTAGGCCTAGGCCTATAAAGGAGTGTACAATTTACCTGAAGGGACTGCCAATGCCAGCAGTATTAACTTTTAAGGGGATTAAGGCACCCCTAATATTGTACTTTTTTATTTACTCCCGCCCATATACCCCTGGCAGTGTTCTCCACTGATTTAATTTTTGTCCTAGTGCTCCGAAGGTTACAGGTTAATAGTGGTCGCTGTTCTATAAAGAGAAGGGTGCTCTCTTTGAAAAATGCTTGCTAAAATAGATGATAAATTTAATTATATGGCCTTCTTTGATGACTAAGTACATTTCTTATTATCATTACTGAATGATCACATGGAAATTATTGCTGTTTGCTCTGTTTTAAGGTTTTGAATTGATAATTTCTCTCTGGGTGGCTCAACTTTTTGTCCGGGTGGTACATTTTCTGTCCAGGTGCTGAATTGCTGAAAGCCGATCTGCAAATTTTGTCCGGGTGCAGCACCCTAACAAAACAGCCAGTGGAGAATACTGCCCTGGCTTATATACTCATTTTAGGAGCCGCCCGGATCTTGCCAGTTAGTACAAACTGGCCTCAACTATTACTCAAGTAGGGGTGTGTAATATTCCAAGTTCACATTTATGGTTATATAGGCCTAAATAGTAGCTGAAGTGTCGTTCTTAAAATAACCCTTTTAGTAGTATTTTTCAATTCTTATTAAATCAGTAGGTAATAACGTTTTGAAAATGACTCTCTTTCTGTCATGACAACTCAAAGTAATCTAGCCTATTCCTTCTTATGTAATGAACTAGCCTCTTAAATGCAAACCAACAAGATCTGGGACAAGATCCAAGAGCCCTGCCAGTACCTGAGAAGATATAGAAGAAACTTAGGCCTACTTACCGGATACTCACGATACATAATACTGCACAGTACAGTAGGCAACTGTACATAAAGTGGCGCGCCAAAATTTACAGGATTCCACCGTCTCAGCGCAACTAGGCCTACTGTACATAGGGAATTCACAAAGCTACCTACACAACATTTGGTTTTCACAGTCAAAATGAATGGTCAATGGGTTAGCTGCGGTAAAACTATGGCTTTCGTTATGAATTTCTACTGCATTTTTTGTTAGGCTGAGGCCTATAGTATCTATAATTAGTGCTTAACAAGAGCCCAATGGGCACTATGGTTCCTTGCTGAATGTAATGGCACTGAGCCATGACCATACAACAAAATATTTGCTAATGTGAAGTTTGCCTGTGACTCTGGTGACTGCTAGATGACCTTTAAAGTTGTTGGCAGTTAATTTTGACTCCATCAACCAAGTATCCTATAAGCCCACAACTTGACCTCAAAATGACCTCTAATAACCTCCAAATCACCCCAGTGACCCCAGATGACCTTGACCTCCACCAAAAACAGAATCAATCTTCTTACCATAACACATCCACAGTGTTTGACCCCTTGGTGACCCCAGATGACCTTTGACCTCCACCAAAAACAATAGGACACACCTTCTCACTATGGTGGATCTACATACTACGTATGGAAGCTATCCAAGCTTCCTACCTTGAGATATCATGTTAACAAGGTTTTCAGTGTTTGACCCTCGGTGTCCCCACATGACGTTTGACCTGAACCAAAAACAACATTATCTTCCCACCATAACCCATCCACATACTAAGTATGAAATCTGTCCAAGCTTCCTACCTTGAGATACTGTGTTAACAACAAGTTTTCAGTGGTTGACTGCTGGTGACCTCAGATGGCCTTTGACCTCAACCAAACGCAATAGCATTCACCTTCTCACCATAACAATCCACATACCACGTATGAAATCTATCCAAGCTCCCTACCTTGAGATATTGTGTTAACAAGGTTTTCAGTGTTTGACCCTCAGTGACCCCAGATGACCTTTGACCTCCACCAAAAACAGTCGGGCACACCTCACAATGATGGATCTACATACTAAGTATGACACCTATCCAAGCTTCCTACCTTGAGATATCATGTTAACAAGGTTTTCAGTGTTTGACTCTCAGTAACCCCAGATGACCTTTGACCTCCACCAAAAACGACAACATTCATCTTCCCACCACAACCCATCCACATACTACATATGAAATCTATCCAAGCTTCCTGCCTTGAGATATTGTGTTAACAACAAGTTTTCAGTGTTTGACTGCCCAGTGACCCCAGATGACCTTTGACCTCCACCAAAAGCAATAGCATTTATCTTCTTACCATTTTATAACGCATCCACATAACAAGTAAGAAATCTATCCAAGCTTCCCACCTTGAGATATCGTGTTAACAATGTTTTCAGTTTTTGACCCCTGGTGACCCAAGATGACCTTTGACCTCCACCAAAAACGATAGGGCACACCTTCTCACTATGGCGGTTCTATCCAAGTTTAAGTTTAGTCCAACTTTCCCTTATTGAGTTACAGCGTACTGTACCTAAGCAAGCGGCACAGACACACACACATACACCCACCCACACACACACACACACACACACATGCCAACCTGACTACATAGGTTCCTTTTGCTAATGCAAGGAACCAAAAATGGGCACAACCAAACTGTTGTACTGAGAGCATTAATTACGAATGTCAGGTGCAGTTGCATAAACATCAGTCATCAAGGCTTAAGCCAGAGAGCAGTCCAGGAGTCATTTGGACTCCCAAAATTTTGCATTGCCCCATATGTATAATACATTTTAATACACAAACTTCACTGGAATTTACTGTTTGGACTCCCTGATCTCACCATGCTGGCTAAAGCCCTGTCAGTCATCACATAGTTTTCACTGTGAAGCAATCTTATCTAATACCTACAGTATGAGTAAGTTAGTGATGGTTTAATGGTAAATTTTTTCACCAGAGTGCACAACATTTTGACACTCCCATTATTCAAAATCAGATAGACCTAGGATCTACAGTCTACTGTAACCATATGCCTTATGTTTGAAGCATAGCTTCGCTACCATAGGTATTGCTACATTTGTCTGTTGGTGTGTTGTATTGCCTTTATTCATAGCCTGCCACTGGACCTCCTTCAATAGCCCTGGGTCCACAGCTGTACAGTATCAATGCACCTTCGATGCTCTAACCTGAAGGCTTTCCCTCAGTGCCACACCTGGAGGGTAGTTGTCTCAACATCAATTCCTATTGGGCAGCTTGAGTAGATTATTTTTAAAGCTCAGTGCAAACCTTAACATGATCTATTGTCCTCACTCAGTGTGAGTTAGGCTAACAAAACATGGTCAGTTTGTGATTTTTGTGGCCTGTGAAGCACATACATCCATTGCTATTTTCAATATACGTGTAGTCAAAATTTATGCATCGTTCTAATGGTCACAATTTATAAATACCCCAGAGACTCCTGGGCTCCACCCCCTCGACCCCAATGTACGTGTACATAGCATTGTCCCTGGATCCCAACAGTGGGCCTCTAGGGCCCATTGCCTACAGGGGGGCACTGCACTTCACTGCCACACCTCCAGTGATGCTCAGTCTTTCATTTTGGTGTGCCTGTTTGCCAGAACGCCACCTGATCCCCCACTTCGAAAAGTCTGGCAACGCCATGTGCTGCAAACACTCCAAGACTCCAGAGTTAGTTTTAAGATTATGTAACTTCATTGTTGATCTTTTGCCCTCAGTAAAATTATACATTTTTGCATCTGCTGTACAGTAAAAATATTTCGGGGTATGGTGCCTTACAAAGCAGGGATGGACATTGATTTATCAGACTTCTTTCAGTTGGTAGGAAGCTTTTTTTGTCCAAAATTTTTAGTGCTTTTGCCTGTAGAACAGCAAAATGTAAAGCTTGCCTGAAAATAGCAAATTATCTGCCAAAATGGGGGCAGCCCCCACCCCTCTACTGTACTATTTATGGCTATGGGGATCAGCACCAAAAAGGCAAAAAGGCTTGAAGAGCCAAAATCTTTTCTTGGAAAAGCAACTGGGGTGTAGACCTGAATTTTAGAAATATTAATATAAATGCACAGCAAAATTATGCAAAACTGTCATACATACTATGGGATGTTTGAGGTATTTGAAAACATACAATAAATGTCTAGAACACTTACAGCAAAGACAATTTTAAGAAATTTCTGTATTGTCATAGTCAAGCGAGCAATTTTTGCAGATAGGAGTTTCAAAATAACTTGGTGGGCCACACTTACTAGTGTTGTACCGATACTGCAAGTAGCCGATATTATTCTAATACTGATATTTTAGTTCTCAATATCGGCAGATACCGATCCGATACCGATATTTGGGAAATAAACATTCTTCATGCTAACCATAGGCTACCAGGTTCCACAACTGAGTGTCGTTTTATCTTGATGAGGTAAAATATTGTAACATGCATTCAGAATACTCCAATTGTATACCATTTTCATGACATACAGGACGATAAACATCGGTAGGGTATTGTAATATCGGCAATTACTATAAATTTTACCAATATCAATACAGGATGAAAATGGAGAATATCGGCCCCTGCTGATTGTGAATACAGATTATCGGGTCCAACACTAACAAATACAGTGTAAAAGGGCATCATTTTGTCACCTTCAAAACCTTTACGCCATACAGTATATGCTGCATACTTGACGTTGGAAAGTTCACTACCATACTGCACGGATATTAGGTGCCAGAACTCAAGGAAAATCTTCCCATATGGAACATTCTAATGTATGATATGTGAGTCTGCTGACATTTGTTAATTGCCTACAAGTGTAATGGTAATACTAATGTCTTGGATAAAGTTTGTGTAGGGATTTGGTCAGAATTAGGACTAATTAGGGTTCTGTTTGTTTTACAGCACAGCTAACAGGGATTTTGATAAAAAGTTGCCTTCCTGACCGAACTTTACCACAGTAACTGTACCAGTGGAAGTACTGTACAGTAATGTATACATAGTGTACCTCCCTATACAGTATTTGTAATTCAGGAGACCTACTGCAACTAGTTGTATTCACCACACTGGGTATTGCAATTGGTTTGAAAAGGTGATGTACTGTACAGTAAGTAGTACAGTTAGTACAGTACAGTAGATGAGGTGAGGGATCAACTGTGATGGAATACCTTTACACATCCCGGATATGTCAAGTAAAGGGTCTAGGGAAAGGGAGAAAAGGCAAGGACAAAGAGATAGTGGTTTAATACTCTTGAAGCTTAGAGTCACTGATTATGACTGTCAGCATAGGATAAAGGTATTGTGATTTCCAGCCCTTTCCCCTTTGGCTATGCCACTCCCCATAAGTTTTGATTATCAAAAGTGGCACAAGGGATTACTACAATATTCCTTTTGTCATAAAATGTATATTGAAGGCAGCTACTGTAGCTTATACTGACTAGAATGCATAAATTAATAAACATCTCATCATAATACTTTAAAGAAAGGTCCCAACTGTAATCAGGGGCGTAGATTTCTTTTCAACTTTGGGGGGGATGGGGTGAACTTTCGCAACTGTGGAACATGTGCACGCGAAGCGCGAGCCCATGACGGGTGGGGTCCAGGGGCCCGCCTTAGGGCTCCTGGTGGGGTCCAGGGGCAAAGCCCCGGTGGGGGTCCAGGGGCGAAGCCCCCGGAAGCTCCTAGGTTTTAATGTCTCAGAAGTGCCAGGAAGACTGTTTTAAGGGGTTAATTTCAGTGGTAATGTTCTTTGGTAGGCTATTGGTATATTCATACATTTAGGAACTGCTATTTTGAGCACAAAACTCGTCAATAAGCTGAACCGGATTGAAATTGTACAAGAGCAACAATGTCCTGTTAAGCTAAAAAAGGCAGGGATCAAAATATAGGGTCATCCCAGACAACTGGAGTTTGAATTCGGAGATCATTACAAGACCTGCAAGTTGGCTTGAGATCAGTGGCGTCGCCAGGTTTTTTTTTGTGATTGGGGCACCATAGATGATGTCGTAATAATACCTCAGTTCCCCCAAGTCTGCGTATATTACACCTTTATTTTTCCTGCGTTCCTGCATTTGCATGCAGCAGTTTTGATCTTTCGTTTGTCACTACGTAAAGGTGTCGTCCTGGGGAAGAGGTTCCCCCTCCCCTTTAAGAGTTTTTAAAATTAATTTAAGGTCTTTTAGATGCAAAATGGTGCTATCTTTCGGATGTTTTTGAAACTGATCATATATGGCCGGAAAATGTCCATAATTTAGTGAATGCTAATTTTTGGTTAGGTAAAAGAGAATATGTTGTCTATTAAGAGACAGATACGTTGTCAACAAATCTCCTGAAGCCCCCTCCCTTCTGTCTATTTTACCTCCTTCTATTTCGGAAAAGTTTTTACACAAAAAAGTGTGCGTGGAGTCCACAGAAACATTCTTGAGTTACTACGAAATATGTCCATTTCTTCATTGTGCATTATGAAAGGGCATCTAAGGCTAGCAGATACCTGAATAGGACCTCCTGGAAGCTCTGCATTAATCACAATAATTGGGGCGGGGGGGGGGGGCAATGACATAATGCGTACACTACCTGACATCCAAATGACAATAGAGTACGCCGCCGAACACTTTACAACTATCGTATTTTTACTACTTTTAAACTAAAATCCGGACGAACAGCTGCCAGCAATGGAAAATGAGAGGGAGGGAGAGTATACTGTAGGTGCAGGGAGGTGATGTTAGACCTCCCTGATAGGTGTAGCAAAAGGTGAAGGACTAATAAGAGTGTTACAGAGTGCTGTTTTCATCATAAGTGTATTAACAATCACCATCTTTACCGATAATGGCTCAGCGCGAACTGGCGAAGCTCTGGAAAAAATTTTTGGAAAAATGTATAACGGCAGATACGTTCTTTCGACCTTCTACATCATGCTACATATTAGATTGAAAGATCCCATACTGATGCGAGGTCCCCACAGATGTTTGGAGATGTATCTCTGTTCTTCGGAAAGGTCCGTGATCAGAACAGTTTCGTGTATTATTACCGTAATAATGGTCATGACATGGAGTGTAAACAGTGACGAATAATATTTCCATTACAAAACCTGCATTCAGACTCTACATCGAGACACTTTCAATTGCCCAACAAACCTACATGCCACTGCCATAAGCCAGTCTTTTACCTATTAATTCGTAAACTTTCAACATTTTGCTGCTGTGCTTTTCCGAAAGTTGCTATCAGAAGATATTGATAATATGAGTGACACTGACGTAAGGTTGGAAGCGCGCGGAGCGCGTGAAAATTTTGATAGATTGCCAACGATTTGCTAAAATTCTGATAGTTTGAGAAACATTTGTGATAGAAAGTGAAGAGAGATTGAAAAATTTCTTACGAAAATGAAGAATAAAATACACTTCCCACCATACACGTATCTGTAGACTGAAACATTGGGGGGGGGATGATTACATGGGCCATCCCCCCCTAGTCAAATGTTGGGGGGGATATATCCCCCATCCCCTTCCCCCCCCCCCCCCCCCGGGATTTACGCCCATGACTGTAATTACCAACCAATCTATAATTGACATCTTTACTGCATGGCCTGTAAACCTCCTTTTGTCTAAATCTTTTCAGTCATGTTCAATAATATACATGGGCCTAAGGTGTTTGTTTTACAGTAGCTTATAGGTTTCCTTTTCCACCCCATAAAAACAACATATGGCTACAAATCCCCATCAAGAATGGATGGTTATGTGACTTTTGCGTTTTTTTCAGACACTCATCACCCCATACTCAACTGTACATTTTTGCTCAGGAACCCTTATTCTCAATTGTTGACTGCTTTTTGATTGACATCATAGTCAGAAAATTCAAAAGATGCAGGGTACAGTAGTTTACATTTCATAGCATGCAGAGCATGGAGTGTGTTCTGATTACACATACAGGCCTTGCATGCTCACCAGGCTATAGCCTTGAGCAGTAAACTACGTTTGTGTCTATTATGAGCTGGAGCGTAAGACAGTTTTGGGAGGGGAAGAATTGGAACTGTCTGGGATGAGGTTCCAGGGGAAATTTCATCAAAGAGCAGTCACCAATTGAGAATTCTGGTTATTCCTAAACAAAAATGTATGTGTGGGCGTCCGGGGGGGGGGGGGCGGGAGGGGACAAGGGGGAAAATCAAAAACTTGAAAAAAAACGAAGAGAAATATAGAAAAAAACGAAGAAAAGATATAACATCAACATTTCTTAACAGTTCACTCAGTGTGAATTTCTACCCTCAAAATAGGAATTGAATAAAAATATCAACACTCAGGCCCCAGCAGCCTCTCTCCCCCCCCCCCCCCAGCATGTTTTTGGTATTTTTTGAAGTTTATATTTACGATATTGCTGTGTTTCCCCTTTTTATATGTGGTAAATAGGCCTTGGAAGTGCCATTTCCAGCGATCTGGTAGGCATTTTGGGCCAACATTTTCTTGCTCTCCACGCCAACCCATGGTGTCGTGTAGCCCAGAGAGTCTGTCTATGGGCTTTGCTTACCCCCCTTGACAAATTCCTGGCAATGCCTTTGTCAGCACTGTGTGAAGTAGCATCTAAACTCTTTTCTGGGAGTAAAATATTTCCCACGAAAAAGTTTGGCCCCCTAAAAAAATTTTCCCGCCCCTGAATTTTTTTCTGCGGAATGCCCATGAATGTATCGTACTTGGGGTGACGAGTGTAGGCCTTTGCACATGCATGCAAGCCATGCAGTACTCTGTACCTGTAATGTTGCCACTGTGTCATGTTGAACAGAAATACGTACAGCGTAACATATTGTAAAATGCATGGACCACTCTGACAGGACAGAAATAATAAGCTGAAGGTCATGCTTTTGAAGTTAGCCATATATTTCACTGTTGTTAAATGCAACTTCTCCAAGGCATATGATATATGCACATGATCATGTAAACACATTGCACGTGTACACTCCCTAGAGAATTACACAGCCACAGACTTAACATGCTATAAAGGAGACTCGATCAGCCTACTCTACGTATTTAGCAACTGCATATACCCTGTATCTTACTGCTAGTTCAGTATTGCATTTTGTCCAGAACCTGAGCTCCGTATGGCCTACGTACAGTATTTCATGGTATTCAATATGTTTTGGACAGTTAGGGGCAAACATGTTCTTTAATTAAATTCAGTGTATACTGAGCACTATTGTGGAAGCCAGAACCACTGTGTGTGCATTAATCGGTAATCACTGTAAACAATTTCTGGCTTCTCAGTCTTCTGTGAGTGATTTTACTGTAATGCACATATTGTAGCCTGCCTGAGCTACAAATGGCCTGCACATTGACCCTTGGGAACCTCATGCCTTTCTGTGTATAGTATACACCCTTGGGGAAATACTTTGCAGTTCAGTAAAGATCTGCTTTACATACTGTTTAATGAACGTGTAGTATACCATGCAAGCCCTTACTGCACAAATGCTAATACTAAATTTACACAATTTTGGAGATCCATGCTGGGGTTTGAATGTCACATGAGCAATAATAATATTGTAACAATTAGTGCTGGTACACTGTGTGTTCAAGGCTATTAGCAGCTCTTTGTCATCCGAAGGACTTCAAGAATTTTGATATACCCTTTCTTTGAATCTCTGAGGTTACACAAGACTTCAGACTCCTTGACACAACAATGAAATAACTAAACCTATATGTACTGTATACTTGTCTACTGTACGTGTGCTCCACATTAGATCTGCTCAGATTTATAGCACTGTACACAATGTACTGTTGTACAGTGTGAGTGTAAACTGATGGCTGCACTACATATGTTGCGACAGCTCTTTGTTCCAAAGTTACTGTGTAGAGGTATTCAAATACTGTATATAGGGATTAAGGAATTAGAGGTGAGGGTTGGGGGTGAGGTAAGGGTCAGGGATGGAAAGGGTTAAAAAAAGGAGCTATTTATTTCAGTACAGTATCTGTAAATTAAATGAATTCCATGTGGATCCATCACCAAAAGTTACGTACATAGGAGTCGCAACGAACTGTAGAGGTATACATAAGTGTCAGAATATACTGTAAACATGTGGGAGTTATTACTGTAAGTTGACAATTAAGGATGGTTGTGTCTCACGTTAAGTGGACAATTTATAGTCATATCTGACAGACATTCTGCAACACATAAAATGGACATGTGACATGTACTATTGCCAGAAATGTTGCAAACACATACATATCTCAAGGAATTCAGGAACTATAAGTATATATCTTTCAAGCATGGAATGTGGTTGCTTTGTAGTCAGAAGATGAACCCTATTACTTTTGGTAGAGGTCAAAGGTTATCTGAGGTTACCAAAGGTGAGACAGCGAAAATGGTGGAAATTGCTAGTTAACGCAACTGCTCAAGGTGCGAATGATGGATACCTTCCATACTCGATATGCAGGATTGTCAGTGAGAGGAGAATCCTGTTGTTTTTGAAGAGGTCAGAGAACAACTTAATACAGGTCAAAAACTGAAAGTGGTGTAAATGTGACATAGATTGGAACCAAAGATACTTTTCATAATGGCATGTTGATATGTTATAGTCAGTAGATGAAACCTATTGTTTTTGGTAGAGGTCAAAGGTCATTTGAATTGAAAACCTTGTAAACTGCTTACAGACATAGCATTATCTCAAGAGGGGCAACATTGATGGAGCTATACTTTGTGTATGGGGTTGTGAAGTTGGGAGTACTGTAGGTAAAGGTGTTTTTTAAGCATGTGGTGGGAGGGGGGCATATTTTGCTGAAACCCCAGAAAGTGAATGTATATAAGAAATATTTTCAGAGCTTCAAAGGCAAAGGATCACTCAGCTTTTTGACTTTCTGGTTTAACAATTAGTGTAAATCACAAAAAATGGCTTGAGAATCCCAAGTACAGTACCAGTATTCTTTGACAGATTCTTGATAACTAAAAGAACATGAAAAAGTCAGTGTTTAAAATAAATATAAAAAGTCACATTCCTTCATGATTGCCACAAAATATTGCTTTTCATAAGGGTGGCACCACCAGGGGGGGCAGGGGGTACAGGGATCATGGCCCCTATCGGGGACTCCCGTCCAGGAAGTTTTCCAGTTTCGTAGGGGATCCTTAATCCGTACTATAAAATATGTATTCCCAACAACCTTCAGTGGCCCCGGTGATCTGCTTGATTTTGCTCATAGGAAGTGCATATTATTCAATAAAGATCCCAAACTTTCGAATTTTTCTTAAAAAAAGAACAATTTTCTCAACTTTTCTTCCCTACAGATAAATCCAAATTTTCCAAAATTTTTTCAATAAAACTCCAAAAATTTTAAACTTTTGTGAAAAAATCCAAATATTTTTCGGCATCCTTTTGTCAGTAGACGAGAAGAGGGACTATTCTTACAAATAAGCATTTATACAAATACTATTAACAGAGCTGATGCTATAGGCACAGTGTCCTATGTCATCGTCAGTTTTATCACGGAGTTTCTATCAGCCTTTGTTCAGAGGGTGTCACTTCTTATCACAAAAAACATTGATAAGAGATGTGATAAATCTACTGTACTGTACTTCACAAGTGTACAGTACATTGTTTATAGGCACTGTGTAATAGACTTACAGTAGAATCACTCCAGTACTGTACATACCTGTCATAATCTTGGCATTGAAGTCAAAAGTCTGTTTTTTATGTTAAGTAAATATAAAGTATTGTAGTTACTAAATTATAAAGTAAATTGTTCACTCATTGTTTAGAAATACAGGTACAGAGTAGGCTTATATCATTCCATAAAATTTAAAGGTGGATGCACTCTCTACAGATTCATCTGCAATCAGAGGTACAATCTTACTGCAACACTCAGCCATAAGATGAACAATTATTAATATATACCAAAATATATACAGCATGTACTGTAGTCCATGAACTATATGTGCGCATTATACATCTGATGAGAAATTTGTGATTGTTTTGCTTTGTAGGGAAATTCAGGTTTAAGACTCCTCCCCCCACCCACCACCCCACCTTGTGAGATGTCTTCCCATACAATACTGTACATATTTATGTGCCATTACCACTTTGCATACTGTAGGCTTGTTATCAATTATGTCAAAATGTACTGCTAGGAGATACAGAATCAAACAAAAGCTCTTAGAAGTATGGTCTACAGGTAAATTGATTCAACTAATTCATAACATCAGATGGAGACAATACTTCTTGAAATTATATCCCTGTTTATGCAATATACCACATGATAAAAATGTGGCCAACCCTTTCACACCACAAGCGACTTTTCTAAAATCTCTCAGCGATATGCTAGTGACCAATTGTTCATGTGATCGAACAGGTTCAGCATCAAATTCTGCTGATCATTAGTCACAAAAAATATCATTCGATGACAAGTAGGCAAAAGTCGAAGTTATTTCAACAACTTATCGCATCATATTGCATCATTGTAATGTGTATAGTGGGAAAGGGTCTATAGATGTAAAAACCCTGTGTTCAGCTTGTGTATTGTATATGGTCAGGTCATACCAAAGGCTTTAAAAATGGAACCTACTGCCTTTGTGCTTGGTGCTCAGCATAAGCAATGGAGTAGGGCAAACAAGCCAGTGAGTCACAACTGGAAAAAAGGCCGTGGTCATCTCGACTTGAACCAGTTGGTTGGAAACTGGGACGTTAAACCTCATCTAACTAACTAACTGTATTGTGCAGGGGCGTAGATTTCTTTTCAACTTTGGGGGGGATGGGGTGAACTATCGCAAATGTGGATAATGTACACGCGAAGCGTGCACAGCGAGCATGAAGCGCGAGCCCATGACGGGTGGGGTCCAGGGGCCCGCCTTAGGGCCCCTGGTGGGGTCCAGGGGCAAAGCCCCGGTGGGGGTCCAGGGGGCGAAGCCCCGGAAGCTCCTGGGTTTTAATGTCTCAGAGGTGCCAGGAAGAATGTTTTATGGGGTTAATTTCAGTGGTAATGTTCTTTGGTAGGCTATTGCTATATTCATACATTTAGGAAATGCTATTTTGAGCACAAAACTCTTTGATAAGCTGCACTGGATTGAAATTGTACAAGAGCAACAATGTCCTGTTAAGCTTAAAAAGGCAGGGATCAACATATAGAGTCATCCCAGACAACTGGATTTTGAATTCGGAGATCATTATAAGACCTGCAAGTTGGCTTGATATCAGTGGCGTCGTCAGGTTTTTTGTAATTGGGGGCACCACAGATGAAGTCGTAATAATACCTCAATTCCCCCAAGTCTGCGTAAATTACACCTTTATTTTTCATGCGTTCCTGCATTTGCATGCAGCAGTTTTAATCGTTGGTTTGTCACTACATAAAGGTGTCGTCCTAGTGAAGGGGTTCCCCCTCCCCTTTAAGAATTTTTTTTATTAATTTAAGGTCTTTTAGATGCAAAATGGTGCTATCTTTGAGATGTTTTTGGAACTGATCATATATGGCCGAAAATGTCCATAATTTAGTGAATGCTAATTTTTGGTAAGGTAAAAGAGGAGTCTATTAAGAGACAGATATGTTGTCAACAAATCCCCTGAAGCCCCTCCCTTCTGTCTATTTTACTGCCTTCTATTTCGGGAAAGTTTTTACACAAAAATATGTGAGTGGAGTCCACAGAAACTTTCTTGACTTGTACGAAATATGTCCTTTCCTTCATTGTGCATTATGAAAGGGCATCTATAAAGGCTAGCAGATACCTGAACAGGACCTCCTGGAAGCTCTGCATTAATCATATTAATTGGGGCAGGGGGGGGGGGGGAATGACATAATGCGTATACTACCTGACATCCAAATGATAATATAGAGTATGACGCTGAACACTTTACAACTATCGTATTTTTACAACTTTTGAACTAAAATCCGGACGAACAGCTGCCAGCAATGGAAAATGAGAGGAAGGGAGAGTATAGGTGCAGGGAGGTGATATTAGACCTCCCTGATAGGTGTAGCAAAAGGGGGTGAAGGACTAATAAGAGCATTACAGAGTGCTGTTTTCGTCATAAGTGTATTAACAATCACTGTCTATACCGATAATGGCTCAGCGTGAACTGGTTAAGCTCTGGTACAAATTTTCGAAAAATGTATAACGGCAGATACGTACTTTCAACCTTCTACATCATGCTACATATTAGATTGAAAGATCCCATATTGATGCGAGGTCCCCACAGATGTTTGGAGATGTATCTCTGTCCGTCGGAAAGTGTGGTGATCAGAACAGTTTCATGTATTATTACCTTAATGATGGTCATGACATGGAGTGTAAACAGTGACGAATAATATTTCCATTACAAAACCTGCATTCAGACTCTACATCGAGACACTTTCAATTGCCCAACAAACCTACATGCTACTGCCAAAGCCAGTCTTTTATCAATTAATTCGTAAACTTTCAACATTTTGCTGCTGTGCTTCTCCGAAAGTTGCTATCGGAAGATATTGATAATATGAGTGCCACTGACGTAAGGTTGGAAGCGCGCGGAGCGCGCGGAAATTTTGATAGATTGCCAATGATTTGCTAAAGTTCTGATAGTCTGAGAAACATTTGTGATAGAAAGTGAAGCGAGATTGAAAAAATTTCTTACGAAAATGAAGAATAAAATATACTTTCCATTATACACGTATCTGTAGACTGAAACATTGGGGGGGATGATTACATGGGCCATCCCCCCCTAGTCAAATGTTGGGGGGGATATATCCCCCCCATCCCCCCTGGGATTTACGCCCATGGTATATGGTATTGTATCCGGTTGGGTCGTGGCTAGTGTGAAAGGGCTTTAAGCAGCTTAATAGTTCCTACTTTAAGTACAATTGTCCACCTAAGAAAGGAAATAGCCAGGATTTATTGCATGGATGAAATTGGCAACCCGAGTGTGTGATCAAGTTGTCTGATATTTTCGCAGCTACTGTACAGTAGGAAAACTTCTGCAAAATTCTTTTCTTTTTGTTTGTCTGTTTGCAGCTATTCTACCACTGTATTTTGTTTACCTGGCTAGCACTGTTTGTGTACTGTATGTAAAGAGCGCAGGCAAGTAGCTGTTTTGTACATGTACAGGTGATGACTTGCAGCTGGGAATAATTTATAGTGTTGGCATGCTGCAGAATTTTGTTACAACTACTTGTTCACATGCATGCTGGTCAACTTAGTGATAAACAATGTGTGTAAAGATGCAAAGCAGGGTTTTGGGTGGGCACAATAAGCAAGGGTCTTTCATTGATTGTGGTACAGTATTTAATAAAAGGTAAACCGTCATATAACCAGAAAATTACATAAAAATGCAAAATTTGAACACTCAGTTATTCCTGGACATCATGGAGTTCTCTGGCAAAGCCCATAAAAGTCAGCAAGATGTGTTATTTGTGTTATACATTACAGTATGTGATACAGTATGTTATAGCTACAGTATCGTAAAGGTGTTGGTCTGGATTTTGATATTTTGGTCAGGATGCTGTGAAACTTAGATCATCCAACACTGGTGAAGCCTCGTACTCAGATGACTTGAGGCTAAAGTGGCATCAGTTTGGCAGTAAGCCAACCCAACGAAGCTATCAGGTTTAGACCACCTGACACCAACCTGAAAAAACTGAAGCAAGGTATCATGGGGTAAAAAATGTACACTAGTTGATGTCAACTCTCTGTGATGAGAGAACTGAAAAACGACTCATGATACCTACAGTAGAAAAATAATTGAGAGGTGGATCTTTGACAGATTGGCAGAGCTTAACCTGGTTCATACCTGTAGAGACTATAACCTACAGTTTTTGAATTTTGTTAAGGTGTGGGTGGGGGTTATTAATTGGGCCTAAGAAATAGGTGTTTAATTTACACTACATCCTTTTGTTTTTTCTTTTTTGGGGAGGGGGAGGGGTAGGGGAGAGCTGGTATGTTTTGGAATTTGTCTGAAATACTCAGTCTAATGCAGGCCACTCAATTAGACCAAAGTAATAATGGTCTCTTGACCTTTCAGACAACCTGTTGGTAATCTGAGATCTGGTGATCTTAGTTTGGGCTTAGGTTAGGGTGGTGTGTGCACACCTTTAATGTGTAGATTTCTCTTTTGTTATTTGACAGCTGCGTTAGTAAGCTATAAACAAAATGGAATCACAGGTAAAAAGTATTGCATATTTGTTCATTTTTTTCATCCATTTGCAACTGTCATGTAAATACTGAGCGATACCATATGCACATGTAAATTAAACAAGTGACTTGTTTCATGTATTAACGGGGAAGGGACTGTAGGTACTGTACCTACCTGTTAATGTTTTACTATACTGAATTTCACTCTAAAACATTTTTCTTATTCTTACTGAAGGTAAGGTGTGAATCCATTGGCCATCTTGCATGTTTATATAATGTGTCCCTAGGCCTGAGTATGTCATGTACTAAATCATAAAGCACATACATTCATACTGTATTTGGAGAATATTAGTCATTATACTATTTCAGGTATATTGGAAACTGGTTTATGGGTGTTAATAAGAGAGTTACATACCTATTTATGATAGGTAGATAGATGCATGTAGATCTGCATTATAGCTGAAGGAATGTTTACTTTTAAGATCCTTCATTCTCAGGTTGATACCATGAACCCTCCCCTTGTCTCACTGGTTTTCACTTTCATCTTCACCCACATTGCCACCTCCATCTCACCTCTTATTGTAAGAATGGGCAGGTAAACCAGGAGGGCAGCATGAGTACAAGTGTTTATGAAAAGGTAGATTTCTGTTTTGTGGGGTGGAATTGGGGGGTGATACAGTACTTGCGTTCATTTCCTTTTCACCCATCACTAATAACAGTGATCATACCCAGTGTGCTAAGTTTCTAAAAGGACGATAAATTTTGTCCCATAGACAGAAAAAATTCTCCATACTGTTTCTTCTAGTTCCGCTTTCAATTTCAAAGAAAAAACCTTGTCTATGGCTAGCTACTCCTGACCAAAGCTGGAATGACCTGTACTGCATTTAAATTAACCAAGCTGGCCACATCCACCTACTTACTACCTTGTGTGACCTGTCTGCTATACTTTAGTGATCTGTATAAGTCATTGTTGTCTGATCAGAATATTCTGAAGTTATTTCAATGAAACTGTATCACCAGTTGGTAGAGATATGGGTATTCCCAAATACATTCAGGGTTATGCTGCAGCCCCTTTAAGAATATTGAGCAACATAATGAGCAGTGGCAGGCATAAAGGAATTTTCAGTTGAATTCATGCATTTTAAATGGTATAGCATCACATTTAGCCATTGCCATACAGTACATCACCTGTGAGTAGTATGCATATAGCGATTTACTGTCAGTTTTAAATCCTAACAGGTTTCTGCTACTTCATATCAGTTGCACAGGTCTACAGAAGCGTAATTATTGGTTTTCAAACATTTACAAAGTCCATATGACCCCTTTTGTCATATTATGTGTGACTGACTGAAGTATTCATACAGTATGTATGCTGTAGTAGGCACCTTACCCCTCTCCCCTAACCAGGCTTTTAGTGACAGACTGTTTCAAGAACCATGGACCTGAACCATTTGTAGAACATGTTGACCACTACCACATACTTAACATTCACCTGGTAAAGTACAAAATAATTCTCATTGGTGATTTTTTACTGTACATGAATTATAATCATGGGCGACGATTTGTTTTCAATATTGGAGGGGGGGGGGGGCGTGACCCTATTTTCAAACAGTTTACTGTGTGAAGATTCAAAGTCAATCAGCGACTTCCCAAATGTTGGGGGCCATGTCCCCCTGTCCACCTGGGATCGCCACCCATGATTATAATGAATACAATTATCCACTGCTGTTCCTTGGTTTTATACATGCAGTATTACATGTCAGTAATACAGCATTTGCAATTGCTTAGGCTTTCTTGATTCTTGTAATCTTTAATGAGCCATGATTCTCTATTTTTATTATCAGTGACAGTTTGAATGCTAGCACCAATCTGAGAAAGAAAGAATGGAAGCCTAATTATTTAACCCTTTTCTGACCTACATTTGAACATTATAATATTGGAAAGAAAGGGAGAGGAGGGAGAGAGGAGGAGGAGGGAGATGGCTGCATCTACTTAAAGTTGACAGAATGCTAGTAAAAACTTGGCACGCATGAATTCATTTGTTTACTGTACCTCAGATACCAATGATTAGTGGTTCTGAATACTACATATGGTAATTTATTTTTTGTTGAGTTCTTCTGCCCTTGTGTGATATCCTTAAACTAGATGTGTTTTTGAAGTGCACAGTGATCAGAATGATTCTGTTACAGGTAAGATTACGATTAGTATAACTGTCTATAGTCATCGGTTCATTTAAGTGACCGTTTAGCAACTAAGGTGAAAATCAGTATCATACTGTTCGTATGCTTGTAACCTCCTCATGTTGAAAAATAATACTCCTAAAATCATGATTTCATATTTCCCACTGTCAGGTTACCTTAGAGGAGAACATTACCCCAGAAGAGATGTCTAAACGACAGCACCGTGATAGTGAGAGTGAGCACTACTTCCAAGTGGCTCAGTACAAAGTGGTGGTTGCAAACACCTTTCTGGACCATAATAGTAAGCTCCACATCGATGACAGACCTGGAAATGTACGCAATACAGGAATCATCTGTACAATTGGTGGGTGTCTTTGAACTTCATTTTTGGACAAAATTATTTGGACAATAACAGCCTGCAAGTCCTCTTCAGAATATTTTGTTCTTCTCTCATTTCTCAATGTACAGTAGAGAAAACATAGCTCGTGCTATATACTGTGCAGTGTTATTCAGTGCATGATCTTTTCTGCCCTTCAAAAGATGCTGAAGATGGCTGCAGGATTTGTTCCACATAATTTTGTTCAAGATCATGACTGTACCCCGTCTGATTGTTCATAGGTATAAGCTTTATGTTTATGTATGAACTATGTAGGGAAGGGGGGGGGGGTAAGACAAACATCTACTTCTCACAGTAACTGAATAATCACAGTAATACCCCATTGCAGACAGATGTGATCCATACTGTGTTAAGGACCTTACGAGGTACAGTAGAATGCTGTCAGAAGTAATTAGATAGATTACCAGTATGTACGTGGAAGTGCTAACTTCGCTAATGCCTACCAAGTATTAACCTCCCATTGTGGAATTCTTCCCGTAGGCTTCCTGAAGAATACTGTAAAAAGGATGGTGGCTTGTGTGTATAACTTTCAAATTTGTATGCTAGCTAAAGAAAAGTCTACTATGTATTGTATTCATCAATGTCAATTACATGCCAGGGGTGAAAGAGGAAAGAGTAAAGGTCCTCTACAGGGGTATGATGGTTCTAGAAGAGTAACACTCTTATTGCATTGTTTGCAAATATTTAAAACATCAGTAAAAGAAGTACAAGTAAGGTGTAGTCTTTGCAAGGTAAAGAGTTTTGGTAGTTAGGTATTTATTTCAGACCATCTTACCATTTTTTTTACCCAGAATCTGAAAGATTACTTTTGCTTTGCTCTTTTTCACCAGGTCCTGCATCAAGAAGCGTTGAAACATTGAAGACCATGATCAAGAATGGTATGAACGTTGCAAGGTTGAACTTTTCTCATGGAGACCATGAGGTAGGAAGATGAAAATACACAAACTTAACCTTTTCAGTGCTGCAAGCAGATATACATTAAATATATTTATTGTCCAATGTTGCAATGTGCTTATTGCTTCAGGCCGATATATCCACCCATAGAGGACAGACAGTGTTTTCGAAAAGAGAATTTTTAGTTGGAATCTACTTGTCAGTTTAAGTACCTCAGCACTTAAAAAGAATGCACTGGCTGATTAAATCCTGCTTATACATGAATACTTACTATTCTATTGTAAACAGATTTTAGTTGTTGTACAGAAAGAGGTTCATATTCCTTACAAATACCTGCAAGCTTGAAAAAATGATAAGCCCTATAGTAAAGGGCAGAGCTAGGCTTGGCCTTATCAGGGTAACATTAGTATGAGTACTAACAGCTGCATAATGTAGAAACCAGCTGGTTAGTAATTAACAGGTAATCTATAATAGGTTAACGGCAAAGAAATACAGACATTGTGCAACTCTCTACATCATAATATTTGCAAAGCTAATGAGAAATTTCAGAAATGATCAAACTTAAAGAGGTTTATCTGGAGAACATATTCAAATAAGACGAACAGATTTTCCATCAGGGGATCTTAAGCACCGTTCACGGTAAAACAGCTGTTTGGTAAAATGTTCACACACCGTAAATGGTATGCGACCACAGCAAATCCCTAGATGCAGTTGTGAAATCATGAATGCTTCATGTTTTAAGTGACCAACAAACAGAGAGATACAGGGCACTCTGACAGCAGTGAAACCGCATATACAGGTAGAGCCATTCACAGCCCCTTGGCTCATAGAAACTACCAGCCCTGGACACCTGTTTCACTCTTGTAGTCACTCACCTTCTGTTTTTTATCTGCTGGGTCCCATCTTAAGTCCAGGTCCAAGTTTACTGCAACTGGACACCTATGTGCATGGGGGATGCCAAGTTCTCCAGTTTAGTTCCTGACATTCTTTTAAATTTGGAACAGCAGAATATACTGTATGCAGTTGTTTTATGGTAGCCATTTTAAGTTGATGTTGAAAGTGACAGAACCAGTGCAAACTTATACCCTCTTTGTTCTTCTCTTTATGAAAGGATAATTTCTTTCTCTCCAGTATCATGCAGGAACCATAAAAAATGTACGAGAGGCAGAAGAAAGTTTCGATTTCTGTCCCTGTATTGGAATTGCTCTGGATACTAAAGGACCAGAAATACGAACTGGCTTGTTGGCAGGGGTAAGATCAGCCAGTGTCATTTCAAGAGCTTTTCAAGAACATGTCTTCCTGTCTCAGAGGTTGGAAGCAGAGAAATGAATGGTATGGGGTGGGGTGTCTCATTGCTTGTGTCTGTGCCCAGTAGACAAAAGTTGGTTAATTTTTAGGTAAGGATTGTAGTGAGGTCAGTGTTTACACTAGGATGCTAAATCAATGGGATTCCTGCAAAACTTGCTGGACTGCTGACATTACACAAAGAAAATATTCTAAGGCAGGAGTTGATTATATGATATGATATGATATGATATGATATGATATGATATGATATGATATGATATGATAAGTTTATTGTCCGTAAAATGGAAATTCGTTTCACACTGGAAAAGTACAAAAGCCGCACAAGCAAAAATTACAAGGAAACAAGGAGAAATCATTCAAATATATGGTAACTGGACAAAAATGTACATACACCAAAATAAAAATGCCCTGTACACATCAGCAACATGCCATCCACTCCCTACGGTAAATGCATCTTAAGACTTTACTATTAAAGAGGTGAATGGAGTCCAGAACAAATGACTGATTATGCCTTTAAGGCTGTGTGACAATAATGCAGGAAGAATTTTAAGAGGTGACTCAAAATTCAGTACAAAAATTTATCTCAAGGAGACAATGTTTTCTTTGGCAGAGGGTGGGGGACTGAGATTATTTTGAATTAATAGTAATGTGAAAACCTTTCATTATGAAGCTTTTAAATCAGCCACTGTAGATTAGTATTTGCAAATTTGCAACTGATTCTATCATGTTGATAGGATAGTTTAAAGGGAGAATGCAGTCACCCCAAAAAAGAATTGTATAGTAGACTATCCTATTTCCTGAATGGCTCTTGCAAATCATGTGACAGTATTTTTCTCACTCAGTTGTAAAATTTACAAGGAGCAACTGCTTGATTTACCTTGAATATGCAATATTTGTGTTCTAAAATATCATGAAAGATACTTGGAAGCGAAATAAAAAGAAATTTGTGACATTTAGCTATTGTTTCAAAATAAGTTTTGGGCGACTGCTTCTGACCTTTAAAATAATGGACACAATTTCGTGAAATTATCAGTCATGTAATAACCATATGTGATCACCTTAATTTGATCACCATACAACCAAATCTTATACCTTTAAGTACTAGAGTTCCAAGGTAAAACTGGCTTGAGCTTATTACATTAGTTTGTGTTATGTACTTCCTATTGAGGTGTTTAAATGTGATGTGAAAGCTAGATATTGGAATGAAAACATAACACAGACATCTGCAGTGACAACTGAATGCTTTAAATGCACTGTGTCTTTAGCTGCACTGTTACAACACATGAGACATTGATGATAGCAGTGTCGGATGACTTGGTTTGTTTTCATTCCAATTCTTAGTTGTGACATCACATGTAACCACCTCAACAATAGAACTGTTCCTAAGTACTACTCAGTGATAAAACAGATCGTCATTTGTTGTTAGTGGAAAGAACTAGTGAAATGTCCCTTAAACAGGATTTCCATCTGAGTTGGA